>CM048920.1:31957783-33157783 GCA_026686955.1 Epinephelus cyanopodus | reverse complement strand
CCCCCAACACTGGTCTCAGGTTGCAGGTAAGATGGCAGGTTAGAATGATGGATGTGTCACAAAACACAGGACTTTCCTCAGGAGACTGGTGTTCTAAACCGTGTGAAGTTTGAGTAAACTTTGCATCATTTTAAGGTATGTCCTCACCATATTTTTTTTCCCTAAACCTAGCCATAGTAACTTTACTTGCCTAAACTTAACCTCCATAAATTTACATTAATTACATGACTTTACTTTGAGGGTGTAACGTCATTTGTGGGGTGCTGATTCATAGGATATTAGGATACACTAACCTGCACATGTGGCCAAACTATCTACCACCACAAAGAACAGAGAGGCTCACAGAGGAAGCATGACTTCATTTTCTGCTCAGGATGCCATTAGTCACTATGTCTTTACATAGCAAGTATTTGTTTGCTGCTATATCAGTACTCTTGATGTTGTATACAGCACCTTTCACTGTAGAAACATAGCTGCCTTGGTATCAGCAGTATACTTTCTAACGTGTGGCTGTAGCACACTGTAATGATTTCTAAAACTCCAAATAAATTCATTTAAATTTATACTGACACTACTTCAATTGAGCGCTCAGATGTCACCTGCCTCCCACATTTATCACCGATACTGATAAGTAATTCTAAAGTGTTCGTTTTTTTTAATATCATTTTTTAAATTATTTTGCGGTGCAAAAATTATATTGCAGATGCACTGTCATTAAATATTAGTTTAGTCTGACAGCATCTATTAGCTCTTTCTTTGTGTATACATAAATTTTAGAGAGCTGGAGCCAAACTGGGACACATGGAGGGTTCTGGTGAAAGTTTTCTAGTTTTTAAATCCAGCTTCATTGAAAAAAAGAGAAATATTTAAAAGTATTAGTGCGGTTTAAAGTGGGTTTCACTGAGATTTTATGTCCCCACACATACGCCTAAAGTGTTTGCTGCCGCCAGACGACACAGTTAACAGTAAACCAGGTTCTCCTGCTCACAATGTACTTCTGATAATGGAAAGTGAAGAAAATAATGGGGAGTATATTTATAGATATGTACATATACCCATTGTATATGTACCACAACACAGAGGTTTACATTCTAACTGGATGCAAATTGAGCCAGCTACAGGGCATAATGAGAAAACAAGTCAAAATAACAATAGGCTCTGTTTATTGTATAGAATTTTGCTTGTAAATACCAGCAGCCTGAAGCATTAACGTCCCAATTAAGCTGCACGAAACATTTGACAATATGTGGACATACATTTATCTATTTTTAATGAGTCTGGAATTTCAATCCAGTTAACATTCCTGAGCTCTTCATTCTTCTGCATGACCCCCATTACGAAAGAGGACTTCACACTATTGTAATGAACACAAATGAAAACTGTATTTTTTCTTTCCTTTTGTGCGCCTGTGTGTAACTGTTCGATTTCTTTCACTATCTGCCATTGGGACTGACAAAAAAGAGTTCACTCAGGGAGCCTGGCTTTAGTCTTGTGAAATAATGGGCCATTGGTGAAAACTGAACAATTCTTTACACCTACTCAGTTATTTTGAGTGTTTGAACAGCTGTGTAAAAAAACTCTCTGAGCCTCCAGGCAGAATAAATAAATCATGAGTAAAACTGACATCAGAAAACAATTATGAATTTATTAATGCCCACAGGTTCTTTAAACAATAAGGCTGTAATAGCTACAGTATGTTCTATTGTTAGATGGATCAGGAATTGTATTGTTTCGCTTTGTTTTTTGTTGCAGTGTTATGATGTTACGCCAATCTAGCCTTGTGGTTGCCTAGCAGGAAATGAGAGATGAGATTACCTGAAATCAGCTCGCGTTCCCGGAAGATTTATGCCCCCATCAGACGATGAAGCTTACATGGCTGAAACAGAACAATCTGTATGTGGAAACTACAACAGCAGTTTGCTAATTCTGGGTGCAGCATTAATTAATTTAGCTTGCACCACAGGCTCCAATGTCCTCCATCTAATTTCTCAACGATCAGATTTTTATGTATTCTAGCAGTAGGCTGGTGTTTGGCTGTAGCCTTCAGAATAATAGCCGTGCCTCATCTCTGCTCCCTGTTCAGTTGTTACTGAACTAATTTTCTATTCGCACATGAAAGTCTTATCAGGGGAAAGTTGTAGGATCGTAGGGTGGTACAAAAGTTTTAATGATGAATGTGCCAGCAGCAAATTGCGACATGATTCACTGGAGTCTGCGAGAGGCTTTTTGACAGATGAGACAACCATCAGAATAAAGAAAAAAAATAAATAAAAAAAGGGAATAGACCGATTCAAGTCAGGCAACATATTTGTACTCAGACGGAAGAAGAAAATAAATGATTTTGGCATCTTATTAAATAAACTCTGAGACAACTTCATTTGTGCTTTTAATGATTCCAAGGGGGTATTTGCAAAGTTTGTAGTGTCCTTGAAAATTCAAAACCTTTACTTTTTAAATGTGCAAATCCTCCATAGGGTTGCTTCTATTTATGCTGCTCTATTATTCATGTGCCTGATAATTGAATTAGTTTCCTTAATGCAGAGTCAGGCCTTTTTCTCTCAGACATCCATCAAACTCACGCAGATGATGAGCAAGACAAATGGACACGCTTACATTAACTATACACAGACACCTTCAACTAATATTTACACGTGGCACTGTTAGATAAACAGTTGCCTAATTGCACTATTCCACAGCTCATAAAGACTCTCGGTATCCATTAACGTGGAGGTAATTAGTCGTAATTTGCATCATTAAAGACAAAACAATGCATAATTGTTTATGAATACTCAATCAGGGGATAATTACCTAGTCTTGATCCGCATCTTCAGGCTGGAGAGATGCAAAAAAAATTAAATAAATAAAGCAAAAGAGGGTGGGGAGTCTTTGTTGTTTGACTGAGGAACAACCTCCTCTTCCTCCTCGGCTCCCCCACGAACACACTTCTTTGGCTTTAACAAACCCTGAAATTTGGCTATTTAATTGCTGCTGGCCCATTTTTCCTTTGCCTTCTTTTCTGTTGTGGGAAAAAAGGAAAGTGCACAACAAAGTCGATGCTTTTGTCTTGTGTTGTAGCCTGTAAGACTTTGTCTGCAGATTGGCATTCCTCTTTGTTGGGTATAGAAAGTGAAGATCATTAGCAGCTGAGAAGACATAATGAGGGGAGCACTGGAGAGGAATATTGTAGTGTGTGTGTGTGTGTGTGTGTGTGTGTGATGTGGGTGAACTTTCGGTGAGTGAGTTTTGAGTATCAACGCATTTGCACAAGTTGCCGCCCATGAAAACTATAGCGGTGATTATGTTGGTTTCGTTGCACTGTGTGTTTGTGTGTGTGTGTGTGTGTGTGTGTGTGTGTGTGTGTGTGTATCTACCTATTAGAGGACAGTTTCTTTTTTTAATATTACCCAACTATGTACTGTTTACTTACATTGACACCCAGCCAATGCTAATGACTGTTGCATGCAAGTCAATTTACGAGTCCGTAGGAGTACTATAGCCTGTGAAAACAGTTGTGCACCGTCTGTTGTGGTTCTGGAGAGGTTTTGCAAAGAAGCAAAGAACAACCATCCCAAACACCATTCAAGGATTTTGAATCTAATTAAGAACTTAGTGAAAACTCAATGTTCAAATTTGCATACCTCAAATGTAATGCATTGAAATGGGAAATTTTGTTCACGTGCGTTTATGTGATTTTAATTCCAAATGAGATTTTGAATTTTAAGTTGTGCATTTTTAAAAACATACTTTTTAAGGATTCATGAATTTTTCTTCTTTCCTGCTGCAACACCGCTACCTGCAGGTCAGTGGAATTGTGTGACACCATGGGCGGCAATGTGTATCGCAGCAGAAGCTCGAACAAACCTGGCAATCTAAAGCTGTAACGAAGGTTCTGTGGGTGAATCAGCAGATGGATCCGTACACATGCATGTATACCAGAGTTATTACAGTTTTGTATTTTTCAATAGTTTTGATTTTATTTTTTTTATTTTTTTTTTCAGTTTATTTTCAGTTAGTTTCCAGAGAGGGTTTGCTCTTTTAGTTTAGTTTTTATTGTTTAAAAGTGTTTAATTTTAGTTCAGTCTAAAAAAGTTTCAGAATTAGTTCTATTTTTTGGTTTGTTTGTTTTGTTTTGTTTTTTATATAGTGGAAGGTATTTGTCAGAAGTGAGATTTAAGTAGTTCAGAATAGGTATTACCATACAAAACACAACACTTAGTGAAGCAATTAACTCCCAGTCTCAATGCACATAGGCACCAATGCCTCCTCATGCTTATTGTGTTGACATTTTCATTCAGTCATTTTCTTTTTTTTTCTCTACAGTCCAATTTTATATTAATTTCTGTTCATTTAAATGTTTTTGTACACCGTGTTTTATTTTTTTTATTATTGCTTTGAGCACACACACACATGCATGTGTGACTTGCATGAGACAAACAAAAGGGGGACCTGTTCAGAAATAGTGTTTTAAAGCGCTCCTCAGGAGATGTCGCTGAGGTCATTCTCTCCATGTGCTTGGAGACTGCATATTTAAAATCTGAGTTACAAACTGGGGGGCGTCTCAAAGATGGAGCCATTAGGTGAAAGTATTGCAAAGTGTTTTTGGAACTGCAAATCAAAGGCTGGGAATCAGCATATCTTTGCCTCTTCTTTTTTTAGTCTGCCTCTTATGATCCCCCCCAAATTTAATTGAGGTGCAGTACCAAATCACTGGAGTCCTCCTTCAATAATCAGGCTCAGATGCTTCTTTGTCCTGCCCAAACAAACCAGTTCTGTGAGTTTTGCCAGACATCTGCTGGGGAAAAAAAAAAAAAAGAAAACTTAGCCTCTTTCTCTTGTCTGTGAAAACCCCATGTTACTGAAGTCTGTGCTACCAACCTCTGAATCTGCCCCTACTCCTAATGGCATGCATTTAAAGTTTGTTTTGATTCATGTTTTTAAAGATTTATGTCAATGTTTTACAGACTTCGTATCTTTAAAATACACCAAATAAAGGCTTACTTTGGATGATTTATTATTTTTATATGGAGATATCTGTTGTTTTTATACAGAATGGAGTTGAGTTTATTTGACATTATGAGAAGGAGGGCATTAAATCACACACAACTACAAAACTGTCAAGGATAAGACAATAAAGTCCAAGACTTATTTCCATTTTCTTGGGGAAAGGTGGGTCTGAAAATGAGATGCTATAATTGTAGGCCGCCTAGTTCCTGTACTCGGTCATTCATCTTCGTAAACTAGACAAAAACACTCCTTACCCATAAAAGCTGCATGCCGTGCAGTTGCTAATTTGGAGTTACAGCACCTTTTTCATCCCAATTCAAGCGCTGCCCACATAGTGGAGGATCATTGCATATGCATAAAGATCAACAGAGAGATCCCCCATGCCCCGCCACACACACACACACACACACACACACACACACACACACACACACACACACACACACAGACGCAGACACACATACTCCAACTACCACCATATACACCTGTATAGCCCAGACTCGCTTTGATATCTGTTTTGCTACTCTGCATGATGAATGTAAATTAAAGATTTAACACACATGCACGCACAGGAACAGACACGCAAACAGACATATGTACACACGCCTGTCTGCCCACCACCTACACTCCATCACTCACATCACACACACCTCCTCTCCACACACACACACACACACACACACACACACACACTTATGCCACCTCCCCCACCCTAACCCAGATGGTCGGTCCAAGCTACAGAGCTGCGAAACACTGAGGCCACAGAGCATCAGTCCAAGGGATTCCGACTTCCCAGCTGAGCTTTTAACATGCGCAACAACGGCCCACAGCCACTGCATATGATGCTATGTGCCAGAGAGAGACAGACAAAAGGAGAGACAGACAGGCAGAAAGAAAGAAAGAAAGAAAGGAAGCCAGAGAGGGGGAGAGAGAGCAGACACAGAGACACAGCTCCCCACAGTGGAGCTGTATTGTACAGTCTACAAAATGCCATAGGACACATTAAAAAAAGAGATGTAAAAGCTTCAACACAGAGCTTTATTTATGTCACCTACAATCCAGGTTCTCACTCCTGCTCCTCACAGCAGCAGCTATAGTTCAGTCACACTCCTCTTTAATGCTCCACATAGGTGCTGTTTACTGCATTACGACAAAATGGCATTACAGCTCAAAGAAAAGGAAATGCTTTGTAGGACATGTGTGGGCCCCTGAGATGCACTTTCGGAGCCTGCAGCATCAAGATTCCGCCCCCCAAAAGTACATTATTAAATTAGATTTCTTTTCTATGTGCGTTGCTTCCTGTTTTTGTTATTGTGTCGACTTTTTATAACAGTTCAATGCTGTGTGTATGCGGGTGGCACATTTGCAATTCAGCTGTGAACAGGGCATGCCCTGCGAGCTTTCTGTCAAACGTAATGTAATTAGAGAATAAGGTCGACACAGCCAAACAGGGGTGAGGAAGGCTAATCAACTGTCTGAGTCACTCTCCGACTGTAATCAGAAGGAGAGCGAGAGGGAGATTAAATTGATTAAAAATTGAAATCCCAGACCAAATGTGTTCTTAGAGAAGTTAATTACAATTAAATTGATCATTTTATTTAAATTTTGTATTAATTTCCCCAGCCTCTGCATCTATTTTCTCCTTGACCTCATCTGCGAGTGAACTTTGCCAAAAGTGTATAATGAAGCAAATATACACTGCATGGCCAAAAGTATGTAGACAGCATACACACTTGTTTTTCTGAAACAGTATGTACAACTGCAAGGCTCTCCTGAATTGAAACAAAGGGGCCGTGCTCAAACCATTACCAAACCGCCCCAAACAAATAGTACACTCTGTGTCAGAATATTTTTGGTCATATAGTCGAAGACAATGGTTCCCAACTGGACAAGCCACAGGGTCCAAATTTCTCCTTAGTCATTAGTTCAAGGTCCACACGCTTTAGTAGATTCAGCATCATACTTGAATTTGGCCATGTTGCTGAGCTGGTTTGCTGTCTTTGTCAAGTAGCTGTCTGTTAGTCACTCACTCCACAGCAGGAAACAGCATTTCAAAATAAAAACTCTATGCCAGAAATTCACTGTACTTCAAAATAAAGTGTGTTTTTCACAAACTTGACACGTTTATGAATCACTTGCAGTCCATTCAGAATAGACTTGTGACCCACTTTTGGACCACAAACCACCAGCTGGGATCCAGTATTCAAGTATAGATAGATACTAGATAGACAGATATACCCTGCTTACAGTCACACCTGAGTCACATGCATGTCAGTAAATTTGGTATATTGATGACCATAAAATTATTAGTTGTTATTAAGCTCTATAAAGTATTTACCTACAGCATTTTATTTCACATTTATTCTTATTATTTATGATTTGGCATATGACACAGGTGTAATTTCTCATTATCAAATAAAAGCAAATCTCATTTTTTCAAAATACCCATGGTTTTCACTCATATTATGCATTAATCACGTTTGATTGATTGATTGATTGATTGATTGATTGCCTATAAATAACTTTTTAGGAGCTCTATATGGAATGATAGCAGATCTATAATTCAGAGGTTGTCCGCACACAGCTCTCAGCATGGAGTTGGCCAAAGTAGCAGTCAGCAGCTAATAGTGTGAACCGCACAAATGGTGCTAACAATGGCAACAGTGCTGACACAGATAACAGAGAGGGTTAGTGCCATGGCTGGACTGTATGCAACCATTACTAACAGGAAAGCTCAGATTACGACGCACACAGGAGCGTGATTTCATTTTCTCCTCAGGACGCCACTATATTGTAATATAACACATAGTAATTTGCTGCTATATTAATGCTCTGTATGTCCTATAGAGCTCCTTTAACATACATCTTTTTGAATCCCACTGGCATCAGATCACTCAACTGTTTAATAGATTCACATAAAGAACCATTATTTTTTTGCTATGATATTACTGAACACTTTGAGTTAGCGGAAGCTCCACAGCAGTTTGCTGTATGTAAACGTGTGTATATAATCCCACAGAGGGGACAAGCAAAGTCGGATCAGTGTGTAGAGAATAGTCAATCATCTACTAAGTATGCATGAGCTGCACTGGCATTATTCAAATAAGAAGTGACCATAGTGAAAATGCAGTCAGCTGATCTGTTCCAGTGAGTTTCTGTTGCCAGTTCAAATATTTGTAAATTGCTCTTTGATCATTTGGTTATACTGGACCTCTGTTTTATCACATACGATGGCTTGTAACAGCATTTCAGTAACTTTCTCATTGTGTACAGACATTGTTATAAAGTAGTTGAATTTTTTTAAAGTTTTTAAAAGGACTTGCTTTTGCCGTTTGGACAGCAGGTCCCAGTACGCAGTATGTGCTCTTAATTAGCTCACACAAGTGAAAGTCCACATAGCAACGCACTTAATAAGGAGAAAGCATGGCCAGCTGCATTCACATAATGGTGAATAAATTAGAAAGTCAAGCTGCTTTTGCAGGTAGCTTTTAATAGCTTGTTTTATAACCAAGGTTGTCATTATGCTGTGTACTGCCCTCACACGGCCTTCACCTACAAAATTATTGGCATCTTACAATAATGGCTTATGTAAATGAACATTTGTATGTACAGTGTAATTATCATAAGCAAAGGTGGGTTGTTCAGGACAGACCTTGATGCATACTTTCTAAACAGATGTTCTCCCCACCCGCAACTGCTAACATATTCCCATTCTACACTGTGTGTATCATAAACAGGGTGAGAAAAGGTGTCCTTCAACCGCTCACACACACACACACACACACACACACACACACACACACACACACACACACACATTAGAAGCCCTCATGTGAATGTAAGACATCCAAACCATTCACACATACAAACAGTAAGAACACATTTAAAGTCTTTTCTTGTTTCTGAAACATGACTTGAACAAATGCACTATATTTTAATCAATTTGTTTTGAACACATTTAACATTGCTGCCCTCATTCATTCACTTAACCCAAGGTCAGGTGCTCTAGCTTCAATTAAGCTTAGAATACATTTTATTAGTTGCTCTTAAGTGTTGACTGTCATTATTTGCAATTTGCATGAATTGCTGGACTTTGAAGCTGCATAAATTTATTACTGAGTCACTCGGGACAGCGGAAAAGCCGTAAATCCAACACTGACGTATTATCAGCCTGTAATGATAAGCATGTGAGGAAATGGTTGCCTATATACACATCCAGCAGACACATACCAACATTATCCTTCATTTGGAGTCATGCTGATAGTGACATGATGGATGTAAGTCCAGTATTCATGCTCTTCTTTGTTCTTGGTTTGGTCTCCACTAACTCATGGGAAAAATATCTGACTATTTGGCTGCTAAATGCTCCTCTATGTTCACCAGCTAGCTGCTTACTTTGTCAGTTTGACTTTTAGTGCAGGGCAGGTTGTGTGCAGTGGGTTAACCAGGGCATTTTTTTTTTTGTTGTTGCTGAAAATAGCTACC
Organism: Epinephelus cyanopodus; assembly: GCA_026686955.1. NCBI lineage: Eukaryota > Metazoa > Chordata > Actinopteri > Perciformes > Serranidae > Epinephelus > Epinephelus cyanopodus. The sequence continues at coordinate 33,148,294 of CM048920.1, read as the reverse complement.
TCTTGCTGCTGGAAATAAGGAGCATCAACTGCATTGTTAACTGTGGTTGCTTATGGAGAGGCAATGTTCTTCTTTTTTGTATTTTTATGCCTGCTACTGAATTGGACTCTGGCATTACGCTTTCTCCGCTCACATTGTCAAAAAGAAAGTAAAATTTGTTTGTAGTCAATTTAACCAATGGTTAGGCCTCTTTCACCAGCGGAAGTTTGAGCAGCAGGAAGCAGAAATACTGTTGCTATGGTGACCAGCTACTTCCATATAGAGCAGTGGACAAACTGCAGCTGTTTTCCAGCTATTTAATTTTATTGGGCACCTACAGTAGTTATAAGTGATACACCAGTACTAAAATGGACAAATGTTGGCAGTGAACATTATGCAGTTACAGAAGTATTTTACTGCTGGAGGAATGGCCTTTTCATAAAACTGTGTTAAGATACAAATTGGTAGAGAAACAGCACTGTGAAATTGACTTTTGCTCAAAAGGTAGAAAACCTACAACTACCAGAATACACTGTGCCACACCAGGCCAATAAACACAGCCCTAGAGGCAGTGAAACTCAAGTTAGGTGATGCAGCAACGCAGCAAAATATCCCTTTAAAATGCATATGTAACTCAAAATAGCTATGTAAGCTAATTCTTTATGTTACCTATTCATTAAAACTACAGTAGGTTACTCCTCTGATGAGACCCACAAATGGGGAACATTATTACAACATTACATAAGAATAGTATCAAACACCTAACAGCTGTGATGCTCCTGCACAAGAATACAAATGAACTGGAGACCGCGCAGACCCAAGTGGGGCCTGAGATCAGTGCTGCCACCTTAAGATGTCACATAGATAACATGCACTACAGCCTGTTGGAGTATGTGTATGCTTAGGCGGACAATAATGTAGCTTTTTTCATGTACCGATTCCCCTTCATCTCACTGTTACCTGGGCTTTCAGCTATCACTCTTGAGCTGGATCTGTGATCTCCACACTCTTAAAGGACTTGTTCAGTACGCTGCAGATGTCTGGTCATAAATATGAAACATGTTTGATGGTATCGGGGAAGCTCAGATGTCTGAGTCGCTCAGTCTGGAAGTGATTGAATTTCTAAACTCCTCACAGCTCAGCCGTCGTGAAATCTTTTCCAACTATACCTACCCAGTGTACCTATGGTGTGTTATGCGAAATGGTGTTTCAAAGTCATTAAACATGTGTCTGATTCAGCCACAAATAAACATTTAGGACATTGAGGAAAATGCTAAGATAGGCAACATGTTATTGTGTTGAGAAGACAAAAAAGCTGCTCTCCATCATCGTTAAGTGATAGGATGGTAGATAGGCTGCAGCTGAGCTGGTGATGAATACCACTCCGAGTGTGTATCTGACAGGTTTTTGTTGCGAACATCATACTCTCAGCATTTCCAGTGGGGTCATTACAGATGCAAATCCCAGTCGCAGCGGTGTTTTATGACACCTGTTCTTGTTTTCCAGGCCGGCCCCGGCAAGTGTCCCGTCGAGGACTTGCAAATCAAGACAGAAAACGAGAGATAGGCGGACAGGTAGGCCCGCTCAGCTGTCAGCGTTGTCCCTCGTTTCCCTTCACTCCCCCTCCTTCCTTTTCCTTCCGATCACAGCTCTGCCATTTGTGCTCCCATCAGTCATTTTCATAGCCCCATCCCTCTCCGCTTCTCTCTCTCTCTCTCTCTCTATGTTAGATGAGGACATTGCACCCCACCTCTGCCTGATACTTGAGCATCTGCTTCATTCTGCCACCGGTTGTCTCCAGAGAGTTTGATGCTCACGGGGGTTCTGTGTGAATTGGGTCAAAGAACTTCCTCATTCCTGTGCAGATGTCTGGCTTCATGCAAAGAGAACATGTCCCAATAACATGTTAAGGAAATACAGTGCCACAATCACAGGTAAATGGTGCAACCATGGAATGCTAACGGACCCTGCAGAGCCTGCCAAGCACTGCACTTGTGATAAATTCGCAGGTCTAAAAGGCAGGAATTATATGTAAAAATAGACCTACATCACTGTTATCTGGCTGGATCATGCAACAGTAAAGAAGGCCCAACATCCCATAGTTGAGATGACTGATTTACCCTATTTGTGGAAACTGGTGGGAAAGCTTAATAGTGCAATTCAGGACAGTTACTCTGGAAATTGTCTTTGTGAAACAATTCTGCAACTAACAGTAAGTGTCCATGCCAAGCGGCAGCCTCCGGGGCTGAAAAATAAAGCAAATGCAGAACTTCCTTGAATGGCAATTTGAGGCCAACTCCATAATCCAGTCATTCCTCAATAGACCTCCATGTTAAAATGCCCAACTTTAGAGTAGCCTGGTACAAAAAAAGGGTTGTGGTCTCCATTGCTAATTTCAACATTTATTCAACTGTACGAGGGGTGAATTTTGATGTAACTCCACAATTTACATTTAAACAAGACTTATGCATATTCAAGGTGGGCGCCGCTTGACTGACAGGCTGTCTGTGAGGCATTGCTACAGTCTAAGAGTCAGATTCACCCCTCGCTCCTCCAAGGCTTCACCCTCTTGTCTCTGGTCACTTCTGGTTCTGAAAAAAACAAGACGGATACAGCTGAAATGCTAAACTCTTCAGAATTTTTATAAAACTATGGTAAATGCATGAAATAATTTCTCTATCATGTAACAAGATGGAAAGTAAAGGTGATAGGGTAACATTGTTTATTTGTCATAAGCATGATTATGCTTTACCTTAACTAAACCATGTAGAAATAGTTTTGCAAAATTGTCCAGTATCAATGTTTTTGTCTTCAAAACAACACAACACAACACAACCATATATGTTGTGTATGCAGTAGCTCAGTCCATAGGGACAAGTCCCTGTCCGGACCAAAAATATGGAACGTGGACTGGTAGCTGGAGAGGTGCCAGTTCACCTCCTGGGCACTGCCGAGGTGCCCCTGAGCAAGGCACCGAACCCCCCCACCTGTTCAAAGCGCCTGTCATGGGCAGCCCACTCTGACATCTCTCCACTTAGCGCATGTGTGTGTTCGGACCTGTGTGTAATTGACAACAGAGTGAATTTCCCCTCTGGGATTAGTATAAGATTAGTTAAGAATATAAAATTAAAAAATTAAAATTAAAATAATTCACTGACATCTAATGAAGTAATGGTGTAATGGCTGAGCATTGACTGAGGCATTGTATCAACCTCAACTTTGTCTCACAGACATACATGAAAGGACCACGATCTCTTAATTTTAACACATTACATGCCAACACCATGTATTGCAGTGCTGCTCCCAGGGAAACAGTGCCAATGGAATGTCAATCAGAATCCTTTGTCATGGTGGACACACAAATTCGCTGGTCGCGCAATGGACAGAAGTTAACGTTACAACCTACAGGTAGTATAAAGAACGAGAGACTCCGTGTAGGTTGGGTTGGCGGATGTGTCCAACAAACACAGGACTTTCACCCAGGAGCTCGTTGTTTATGTCCCATGTGAAACTAAAAGTCCATACTGACTTCTTTTACTTTACACACTTGTGTATCTATTGTGTCCCACTTATTAAAAAACGATAACCAAAAATACAGTATTTTTCTAAACCTATGCCACTAGTTTTGGATTATACACCTGACCATAATGCGTTGTTAAGAGGCTGTGGTCATTTCATGGGCTTCTTCAAGATCATCCTGTACTGGCAGGTGTAACTAAAACATCCAACCAACAAGCTCATCATCATTTTTAGCAATCATCCCTTCCTCCTGTCCCATCAAACTGCCTTCCTCTCCATAATTCATAGCCCATTGATTTACACTAGAAATGGACTCCTCACTGTCCTGTTTAAACAGGAAACAGATCTCATTAAATAATGATACATTTTCATGGGACCTTTATTGAAACGGGAGAAAAAGAATTAATAATAACTATGGTTAACCCTAAGAAATACCGTTGTGCAGCTGGAACGCTTTTGATCTCATGTTTAATCACTTATGAATAACATGTTTTGCTAGCACAAAGCAGTGTGCTTTGAATTTGCAGGATTATTTTCCCTCTCAAATATACATTTTTCATGTCTGCTTTTTGTTTTTTTATATGTAATTCTCAGATCTTTACTTTCCTGTGTTTTTATCCATGTAACAGTGCCACTTTTTTGCCTTTTTTTAACTTGTTTGAAATAAGACTGCAAGCTAAGAGGCAGAACTTTTGTCAAGACCACCAAGGTAAAAGCCAATATTAAGTCCAAGACTGACTACAAAAGATATAGAGTGAAGTCACAGCTCTAACATTGGGCTTTAGGCCCATTTCATTTGAGAAGTGTCCTGTCTTGGAGTCCATGCTAAAAGCAGTGACATCAGCAACCATCCATATTCTGACTAATATCAGAGATATCAAAAACTCTGAGTCTTCCTTGAGTCTCTCTGGTGCCAATGTGCGTAATAGGCAAGATCAGTGGCCAGGAATAAGACCAAGTCAGAAATCCACAAGAACGAGAAAGGTCAAAGACAATAGAAAAACATATCTTAAGACAAGACTTTACAGTCTCAAGGTCTTTTCAGACTTAATGCAAATACTTTGTGTAAATGAATTGCAGAAAAGAAAAAAAAAAAAAATAACCCAAGTATCTCTATGAGCCTATAAGCACCAAATCTGAATGCAGGGCCTTTATTGCTTTTGCAGCTGGTTCAATTCCTGTGAATTTTGGATCCCCATAAAAACAAACCAACGAATAAAGTAATGACTTCTGCCCACACGATCAAAATATCATTTCTTTAATGTCACTATCATAATTCCATAATTCTGTCAGTCAGACTTTCAAACATCAGTTGATTTATTTGGTTTCTCAATACGGTGCCCTTTTTTTTTTTTTTTTTTTTTTTTTTACAAACTAATGATTCTCTATACTTTACCTTGACAACACTTTTTTTACCCCTTTTTTGTGGACTGCTCACCATCACAATCAAATTCAACTGCTTTGGCCGACTTCCCCAGAAGTTCTTTTTATATGTGTTGTCTTCACTTTAAGTCGCATTCACTTAAGTCACATTTCGCTTTGCACATAACACGTGTCAGAAGTTACATGTAGTTGTTGTGAAAGGTATACTATTAAAAGCTGACCTTATGGGTTAAGCAATAGTGTTAAATCAATTATCTATACAATCACCTAATGATCATGTGATGGTGGGAAACTTGAATTATCAGTGAAATCTACAAAACACAAACAGTTGTGGTTGGTTTTCAATATTCAGTTTACTGCTTACCAAGCTAGCCACTAGTTTAACTATCGGGAGCTAATGTGTTGCCATGGCAACCGTCAAGTAATGGTTCAGTTACTGTTGGGTGAACAGAATGCAATTCATCTTTTTACCTTTACTGGTATGGACTTAATGTATGTTTGTGAAATGAATACTGTGTACTTCCTATGGCTGTAAGATAATGTTGCTTATACTGTACAAAATTAACAGAGACCTGGCTATCTCAGTTTAAAATGAGCACACTTGTCTGAAAACTGCACACACAAATATCTTAGAGCCAAAATTCAAACCCAAGCCACACAAATGTGCAGGCCTAAAGCAGCATTATCAGGGCAGGGTTAGCCATGCTTCCTGCCTCCTGCCACTTTGCATTGTAAACTAATCATTTGCTTAAAGTTGTTTTATTGAACCTTTATAAGGTTTGTCCGGTTGCTGGCTTCAGAAAGCACAGTCATCCAACCACGGGAAGCAGCAAATTGGGGTTTTTACAGCTGCAGTGCTGAGGTAAAACTTTTCTCTGTGGAGGGAGTTTGACAAAGTTAGGAGTGAACGCTGACATTTCTGTAAACCCTGAGCATGCCTCTTCAACAGCTCGACATGCATGGGCTTGTACCTGAAGGGTTTGTCAAGTAGGGGAATAGGAGCGTGAGCAGCTAAGGATCAGAGTGTGTTGTTTTGCGCATATTTGATCAACAACTTGCAGTTTCGAAACATACTTCATTCTTTTTTGGCAACAGAAAACACATGTTGTAAGTATGAGCTCCAAATTGGCTTTAAGCTTTGAGACTTTGGACAAACTGGTGGTCTGGCACTGAGGATTCTGAGACTGTTGAACATTTTGAATGTTTTACTTCCCCTCCGGTCTGCCTTGTTCTTTGGTAATGACAGACTTTCTCTGATCTCACCCAGGCAAAAAGCGTGTTGCTAAAATAAAACTGGGATGTGTTTTGCGGATGGTTCTCTCTTGTCTGCGGGTTTGTGAGCAAGTGTTTCTGATGGGGCTCCTGTGATCTGAGCAGTTTTTATTGGAAGTTTCTCCCTCTGTGTTTCTGCGTTTCTCTGTGCTTCTCAGTACGCCTCCAGCTCTCTTCTCCTTCCTTCCTTCCCTCCCTAAGAAAACATGAAACAGGCCCAAAGATGAGTGAGAATTCTTTGAGCTGAATGTGCTCTGTGCTCTATATGGTGCAATCCCAAAAAAATATGTGGCTGCATTAGGATAGCCGTTCCTCTGATGCCTTGTCCCTTACTTCTGAGGGACTTTTTGATAACACATCTCTTAAAAGTACAGCTCAAAGCTGCTCTGTTAGAGCTGTCAGAACATGGTAACGTTTTCATACAACTTCACTGGATGAACTTCTTTTAAGAAATTAGTTTTGTTCTTATCAAGAGGGACATCAAACCTAGGAATCCAGTGATTAAGGGGGACCGTATTCAGGCAATTAGCTTAATCTGGTCAAAGTCCAGGAACTAGAAATTTTTAGATGTTTTTCTGGCTTTGAAATATAGCAAAAATCTGTTGCGTTGCGGGAACAGAGTAGGTCAGGGTTTGCCCATCTACAGACAGTTTAACTGTGTTTTACATGTTCATTTAAAACAGGAATTGTACCAATAAGTGCTTTCCTAGTCATCTGTAGCGCTCTGTACCGATTCAGGGCCCTCATGAATGCCCCCCTATAGTAGCATTATTCAGCTAGTGTTAATAGCCACATTGGCCACAATTAACAACCAAATACAGCCCAGATGCCAGAAGAAAACGTTTGCATTGTACATTTCTGTGAACCACGAATGCGTTATATTTGTTGATACTTAGCATATCAGCATTTCTAAAGTAACGTAGCATATGAGCTGATTTTGTCACTGGAAGGTGGAGGGGATGGTAAGGCAAGTTGGCTGCCAAACTGCAGGAAACTGTTTCACTTTGAACACACTGTAACACTTTGAAACGTCACAACCTGGGTGTTTCTAGGAGTACATGGCTACATTTCTCAGCAGCATTCAAGACACCAAACCCAGGTGTTTTTCACTGACCCATTGCACCATTTTCCAGTGTTTGAGGTTTTAAACCTGAGTGTTTTTCACCAACCCATCCCTGCTTTTCTGGCAGCTTTTGTGCCACCAGTCGTGGGTGTTTCAAGCCAAAACATGATCACTGTCAACTATAACCAAGTGGTTTTTATGCCTAACCCTAACCACACCTTCACCACAGTGTTGTTGAGAAATGTAACATTTCTATGTATCAGCTACAAAATAAGGCACAAATGTAACATTTCTATAGTTTGCAGAAAAGTAAAATGCAAACATTGTTTTTGGCAATTATGACATTAAGTCTACAATCCCAAATTTTCTTCAAGGGCTCTACAATCTGTAAACCAATAACTGTGGTGTGGATGATATAAAAAAAATGTGAGACCTTGTATCTCTGTAAACTCTGCAAAGATATGTATTTTTTTTATTATCAAGAAATGTGTGTAGCCACACACAGACACACACACACACACACACACACATACACACACACATCACCACAGCTCTTCGTAGTCAGTTGGACAGCTGTCACAGCAGAAAGAACTGTGTGACACTCAGTCAGCAGTGTTCATTTGTTGAGGCAGGCTGCTGGACTGTGGTGCCTGGAGCAGTCTCGTTCCAGGTGCCGGTGCTGATGACTAGCTGGCGAGGTCAGCCCGGTGCTGCTGGCTCAGTGACATACCAGATAGAGGAAAAAAAACAAAAAATCCAATGCCATTATCAGGAAATCTTTGGCGTGTTTTTGGTAGACCTCCACTTCTGAAGAACAGTTAAACCAACAGCTTGTAAATGTATGTAAACAGGCTGATTGCAGAGTGTCACCCAAGATGAAACACATGCTAAAATATTAGCCACTATTGTAGCGTTACTTCCTTGTTGACAAGTGGTGCTGAGCTGCACACACAGCCACCAATCACTGCTGAGTCCAGCTTAGCAGTGAGGAGAACTGCTGTAGTCTTTCACATTAATTACTGCTATTAATATATGTTTTTATCATTACCTGAGACAAAAACATGCAGTCTTTAAAAATTGCTACAGTTTCATAAGCACAAGATTCTTCTGTGCAGTATGCTTAAAAATACTGTGGCTTCAGCAGAAGTCTGGGGAGTTGCCAACAATTTGAGATAAAGGTGATAAAGGCTACCTTTCTATGTACAGAAGCTGCTGTATCTGCTTGCCTATAATGCATGTTTATATATGTCATGGACATATTCTGTATTGTAGTTTTTATCTCATCCAAACATCAGTTGATGTAGCCCTCTTGCACATCCACTCCAACCAGCCTCTGTGTCTGTCAGTGCAGATGCCAGTTATTTTGCTCCTCTTTCATTATGTTCACTTGTTGTAATTCCTTGTATTACATCCACTGCTCTGACTTATTCTTATCTGATTCTCTGCCTCTGCTGCAACGACCCAGTTTCCCCACAGGGATCATTAAATTTTCATCTAATTTAAAAGGATTTCTGAACAAGTAAACTAATGACAAGGGGATACTGATAGTTTGGCTGTTAGCTGCCACGCTGACATAAATCAAACTCATTGCAGACAAGCTACAATTAAACTTACAGAAACAGGATTTTCAGCAAAAAGGTTCGTGAACCCAATCTGCACACTGGTTTGAGTTCTTCCCAAAGAATATTAAAACTTTATTAAATTATCAAAGTAAACCATGATGTACTTATCGAAGCACAAACACATTTTTAATTATAGTCTTATGTGTAATTATGGAAGGTAACCATATTCTCGTGCTAATTATGAGGTACTGAAATTTAAATTATTGCAATTTTACAACTCCACATTCATTTTAAAGGTATCAGATTTTCCTTACTGAATGTATGATCACCTTGTAAAAAATGTTGTTTTATTGCAGTTTGAGCTACCTAGCAATCTATAAAGTACCTAAAAATGAAAACTAAAAGAAATAAAAATGAAGATGAATAAAATGAACTCCACCCCAAGCAAGTACAACATTAAATGCCTTTTAATTTCTTAAGAATACTAATAACCCAATAATATATTACATGTAATGGCACTGCAAAAGGGGGAAATCCAACATAATCTGTATTTAGCCTATTATACTTCTGTTTGTTACTAAAATTACACTTTGAAAGCAGGACATTTACTTGCATACGTATACATTTTACTTAAAGCTGCATATTTTTAGGCCACTTGAGGGCAGCAGACACTGACATGTTATTACCTTATAAAGTTGATGTGGACACCAGCTTTTATTTGTGTCTCTTGACCTCCCGCCTGATAGTCCAACATTCTTTTAGCTCTGCTTTGCTCTCCACCAGCTCTTGATTTAAAAATAAATAATGTTCCATTATGTTCATCAGATAGATAGATAAACTCCATATTAGTGATGGGAATTCCGGCTCTTTTTAGAGAGACGTTTCTTTTGGCTCGGCTCACTAAAAAGAGCCGGCTATTTCGGTTCCCAAGTGGCTCCTCAGATTTTTGTTGCTTAAATTAATTTATTATCAACAATAATGTAAAATAAATTACTAATTTAAAAAATAAAATACATGATATCAAATGCTTATTATGTATATGGCTTTATATACTCTACAGAGTGCTACAAAAAATAAATTATAAAGTACAAAAAAACTTTTAGCTTTTCCTATTAAACATTTAACTATCCTAAACTTGTAACTATTTACAGTGAAACAACATAGAGAAGCTCACAGAATCACACAACAGAATATAACTAAAGCTACAGTAGCAGTTGCAGTAGACACACTGGCACCTTCTTCTTCTAGTTGCACTGATGGATGAACAGTTCTCATGTGCCTGTGCAGGTTGTTTGGATATGAGATTTTAATCTTGCAGACTCTACACTCTGCCCTTGTATTGTCAATGTACGTGTAATAATTCCGAATTTTACCGCTTTTCCTGCTGTATTCATTTTCCAGCATGTTGTCCCTCTCTGTGGCGCCTGCTCTGTCTCTCTCTGTCTCCCTCCCTCCTGTTCATGTGCTCACTGTGCTGTGTGTGTCTGTAACCCCGTCACTCCCCCTTCTGCTCACCGCGGACACACAGACGGCACCACACATTGACCAATCACGTGCTTCTTGAACAGTTGGCCTGTTTTCGACAATGGAGGAAGGTAATGTGAGTGGTGCATTCATAAATATGCACTCCCGACCGGAGCACACTGGAATGGCACAAACTGGAATTTGTGGTTGATTTTGCTATCGAGGCTAACGTTAGCTAATGTGCTAAAAAGATAGTGTTATGAAGAAATCCCGTATTGCTCTTAAAACCTCCCCAGTGTCTGATAAGGTGGACATGATAACACTTAATTCACATAACAATATTCATCCCTACAACAGGAAATACTTTTTCCCTAACCTGATATGAAGTGTGCGCTGCACAGTTTTTTTGATGATCACCTCCATCCAGTCACCCAGTTTTCGTTGAAGGGCAGTGGTGGCTGTTACGCGGTAAAATTCAAGTTTTGAATCAGGACTCTTATGTAATCTACAGTCTGTTTTGCATCCAGCTAATAAAATGACATCATTGTGACATCATCCCTAAAAGGGTCTATGTTAATAATTTTGGTAATTGCCCAAATGTCCCTGTTGATTGTTTTTTTTTTTACACTTCATACCAACCCCTGATTGTTTTGTTTCCAAACAGCAGAGGATGCATTCATACTAGTCAGAGGAAAGACTCATGTACCCCTTTTCCACCAAAATTAGCATGTGTACGTGGGTTTCTTGAAGATGGGAAAAGCCGCTAAAAGTAGACATCAGACTTGTTTCCCATTTCCAGTCAATTAGAGCTGTTTACTCGGCTCTGCAGCGGACAAGCATGCCTTTCTGTTTCTTTTTCCTGGTGCATCATATTCAATGCCATATTTCATAAAACAGGTTAGTAAACGGCAGAAAGCAGCATGGGGGCCAGTATGAAAGTTACCATTACTTCTTTCTCGATATCTCTAACTCTCTCTTTTAAACTTGGTTCAAGCTTATTTGAAATGATGTTTGAGCACTGCTTTGACAGAGACAGGCGATATTTTGTGGTGGCATGTCGTGGCATCTCACTGGTAAAGGGGTTAAAGTATGTTAGCGCATACAACCGAGTGTGGTATTTCCATCACTGCCGAATGGAGCTGGAGCCAAATCCATTTACAAACCAGATTTATTACTTTATGGAATTTTTTTCAAGTCATATTTGTTTTATTAATATCTATACCAAATGTAAAACAACTTTTGATTGCTATTTTTATGATCTATTTCCATGGAACTGTGGTCAGGAGGGAACCCACTTCCAGTGGACAGCACCAACTATCTGATACCTGATACTCAATTAAGTACCAATATGTGAGTTGTCATTAATTTCATCCTTTAAAATGAGAAATGCAACAGAATGAGGTGATTGTCATATTTTCAAAATGATTGATTTATATCAGTTAATTTAAGAAATGACACTTAACTCATACTTTGATGGAGAACCCATCGATTATCCATGACTGTGATGTGATAGGAAGATAAAAATTTGGACTTTCAAATTATTTACTTATAGCATAGGGATGCAGCTCTGTCCTTTACACAATACGTACTTCACCTGTTTGACCAGTACAAGTACATTTTATGTCATTTTTGCTCCACAGGGCTCCTGTTGATGATGTTGTGGCATGGGGAGAGTCAATCGACCATCTTCTGGAGTGTAAAAGTAAGCTCACTTACGGATTTACTCCTCTCACTCTTTCCTCAAACACCACTCTCTTAGCTCTCCATCCTCCTCTTGTCACCCTTGCAATTCTCTACTGCTTGGCCCCGCATATCATCTTGAATTGCCCTCAGGCTTCTTTAGGGGGATCGAGGATATATTCTTCCTTCAAGTTCATCAAATCCATTTGGAGATATATTTAAGGAAGATGACACTGGCAGAGATAAGAGGCCTAATCTGAGCTGCCCGGGTAGATGGGGTGATTCCAGCCAGCTCTTATTCATTTATAAAGCTGGCGCTCACTGATGGCTTTCACCTGACCATATTCCCGGCCCCTATTTGAAAATGACTAAAGGGGCAGATGGGTTCTTTCTCTCTCTCTCTCTCTTTCTGCTGTCTCTGCTCTCATTACTTTGCTGAAATGAATTCAGCTGATCTGTAATATTTCAGCCTCTTGTCTCCTGCGTGAAGATTAACTGTCCTCCATAAGATAAATCTGGTCTTGCATCCCACTTGCGCCATTTCCCTTTGAAGAAATGCAGTGACACATATGAAAAATTGGTAAACAGTAGCAAAAAATAAATAGTTGTGCATGTGTCAGTTGCAATTTGATGGCATTCATAGATCTCTTACATCTCGTGTGATTTTAAAAGGGTCGACTCCGTTATGATCGAAAGCTCGGATAATGGACGAGAGTGATTTGTAGATGGGAAACAAGCTGCCCCTGGACGTATTTTGTTTCCTGTCAATTACTGTCAGTGCAGCAGCTGTGATTTTTTTTGCAAAGCAATTTGTGTGAATAACACCGGTGCTCCCAGTTAGCTGTTTGTTTGTGCTCCCAGAAGACGTGCTAAGTATTTTACACCTGCGTTGAAATCACAGCTGCGTGAATACTCCCGTAACAAAGGTAATGGGTGCGAGGGGAAGATAACAAGAAATATAGGTGTGTGCAATTATATGATGCTGAGGCAGTGCACTTTGGGATGCAGGGTTTGGGTTTTTGAAGGTTTTGAAGTTAAAAGCGCCTCCAGACATCCACCACAATACCTGGCAGTTTGCTGCACCGTCTCTTTGTTCACTGACTTTCTTTGAGCTAACAAGGACGATGTTGAGGAAGAGAGAATGTGAGTGAGAGATAACAGAATGGCTTAACCTTTAGCTACGGCTCATTGCTCTTGTGATATTCTCCGAAAGTACACAGATTGTTTTTTTTTTTTTTTAAAGAGAGACAGTTATTTTAAACCTTTTTTCAACTAATGGTATGTCCCTGTGCACCCACGTGTTAAGTTTCCTGTTGCAAGAGGAGCCTGACCACAGCAGTTTTTATGGTAAACAAAGTACAATGGCAACAAATACAAGGTCAGAAATATTGTGTAAATACAAAGTGGAGAAAAAGAAAAAAAGTCTCAAGCATGGAAGTTGTCTAAACTCGTGAGCCTGGTATCAGTTTGTATCTGAGCTCTGAGCTTTCAGCTGCACCTTCTGGTCTTCTGGTCTTCATCAAGGATGAGTCATGATGAACCTGTCACATGATGACCATGAGTCAGTGCCATTTACTGATAAAGACTCGGAAAGGTTATGGCCTTTGAAAGGTCAGACAAAATACTTTTTTTTTTTTTTATCTTGTCCGCACAAGATGGATAATCCTCTTTGCACAAGTAAATATCTTGTGCGCACACATCAATGGACCTCATGTAAGAACTACTTGCAAGAACAGATTCATTCTTATGTGGCACATATGGGTCATTTAACAGAAACTTTGGCCCCCAATTCTCTTGTAGATAGATAGATAGATAGATAGATAGATAGATAGATAGATAGATAGATAGATAGATATTTTTATGAACAAAATTCACAAGTGGTTTTCTCTTCACAAGTAAAATAAAAAAAAGTCCATATAGAGCAGGTGGGAGGGGAGCTGCTTGGGTCACCCATACTCAGGACTGTCATTTGGGTGCGTGCTGTTTGTTTCCTGTATGAAACCAAAAATCAATGGAGTTACATTATTAAGACTGGCATGTGTTCATATGTGTAGCATGCAACATTATTAAAGTATATGTGTGTGTCCTCCGTCAGTAACAAACACATTTCAAGCCAAAACGTGATGGTTTTTTTGTTTGTTTTTAGAATGAGCTGCTTATATCTACTTAGGGAGTGTTTCCTCAGTTACAAGGATCGTCCTGTTAGCTGCCATGTTTCTACAATAGTCCAGAACGGACAAACCAAACACTGGCGCCAGACAGGGCTGTAAGCATTTTGCATTTTCATGTCAGCCACCTTAGTTAGAAGCTCATCTATGACAAGCAGTATCAGGAAAATACTCATTTCTAACATGAAACTGTTTTCACTAGTTTAAATGACCAGGTCCATTTGTTTTGCTGAGGAACAGACCTCTGCAGATAATTTAGCTTGCAGCAAAAACCTTCTGAACAATGAACGCTTAAGGAATTCTGACCAAAGATTTTAGCTGGTTGCAATTTGCACACCTCATGCGAGATGCCAAAAAATCCCCCAAAACCTTACATAGCTAACCTTTAACATCCTGTTTACCTGATCGTCATCATGATAGTTAGCCAAATTGCTGAGCGGTCCCTTAGATTTAAGCATTTTTGTTGACATATTTCAGCACAGCAACTTGTACACTTCAGTGACTGTCAGAAAATTCTCTGACAGCTGCCTCAGACTCTCAATGCAGGTCTTTGTTCAGTATCCTCTGTTGCACTCGCACTAAAATATTTTCTGGTCTGATATCTGGATGACTGTCACATCCCCCTTGGCCACCTCTTGCATTAGTCAGTCATTATTTAGCTCTTCAGGTCAGACCATTCACTCTTTCAGTCTGTGTCTGTCACAGCACAGCACTGCTCCACTCTAAGTCTTCGAGGTCAACTAATACCACCACCGGTACAGCTGAACTTGACTGCTGATTTCAGTTCAGTATGAAAGTCTCTTTGCTCTTTGCTAGCGAGTTTGTGAATGGAAACCAGAAACGGAGCAGAGCAGGTAGCCTAATATGGGAATTCATCAGGCTGCAATGACCAATTTCCACCAGGTTTATGCAGATAAAGGAACACATCACCCACAAAATGACATTTGTATAATAGTTTTCTTGAATTCACGCAAAAGCAACAGTTTTTGCGTGTCTCAAAGGTGCACAGAGAATCCAAAAAGTGTGAAGATTTGTCATGAATTGCAGTAATCAGAGACCGCATTTACCAGCCACAAAGCTATATCAAAACATCTGATGATGATTTAAAACATGTCTGTACAAAGTTATGTGCACAGTCGGGTAGTGATCCTGGATTGAACTCTGCTCAAGCTCATACACGCTCAGAGCACGCAACCTTTTGGTGGAAGTGTTTAATATTGAGCAGAGTTTAAACTTACATGAGTACCAAGGCACCACTCGTCCATGCACGGGACTGTGTGTGCTGGTGTGTTATAATGGTAATTTTTTTAGCGAAAATGCATGTGACTGAAAAATACGGATATTGTAAAACATGGCCCCCAATGCAGAATGTTTGCCTTTTTTGGATTCTCCGTTCTCCATGGAGGCATGCAAGAAAAACAAAGTTTTCTTCACAAATTTAGTGTAACGTGTGGTGAGTTACTGATATATAAATGGTCACTTTGCAGGTGAAGTATTCTTTTAACAGAGTTTAGTGAGTAAACTTGAAACATTTGTATGATCAAAACCACACGGACTGAGTTTTAGAATAAGAATATAAAAATGTTTATGCATGAGGCCCAGCGTATTAATATCACAAGATGATAACGACCACATTTATCAACAATAGTCATAATTGTACAGAGCTTGGAGCAATATTTTATGTATTTGTATGCATTCATGCATATGTATACTGGATTTGGTTACACTGCTGTAATGCTAGAAGAACCAATTTTGTATTTGTAATCATGGCATATTTTATTGCACACTAGACAACCTGCAATTAAGGTAAAAGAAGGGGGTGGGTGATTATGGCAGGTCCTTAAAAACCTTGCAATTGAACATCAGTTGAATGTTTGAAATGAAACAGTCCAGGTTTCAAAGTGTTCCTGCTTCCTCTGTGCAGCAGGCCAGCTGGTGTTTGAGGACTTCTTGAGGACAGAATACAGTGAAGAGAACCTTTTATTTTGGCTGGCCTGTGAAGACTACAAGAAAATGACCAGCAAGACAGAAATGACGGTTGCTGCCAAAAGGATCTACACAGAGTTTGTCCAAGTTGATGCGCCTAGACAGGTATGGCTTTTGTAGAGTGAGACATGAATGAAGTCAGACCAGTGTAACTCCGAATCAGCCTCAATTCCCAGCTTGCTTGTTGTCACTGTCACGCCTCCACAATTTCATTCACTTTTACTATGAAACACAGTGATTACAGGCCACCTTCACTTTCTTTGTTGCTCAGTGCTACACGGTTTTTCTTTCACCTTTTGAACATACAGTTAACTTTGTGTGGAGAATAATAATGCGAAAAGCATCTCCAAATAGAAAGAACTCATGAGTGAAATAAAAGTTGCTGTTTTCTGAACACAGATAAACATTGACTGTGTGACGAGAGGAGAAATCAGTGAAAATCTCTCTCAGCCGGAGCCAAATTGCTTCGACAGGGCGCAGAGACTGATATACGCTCTGATGGAAAACGACTGTTATCCGCGATTTCTGAAATCAGAAATGTACCAAGCTCTCCTGGAACAGGCTGAACGGCACTGAAAGCAACGTGAGGAGAAGAAAAAAAGAAAAGCTCGTCCAACGCCTCTATGAATGATTGATTCTGCACTTCAGCCGACTCTCCTAACAATCTCAGTTTAAACAAAAAAGGCTCGTCTGTCAAAGGAAGCAGAAGTGAAGGGAGATACAGAGCTGTCGGTGTGAGGACTGACAGGATCTAAAAGCCAAACATGATCTAAATAATGTATTAAACAGCTTTTGAAGTCAATTTTTGTTTGGATTGTTTCATATTGCACAGAAAAGGCCCTAAGTCAGGAAAAGGCTGGAGAGTGTTTGTTTTGTTTTTGAACAGATCAATATCAATGTCTGTGTCCATGATAAAACTGTCAACTGCCCAATATAAACCTCAACCCCAGTATCTCTTTAGCGTGACATCATCAGTTAAATTTTAATTTGTATTTTAACCTAACATTACATGTAAGATTAAAAAACAACATCCTGTGTGTTGGTATAGAATCTAAAAGCCTGTCATTTACTTGCATGTCTGAATAACCAATTTGTCTGTGATGTTTTCTGTGATCTACCACTCATGTCATTTTGTTTCTGTTCGATACACATCACATGAAAGCACAATAACTAAACAATTTTTAAAGCATCTCATACTCCCTGCTCTTAAATAAGTTATTTTGACAGTAAATATTGTGTTTGAATTAAAATTCTTCTGTGTTGTTTTATTATTTTTTTGTCGGACGAGTCCTGCAGCTGTTGTAGCTGATTATGATGATGAAGTACAAACAGATTGTAGGGTACGCACATCCAAGAAATTTCTACAGGTGCTGGATCAAAAAGCAAACGGATGGTAAAAAACAAACTGACAAACACGCACATGATACTGATAGCTTATTTCATTTCACATAAAAAGTTTTGATCTGATTTTATCTTTTGGCATTAGAACAAGCAATATATAGACACAAGCATCACCCAGGTGGATGTGATCTGTGTGACTGAAGATTGGTCTGCTCTCAGTTCGGATCAATTAGAGCAGAGCCAGACAAGAGAGTCTGATGTTTAAATATCTCACAATGTCACAAGCATGACCTTCTTGTCCACGAGCAGCTGCATTAATCTGCTTCCATTATTTTTGAGAAAAGGCAGATATCTCGATGGCTGACATCCCCCACACTCAGTAGGTCACACCAAAAAAATCCAGACCAGTGTTTCCAACTGGTAGGTCACGGTCCAAATGTGGGTCATGGGCCCATTCTGAATGAGCCGCAAGTGACTTTTTAAAGTGCTAGTATGACGCTAAATGTAATAAACTGTGGGACCTCAAACTAATGACTACAGAGAAATCTGGACCCCATGGCTGGACCAGTTGGGAACTACAGATCTAGACGGATGAATAACACTACAGGTAAGACGAAAAAAAAGGGAGTCAACCTCCCTTCAAGTTTTGGGAACAAATGTAGTTTGGAGGGTGTGTAATTGAGCACCTTGATACTACTGCCCCCTGTGGCACAATCCTTTTTGCAGACTACAGCTCCACTATATGAGTGATATATATGAATAAACTTTGTTCGTAAAGCTCCCTTCATGCACAAAATGAAGCACGAATCAATCAATTAGTCAATAAATTAATTAAAAAACATATTAAAAATATTACAACAGATAACTGCTAGTCGTAGGCAATATTAAAAAGACATGTTTTGAATCATTATTTAAAACTGTCCACTGAGCCAGCAAGTCTAATGTGTAAAGACAGGGTGTTCCATATTTTGGGGGCATAGTAGCTAAAAGAGGCATCCCCAAAGGCTTTTGTAGTGGCATTAGGAACAGTTAAAACAGCAGCTGTGGAGGATCTCAGGGTTCGTGGAGGGACATTAGGTGATAGGGAGTGTATGATATAGGAGGAGGCGAGGCCATTAAGAGCCTTAAAAACCAATAAAAGCATTCTAAAATCAATTCTTAAAGATCGTCCGAGCCACTGTAGGTTACCTAAAATGGGAGTTATATGGTCTCTCTGTCTAGTTTTTGTTAAAACTCTGGCAGCAGCATTCTGAATGGTTTTGCAATGGCAGTTTTAGGTAGGCCCGTGTATAGGGAGTTACGGTAATCAAGATGATTAGAAACAAGCTTCTCAGCATCTCACTGGCTCAGTATGGTCATACCTATATATATGAAACATTACAAAACAAACTGTCTGAGGTGAATATTATCCCAATGATTTGTGAGAGGATCTCCTCACAGGAAGGAGGCAGCTTGTCCATTCAAAGTCCCCATAAAGAAAATGACGACATCTGTCCCTCAAACTACGTAAATAGATTAAATAGAATATATTAACTCGAACCAATAATGTTTCATAATTAAATTTGGTGTTAATAATTTTAAAAAAGAGCATATAATCTGCACCAGAATGATGATAAGATAAGAGTCTGTTAAGAATTGTATTATTATACATCTAAAAACAATGTCAGTGGATTCAACAATGATTTAAAGAGGCAACAGATAGCAACTTTTCCTAAATATATCATTATGAAAATAATGTGGGTTGCACAGGGTAGTGGCCACAGTAAAATCAGACTATCAGCGTTTACATAGGTTACTTAGTGGCTTTGCAATAAGCTTCTGCCACCAGTGCCGAAATTTCACGGAAAAAAATCTGCTTTACAGCAGGAGACACGTCATGTATTGTGAAATTGGTCGGTCAGCCAATCAGGGACTGGAGCTGGTCCTTATGAGGAGTTGGGCATGAGATAGTTGAGTCACGAGCACAATGGCAGATGGACAAAGTTTGGAGACAAGTGGAAAACAGCCTAGCAAAAGAAAACGAGCTAATATGTCTGAGGAGGCAAAGAAGAGCAAAAAGGAGAGCGATAAAAGAAGAGGAAAAACAAGAGTAAACCTCAGTCAGGCGTTCAAGAGATGGAGGGAGCTCCGTGACCAAAGAGGCTTCAAACCGATGTCCAGCTAGCTTTCTTTCTAATGGATCAGTAAGTAACACGGCTAAATGTTAGCTAGCCGAGAGAGGACTGTACTGGCTGCTAGATAACTCTAAGTGTAGAAAGTTTCTTTTTACTAATCGAATCCCAACTGTTGCCTCTTTAAAGAAAGAGTGAAAGGGTAAAAACATGAAATAAGACCAACACAAGCCATGTTTCCATCAGCCTGTTCAGATGTGCATCTAGAAGTATCGCATTTATGATGCGAAGTATCGCAATTATGATGGAAACGTCAAAATTTGAATTAAAATCTCCTGATTCGCACAAACTAAAATACGCTCGCTTTAGCCGGGTTTTGGTTGATTCGAAAAATGTTAATTCACAAAACGGGGGATGGAAACAGTTATGTTCAAATTAAGTCTGACGTAGCGCACATCTCTCCATGCTGATATCCATACTCCGGGTTGGGAAAGCGGTAATGCATTTACAAGCTGGTTGCCAACTGCCAGAAAACATAGAAGAAGAAGAATGCATGGCTTGTTTTGTTTCCGGTTCTGCGGAAAACTTGCGGGAGTTCATAGTTTTCAAAGTCCGTACATTTAATGGAAACACACAGGATTCATATTTCTTTTAATGCACATTTCCCAATCATTTGAATCACTTTTGGATGGAAACATAGCTACAGTTGTGCAAAACTGACTTACTGTCAAAACGATAGCCAGCTGGTCATTTTAGACCCTGCCATTCCCTCACTGTCCAGCAGTTGTCCCCAATGTGCCCCCACCTTGGTTACAAGCTACACCCGCTCCCTTTGCCCTCATTAGCTTTCCCCTGCACTGGGCTAACCCAGGTGTTGTTAATAACATTAGCGATGGCTCCATTCTGTGCATTTGTCCCAATGTGTCACAACAATGTATTGAAAAAGCACAAAACCAGGACCCTGAAATTGAAGCAGCTAAATGGAATTTAGCCATCAGTATTACCTACACTTGTGTGAGTTTCCTGACTGACTCTTGTCCAGTATTGGACCGAGCACATTTGATGCCCAAGACAATGCCCCGCCCACCTTCAAATTCACCAAATTGTATGCCCTTGCTCCGCTAAGGACAATGAAATCAAAACAGACAAAGCCATTTCCTTACTACAGCAGTGGCAGCTGTAACACTCTCCCTGTGAAGAGAGAATGTTCAAAAAAAAAGTCAGCATAAATGGAACGCTGATAAATTGCACGTGTCCCACAGTATCATGAAGCACTTCATGCTGAAATATGGGGATGAGATTGAGATTGTAGGAAGCACTTTAAAGGGAAAATCATACTGTACATGCTAAGGTGCTCTTTAATGTTACTTATGTAGCTGTTAAACCCACTGCTAATCACTGCACCACAGCCTGCTATGAAAAGTAAAAGTTTTAGTTATTTACAAAAAGAAATGGAGGATAAGACTCCAGGGGCTGTTTTCACAAACAGTCTAAAAATAAGATCACTCAGCCTAAAAAATCCCAGCAAGCAGTCTCAGATTTTAAATGAGGTATGTTTAGTTCTGTGGACGAGTCTGATATGATGTTTGTGGAGATTTTCTGTAAGGAGATAGTGGAAATGGCTCAAGGCTTTTAATCAGCATGGTCTCTCATCTGCACTATACTGCCAAACCTATGGGGGTCTGTAAGCAACAGTGGATTGCTGATAGTGACCCCAACATTGGAAAGACCAGTTTTGTCAGCTCACAAAGTACAAACATCTGCTAGGAATGAATCAAACTGAGGTTACCAAACTGCATCTATGGCATGATGTTGAGATTAAGATCAACCACAAACATCATCCCTATGTATTCTAATTTTAGTGATTAATTAACTTCCTGTTGTTCAGCATTTGAAGAAGAATTCTCCTGTGTGCGTTTTTAAGTTTGATGCCTAGTGCTTTAGATTTTTATGTAACAGTAGTGTATTTTGGGCAATATGCTTAATCACTTCCTCAGATGAGATACCACTCTCACATCATGAAGCAGCCAGCGGCAGGTTAGCATAGCTTAGCATGAAGAAAAGAAGTAGGGGGAAACAGCTAGCCTGGTCCTGACAAAGGAAACAAAGTCAACCTTTCAGCACCATTTAAGTTACAAAAGGTTACAAACACAGCTTTAAACATGGTCATAGTTTGGTTAGGCACAGGGAGAAAAAATATGTGGTTAGGTTTAGGAAAAACATGGTTTTGGTTGTAGTAAGTGTGTTTGTTATTTATGGTACATAAGTACGTTGCTACGTCACATAACATCACACAACTATATCACATAACGTAATGTAGTAAGGCAAAGTATTTAAGTAAGTAAAGTTAAAATAAGTCATCACTTATTTTTGGTTCCACATGGGACACAAATAGTGGTCTCCTGGGTGTAAGTCCTTTGTTTGTTTGACCTGATCTCCTCCTTGCATAGACTTTATTGCTCTTTTCCCTACCCTTTGCGTGACATTGTCCAGGGATTTTGTGTATCCACCACGACAACGGATCCTAATTGGCACTGTCTCCATTGGGCTGACACAATATTTTAACTCACCAGGTGCCACCGCCACGTAATGAGGTGTTAAGAGGTCGTGGTCATGTCACAGATTTCTGTGAGACCAAGCTGAATCAATTCCCTGGAGCTGAAAGTTATTGTCATCTTACACTTTGGTTTCGGATTAACACTGTGTCTGTGGTACAGGCATGTAACACTTAACGTCCCACCACCACATAATGCTGTCGTAAGGGGTCGTGTGAGATCAGGTTGAAGTAATTAGTGATTTTGTGACCTGCTTGCAGACCCAGGCTAAATGTTTCCAGTATTTCATGCTAAGCTAAGGTAACCAGCTGCCTGTTGTCACTTCACATTGAACGGAGTGATAGCGGTATCAGCTTCTCATTTAAACTTTGTTGAGAAAGTAAATACGCATGTTTCCCACAATGTCATATTATCCCTTAAACCTTATTCCAAAGCACAAGTTCTCTGCGCAGACATTCAGCAAATTTTGCTTTCATGACAGTATTGTTCAGCGTCCAGTCATACATATTAAACAAAAGAATGAGGGTGATTGAAGCCAAAATATGTGAACATGGTATAGTGACTAAGGCAAAGCCAAAGTATTTAGTTTGATACCTACAGAAAACAGTACCATGGTGTGAAATTTATATAAAACCTCCCTGTAAGCTTGGTGTGATTTGGGAATTAAGGATTTTTTTTTCTTATTCTTTGCCAGTACATTTGGGGAAAAACACATTCTCATATATTGCTCATTCAGGGGAGATGTAACAATGTTAACATGCCTCGGCCAAGAAAAATGAGCAGCATACAGCCACCTTTTTTCTCTCCTGGCAAGAGTGTTTTTTTTCTGTTTTGATTTTAATGACAGAAACGTTATTACATTTCTTTGCCGCATTTCTTGTCCTTATGCTGTGCTGTTGACCTTGTGTGTGGGTTTGAGTGTTTCTTGCTTGCATGAAACTTTTCTTAGAGCTTCTACAGAGAGTTTATGTGTGCCTCTGTGGAGTGCAGTCACTCTGTGCAAGGGATTCTGCAGAGAACTAACTTCTGCCAGTCTGATTGGAGGTCCGGCATTATCTGATTGTATTTCTGGCCCTGCTGGAACTCAGCATGGGCGTAATACTCAGGATAGGATAGGGTGGGATTGGAAGGGTTCGGTGGGGAAGGTAAAAAGCGGGAAGAGCAGAGGGAAAGAAAATACGAAATCAGTAATTAGAAAAAGGAGTGCAGAGTCTGGGTGGGAAGAACTGGAGAGACAAATAAAAGTGTGAGAGGCAAGAGTATTAGAAGTAGGGAGAAAAAGGAAAGGATGGAGTCGGTAATGAGTAAAAAAGGATTTGTAGAGAGGTGACAAAGAGAAGGAACAAGATGAAGGGAGAGGAAGGTGAGGGTATTAGGAGAGGCACAGAGAAAAGGACAGAAAGGAAGGAGTAAAGAAAGAAATTAAGTCAGAGGACAAACATTGGGGGAAGGTTGGAAAGGACGGGGAAGAAGGGAGGCGGGGAGTAATTGAAGGGAGAAGCGCGGCAGGATGAGGGGAAGGGGGAAGGATGGATAGATGGACGGGGGGGATTGAGGCAGGAGGCAGCACCAGCAGGTCAACGTAATGTGAGCAGCAGAGGCTGAGATAATGCCCCAGGACTTCGGGCTCGGGGAGACGCGAGTGGCAGAGTTCGCAGTGGGTGGGAGATAAGGCAACCGAGTCTCTGCTGACTGCCACAAACTGTTCTTTCTTCCCGACTGGGGAGGAGAAAACTTTACACCATCTCAACGCTAAAACTCCCAAAGATTAACTCCTCCTGTGGCAGACCCTGAGAGCTTTAATACTGGGCTTCAAAGATATAGGAGGAGTGATGAAAGAGTGTTTTTTTCCCCCTCAACTATCTTATAATCTAAAGACCAAACAACGTTTCTCTTCCAGTTTCCTCCCAGCTAGTGTGTGTTTGTGTGAGAAACAAAATTTGAGACCCTGCAGCCCTGGTGTATCATTTTCAAATAAATATTTTACATTGTTTTCATCATGTAAGTCAAAGCTTATATCTGAAAATATGTTAAGATGCACACTGAGATAGATACAGAGTTGCAATTTATCTTCCTCGCAGCAGAAAGGTTAAGCCACATGGGGTCCTGAGGTACGCTTAATACTTTATCATAGTTAACGCCGAAATTATGAGTCAATTAAAGGTAGAGCGTCGTTTTTTACCATTAGTAGTGCTATAGATTACATGCACACAAGGGCACACGTGTGCAATGTGATACACATTCTTGCTGCAGATTTCACTCTGTTGCTCTGCTCAGCAGTTGGTGGTGGTTAAGTGAAAAGAAGAAATGCGCCAATAAAGTCAAGGATGGAGAACGCAAGCTAGCAAACAAGAAATGTCAAAAATGCAGGATTTAGAATGTTCATTTAAAGATTCAAATGTTTTATGAGTAAAAGAAAATACATTCAACACTTTTTTTTTAGTCCAAAAGGAAACAGAAAGTGACATTAGGTGAAAATCAGTAAAAGCTGACAGAATTTTCAATTGTGTGCAAGAGAGATCAATGGGGCATCTTTCTCCATCTGCTCCAGTCTGTAAAATTTAAAGGGATATAGTGGCATCAAGTGGTGAGAACTGCAAATTGCAACCAGCTGAAACTTCTCCAGGTTGGAATTCCTTCGATGTCCATTGTTCAGCAGGTTTTCATCAGGAGCTGAATTATCCACAGAGGTCTCCTCCTCTCCAAAACAAACAGACCAGGTGATTATAACTGGTAAAATCACTGAACAAAGCAGTTTCACATTACAAATGTTTTTCCAATGCTGTTTGGCATGATGCCGGCCACTATTCTACTACCTACCAATGTGTGCTCACCTTTTGTCTCTGCTACATCTAGGCCCAGACGTTCAAGAGTTGTTGTGTTTTATTTCCGTAGTCAAGGACTTGTATATAAACTCCTCATTCTGAGGCAATGACGACACTATGATTCTTACTTTCAGGTGATTATACAATAAAGGAAACACACATATTATATTACATACCATTTCTGCCAATATACCCCCCATAAATCCTACATGCTGGACCTTTGAGTTCCTGATGCCTGAATTGTACTTTGCTAAAGACCCCAGAATCATCTCAATGATCTCTCTCACTGAGGTAATGTCTACACGGCCCCAAGTTTGCTGTGTATCAGTCAATAATTTCATGAAACATATATTTGTTGAAGAATATGCACCACATGAACATAATAGTGGAGACCAGGGGTAATGGTAACAAGAGGTAATTAGAACATCCTAAATTGCACCCAGCAGATATGAGGCAGAATAACAAAGCTCATTATGCACCTGGTCTGTGAATAAACCTTTCTGCCTGTCAAAGGACAAACTGATACTCACATTTGTCAAAGATTTTCTGCCAACCATTATATTATTATTAATGCTCTTTTGATTTAACTGGAATTGATTGTTCAATGGGTATTAAATTGTTTTAGCTATATCTGTATTCTTGTGATTTATGGTGGTTATTGGTATTCATATGAAAGTTATGTGTGTTGTTACTGTGACTCTAACATTAAGTGATGACTGTTAACAAGTAGAACGTGGATACAAGTTGCCTACATAAACACATTGCTACAATTGCTCCCACTCTTCCCTATAAAATAAAAGGTGACCCTGTTTTTGACAGTGACACAACAGGGCCTCAATAGCCTTATGATATGCATTCAGTCACATTACCACAAATTAGGTGAAACAGAATAAAACCAGAAGTGCCTTTTCTGATGAGCTGGGGCCTGGGGGGAAGTGTTTTTGGCAACTTTATCACACTCACCCTGTCGTATCCTCACTCACTCTTTACAGTGTGTAATATTTTTGAATCAGTGTGTACACATGGCCACTAGATGGAGACAAATGCTTGGTCTTATCAAATGTACAGTAACAGTCTCCTTTGAAAAGAAGCATAATTGTACAGGAGGTTAAACTACAATGTTTAAAATGAAAAAAAACATAGGTGAGTATATTTTACAGGTTTGACGTTGCATTTTTGTTTTCATCGTTGGCACATCTGAACCTACACTTTATTAAGACTTATATTACCATGCACTGTAATTGCTGTAATTATAGCCTATTAAGTCAGCTAATCATAGATGCTGAATTGTAATTAGTCAATCAAGTAGTAAGTAGAGACGCTACAAGAATAACTTGAGCTCTACGTACAGGATGGATCAATCTTTCCATAGGACTTTTCATCCATATCAATTTTACTTTATGATTGGTAGAATCAGTCATATGAGCATTGCTGGCACACATTTTGAGAAATTTCTGTCTTTTTTTACCCAATAAAAACAGGAAAATGTGGTCAGTGCAGCGTGTTAAAAGATTCCTGCTGACAAACACACCAGTCAAAAAAGACCAGGCATTGAAGTGTGACGCTTGAAGCAGGGACTTCTGTCTAGGGACGGTGCACGGCATAATAGGAACCTGTCAGTCTGACTTCCCCCTGAATCTGCCCCGGCCTCATGTCCCTGGGCTACAGAGAGCTGTTTCACTTCCACACAGCATTCTGGTGAAACACTTGCGACACTGATTCCTCACCCTGCCGGGCTGTGTGGACAGCAGTGGTTCTTCACGACATCAACAGTGGATGACCAATCTGAGAGACAGCATGTCTAGAGAGAATCACTTTGGAGAAAAGATATGAAAACAAAAAAACAGATTAATACAACTTTGAAGCCAGGGATACTTTATGGGCAAGAGCTTCTCCATGTAGCAGCTAATAATGTCCATAATGTTTAATAATTTCATATTTTTATTTAACATTCTGCCTTCCTATCACTTTTTGTAATGCACTTTTGTATGGTTTTGCACAGGCCGCTGTGCCCCATTCAAGTGGACTTCAAAGCCACACGATTGTGAAACTCTGCTGAAGCAATCAACAAAAGAAATCCACCATGTGGTGCTCAACAGGGTTCAAATCATAGGACTTAGACAGCATGGTAGCTTATCTTATTTTCTTGCACATGTAACTGTTCTTTGTAGATGAATTGTCAACCCAGGGAGAAAACACTCTGATCACAATGAATTTAATAATTTAGAGTATGTTTAGGAGCATTTGCGTCACACATCAGAGATTCAGTGTCCCTAAACCATGTGAAAGCAAAGCACTTCATACTGTAACACAGCCATTCTTCATCAGACCTCTCATCCATCAGAAACAATAGCCTAAACAAGGACTTCCTATATGATTCATCTGACCGGATAACATTGTTTTCTGCACTACAGTGTACCAGTCACAAAATAGCATTTTTATTTTTGGATTCAGGAATTGTTCAGGGAAGTATACCGCAGTATAATAAAAATACAACAGAATTCCTTTCTGTTCATTTTTGTCGAAATTTGATGCCTTGATGTAGAAAAGAGTACTGGGAGTCCTCGCTTCCTCCCCTTCAGTTGGTCACTTACTTGTGCTTGTCACTCAGATGGATGAGATGTCTAACTTTGCCCAGCGTGATGGAAAAGCTCATTTCGGGGGCCAGAGGGAATCAGGCATGACCACACAGGGTCAGACAGACGCAGACTAATTGCTGTAGCTAGTATTCCTTGTGAAACCTCAGCAAGATCAACAGAATTTGCACCGTGTGCTCTCCCTCCACCTCTCAGTGCAACTGCAGCACTTTCATGTGTGACCCTGAGCATGATGGGATGTCAAGTGTGTAATTATTCCAGGGGCCAAATTTGTTTTGGGTTATCAGCGCTCATCAGTGTTTCTATAAGCAAACACAAACAACAGTTAAAGGGTAACTTTGGTCTTTTTCAACCTTGACCCTATTTTCCCATGTGTGTGTGTCTAAGTGGCTAATGGGAACAACAATTTTTTAAATTGGTCCAGTGCTGAGCAACAGGGCTGCAGCTGGCAGCAGTGAAACACTGGGGCAATTATGCACTTTCAATTTACGTCCATTAAGACAGCTTGTTTTTGACACTGGCAAGCTCAGATTGTTGTTCTAAGTCTCTGACAGCATTATTGAAAGGATTCTTACAAAGATAGACCTGTTTGTTTAACCAGAAACAGCCCTGAAATTGCTATCATCAAAGACTCCAGACTCCATTTAATAAACAGTGATTTTAGCGTGAATAGAGACAACATATTTTCACATCTAACTGGGCGATTTAAGGGTTTATTTTAACCGAATCAGAGTTTATGACTGTTGGAAGAGTAGACAGTCAAAAAAAGATGTATTTTGTGAGTTTTATTTTGTTTCTGTTGACTTTGAATGAACTGTGTTTTACCATATTAAAATTATTGCTTATTTAAATGGAGTCTGGTGAGTTTGGCAATAGCTGTTTCTCAGTAAACAAAAATGACCTTACTCTTTATCCAAAAGAGGATCAATCCCACACTGTTGCCAGACACTTAGAATAATAACCAGAGCCTGTCAGTGGCAAAAAATAAGCACTTATAATGGATCTGAATTGTCTGTGCATATTTGCCCCGCATGGCTACATTGCAGCCTGTTTCACCGCTGCAGTCTTATTTGATACTAGACCACTTTCAGCCATAGCAATAGTCACTTGGAGGTAACATAGAATAGAGCTAGAAAGTGTCCTTGCTTCATGACACCTCTTCAGAAAGAATACTACCTACAATATATCAAGTGACTTTTTAGAAGGCCTCCTCATGACAGGACTCAGTCAGTGCCAATTTTAGTTTAGTGCTCACTGTGTTTGATAAAAGATAAAAGATAAGTCAGTCACATCAGATATACCGAGTGCAGGCAAGTACAGAACAAGCACACATACACCAACACACTCATACAAATACAGAATACAATGCGCAGTACGTGGCGATAATTATTCTTAATTAAACTTGTCAGTATGTTATAACACTGCTTGTTTTTTATATACGATAACCATAATGTGTTTCTACAATGGAGCTAAGCAGTATAGTTACAAATCAAACAAAAGTGAAAGTGCCATACTTCTTCATGGTATATTATTGCTGCTGTAAGCATTCATATCTCACATAGCACACTTCCTGTCAATCAGCCAGGGCTAGTCTGATGAAATATTTCATGGTTTTCCGTTATTTTGTAATGCTAATGTCACAACAGTGCCTCTGAAAACATCCACAATGTGATGTTATACAGTAGCCTGATGAAAGGTGGGCACTGCTGATAATCAGGGGAAATTCTATTGTTGTGAACACTCTGCAAAATCATACCAAACAGACACTTTGAAAAATCATGTGTCTAACAGAAGGTGACTGCTGACTGGATCGTTTGCTGTGAGTGTTTGTTCTCATAGTGAAATAAGAGTGAAATTAGGTTTTTTTTTTTGTGAAAAGCAGTTGAGCAAACAATCTCCACTTAAGCTCCATGTAGCCGCTTGTTATTTCAATCATATCAACCAACATGGACAAGAGCTGTAACAGTGCTCAGAGTAAAACTCTGAATAGCTACAGTTCCAAAACAACCGACCAAACTTTTCCTGCAAATGACATCAGTGTGCTCCAGAACAAGTAAGTACAACTTCAAGGATGCTAAAGAGTATTTTTGTATTCACTTTCAGGACGGTCATTTATCATGACATTAGATCTTTTGCTAAAGCTAACGCCACTGAAGGTAATCTTACACTCTTTGACCACCTACAGTAGGTTCATGTAAGCAGATAAAAGGTGAAATTAATTGATATCTAGCAGTGACGATTACAGGTTGCAAGCGCCTTAAACTTCTCCTGGTTAGAATTCATTCAGTGTTCATTGCTTAGAAGGTTTTCATCAGGAGCCGAATTATCTGCAAAGGTTTCTTCCTCTCCAGAATAATCAGATTAAAACTGGTAAAATCACTGACTAAAGCAGTTCCACATATCTAATCAGTGTTTCTCCTGCCCAGTTAGGCTTAACACAGACAGCCCGCATGCACAGCACCTACAGATGTTTGCTCACCTCATTTCTGATCCAGACATTCAGGAGCCTATTACCGTGAGCCTTTTCATTAGCAGAGGTCTCTTCCTCTCCAAAACAAATCAGTTTAAACCAGTAAAAATAATAATCAGTGTCTCCCCAGCACTGTTAGGCATGTCAGAGACATCTGCTAGCCTAGCAACTGCTAAATTGCGTTCACCTTTTTTCTCCGAGTATTTAAGATCCAGACATTCAGGAGGTTTTACCCCGGAGCTGAATTATCTACAGAGGTCTATTCCTCTCCAGAACAAACAGACCTGGTGATTTAAACCGGCGACAATGCTGAATAAAGCAGTTTTATATTTTAAGAAAATCTGTATTTTTGTGACACTCCTGTTGCGGAGGGGCTGCTTACTATGCTGGCTGCGATCTCCCAAGAGGAGGAACCACTCCCTGTGTAGATATAGCCTACATAGCTCATTCTAAGGTAACAAAAACACAAGTTTTAATTTCATGTGATTATACACTAAAGCAAACCTGCTTATTATATTATATTCAATTACTGCCAATATAACTTCCCTATAATTATATACCTCCCTGTATCCTATAGTGAAGTACAGACTGGACTTTTAAAGTAAAATGAGCTACCCAGCTTTTATTAGTTACACAAAAATAAGTTAATGTAGTTATTTACGCAATTAATTTTAAAGCCCATCGGTTCATCCATGAGAAAACTCACCAAGAAGAGAAAGATTTTCTACATCCATATTACCTTTTATTATGTCTGTTTGATAAGAAAAACTACATATGATTACCTGCGAAAATCACACAAGTATGAATTCTAAACAGTAGATGCTACATAATTCACTGGACAAGCCATAACAATAAAACTGTTCCTCATAGGCCTACAGTCAGCTACTGATAGTGCTTTATTACTAGGACTCATAATGAGAATCTCTCAAAGAAATTTCAAAAGATAGTAAATAACACTGAAACAGAAATGTCACCCTGCATAGCACAGGTACAGTAGGTGTGTATGATCCTGGGGACAGGGTGCGGAAGTCTATGCGTCTTAAAATAACTCTTCACGTGCTTATGTGAAAAGAATGTAAAGCAGTTCAGTTGATATCTGTGCATGATCTGGAGCACATCTGATGACAATCTTTTTGTTTTTTTAACCACGGCATGTCTGTGGACCGTCTAATCTAATTTGTTCTCACTCAGATGACTCATTTGGTTTTGTCTTCGTCACACATGTCATCACAGAACAGAGTCTGGCATTCATACAGTGACTCCATCTTTTTATGAATAGCACTGGACTGGAACAAGCTGGTAAATGTGGTCAGTGCGCCTCTTCAGATCATTTGGAACAGTCTGGAAATGGGATGGAAAATTCAACCTTTAAATGAAAGATACTTTGTGGGGCAAAACAGTGATGGACTGCCTGACAAAGTGCAGAAAAACAGATCTGAATTTCCCTTTAATTCATATGATAGATAGATAAAATTTCTTTTTTCATGATACATGTATTTAATTAATTTATTGCAGTTGCCATTTCCAATCAGCCTCTAAAGATACACAAATTAAAGGTACAATGAAGGAGCATTTAAGATTTCATTACAATCAGCCAACATTGAACAGGTATTCAAGAACTTGTTGTTGTGAAGTTTGGAAATGAGTAGAAAATTGTAGATACAAATGACACATAGAGAAAAATGTTCAAATGAAATGTGAAAAGTGGTGAAGTAATAACAGATTAGTTTTTCCAAGAATTTCAATACTATAGTACACTATGAGGTGTTGTTTTCCATGACCATTCAAACAGTCACGTAATAATGTCGAGTTCACCCAAGTGTCAGATGATAGAATATAAGGGCAGTATTGAGATGAGCGTACTGTTCTGTTAAGTGATACTTGCTCTGTCACTGATCTGCTTTCAGTGGTAGTCATCAGCTCTAACCACCAGACAAGAGGAAACCAATCAGTGGTGTGATGACAGCTGATGACTCAGCTGTTCATCTTTGATTTGAGTGTCTGTCAGTTTAGTTAAGGTATTTTGACACAGCTAAGTTGTGAAGCCACAATGTAAGTGTCACTTAAGTGGAAGTGCCCTACCCTGCGGTTTGGCTGAGTTACAACCATAGATGGGCACAGCCATGATCGATGGCCCACCTCTTTCGATTTCACTCTTGTTCAGTCACTTCTGTGATGAATGGTGGAGGCTGGAGATTGTCATAACTGATAATCATTGATTTTCTTTTTTTTTTTTAATGTGTGTACTTCAAGCCAAAGTGAACTGTTGTCTGCATAGACACCAACAGTGGCCAGCGAGGTCCTGATAAAATTGCTAGCAGATGTTACTGTTTTAAGAGGCTGTGATGTGCTCATTTTATAAGCTAGTGTGAAGGTACTTACTGGTATCATTTCAATCAGAAGAGACTCGTTTTTAGTTTTGGAAAAGAAAAATTTTAATGACAAGTGCACATGAGAATGAAAATGTGAAAAGTTTTTGGCGATTAGACCCCTTCGAGATGGTGAGTTATAAGGAGGGTGATGGATCTGTAGCCAATTAGGGAATGAGCACAGGAAGGTCTTCCTGATTGAACTTAGGCTGAGCTTCATGTGAAACTACTACTACAAACTAGGGTATCCATTGGTATCAATAATGCCGACATAGCTTATTGGGAAAGGGACTAAATCCTGCTACAAATATGGGCTAAATTTTGCTGAGGGAACAACTGGCATGGCCATTTTCAAAGGGGTCCCTTGAACTCTTACCTCAAGATACCAGAATAAAAAAATGGCCTCTACCCCCAAATCTCCAAGAAACTTGCAAAGACTTGTTTCAGGTGAATATTTCATAAACATTTTTCAAATCTGTGCTCAGATTTTTTACCTCTGGTTGACTATTAAAATTGAACAATCTGAGAAGAGAGCATCACTGTTTGATTGAACTGCTCACAGCTGAGAGACAACCTGTGTCAAAAGATGACAAGCAGGCATGGCTTGGCTGTAAAGAGCCACAATCCAAACAGGCTGCTTATCAGACCTTAAAAGTAAATTGATAAAATAATGTGTACAGTATAAAGATATGAAGCAAACCACATCCTGTGTACACTTTATATAGAACACAGTTCGACTCAGCAGATGTGGATGACGGAGATACGCTTTCTGCTGCGTTTTTTTTTTCTTCCGCTCTCCTCTCCAGGCTCTGTTATCATTTGCGTTTCACTTTCATTGAGAAACAGCGTCAAGTAGTCAGCCTACAGTATCTAACAGGCTGCGTGGTGGAAAATTTTTGGCAACAACTAGGATATTTCATAAGGCAGGTGACAAGCCACCTGCAAAATGCATGTCAGGAATAATGGCACTATTATAAGGAGACCACAAATACACCTTTGAGTGGTGACACAATAACCTGAATGACAAGACCTTTAAAAAAAAAAGAATACCTCAAAGCACCTTGCCTTTCTAGAGACACTGTTACAGTTATTCAGGATGATCCACATACCTCACTAGAAACATGTCTCTCTTGCATTGTGAATATGCAGTTTACACTGATAATGGTGGCAGATTACCATTCAGAATTCAGAGTAATTTTTTATTCAACAGGCCCTTGATTTCAGACAAAGATGCACAAAAGCAGTCTTCTTATTCTAGACGGCCCACATCAATTATACTAAAATTAGACTAAAATGACAACTGTAGCTCACAGACTTCATTAGCTCTAGCTTGTTGCTACTCCCATGGGTTGGTCTAAAGCACAGTCTCCAGCTGAGTTTTTTAGTTTAAACATTTGACTGTTATTACTGGGCAATAAACATCAAGGACCAGCTTCCACACAATGAGGAAATTATATTGAAATTGTAGCCCCTAAATGTAGTTAGGCGGCTAATCAAGCTCCTTGGCGGCCTTGAAGTAGCAGTCAGTTGCTCAGGCATGCTATTCCTCATATTCTTTGTCACTGCCATTGTATTGTGTTTTTGAAATTTTTTTGAAAGGCTTAAAGCCTCAGTGTGTAAAAATGGTGAGTAACAGTGACATCAGTGGTCACATTCTAGATTGCAGGGCTCACTCGTTCACCCCTCCTGTCGGGTAAGTGACGGTGGCCTCGTAGGACAAAAGTCCTTGCGCAGACAGAGGTGGCATCATCCATGAGTTCTTCTAGCGATGAGGTTTATTTAGGAATCTAAACGATGTTACGATGTTGTAGCGACCCTGCAGTAAATGTCCTGTTATAATGCCAATGTTCTGTGAGTTTCTGTGGGGAGTTTTTCCTTTTGCGAGGGTCCTAAGGACAGAGGGATGTCGTATGCTGTAAAGCCCTGTGAGGCAAACTGCGATTTGTGATATTGGGCTTTATAAATAAAATTGATTGATTGAGTTAATGGCATGTTTGGGATTGAATGAGTACAGGTAGGGGGGCGGGGTGCGAGTGTGACGGGGATGAGAGCTGTGTGAGTGCGCATGCTGGTGTGTGTAGGAGCGAGAAGGAGGAGAGAGCAGCAGTGCACAGTTGGAGTTACAGCTAAGTTCTTGTTTGTTGGAAGTTTTGGCATAGTTACGACCAACAGTAACCTGTACTGTTCAGTAATAAATGGTGGTTTGCCGAATAACTACGTCATCCTTTCAACATGTCCTGGCGGACGCTACAATATGTTATAGCTTACCAGTGACATATAGGTTATCTGTGAGATATAACGTTATGTTAGTAGTGTTTTATCTCTAATTGTTTTGGTAACACGAGCAAACTTTAACACAGTAATGCTAAAATAACAAGTGTTTTCCAGAGGACAGAAGTTTTCTTCACCTGGAATAAGCAACGCCGATATTCACTTGTGTTTTGTCCCGTCCATGCTTATCTGATCTTTTTCTTTTATTTGGTGGAGTGGTTTCCCTCTACGGGGCAAAACATATGTGTGGTCCTCCTTTTAAAATGATGGCAAGTTCTAGGTAAACGCGAAAGGCGAAGCACATATATCCCTTTCGGCCACTGTATTCAAATATGGCGACGCAAGAGGGCAGCCTCCAGCAGACCGCGCGCTGCCTGTGTATATATAGAGAAATTATTCGAGAACGCTTCCATTTGTATGTGAATTGCATTACACTTTAGTAAATATATATTTATGAAAGCAATAGTTGATATTTGCTAATAAACAACCATATAAATTACACATTGTAACTTTAAAAACACTTGACAGACTCTTAAACCAACAGTTAAAGGTGCTAAATGTTATTTGAATAAGTTTTTGGTTTGATGCCCAAAATAAGGTCTGTGGTTAACACAAGCTGTTTTATTCTAAGACAAAAAATACATCAGTAAATACTCATGAATTTTGAAGCTTTTACGTGTCTTAAAAAAGATGGCTGCTAACAAGTGGTTAAATGAGACTACAGGATATTGTCATGCCGAACACATCTTTACAGCCTTGATGTGGTGGTGATGTTAAATCATGCAACCGTGGTGTAGTTCATTTACATTTAGACTTCAAAAATCATACAAGTTGTGCTCATTTGTATAGATTATCTTGCTGAACAAAACATGCAAGTACCATGAACTTTCGTTTGCCTCAGAGTCTATATTCTGCACTAATCCAAAATCCAATGAAAAAAATACCCATAGGCTTTTTGACAAGGGAGCCAGGGCGATGCTAACCACACTAGCATTCACTAGTGCCTCGCCACTCACCAGGACCCACTTTTAACGGTCACAGAATAAACAACATAGCTATTTTCTGCCAATTTACCGCGGAGATGAAATTCTGCCTTCCGTGGTGACTTCCGTATGTGTGCAGGTATGGGCCGTCCCAAACCCGACGTAACTGAGACATTTGATGTGCTGGGACAAGAGAGTATTAAATTTGAAGATATCTGTCCATGCGGCCGACGCTTGTCAGACATTGTGTTGCTTTGTTTGATGTGTTGTCCTTAGGCCGAGGTCGGCCAGATGTACGGTCTGGGTAGTTACTTTGGTCCGTCATACATAAGCCTTGATTTTTTTCTGGCTAATGTTAATTTGCATCATTTCTGTCCTTTACCTAATCTCTTCAATGTTAGGCCTGATGTTATTGATCTGACATTGGGGTAACTCCTCTTGGAGCTATATGTTAGTTAGCTAATGTAGTTAGCTTGCATGTTTCTCTCATAGCTAACTAACTTAAGATGTGTCTACAGAAAGTGCTTGTCTGGGAAGGTTTTGACAGCCACTAGGCCACATCTTTTTACCATCTTCAAAATTTCTTTTTCTTTTCAACATATACAAGCTTAGCACAAAGCATACCTAAGTACACCAATACGGGGAAAGTTGAGGTTTTGCTAGGCTAACATTACAAGATTGCTCAATAGTTACTGTAGCACAAAGCTAAAAGGGGCGGGACTTAGGAAGGGTCAATTTCTGTTCACAGGAGGGGTTTAGCAAATGTTATTACTCTAACAGTGGCAAAGACACAGCCTATAGCTTAAGTTAAAAGTTTAGGTTGGACAGCTGCACAATAAGCTAACTCTGTAAAGCCGAGAAGAGCTGCAGCTTCTATACGTTTGTCACTACCAGCAACACCTTTGACATTGTTACACTGTTTTCGCATTGTCATTTGATACAGTGCTATCCTAATATCTATTGTTGCCACTTTAAAGAATAAACTTTGTGAATACATAAATGAACCACAAGCTCAATGAACTGATCATAATGAAACTGTGAATACTGAATGACCCAAGGTTGTTTTGCATTTTCTGAACTTTGTCACGTCCCTGATCAAAGTACCGCTCAGCCAAGCATGCGACATTAAGGGCGTTGCCCACTGAGAAGTCAACTCCATGACCTCGCACGTGCACCTACTGCAGCTTCTGTAGCCTACTGTAATTCTTGTGTGGAAAGTTTCAAATAAATCCACTTCAGCATTCTCTTAACCACAGATACACCACTAGACCCCTGAGGGAATCCTTTGAAGCACCATGTGCATCCACACTTACACACCCAAAACACAAACACACTGGCTTTGTATGGTGTAAAATTTCCAGTATCATTTCAATCTGTTTCATAGAGCTTTCCTCAAGAGGAATTATGTCATGCTGATTTACATAGGCTACATAGTCAAAGTTTACGCACATATCAGTGTAATAATGCATATGAGGGTGACCGTGAATGTATGACATAAAGGTTAAGTTGTTCTGAGAACTATCTGGGTCACTTGCTTGATTTTGGTATATAGGAACTTCCAAGCTAACTTTGTATCTCATTTAATGCTAGTATATGCACTGTTCAATTCTGTGTGCATATTTTCAGTTCTTTATAGATTTTTAGATTGTTATAGATGGGATTTTCTGTAAACCTGGAAACTCCATCAATGCCCAACGCCTGAGCTGTCTTGATCTTAAAAGCAGGGTGGCACAGCATGCTCTGCTACTGACTCAATCCACATCTTCAAGACTTTCATTTGGCACCTATTTCATCTTCATCTTCTCTGGTTGTCTATCGTTCACTACAAAACAGTTTGCACACAATCTTAGGGTTCCACGTATCGTGGTGGTACAATAATGCTTCCTTCAGTTAAGGACTAAAATTGAATCGACTTTTTCTCAGTTTCAGACCTTGCATTTATTTCCTTTGACTCATAATACTGTAATTATCTGTACTCTGGGCAAAGCCATATGTCAGTTGGCTTCCAGCTTGACCAAAATGCTGACTCTAAGGTCTCAACAAACAGACGTCAGGGAATGAGATCATGTCACTTCCATTCTTGTTAAATCTGCCACATCCTTTTGCCACATCTGCCACATCCTTTTACAGATAAGACTGGCCATATTCTAAATAATTATTACTGTCAATAAATATCACAAAGTTACAACACCACATAAATCTTTGTAAAGAGGTCAAAAATATAATTTTATTTCTGCAAAAAAAAAAAAAAAAAAAAAGAAGCTGGTCAATTCTTATTTATTTATTTATTCTTTAATTTATTTATTGTCTTATCATGACATTTGTTGACAAGAAAAAAGATGAAAACTTTGATTTTATAGGGTTTTTTTCTTGCTGTTGTAATTTTTGTTTTGTAGTCTTTGTTTTTAACTGGGTAGGGTTTTTTTCTTCTTTATTATTTACTTCATTGTTTTTATTTTATTTTTTCAATTCTGTGTTCTATTTATGGATTTCTCTTTGTACATTTTAAAGAAACTTTTTTGTTTAACAGAGATTGTTACAAACCCATTGCAGGGTTTTTGCAGTGAGCCAACAGATTAGTGATTAGACCAATTCAGTCGCATCACAGAAAAGTTTTTAAAGTTTAGTGTATTGTTTCATATAAATATTAAAATTAAAGAGAAAACAGCTGGGCTTGTGGTGATACATTGTGGTGATACTATCAAAAAGGAGGGCAAAACAGTCCAAATTGCGTTTGTGCTGCAGGTTTTTTGTTTCTGTACACTCCATTAACAACTCTAAACGTCACTCGATGGCAGTCATCGCTGTGATATAACCAAGAAAAAGACTACCAAAACACCCCCATAACCCTTAGATGCATGACCAGCCAGTAGCCTACCTACACTCTTCCACAAGTGGGGTCAAAAATGACCCCAATTAGAATCAATGCATTTTATGTGATAAACTTAAGCAATTTCTTTCATTTTGGTTAAAGATGATGATTTGTATTATATTTTGGTCAACAAAAGAATGATTTCATGTTTGACATGTTCATTTATCACTTTTTATTAGCAACTAATGACATCATTGAATAATCAATAATAGTATAATAGGCTACCTAACAGGTTAGATTTTATTACAAGGAAGCTATAAATATCATAGTAAGGCTGCTTATCTCTACACAACAATGTAATGTTAGCTAGCTAACATTGCAGTACTAGTAGTTAGCTAACTACCTACACTGTAGTTAGCTAACACTAGCTAGCTTAGTTAGCTAGTGTTAGCTAACTACAAAGTAGGCTAATTTGATGACAATAATACTATACTTTATCACACAAAAGTCATGGATGTGGAAAATAAGTTCATATTTTATAACGTCATATGTATTGCAAGAATATAATATTTAGATGCATGTTGCTGTATAAAAACCCTCCTGGGTGGTGAGACTGCTGGCATTAGATGTGTAAGTGCGACAGTAAATGTACACCTGACAGTCACAGTTGATAAGAATCAAAGATTGATATTCCATAGGAAATGCTTGGGGTCATTTTTGACCCCACTTATGGAAGAGTGGGGTAGTGATGCAAAAACAACAATTTCTTAATATGTATATAAAAGTTTTTGAAATGCAAATTGCTTCATGTCAAAAACATGTTTTATGAGGAATACCTGGAATATGAAATGATAAAAACTTTTAATTCCATAGATATTGAAGAAAAACAACCCCAGGGGTCATTTTTGACCCCTGTTATGCATCTAAGGGTTAAGGAAGCCCAAGTGCCTCATAACTGCGACACCTTGGCCTACACACA
Source organism: Epinephelus cyanopodus (assembly GCA_026686955.1). Taxonomy (NCBI): domain Eukaryota; kingdom Metazoa; phylum Chordata; class Actinopteri; order Perciformes; family Serranidae; genus Epinephelus; species Epinephelus cyanopodus. Next base: position 33,108,905 of record CM048920.1, on the reverse strand, counting down.
GAGAGACACAAAAGAATGAGAGCCAGCAGCATTTGCTGCCCGTGGCATAAGTTGACCAGGGCCAGCGACACTGGGAAACACTGGGTCAGTTGTCCTGAGCTCTGTGTTGAAGGAAGGCCCAGAAGTCCCTCTGGCCTTTAAATAATCTGCTGGAAAAATGAAAAATATAAATTTGTGAGGACTTTATTTAATATTTGTGAGTCGCATAAAAGGTTATTTTTTAACTTCCCTCCCTATGATGCAAAATCATGGTTTGGTCTGTCACGCTACTGTAAGATAAAAAGATTAACATCCAGTCAGACCCTCCCCTCCTGCCAGTAAACTTTCAGCCAGTCAGATTCTCAGAAAAAGAGAAATGAAAAAGAGACAACTTGTAGAGGTGCAAGTGACATAGGTTTTTGACAAAAGATACTGAAGTGGAAGATGCAGCTGTGACAAGCACAGCCCCACCTGCAGTGGGGGTGGAGGACAATAATTGAGAGCAAGGTGAAACATCCATTTAGCTAGCTGAAACATATGGCAAACACAGCCACCATAGCTACCACCTAGTTTTAGCACCCAGCCTAGGATTAACTTTAACTTCCAGTAATTACATTTAGCCAACAACACATCTGACAGAAACAGCTGAGCCTGGAGATGGAATTAACTGCGTCACAGAGGATGAGAGACCCAGCCTGCAGACGAGAGCATGGCGGGAGGCGCTAGCTGTGCCAGAGAGGAGAGGGAGGGAGAGATACAGCGCCCGCCCCGGAGTCAGAGCAGCAGGTGAATGATGAGCACAAACGCAATAGCATTGGAGACTAATTTTCGTGATACTTGGTCATGGCTGGATAAAATGACTGATTCTGACAGGTTGAACCTAGTTGTCAGGGCCAAGAGAGCACCTTTCACAGACATCTGACAGAAATACAAAGATCTGAAAGAAATAAGATCTGAAAGAAATACCAAAAGATGCAGAGGGGAGGGCATTCCCAAGTTACCTGACATCTTCTAAATCCCCCAATGGCCATAAAAAAATGGAGAGGGACTGTGTAATATATAGCAACTCTAAAACAGCTATATTTAGTTATTCCACTTGCTCTTCTCTCCTGAACTAGAGCAAAAGTTGTGCAGTGCACTGAATTCCATAGCTGAGATGAAAATGATCAATATCAAAAGGCAATAGCTTTATGGAAAAATTTCTACAGCAAGAGACACAAAGTGTGCATAAAATGGAAGAACCAACAAAAACTCATGGCCTCTGGAATAATAAATAAATAAATAAATAAATGAACAATTACTAATACACAGACCACTAGATGTTACCCTGCTTTTAGCCTCCAAGAATCTATAATTCAGGGGCCACACAAAGAGACTCGATGAGCCAGATAATGGGCATTTTGTAGGCATAATTGAGATACTGGCAAAGTGCAATGACATTTTCATTATGAACAACATTAGGGAGCACCAACACCAAGGAAAGAGAGTCCAAGCCCATTACCTTTCGCCTGACAGCCAAAATGAAATTATCGATCTATCTTTGTGCTCAGCATGTCCTCAAGAGTTTTTTGAGCAAAAGACGAGAGACAACACATTATTATTCCACAATGTGTGATGCAACCCCAGGTGTCTAAAACATGGAGCAAAAAACACTGTTGGTGAGATTTGACCATCAAACTACCCGTGTGATTGGATGGAAAAGAAATGAATGTTTCATAGAACTTTTCAAAAAAATTGCAGCAATGGTGGGAGAATCATGGAGTGAACATGGAACTGATAAAGCCGGCCAAAATGTTCTCATCACAGGTTATCAAATTCAGATTGAAATGTCACACCCCCTCTGCGTCAAAAAGTGACGTGAAGGCCACAGAGCTGAAACACATTGCAAACCATGGTTAATGTTGTGAAATGGTCACGGTTAGGTTTAGGTATTAAAACTATTTGGGTAGGTTAAGAAAAAAAATCATGGTTTGGGTTTCAGTAAGTACATACCGTGTCGTCAATACATCACACATGTGACAAAAACAGCACTGATTTTTAGTTTACCTTTGAATGAGTTTATGGACTGGACTGTGCACGCTGAAGGTGCTGAGCATTGTGACGAAGCAGAGGTATTTGATGCCCTGGGAATGAGAATGGGCTGAGCGACTACAGAGGTCAGTGCTATGATAATGAAGCTAACATGGCAGGAAAAGTTCAGAAAGTGCAAGTGTGCACAATGAGTTAAAAGTCTTCTTGTCACATACTTCCTGTGTGTGTCTCAGTTTTAGACTTTAAACCTAGTAGGAGTCCATGCAATCCAGGCCTGCCTAGAAATAGACACATTCTTTGGCTTTATCAATCAACTATACAAGGTATTCAGTGTAAGCTCTCACCATATGGGGAATCTTACAGAGAGTTATAGGCTGTTCTTTGCATCACATCACTGACACACAGTGGAATGCATGCACAGAGGCAGTGCGCCCAGACACCCCCGCTACAACATATAATCTCACCAGTGAAACCAGTTTTGACACTTGGGGCTTAAAGACCTACTTTCAGTCCTTACAATGAAGTTGCGCTCCTCACAATGTAGGTCAAGGTGATACAGTGCAAAGAGGATAGAAACCTTGTCATCTAGTCATCACCTATTTCCCTTGAAGTGCAGACTGCCAACATAAAGGTACCAGAGGAAGAGATGGCCTGCGTGCTTTATAGTTTTCTGGAGGAGGCAACTGCTGTGCCGTGGCCATGGCCATGGGGCCCAAGTTGGAAATGAGACACAGAAAGAGGAAGCGCTGTTTTGATGAGTCAGAACATGGAATAGAGGAAAGCCCAGACATCCTATTCAGAAATAAAGTGTTTCATGTTGCAATGGACAGCGCTGTCTCTGACATGCTGACATGCAACAAGTTCTGTGGTCTATGGAAATCGAGAACCATACCAAAGGCATTAAAATGTCATCAGTCGATCTGTGTTCACCAGTAATAACTCAAAGGGTGTCCCGTAGTTTTTGTTAGTCACAGGTAAAAATTCCAAATGAGAATGGGTTAACCGCTGGACGGGCTGTGGGGCCAGTCTGTATGGGACTGTATCGTTCGTCTCCTCACATTGAATTTATAGACCCGCAGCAGCAAGAACTGTGACTGCACCTTCAGCTTCTGGAGCTCACCCTGGGCCCGCATCTACACCTCTAACCAGCATTACCAGCTTGACATAGCTGCTATAGTCCAGAATTTGTATCATGCCAAGGCAACTGGCAAAGGTCAGCCCCTTGAAGATCTTGGCCTTGACCAGTGAGGGTGTCAGGCTTGACATGACCTTCTCCAGCCATGGCATTCTGTGCTTCCGATTTCTCCCCAAGTTCCAACTGTAGCTCGAGGAAGACTGCTTTGTGTTGGCACAGATGCAGCAGATGAACCTCCACAAAATCCAGCATCAGTTCCAATACACTCGTTTTCTTTAAGAAACCATGTTCTTAGATTCCCGATTCCAATTTTCAGCTCCTATAGTGCGCTGAACAGACATTCGCCAACATCCTTTCCCATCCTGGAGACCAATTCCTCGCACTCTTGAAAATAGAGGGACTAGGTAAACAAATCCCTTGAGGCCAAGTCCTGTGGAGGGTTTTCAAGAGTGAGGGAACCCTTGAGGGTTCCAGATGGCTTGGAAGCCTGTATGACGGACAGAGGAATTTGGGTCACAATTCTGGTGAATCTCACACAGCAACAGAAACAGATTAATGTTTATTTATGTGGAGATTGGTGAGTTTGGCAATGGCAATTTCAGGACTGTTTCTAGTTTTAAAAAAAGACCTCACTCTTAATATAAAGATCAATCTCAATGGGAATCCTTTCCATAATATAGGCAGAGACTTAAAACATCTGAGCATATCAGTGGCAAAAACAAGCACTTTTAGTGGTCCATGCTAATGGACGGTGCGAGCATGTCCTGATGGGTTTCATGGATTTTAAAAGTTGTTGTTCTCAATCATAACCAAAGCCAAGTTTAGACCAATGATTTGTGATGAGACAAAACCATTTTAGACCGTTACAGAGAAAAGATGCAGCAGGGGAACCGGTTGGTCTGAGCTTGACTGTACTTAAGGCTGCTGGTCAAGTCAAAAAGACCACAGATGGTGTGTTACCTTGCTGCGGCAGGTTCTCCATCCCCGCCAAACCCTCTGTTTCTATCGTCACGGTGGGTCGCTGATTAACTGGCACTGCTTACTTCTATCATCGTGGCGTATTTATTATGAATACAGTCAATCTGATGCTTGTATTTTTTGTTTTTCGCTGTTTCATCACCACTTTAAATGCAACTGAAGTCTGTATCTCACGGTCACTATCCTCATTCATATTTTAAGAAGCTATAAATTATATTCAATCACAAAATAAGCCTGAACTGAAAACTAGAATAGAAGTTTTTGCATAGAGATGATGCACCATATCAGCTGGTTGCATTGGTCTTAACTGGCAGGTTTTTAGAACGTTGCAGAAAAGCATATTGCAAGTAGTTGCCTGTTACAACTCGTCTTGTCACTAATCTTTAGTCTGAACTGGGCTTTAAACATAGGAAAATGGCATCCAGGTTGAAGAATACAGAATTTACCCTTTAGCATCAAGCCCTGGAGACTTGTACGTGCTGCTGTGCATGTCCTTGCCTCTTCCCTGCATATGACTGTAACTACAATAAAATAAAGCTCATAAAAACTACCTGCAGTCCACCATGTCCCAGGAGAACTTAAACAGTTTGGCAAAGCTCTCCATAGAACGTCAACTTTCCCAGAAACTGGACTTTAAAGACATCATAAATGACTTTGCTATAAGGAGAGCTCAGCACTTGACATTTGGAGTTCAACACCAAACATGCCGCACGAACAGTACCCTAAGACATTAAGACTTCAGTAACCATGACCATGGTTTCCTTGTGTGGTTAGGAAAGGACAGCAGTAGAGTATTTTTCATCGCATGCCTAATTTGCTCAATAATAAGACTGTGCGTGAGAAGTCTATGGACATATATTACAGAACGAAAAAACATTGGTAGGTTTATAACAATAATAATTTATAATGTGATAATAATGTACGTAGGCCTATGTTTAGGCTCTTAAACGTCCCACTGTTTTTGTTTTTTCATATAAATCTGGCATAGAGTATGTTCACATCACTAATTAACAAGTTTGTTATCAGTTTTCTTTGGACATCTTTAAAAACACATGTTGCACTTGTGCACAGAACATTTTTGCAACCTGTGTGCAGTCAGTACGCTGTGTGCATGGGAAAGGCCTTTTGGGGGTGGGCTTTGGAGATCATCTCATCCTGGGCACAGAGTGGACACACACTCAGATGCACCTGCGTCATGTTTTCAGGCCCCTGTCCACCGCTTTATTCAGAGTTTCCCCCTCCATTCAGTGTCTCCACACAAATCCTGCCTCACTGGAATTTTACAGCTGTGAGTCAGTGACAACAGTAACTGAGTCTGAGCAGCCACTGGCTGTATGCTTATCCAAATGGCATTTGGAGACCTGTATCAGCAGGCCCTCATCGTCATAACTGTTACACCTTCCCTACCAGGTTAAAGGCGAGAGCTGGAGGGAGCAGTACTGTTTACAGACAGCACAACAGACTATTGTAACTCCTTACAGGACGTTATCAGGGATGTTAAAATGCCAAAACGTTTGTTTTCAAAAATTCATTTCTATGACTTTAAGGATTTAATGCCAAATGTGAAGCGGCCCAGAAGGTAAGCCAGACAGACTAAGGATATTGGATAATGGTGTCATTAAGGTGGATAGTCTTACTTTTTTTTTTACACCACTAAAATTGTAATACTTAACATTAACTAAAACAAAGTTTAACTTAAACTCATTTTGCAGAATTGATATCCTTATTCGGAGGAGGCATAAGAAGGACATTGAGTGCCTTAAGGCACAAAAATTGAACGATGAGACACTCACTGAGACACTCACTTCGAAACTCAGGTAGTGTACGTGGCACTTTCATAGACATTTCAATGTTCTGTCTGTTCATTATGGTGAAAATTCATCCTCAGATATGTCTATTACAGTTGGAAGACTGACCATAAACTCCACCCAACTCTGGAAAAATTACTACAGGATAAAAGTAAGGAATGTTCCTTTTTAATGGGGTGCTTTTTTCAGATAATAAAAGAACATGAAATAAATGATAAACCTAAATATATGTTGGAAATATATTACACTCACATATCGCACTCGCATTAATCTCTCTGACAAATTTAAACGAGACATAATTACTTTTAACTTTTACGCTTTCCACAGAATATTTAGCAGCGTTCCGCAGCTTCCTGCAGTCTGAGTTCAGTGAAGAAAACATTGAGTTCTGGCTCTCATGCGAAGACTTTAAATCAACCGCCTCACCGGAGGACCTTCAATGGAAAGCAGAGGGGATCTACCAGGAGTTCATCCAGCCCACGGCCTGCAGAGAGGTCAGTGATACCAGGGTTAATGGTTCATGGACGAAAGAGACAGAGCTGGATGAAAAGCCAGAAGACAGTAGAAGTAAATTGTAATACATTCTATCTTTCAACATACTTAAGTATGATAAACATACACTAGCTTTCTCCAAACTGATTTGCAGAACAGGGTAACCCATTATTGCATAAGAACAAGAAATAGCACCTCATATCAGGAAGAAGAATGAGTAAAAGTGGATGAAGCAATATGTATATGGATGGCTACTAAATGTCACAACTTCCACTGCTTGTGGTGCTACATGCTTTTTCAGTGTTGGTGCAAGGGATAGACGATGTAACCCCTTGAGTCTACGCTGGGGTTCAATAGCATTTTATCAAATCTGACTCCAGTAGAGAATCAACTTATCAAATCTGAACCACTCTAATAAATGTGGCTTTGAGGAATTAAGGTCATAAGTAACTTGATATTTAAGAGCTTAAACCATGTATAACAATAATAGACCTAGCCATTGTGACGTCACCCACTGGTATGTGGACTCCCGTTTTGAAACTTCAAGTTCAACATTTTGGCTGTCGCCATCTTGTATTTTTGGAGCCAGACATGATGAGAGAGTGGAGCTATGGAGAAGTGAGGGGTGGATCTGACTCATAGACTGTGGTGATGCCTTGCAGACAGCCTGTCAACTCAGAGCTGCCCCGCTCTTAATTATTCATAACTTCAAGCCTTAATAACATTTAAACAAGTGAGTTATATTAAAATTCACCCCCCGTACAGTTGTGATGAATGTTGAAATTATCTTTTTCTTGTATTAGGCTGTTAACATGCATATTTTACTGTAAAGCTGTGCATCAACATGGGGGCGATGAGGATTGACCCGCTTTTGGAGTCAGCCTCAAGTGGCCGTTCAAAGAACTGCAGTTTTTGGCATGTCCATGTTGTCGTCATATTTCAGGATCAGAAGTTGACATCTGGCATTCAACTATTCTATTGCGTTTGTGTTGTCAAGTTGTGTTTTGTTTTGTTTTTCATATGTATTAACACACACACACACACACACACACACACACACACACACACACACACACACCATGTGTGTGTAGCTAGCTGCAGCTGGCACATCTATTAACTCTTGGTGGCTAAAGCACATGGATTAAAACATATGAATAAAGTCACCATATAGCATTATTTTTTACAATGGATTTCCAGTCAGTATCTCTGCAGTATAATATGTTTGTGTTTCATACATGATTAAATGGGACCCAAAAAATCTACAGACATGCAGATCAGACAAGGCCCTATACAACATTCATACCACCATCACATCTTTATTTAGTTGGTGTTCTTTGGAGTTGATCATGATATGAAAGTCGTCCACTCTGAATCTAGGTTTTGGAGGTCTGACAATGTCTCACACTGAACAATCAACACAAATTCCAATTTTAATTCTTGTCACCTTGGAAACAGTCTAAAGGACGTGTCTTTGCTGTAATAGCCCACCTGCATCCACATAAATGAACCCTACTGCTCTTCATATACTGTACGACATGCTCTATATTGATGTGATTAGTGTAGTCCAGTACACTTTACGCAACACGACCCTTCTGGATCCCAAATAAGTCTATTATGATTTACCTTATGGGGGTCTTGTAACAGTTTGTTCAGAGGTCTATCACAGAGACAAACCACTATGGGGTTGAACCGACCCCAAACTTAAATAACGTCACCTTCGTCAATTGTGAAAGTCCAGTTTGGGGGAAAGGGAATTGCTACCACTTAAATACTTTCTTACGTTTGGTTTTCATGAGGTGAGAAGAAAAGAAAAAAAGGAATTGTAGATGTTTTTATGACCAAACAGCAGGAGGGTCTCTGAGACCCAAACAGTAAAGAAGCAAATCCAATCTTCACAAAGCACCACAGCATAAAAATAACTTTTGTGCATGAAAGTTAAAACAGTGTTATAAAGTTAAGAAAGTTGATTTGAAGAAAAATAAAATGCTTAAAATAAAGTATCTTTATCACATGCCAACATTTGTCTCTTTACAGCCATGAACTATATTTAGAGGGTCTTGTTTACTAGCTGTGTTAGTCACATTCTTGGAGTACAGTTTGTTTTCTGGGAGAGAAATTTGGTGTGAATGCCACCATATTCCACACAATTTAGACTGTACTTTACTCTTTGTTTTCTCTAGATCAATGTTGACCAACGCATTAGAGAGAAGATCAAGAAATCTTTGGAGCAGCCGAGCCACTCCTGCTTCGATGAGGCACAGAAACACATTTACCTGCTGATGGAGAGAGATTCTTGCCCCAGATTTCTGCACTCAGATGCCTACCTGAGTCTGAAGCACAAATCCAGGAGTCTTTGGTACATTTAGCTCAAAACGCTGCATCAAAGCTGCTTTTCCAACCCTCACTTTTTGTCTTTCTTTTTCTGCTTGGCTGAATAAAAAAGTTATTTCACGCTGTATGAGATGTGGATCAGACTCTGTTCTATTCTTTTAAGGGCAGAGCATCTCTCTATTGCGCTAAAGCCAAACTGAAACGATGTTTTCAACCATGTGCACATCAGTCTTGGACATGATGGCTAGATGATGTATTGATGAAATGTTGTGGAAAATAATAAAGCAGGAAAAGACAAAGTAATGTGAGTGGAAAAAAGTATACGTACGTAGGAGAGAAGGAATGCGGTTGGTATGTGTCAGGACTTCAGATGATTGTTGAGAGTTTGGACTTGTTTGAAATACTGTATGTGTTAATGAAAAGTTTTAGTAAGTTAAAGTGCCGAGTACAGTTTGATAAATAAATGGTTTCTGACATGTAGAATGAAATGACCTAGTTTTCATTAAAAGTGTCATAAATGGGCATTAAATTCCGAGTTTTGCAAAACATGACTCCTTGACCATGTTTGGATACGTTTCGTCAGATGAGTAGTTCTCACTCACCGCCTATAACTATTCTTAATATTCTGACAATTTTCCATATAGTCAGAATTTTGAGACAACGATTTATTTATCTGACTGACTGTCCAACTGGAGGTGCGGGGATGGGCATGAGTCAAAAGAAAAAAAGGAGAACAGTTTCCACAGCTCACCCAGCAAGGAGATTCTGTTTTTGGTCACATGTCTGATATATCCTCTAATTAGGTGCAGAGATGACTCCACACAGCAGCAGCAATAGGGTTTACCAAACTGGAAAAAAGTAACCCTGCAGTAACCCTTGATCTCACTCTGTTCTGTAAATGGCCTTATTCCTAAAAATTGTGCCTTAAAAAGGAGTACTGAGGCAGCTAATAATAACTCAGGGGGCTTAAACGACAACACTGGAGTCATCAGACAACCTGATGCGTAACAGATCGGGCTGGATGTGCTGCCTTGTTAGGGGAATAGGCTTATCACCCCTCAGACAATGATGGCAGAGATACACAGGTGCTTTTTTTCAGAAAAAATAACCAGAAAGAATTGTACCCTGGGGAAAGATCGTGTTGTTAAATAAAAGAATTAAAAGGGGAGGACACTTTGGTACATACGCTTTTTTACATTTTACCTAAAGATGTATGTTTTATGGGTGAAACTCTGAAAGCTTATTTCTTCCAAGCAGCCTCTCCAGGTCTAATAAGGTGGTGCAAAAAGAAAATATGGAGTATAAGGTGAGCTCAAATTTTCACGCTGTGCGCCTAAAATTCTTGCTGACTCAATCCACACTTTTTTGAAATAAGAATAAAAGTAATATTTTTTAGCATAAGTAAGATATACTGTAATTCAAAAGATTTTTGAACCTCATCTGGTGGAGGGACAAAGGCCAATGGATGTGAAAGAGGTAGAAATCCTAGTTTTAGTTACGTTTCATGCATTAAACTGTTTTACTGCTACTGATCTTTTTTGGTGTATAATGTTACCATTTCTTCTTCCAGTTAGTTTCAAACCAGAGTCCTGCATCAGGTCGGGCACTGAGTGAGTAACCTGTGAAAAAGGTGATTTGTGGTTGGTAATTCGTCTTAACTGTTCAGTTCTGGGTTAAACATGCAGGTCAGATTGTAAGTGATGGATAATAAATATATTAAAATAAAATGACAATAATTTAATGTTTTAACGTTTTAATCCTTGGATGGCTGACTTTGTGTGTCAGCTCTTTCTTTTGAGCCACTTCAATCTGGTGCATTATTGTAGGCAGGTAGTAGATGTGCTACTCAGTATTATGAGAATAAGCAAGAAAATATTCACACAAATTGTATTTCATGAATGTACCTAATTTTTAAATAAATTATCTTAGTTTCACATGTAGGATATGTCCCAAAATTATTATTTTAAACACGCTGCCTCACTGAATGACTCATTTTAACCACACATTTATTATAACATTTACGGTTCTGGGTCAGCAGCAGATCTTTTGTCAACGTTTCAGGTTAAGTTGCAGAAGTAATTGGCCATTTTTGCGGGTGGAATGGTGGGTTCAATATTGCACATGGTAGTGTTGGTTTGGGAGCGGGTTCTGAAAATCAAAGTAAACATACTGTACCATTAAGCAATGCACAATATACAGTTGAGAGAGAATTTCATGAAAGATCCACCAAAGATTTGTGGAAAATGAACCATGAACTTCACTCAAATACTCACTATAATAATTCATGGCAACAGAAAACACAATTTGTGAATCTCAACTCCATGGTACACTTATGCCTCAGAGTTTTCCACCATGCACCACATAATGGTCTTCATCAGTGAGTGGAGTTAGCATATGTTTGAATAATGTCCAGGTTCAAGGACGATCTTTGGCATTGGATTTTTTTTTTGTCACACATACTTCAGATCAAGCATGAACTCAAGGCAAAAATGCTTAAATTTACCATCTTATTTTTTCTTGTGTTACCTACTTTGTATCTCAATAACTTTAATATGATACAAACACAGTCAGCAGTCAGTTCCCCATGCATCCACAAATACTAAATGTAAGACACTTGAGATAGGAGCTATATCCACTGGCTACACAACCCTGCCTCCCTACAAATTATATCTACAACTTGTGGTTTTACCAATAAAGTTTTGAGAGGAAATTTTCTTTATGGACCCGAATTGGCATACCAAATCCCATGTGTGGTTAATTTTAGGTAACAGATGCACCACGGTGAAGGTGGGTGAAGGGAAAGTTTGTGGTTTTGGTTAGAGTAAATGTTAAAGCTGTCTTTCACATCAAGTCACCATTGGCTTTTTCAGTATCTAACCAAGACCACCATCTTTCTCAGTGTTAACCAGGTGCTTTGAGTCATTACTCACAATCATGAAAAAGTTTAATGACTCAATACTTGCTATGAGCAGATGTTGTATTGCAAGAGCAGGTATCAACACGTTCTCACTTCCAGCTCGTCAACAAACACAGCATTTTGAAAAAGGCCCTACGCTGCTATGTACCCCTCCAGCATCAGTTTTGGATGCTCTGGGACAGCATGTCAATTTCTGCTCATTTCATGGATTATGTCTTTTCAAGATAAACTTCCATGTTCTCAGGAAATGCAGGTTTTGTCACCAAAAGTACTTTAGGTTTAGGCAACAAAACCACTCGGTTAGATTCAGATAAAATGTCAGGGTTAGGGTTATGATAAGTCGGTTTGTTGCGTAACTTTGCTGAGTAAGTTAACAACGATGTCACATGAAGTATGTCAGGTGGCATTAAAAAAATTACTCAACCTTGTCTTTTGTTTTCACACAAGACACAAACAGTGCTCAATGACAATTGGCTGACAGATGAGTTTTTTTTTTTGTTGTTGTTGTTGTTGTTTTTGTTTGTCATCATTCTATTAATTAAAAAGTATTCCACATGTCCTAACATGTATTTGCTATTGAATATTTTCAAGGTATAAATGTAATTTTTTGGGCTGCAGGCTGAAACTATTTGGTATCACAATAAACGTGAAACGTCAGTAACTCTGTGTACACTGGGATGTCAGGGGTTGTTCCTGATAATGGCAAAGGTCTCACATCTCCCACATCACATGGTGCATATTCTTCACACACAATCTGTCACTATTTTCCCATAGCCCAGCACAGTTACCATGGTAGCAAACAGGAAGTGAGTACTGTCCATGGCACGGTGTTAGTCAAGACAGTCACACTTGGGGAACTTCACAGCCAGATCTGAATAGCTATAGGCTTGTAATGTTTTGCAAGGTACTTTCTATACCGCTGTGTTTCTCCATATAGACACACAAAGAAACACAAAGGGACAGCTTTCAGTTCACAATGTTTGGTGATTCTTCGAAACGCTTCAGTACTTAGAACCGTGTTTGGGCAAAAGAGGGAGAGCAGTATCAGTGAAGCGAAGCCAAAGGGCAGATTGTAACAGAATAGCCTGGGGCATCAGATGGTGGGTAGGAGAGACTGGTAATGGGCTAAAAAAACAGATCCATTCAGTCAGGCTTCTAATATCACAGAACTTGTGTGAGGTATTTTTAATTACCCTCTGAATCCTCTTTCTTTTCTTTGTCTCAGAAGCTGCTCCCCCTTTTCTCTAAGCTTATTTTACCTTGTATTGGCAGGGAAATTAAACATAATTGAAACCAAGGCTGGTAGCACTGCATAACATTTTCTCTTCTGCTCTTAGTAGACCTGATTTAAATAGTGTTAAGATAAAATACTTTGTTGAGAATATATTTCAATGGAGATAAATGAAAAAGCTCACTCAGATACTCAAAAATCCTCTTAACTTGACAAACCAAGATTGTCTTGACTCTCTTGTGAGCACTGACCTAGAAACTGGCTTCAAGAGAATCACATGTTCACTGGACCTGAACACCTCAGACTGTAAATGTTCTGATCCTCACATCAATCTCCTCGTCAGTCTAAAGCAGGTTTTTTTACTAACTGACATTTATTTGGGACAAATAAAGATACTTTGCCGTGTTGTGTGGCCAAGGATGAGCAGAATAATGTGTCTTAAGAAAAAAATGTGTAGAAACCCATCTGTCGAATGTGAAGTCGGAGGCAGATGGTGTGGCTCTGTATTTTCACACTTCTCGCCAAAGCTTAGAGTGGAGCTAGGAGACATGGCTACATTCGCAGGAATTTGAAGCCTTTCCCTCTAAACTTACCATGGCAGCTTTAAACATGATTTTTACATCAAATGACAGTATCTCTGTTGGTGTAGTATGTTGTGGTACACCTGAATAGAAGGGGGGAAAGCTAACAGCACAGCCTTGGATTCTCAGGCTTCTAGTCAACTGGGCCAACAAAACTATCAAGACTTCTTGACAAAAACACTTACACTTTGCATCCAGGGCTAATATTTCTAACATAACTGCTTTTGGATTCAAATGGCTTTGGTGAGTGCCATGTTGGCTCGGTAGCAGTTGTATTACTACGCTTGTTTGGATCTTCACTGTCAATATTATTCACCTACCCTAAAGCCTTGAAGGTTTACTGTGCAGGACTTTTATTAAAAAAAATGTATGAACTTATGTAAAAAACTTATGTTCTTATTTTGCAGTGTTCGGGACATTTCTGGGCACAGTGCATAGGTGGATTTGTGACTTATAAAAAGGTAGCAGCTAGGTATCAGACCACAGGCAGCATGTACCCAAGAGGAAGCTACAAAATTTGCGGGCACAGTGACGATAAATGCAAATTTAGTAAAGCAAAACATCAAGCAGAGTGACTCTAGGGTTGACTTTCACTTTCACTATCACTGGCAATATTGTTGACAAAAAATAACTCACAATTTTTGCATTGCATTAACTGTGTTTTGGAGTTTAAAGAGTCAGTAATCTGCTATCAAAGCCAAAATTGTGGGGCCTGCTGAGGACAATTTATCTGACTTTTTCAAACAGACAATTTGACATTCACACCAGCCCATCCCATTCCCAGGCCATCAAATCAACTAAAGCTTGGCAATTCATATCACAGCAATGCTACTTATGAAGAAATGGTTATGCATTGCTGGACCGTTTGGTTGTTTGAGGTGGACAGAGCGATCACCCGATATTAATTTCCAGGTCATCAAAAAATGATGCTTTGACAAGCCCCTCGGCATGTGATACCCTCACTGAGGGCACCCTTTGGCATCTCTTTGAGAGGCATCGGCCTCTAACTAATTCCAAAGTAAACCCATCCAAGGTAATATTTAATGCTGACATAGTATACACAGTCAGAAAGTCTGTCTAGGGTAGGAGGGAGGAAGGGGAGGTGGATGGGTCAAACAATAACACACTTTCAGCCAGGACACAGCTGTTTGTGTCCAAACTGACCAAACAGAGAATCAATGAATGTTACTTGACTTGTACATTTAACCCCAAACACAATGTTTTTTTCCAGATCTAACCAAGTATTTTCATTGCCTGAACCATCTTGCAACTATTTGACAACTTTAAATACCTTTTAGGGGGGCTGTCAGAAAGTGTGTGCTGTTTTGAAAATGCAGATGATTATCACATCTTGCCGCTCTCCATTTTAGCAGTGTGAGTGTGGCCATGTGGAACTGCTATATAGACATGGCTGAACGACCCTTCATACAAACTATTTTGGTTCGACCATGCCCCTGTCTTTAAGATTGGCATTCATGACTGGATGATGAAGAATTTAATTTCCCACAGCTTGTTCTTAAGCTCCAATCATCAGCAGCAGCTTCTACTCCCAAAGCCAGACAAAATATGTCACAGGGCAGAACGGATTTTAAGGAAACATAAAATGTCAAGGGTCAGTGCTACTAACGCTAATTTCAGCTAACGCTAGCCCCTCGCCAAGAAACTGTCTCAGTTCACTACAAGTTCTCACACCACAACTCGATTTCTGGCCAGTTATTTCTATTCACTCATGTCCGTTCCCAGTCCCTTGAACAAGTAACAGGCTCAGATGTTAAAGGCTGCGGCCTGTCAAATGTGTATGAGTCATTGTTGACATTAGCATTTGGGTCTATGTTCATGATTGTAATAGTTGACCTTGTCGCCCATCTCTCTCTTATGTCACAGTTTCACACAATTTCTTTAGTTAGTTTAGTTAAAGGTGAATTAGCCTTACAAAAATTAAATGTCAAGGTATGTATACATTGGTTTTTTTCAAGAAATGACTTATCCACTTCATTCTCTTACATTATATATATTATAACTCCATAGTGTTGTCCATCTAAAACATTCCTCTTATAGGATGTGAGGCTTGGCAATATGTCCTCCCTCTCAAGGGTTTTGCAAGCCTTTCTATTCTTGTGAGCATATTTGTATCTTATTTATCATAACAAAAAAATATACACACAATATATATATATATAGGGATTTCAATCTACAGTTTGACCATGTCGAAAGGTTTCAACAGTTAAGTAAAATCTTTGTGACTGAAACAAAAGTGTGGTCATAATATGACGTTCTGACAATTGTTCTGACTTCCTGTCGCCTTGCCGACTCTCTCTGTTGCAATCTATTTGCCGTTTCCTCTTTCCCGCACATGGCTGTGGCCTCATGTTGCATGAATTTACGCCACATTTTTGAATTTCCTTTTTGTGCAATCAATAAATGTTAAAGTTGTTGATTTCTGGAAAGGACACAAATCCAAAAAAGTCCTTTCACTTGTCTTCGACAGGCTTCACTTTTCAGTCCTGTTTCAGAGGGCTTCCACAACACACACACTGTGCAAAGGTCAGGATTTGCCTATCACAGTACACTGTTACTGTCATTTGCATCTGTGCTGGCAGACTAAAAATAATGTGAACACAGCATGCTTTCAGCCTGTCTGTTTGGCTCGTCCAGTCAGGAGGAGGGAAGGATCTGCAACAGCAGAAAGAAAGGAAGCAGAGAGACATAATAGGGAGTAAGGCATCAAGAGGAGGGGGAGGCTTACATGCACAGTGTGAGTATGTGTTGTTTCTAACAGTGAGGTAGGAGGAGAGGAGGAACAGGAGAAGGAGGAGGAAGGGGTGCTTCCTCTTCAGTCTGGGGCTGAGCTGCTGATGTATCCCAGCAGCCCCGGTCCGTAGCAACAGGAAACCTTGGTATATAAAGCCGCGTCGTAGGGGGAACCCTCCTAAGTGTTTCTCAGCCGCAGCATGACCAGGACCGAGAGCCTGAGAGTTTGGACCTAACAAGACAATGCCCAGCCTAATCATCGAACCACTAAACACACAAAACTTCATCATGGACAGAGATGACAGGAAGAGAAACAAGAACATGTGAGTGAAACTTACTTACTAACTGCGCTGAGCCGGGCTTCCAGTAAATATGCTGACTTTGGGCTTCATGAAAAATAATTTATGTATCTATTTAATACTAAATGTATTTCCAAAGTGGTGTTTTCCTTTTTTGGCTCTCATGACAAACCTTTCAGACCCAAGAGCACACTCAGGAATATTATGGATGGTATCTCCTGAAAATAGCTTAAGTTAATAATGTCATCTAACTTTACTTCACCACATGCTCCCTTTTCTAATTACTAACATGCCCAACATGCTTTGACAGATTCACTGGAAACTAATTTAACAGCAGTAAATCCAATAGGGGTATATTCATGTATTTCTTATCTCTACACAGCGGAAAGAACTTTATGTGCCGACTCCAGTGCATGTTCTCACACTCGTCAAGCTCTGAGAGGTAAGGAGACTTATGGAGTGTTTTGCATACATTTCAGTTTTAAAATAGCCAGCCTGCTCCTATCATTTCCATCTATGGCATCATGAAAGGATTCAAATGAACTAGAGACACCATGTTTGCTTTGGCACAGCACGCACGCACACCAACATATCCCATGGCCTGACATTTTTGTATGAATTTGATAAGCACATCTGCTATGCTTTCTTGATTAGACTGCCTCTGTATGCTTGCAGCTTTCGCAGCAGCTTTATTTTACCCAAATTTGATTGCAGTTGAGTAATCTAACTTGCATTCTCTCCCAGCAGGCTAAGTTTAGAAGATACCCAACAATGGTCACAGTCACTGGAAAGGCTTCTGGAGTCTAAATGTAAGTTGCTTTTCCTCTGAGGATGAGAATACTGCAAGAACAGTAAATTACATTTATGAGAGTTTTGAGAGAATATTTGTTTTTAAAAGAAGCCGAAAGGAAGTGTTATCTGTGCTTCATGCTTGCTGTGTTTTCTGCGCTTTCCTCAGATGGACTGGCCACTTTTCGCAACTTTCTAAAATCCGAATACAGCGATGAGAATATTGAGTTCTGGCTCACCTGTGAGGACTACAAGAAGATCAAGTCTTCGTTCAGAATGTCCTCAAGAGCCAAGAAGATTTATGAGCAGTTCATTAAAGCAGAATCTCCTAAAGAGGTAAATCCAACCTAGAAACTCTTAAATTCTTCTTCATCAGACAGTCAGTGCTCAGTTTGTGTCTTCAGCTTTCAGAGTACTGTACCAAATAGGAATTGTGCCTGCTCACATGTTGAGTCTAAAATCTCTCGCCCTTGGCTCAAATCCCCTCATTCCTATCTATCTGCCTCATTCCAGATCAACATCGACTATCACACCCGAGAGCAGATCAAAAGGAACGTCAAGACTCCCACCATGCACTGCTTTGACGACGCTCAGAAGATAGTTTACGGGCTGATGGAAAGAGACTCGTACCCGCGGTTCCTCCGCTCAGACATTTATAGAACTCTCCTGGAAAACCTCGCCGCCGACGCAACGAAGGGATGAAAGCACGGTCAGGAGGGGGTGGGGGGAGAGAGAGAACGGACATTAAACCCATAACTGGAATGTTTGAGCTCCTTCAGGAGGAAGGACCGAACACAAAGAAGGAAGGAGACTCAACATGGACACGTACGGAGGCCCTGCGCATCGGCGTCGCCACTAGATCCAGAAGCAAACTGTGCCTTAGTCCCACGTCATGGGAGGATCCCAACACTGAGCACATCACACCTGAGGACTGTGTACCAAGAAGAATAAACAGCTTTAATGATTATGACCCTGTAGTGTGTGTTTGCACATGGATAAGTCTGTGTACGCAGGCGCATTGAACACTTTCGACAGTGAATCAATCAGCGAGGCGACTGAGGCCCGCTCTGGCTGTGGAGCTGCGTAAGCAAACCATGCAGTGGACCTCCTTTGGCCTTCTTTGCAGAGGTGTTTCCTGTGCAGAATAAGATAGAGGATGTAGGATGCAACGGTCACACTCGATCGGCTGGGTGTGTGTGTGTGGGGTGTGTGTGTGTGTGTGTCTGAGAGAGAGAGTGAGAGAGTGTGTTTAGTTGTAGCTTTAAACTGCCACTGACGGAATAAGCTGTCGCAAAAAGAGTTGGCCAATTATCTAATGACAGCTCTAAGGGAGACAACAAATCTATAGCGAACAGACTCAGTAGTGATGTGTCATCCTTAGTAAGGGTTGCAGAAGGCCACTTAGCTCTGCAAGAGGTGTTCATGTACACTTTAAAAGGAAATTTTCCTCCTTTTTTTTTTTTTTTTTAGATTGGACCGATATGGGGTTTTAAAAACTGATACTGCTATTTTTTTTTTTTTTTTTTTTAGATTTAAGTTGCCGATGGTTGATATTTTGTGCAAATATTTAATAGAATTTTCAAGCTAAAAAACTAAGTAAAAATAGCTGGCATTTTTGTTGCAATAAAAACCCAGGTTAAATATATTTTATAGGATAGAAAAAAAAAACATTATCCAGCACAGTTTTTTGTGTTGAATCGGAACCAAATTCTGCACTTCTAAGAAGTTCCCTTTTTTATGGCCAGTGGCGTCTAATTTAATTCCTCAGCACACGACTACTGGCCATGATCTTAAAATTCTTAAAGCACTGAAGTGTCAAGTGTTGTGATTTTTAATGTAATAAACTATTTGAGTGGAATTATTATAGAGATAGGATGTTTCACCTTGCATGATAGCCTGTTAAAACTCCTTGTATACCCTGAGAATATGCCTTATTATTGCTTTCAGAAGCATGATGTTTAAATGTATTCATAGGGGTTAATAGTTAAGTTAACTTAAAAGTAAAACAATGGATTATTTATTGTTGTTTTGTCACCATTTGAGTACAACCTTGTTGCAGTGTTGGAGTGCTTGTTAAAATGTTAGTGATTTGAATGACATTAAATTATTTAAATTGCCTTCTTGGAACAGAGTGACATTTTTTAGTAGCACACACACACTTGTCTCTAGTTTCTGTTCTCTCATTTTTCACGTTACAGCTTTTAGTGCTTTGTGCGCCGAAATTAAGTCTTGTGGTCTGTTTAAAGGAAGGCAGGAACCTACACGCTTTCAGTGAAATAGATCTTAAAACATGGCATTATAAAATTAATGGGATGTTTGTGTAATGATTGTCTGTTATATGTTTAAAGCAATACTCCACCGCATAAGCATGGAAACATAAAGGCTGTGCCAAGTTCTGGTGGGCTGAAGACTTATTTTCACTGCTGTGGAGAAGCAAGTACAGTGCAGTTATTGGCAAGACTTAATAATCCATCCTACAAAGTGACAAAGTCTATATACAGTATAGTGCTTTTATAAATAGTGCTCCTGGTCTCTCATATTCAAACATATTCAGCATTTTAATTGAGAAACCTGAGCTGTTATCATCAAGAAGGTAGACATTCAGCATGAGAAAATGAGTACAGCTAAGAAGATAGCAGTAATAAAATATCTTTTCAAAAATCCAGCATTTGCTTGGTGGCTTGAACTTCAGTTTCTGTTTTAAAAATTTATTACATCAAAGTAAAAATGATCCTCGTGATATCCGACAAAGGATGCTGGGTGCTTGCAGTTTCCTGTTATCCTTTTTTTATTATCACTGAAAAGCATCTGTTGACTCGAAAATTAAGTGCATTAGTGGTATGAGCTGTTTTAGAAACAGGAAGGCCCGCACTTCCAGTTTCTTATGAAATCAGTCACTGTGAGAAATGAGATTTTCTCTGAAGTGCAGCAACACAGCATAATGAAACACTGTCCCGTTCAACAGGATTAATGATGACATTTGCTTTTGCTGTTTGCTTATTTTGCCCACAGTCATTTAAACGTTAAAAGGAAAGAAAAAAAAGTAATCTTATTGATTTGTTTAGGGCAGATTAATCGTTGCCATTAAACAAATACATGTGAGTCTGTCTGCCTTTCGGCCAAAAACACTGGAAAGCATTGTACTTGTGATTTGTCAAAATGTGCAAGGCTCAGAGCTTTAGGATTGGCACAGAATAGGAAACCCACAAGCTGTGTCTCATTCTTCTTCGCATGCCATGTGAACCTTAAGGGGCTTAATAAGGTGAGTAAGTAAAGGTAAAATATATAACATGTGTCTCAACGCCAGTATTTTTAAAGTCATTTCTCAGTTGATTTTTCTTCCATATTTAACATCTACCACCTGTTCCATAACCGATACCGATACCAGGCTGCTCAGTTTACACATTTAACTGATCCACACCCCTATGTAGAAAATAACTTAAGCAAGGTGGAGACACACTGAATACACTAGCAGCAAGTTTGCATTGGCTCAGGCAATGTGACAAGGAGAGAGTCCACTCAAGGGTTTCACTTAAAACATTTAAAGTTAACAAACTTGCACACTGGAGCGTGTAGATGAGCCAGGTCAGCAATGTCAGCAGTGCTTGGATGTGTGGTATGCTATGCTATGGATGTGTTAGGGGTGCAACCCAGCAAAAAAGGTAATGCAGGCTAGATGCTGGCTGTGTGAAGAGTGAGACAGAGGGAACACATGGGCAAGTTTTAAAAGGCATACAGGCCTACGTTCGCCTAGGCCCGATGACACAGCAAGCGTTTTACAGTTTGGCGAGGTGCACCGCACTTCCTTGTTTTTTTTAGTTTTTCTTTTTTTTTGAAAATCCAATGCCACCAAAAATGTTTTTTATTGTTGCCAGGCAACCACCCCATCACCTCCTTACACTAACCTTCCTCTGTAATCAATCTGCCATTTTTATTTTATTTATTTGACAGTGATCAGTAGCTAGTTCCTAAAATGGACAGGCAGAGGGTAGTTGCTGTAGCTCTGGTCGAGGGTGAGAGGCTATCAGCAAATAATTTGCTCGGCGTAGGGAAACGGAGATCCCTGTGTGTACATCAGAGCCTAAAAAAGAGAGGAGATCACGGGGAGTACCTCCAGCTAATCCAGGAGCTTCACCTCCCATCTCAAGGCATATGTTAGGATGACTCATGGGCAGTTTGACAAACTGCTGTTAGTTGTCAGGCTGTATAGCAACCAGTTTAAGTTTCTTCAACTCAAGGAGTCCAGAGCTCTCCGGCAAAAACACTAGGCACCTAGAGAACATAAACCTGAGGCGCATTGCAGAGCAAAATTATTGAACAAAAAAAAATATATATATATATATATATATATACAGTCATGGAAAAAATTATTAGACCACCCTTGTTGTCTTCAATTTCTTGTTCATTCTAATATCTGGTACCACTAAACGTATAATACAATGAACACAACAAAAAATGCAGCTGGTCACATAATACTTTATGTCCTATTTGACATTCTTAAGCTTAATTGATTCCCAGGGTATTAAGAGGCCATTTCATGTCACAAGCAGCACTGCACATGCAAAGGCCTAGAGTGGTTTCCTGCTTACATTCAAGCCGTAGCACAACTCAGAAGTTGTCAGCTCTCACATAATGCCTAAAACAAAAGAATTATGTGAAGCCACAAAGGCAGCCATCTTGGCACTGCTGGAAATTGGCATGAGTGAGAGACAGGTAGCGAAAAAACTGAAGATCTCCAAGACAGCCGTTCATTACAACAAAAGAAAACAAGCTGAACATGGCACTACCAAATTGCTACCTGGCCGTGGCAGGAAACGTCTTTCTACCCCACGAGATGACCGTGCACTCATCCGTTCCTGTGTCAGGAATCGTCGTCAGACCTCCAGGGACCTTAAAAATGAGTGGGCACTGTCGAGAAATGTGACTTGTTCGGCAAGGACAGTTCGAAACCGACTTGTTGAAGCTGGTTTGAAGTCACACAGAGCACGCAAGAAGCCCTTCATCAATGAAAGGCAGAGGAAGGCCCGGTTACTCTTTGCTCGAGACCACAAGGATTGGACTGTTGATGATTGGGCTAAGGTTCTCTTCAGTGATGAATCCAATTTTGAATTGATGCCCACTCCAGCCAACTTACTGGTTAGGAGGAAGCCTGGAGAAGCTTACAACCCAGACTGTCTTGCCCCTACAGTAAAACATGGGGGTGGATCAGTCATGATCTGGGGTTGTTTCAGTCTGAGTGGAACAGGGCAAATGCAATTGTGTGAAGGCCGAATGAACCAGGTCATGTACAGGACTACCCTTGAAAACAGTCTTTCTTTCATCAGCTGGAAAACTCTTTCCTGCCTCGAATGACTGGATTTTCCAACAAGACAATGCCCCTTGCCACACGGCAAGGTCAGTTAAAGCCTGGATGGAGAACCACAACATTCGCACCATGCCTTGGCCTGCTCAATCACCAGATCTTAATCCAATTGACAACCTGTGGAAAATCATCAAATTCAGAATGGAGAACCACAAGCCCAAAAACAAAGAAAATTGTTTGAATTTGTCCAACAGGAATGGGCTGCTGTGACAGCAGAACAATGTCAGAAGCTGGTGGAGAGCATGCCAAGACGCATGGCTGCAGTCATCAAAAACAATGGTTATGCAATCAAGTATTAACTCTTGTGTGTATCATGTGTTTAAAGCAAACAGAAAAGAAAACATGGAATGCTTAAAAGTAGTGTTTTTGGCGGTACAATGCCATAGCTATTGATGTAAGAATTTAAGTAATTTTGGTTATTATCAAGAAAACCATGGAAAATGAATAGTTCTTAGTTCTTAAATTAAACTCTCATGAGCTATTTTTGTTGTTATCATTATAATTGTCCAAACAAATGTACCTTTAGTTGAGCCAGGCATTAAAATTAACAAGAAATTGAAGAAAACAAGGGTGGTCTAATAATTTTTTCCATGACTGTATATATATATATGTAAAAAAAAAAAAAAAATTCTGCATCCAACCTTCAACTTTCAAATGTTCTGAAACTGTCACTAGATTGGTAGAAGTGAAACATGATGACAGCATACATTAAAACCACTCAAAGTTCACTTGGGACATGACTACATGATTACCGGTCTCCTGGGGGAAAGCCCTGTGTTTGTTTGCCTCCTTATGTGAACTTCCACCTTTTTTTAATACTTCCTTTTCTACTCCTGTCAGCACATTGGTCACAGGATTGCAGCTTTTCCAATTCCACAGGTTGTACACAAATTATTGGGCTCATGACTACATAGGTTATAAAATGTTTGGTGCATTCCTACTTTGAGTAAGTTAAGTACAATCAGCCTGAACTAGGCCATGTTTGTGTAGAAGGTTTTTAAGCCTTTGCACTTGCAATGTGCGGCTCATTAACTGAGGTCTTTTTGTGCAATGAAATATTACTGAATCCAACTGTTTGGGAGCCTAAGCATGCAGATATATTTAGCACCATTGCACCAACCACTTTTGTTCTTTATTGAAACATGCCTTTGTGCACAAGGACATGTAATTGAGTTTGTATGTTTGGGTACGAGAAGTCAACACTGCTGTAGGTGACTGTGGCAACCTGTGACTGATTAAACATGGTGTCAGTTTAATTATACGCTTGTTTTTAAGAACGCAGAACAACGCCTCACATACAAATGTTATCTCTTGAGCCAAATCTTACAAAAGCATCTTTGTTATGCAGTGTATTTTTAGAATTGCTGGGTCTACATCACATGTGGGTGATACCTGCATCTGTGCACAGATAAACCGGTTATGATATGTGTGCTTATCTTTTACAGGAGATGTAGATTCTTTAATAACAGCTTGTGTTCAAAGGGAGGTTCCTCAGTGCTTTGTGTGTGTACTCTGTGTTGACATCCACCTACAGTGCACACACACACACACACACACACACACACACACACACACACCTTTACAGGGTTAAAACGAATCACCATGCAAATTTGGCCCAATTATAATTTCATTCCAAAATTAGAATTGATAGATGTTGGCTGCAGTTCTTTACACAAATACGTAATCATAAATTCAGTGACACCAGGACGCTGCCTTTAAAAAGTTTTTAATAGTAAGCACCAACATCAGTAAGAAGTTATTAGTTGATTTCATTTGATAATCTGTAGATTTGTACTTTTTTTTTTTTGAGACCAGGGGTCAACAGCCTTTTCTGTCCTTTTTGACCAAAATAACTGAGAAAAAAAAAAAAAAAAATCTGTCTGGGGCTACAAAACATAGTTGCGTCTTATATGAAGGTAACACAGCCTATTAAGTCTGATGCTCTTGCTCTTGCGTTTGCTCTTGCATTGGGGGTAAAAGCAAACAAACCTGTCAGCCCCATTTTAAATCTCTGTTTTCCTCCAAGACTTGTCCTCTTTTGGATTTAGAATTCATCGCGAGCCTGGCTAGGGAGACTAAACACTAGCTACTTCTATTGAGGTTAAGCAAAATTTAGAGAAGAGGTTGCTAGGCCACAGATTTATGCTCCACATTTTAGGTGATGCAATGTTAAAGAGTTTACAAAAATGATAAATGAAAATTAAAAAAGTAAAAAAAGAACAAAAAATAGTTATTAGTTACTAGGTATTCGTTACTGGAGAAGTGCAAAAGAGCTGCATGTGGCTCTGGAGCACAGGTTGCCTTCCTCTGGACTAGACCAACACAGGCGCAGGAAAAAAATGTAGGTTTCTGCAAACCACAGATACGTTACTCACTAAATGGCAACTGGTATTGTTGTTTGTTGGTATCAAAAAAGTTGTCTGAAGGGGTCTACAGCTTAGCAAGCATTTGACCTCGGTGTCACGCCATCCACCATCCCCTCCACCTCCAGATAACAAAGCCAGCTCATACACTATATCCATCTATCCATCCATCCATTTTCTAACCGCTTCGAGGGTCGCCAGACTATTGCAGGGCTGACACATAGAGACAGACAACCATTCACACTCACATTCACACCTACTGGCAATTTAGAGTTATCAATGAACCTATCTGCAACCTGCATGTGTTTGGAGTGCCTGGAGAAAAACACAGCCACATGTAAACTCTGCACAGAAGGTCTCTCACACCCAGGATAGAACCAGGAACCCTCTTGCTGTAGGGCAACAGTGCTAACCACCACACCACCGTGCCGCCCTTCATACACTATATCTTCATTCCAAATGTAAATATGATACATAGCAAATGTGTAAATGTGTTCGTAGTTTGCAGAAATGTACAATGCCAACATTTTCTTCTAGTGACTGGGCTGACTAGACAGAGCCGGAGCATCCATGTGTGGATTGTTTCTGCAGTGATATTGAGCTGTCTCCTTTTGCACACCACCTCAACCTAGGAAATCACAGAATATGACCCCCTTAAGTAAATTACACAAATTTCCTATATCAGTTTGTAAATTACAGTAATTTAGCATTGAAGCTGCTAAACCTGTGACACCTTACATCATATATTTTCAAACAGGCCATTACACAAACCATTTGATGGGTAATATAATTGCTTGGTTGGCACATGTTGTCTGTTTTCTCTATCAGGTTTCAGGATTCCCTGGAAAGTTCCACAGCTTGGCTGGCATGTGCAACGTTTTCGTTTTGGCCATGTTGTCCACAATGGCCTCTAACTGTTGGCCATTTGAGAGGATGAGGAAATTAAACCAATCAATCAATCATGTTTCTCTTTGCCTCAAGTGGGCAAGAAAGGCACAAGTATGAATAATGCAGCCTATTTTGAAAATGTCCGTCCAGCTAATGTAACTGTTGCAGCTGATGGCTTTGTATGTGAAGAGGTTTGCTAATTGGTGATACAACTGGCTGGAGCCACCAGGAGGGAAGCCAAGGACAAGGCCAAAAAATGATTGGGTAGCTCTGAGAGTGTTTTCAGCTAAATGAGCAACTGTTGTCAGAGCATGATAAATGGCAAGAAATTACAGCTACTTCATGCCTCTACTTAAATCTGTTTAAGTGTAACCCAGTGACTGACAGCCTGCAGTACTTGTCCATCATTTATGATATTGACTTTAAATTCATCAGTTTGAAATGTCTATGTGAGGCCAGAGGGAATCTGAAGAGGGTTAAGCCAGTGGTGATTCAGTAACCAAAACATAAAAATCACTCAGTAAATGTACTCACTATGTGACTGCAACAGTCTCTTCTTGTCCTCCCGGCCCTGATGTCTTTCCAATACGCTGCCTTCAGACACTGCTATATCATATAGACGGAGGCTAAATGCTGACAAGAGGGATGAGAAAGAGCTGAGGTTCATTCTATGATATAATTATGGGCTTTTAAGGCATGATCAGAGGAGAACAGAAAGAATGCAGAACAAAAGATGAACTATAAGTGGCAAACATATCGAGGCTTTGAAATCACATCTGGTGGCACAATTCTAGAGGATAATAACAAGGACACTGGCAGTGAGGCTGGTGGTAGTGAGACAAGTAGCTGTTCAGTGTCATTAGTCAGTCCAAAGCATTAAAAGGCCCATGTAGCATACTGTAGTGTAAACTATATGAATTGCAGGTAACCTATTAAACAGATTGACCTGCTGAGGGTCGATATTGATACTCTGGATTTTTGATTTGTTTAAAATATGGAATTGTGTCTCACGTCCATCCATCCATCCATCCATCCATTTTCATCCACTTAACCTGGGGCCAGATAGCCGGGGCAGCAGGCCTGATCAGATGCCTGAACCACCTCAACTGACCCCTTTTGACACAAAGGAGCAGCACTGTTAAGTACAAAGCTGGAGTCAGAAGACAGTTAGCTTAGCTTATCTTAGCTTAGCTTATTTGGCATGAAGACTGTAAGAAACAGCCAGCTTGGCTCTGTCAAAAGTTTAGGTGCCACCACTAAAGCTCACTAATGAATGCATTGCATGTGTATTTAATCGTATATAAATTAACTGTAATTAACAATCATACTATGATGACAAGAGACAGCTGTTTCTGTTTCTTCATGCTAAGCTAATCTTATCATCCTCTGTCACTTGCTCCCTACTCAACAGACTGATCTGAACGTGGTATCAATCTTCTTGTGTAAGATTTCCCAAAATGTCAACCTATTTTTTAACCACATTATAAATTATAATAAAAACAAGGTAAACTCCTCAGTTACAGATGCTGCACAGAGCAGTGAAATCTTTTGCCTTCAGCTGACTTCATCTTGTATGTGGGTTTTTTCACACTTCTGGACTGCCTATACTGGCTTGTGTTATATTAACTTAGGGAATGTTTCTCTGTTTATTGGCATCATATTTTATTGATGTCACACTCCGAACTTTTACAAGCTTTGGTTGGCCCCAGAGCAATATAATGTCCTCTTGTATTTCCTTTTCTGTATGTTTTTATGGGTGTGATCTGTCCTTTATGTGTTGTTGACTGACCAAATCCTCCCCTCTGGATCAATGAAGTTTATGTTTTACCACTGTCAGTAGCACTATGATTTTTATCATTGTAGGAAGATGTCATAAGACTGGAGAAATATACAAATAAATAAATAATGATGTGTGCAGTGTTTATGTACTGTGACAACAGGGTGGGAGGCTTTCCACTGCAGAGCTTGGATACCTTCTTAGCCAGTTACTAAGAGAATTTTCCATGGTTGAACCTTTGTATAAAACATGCCATAACCTGATTCTGCATCAACCAAGTCAGCCATTACAGTAACACCAAAACAACCCAACATGACACAACAGGTATCAGTCACCATGGGACTGGCTGCCACCTCAGGAGCTAGCACCGCCTAGGGCAGAAAGGTAGTGTCTGCTCTTCCTGTCTCAGCTTGCTCGACACTGCAAAATACAGGAAAGGGAGGTCACAGTCAATCACAGCACGTAACCTTTCACCACTGCTGGTCTCAGTATACATGTACACAGGAGGAAGCCAAAAGTAAATGGGTCATCAAGGTATTAACTGTTATATAACCATAGAGTTGTCTCCACTAGTTGGGCATAGCCTACATGTACACTACGTCTTCAGTTAGTATTAAAGAAATTTGTTTAAGTTAACGTTTTGTACAAACAGGAAATGGCACAAAACAGGCATCAATCAAAATTTGACTTTGGAGTGACATGGGCAATTAAACTTAAAAAAGAAAACACTTCCAAAAACTTTGTTTCCTTGTTTGTTTTCGATGACTGATCTCTCCATCCTTTAGGTTGAATTCATTTTCATTTTTATTGTATTTGTGCAAGGTTGTGTGGGCCATCAGGATCAACCAAAAACATAGTCATGCAGATTTTGTGTGCATAATGTCATATTTGAGGATCCTTAATTTTTGTTTTTCAATCTACTTTTAAATTGGGTCACATTTGCATAGATCACTCAGTTCCTTCTCTCACAGTGATCTCTGTGTTCTAGTGGCTATGTAAATGGGAGACATGGGAAGTACATGCAGCACAGATGTCATGTAGCACAACACGGTTTGCATCCCAGGACCTGAACATCCTGTAAGCAGAGAAGTTTTTCATAGGGGTGGCCAAGCTAGTGGAAAACTATGTCAAGTACAGTTAACACTTCAAGGTTCCAAAACAATATTGTTTAAAACTTTTAATGCATTATGTATAAATACATGTGAACATTATTCTTCAAATATGTGGATTACCCTGGTCCTTAAAAAAACAAATATAGGCTACAGCTTCAATTTGAAGGAGTAGACACACCACCGCATAAGTATAAATGCTCACAACAGCGTAGGCCATGTGCGTAGGCTACGGCATAGGCTCTACAGGGGGCACAAGTATAAATCTGCATTAAAGTCTTATAAAGTAGAAAAAAAAAAATATTCACTGCCTTTTTGTTTGTGAAAAATGTTACCTGAAAAATTATACTGTACTATACTGATTAATTGTAAATAATCCAAAACAACATTAGGTTAAAGGTGAAAAATATTTCATAATAATTCAGTTAAAATTTCATTTTTACCCTTAATGACTTTTAGCAAGGTGTTTCAAAGCAGCCCACCCATTACATGTGAAAAGAACATTTATTAATTGAACTTAAATCATGAGTTATGGACAGCCAAACTCAAAATTCAATTTCAGAGCAGTTACTATCCATTGCTTTTCTTTAATTTATTTTCACCTCGTTATTGTTTTGCCCTGAGTGCATGCAGTAGTCTGTAGTAAACACACACTAGCTGTGAATGTTATCCTCTCCGCCTGCCTTGCAGATATGCTCGCTTGTGGCCTCCCTTGAGATCCATGATGTTGTGCACAACTTCCTTTAATCATTCCAAGCTGCTAGTTTTAGACACTTGGGTTTGGTGCTAATATCACAACTTCCAAACACAAAAGAAGACAAACTCTGCAAGCCAGTGCTGGGAATCACCTACTGCGTCAGGCCCTCTGGAGAGACCTTGTGCCTTAGTGGAAACTTGGCTCTGCTCTTCATCCACTTCTAAACAGACGGCTGCTTACACACTGTCTGCACATCATAATAAACACACGAGGTGAACACTGTGTTTTCACCCAGCACAGTTCCAAACTGGTGCAACGGAGAGAGGGAGGCCAGTGATAATCACAACACAACACAGCAGGTGACGCAGATACATTATAGCACAGATAATCTAGTACAAATTGTGATTATTCTTTATATATGCTTGTCCTGTTCCTCTAATAACCCTTTTAGTGTTTCTGGAATATGATGAAGTTGTCAAACTACGTTATTACTGGAATAAGGAGTTCCCAGTACTTAAATGGTAAGTTTTGCTGAAACAGAGTCTGATGGGAAATGACTTTCAAGACTGTTTTCAGTGTTGAAAGTTTTTAAACGGTGACTGTTCAGCTGACCAGAGCATGCATTAATCATGTGGTGCAAATGTTTTCTCATTTTTAACTTTTATTTTTGGGCTTCAGTTGCTTAATTGCTGCGAGCATTTTGGATTTGTGTTTACTTTTCCACTGAGGTGTCAAGCGGACAAATCGTACCTGTAAAGGAATGACAAACATTTTCATGAACACAGTTTATATGCAAACAATGAGTGAATGGAAACATGGCAGGGACGTGCAAAGTGAGGATGGTGTGGGTTACTCATCTGCTGTGCACAAAAACTGGACGTGCAGGTTGCACATTTAATCCATCCAATACCCTGATACATGTGTAGCAAACGGAAAGCAACAGAGCTCTTGTGTGTAGTGCATACAAGGAAATGCATGTCTGTACGTGACCTGAGCTTTAATTTATGTGAGCTGGTCAATGATCTATCAGGGGATATATTTTAGACAGCTGACGTTTATTTAGTTTGCTCCTGGAATGCTGGGAGAGCAAACATTTTCAGCCAAAGAACGTATTCAGTTATGTAATATTAGTGTCCTTGTAAGACAGCATTCCTTAAATAGATTTAGGTAAAGCAAAATCTATGCAGTGAGTTTCTATCCTTACGTAAATTTGAGTTCATGAATCAGTATTTTTATATTATAAATATATCAGATGGATTGTCTGTCTGTGCTATTTGAGCTGCTGTACAGGATTTTGTTTTATCTTGTCTCATCTAAAATGAGTCATATAGTGATGAACTCACATTTCAATTCTGCAGCTCTATGGTGCTTGTAAGCATCTTCTATCTCACTGTTTTGCCTTTCCGGTCCGCAAATTAAGCTCTCATTAATTCCATTTCCAGCAGCAGTGTGCAGCTGTTTTAGCAAACGACAAAGAGCCCAGATAAACCAAGTAAACATTTGCCCAGCACAAAACAGCAGGCGCAGACACTGACTAGCTGGTGAAGAAAGTCTCTTAAAGGAATACTTCACTTACGGAATGATTGTTTGAATAGAAATTACTCACCCCGTGTTACATTTGTTTTTCTCTTGCATGCCCCCACAGTATGCGACAAATCCAAAAAAATGAGAAAATTCTTGATGAACTGAAGTAAAGGGAGACCACATTCAACAACAACATTACAAACTATATGAAAACATGTGTTTCCAAACTCTCACACAACTCACACAAGATAATCCAAGTCTCATTTATCCACTCACATACTTTACATACATACTTTCCAAACACATACATTTTCGCTTAAACATTACTATTAAAACACCTATGCATATGAGTAGCATGCCTGGGCGAGTGTGTGCATTTGAACTGCTCAATTTAATGCACAAGCAGAGTTTAAACGCACACATACTCAGTAGTGTAGTGGAGCGTATGGCATACCCAACACCTTCTCTGGCCTTTGCATTACATCCACCTGTCAGCCAAAAAGACATTAGGAGAGTATACCCACTTCCTCCTTGATAGCCTACCCATCTACCTGGTAGTACTCCCACCTCTTTAACTAGCACTAAACCATTGGGCCCAGTACTACTCCCTGTGTGGAAGAGTTTGTAAGCGTATGTTTTGACATAGTTTTGCTGCAGTTTAATGTGGCCCCCTTTTACTGCAATTCGTTTTTTGGATTCTTCGTTCACCATGGATGCATGTGAGAAAAAAACAATTTTTCTTCATGAATTTCATGTAACACAGAGTGAGTTATTGATGTACAAATTATCCTGTAATAGGTGATGTATTCCTTGAAGCTGCTAGCTTGTTAAGAGACTCACACAACCAAAAATGTATGTCAATGAATAATAACAATGCAAATATTACTCTGTGTCTTTGTTAGCCATAAGCACTTTATGTAAGTATGTATTTTTAGCTCGTTATTCGAGTTCTTCGGCCCCCAAGTGACCAAAAACACGCTGCTTTAACTATACCGCTGACAGACTTGAAAATGTCAGGGTTGAAACTGAGTGAGAACCGGTTGACAGTTACATTTTTGAGATGTCTAGGTTACATAAAACCACCTTTCAACAGACTGTCACTGGTGTCAGCGAGTGGAAGATTTCCGACAGAGCACTGAACTTACACTTGCGTCAGCTGATGAGTATCAGCTGTTTCATTCATGCTTTATGATCACCGTCATATTCTTACAGGTGTACCTTGATAACCTGATACCCTCATGCCAACGCTGCTCCTTCTAGCTTCCTCCTATGGTGCTGAAGCTTTCAGTAGTGTTGACTTTAATAAGATCTCATGTTCACGCATGTGTTTGTTGATGGGGGGATCAGTTCTCCTAGCAGCAACGGATTCTTTAAGCTTCCTCAAACAGCGAAGATTTTTCCACCAAATCTAACTGTGACTCTTTGCTATAAATGGTCAATTCCCTGGCTGAAGCCTCGCCAACTGACTGAACTATGATTTAAGGTTTCAGGTTTTAGCTTCACTCTGCTGTATAGTTATTGAGGTGTTGTTGAAGCAAGTTAACCTAGACGTCCAAATCCTTGGCCCCAAAGATCACCACAGGACTTAAATACCAATGACCAACAATGATTCTGATGTTGATACAAGAGGAGGGTAGAACAGCCGTTCAGCAGTGCCCTTATTTCCTTTCTCAAACACACAATAGAGGTAAGAGGATATTGCATAATCATCTGTGTACCAATCTGTCATATTTCAACATGCCATCAAGACAGAAGTTACGCTTCACTAATCCACACCCTGCATGACTAATTCATTAAATATGAACACTGTAGGTAGTGTTGTAAAGTAACAATGAATCATTTGAGAATCACAATGATGACGTGAGCAACAACCACTACCGGAAACAGGAAAGGCAATTTTATGGCTGAACGTGCCATATGTGGTGACTGCTGTGTTTTTCGCCCCTTTTACCCTCTGCATTAAAATAGATTTGGGGATTTGAATGGCGGTTGGATAGTGCTTGACCTCATGAAAGTGGGCTATGACTGTATGCACCCAAAACACATTGAGAGTGGATTGTGATCCAGTCGGCCGAACCAAATCCAGCGGAGGTCAGGGCCTTGTGACCACGCTGAACACTGATCTGACTTAGTGTCTTTCGGCTTTGAATCTGTCCCGCCGGCTTGAGTCGCTGTACTCTCCTTGCTGGTTGCTCAAGGGAAGTGTCCACTTTCTTTCGGTGCTGCTGGCTCGGGGAGCTGTGCGTGCTAACTCGCTGGCAAGCGGCTCCTCTCCTGGCGATCGACTTCACTGAGGCAAGTGGAGATTTGTCTCATGTGTGGTCATTATTGGGGTCACATAACTGTACGCCAGGTTAGCCCCTGGCTGCTTCGGGTGCTTCGTAGCTGCTTGCCCGTCTGCGCATTGACGTGTGTGTGTGTCTGGTGAATACGTGCAGCAACTCAGCTAAAATTATCACCTTACTTTCTGCTGAATGGCTAAATTATTGCCCTTTTCGACCAGCTGTTGAAGTCCCAACCTCAGCCGGGCTGCCAAGCCGCGGCGCAGGATGCCGACCAAGAAAAACCCAGGAATCCCTGAGGAAGTGGAGGAGATCCGATCCGACTTGCAAGAAAGTTTTTGGATATTCAGTCCACCTATGGATGTCAAGACAAGACCAAGTGTCTGCTTTCAGTTTGGTTCAGCACAAGTATACAGCTGAAGCTTGGCAACTCATATCGCAACACAGCTAGTTATGAAGCAATGGCTATGCAGCGGATGGAGAACGGCTTCAAGCATTTGGTTGTTTAAGATGGACTGTGTGATCAACACAGTCGACACACGGTTGTCAAAAACCGATGCTGTGTCACGCCCCTCAGCATAGCACAGCAATAAATATAATCAGGTTAAATCATATCCAGATACAATCTGGACAGAAAACACATTTTAATGCAAGGTGTAAAGTCAGTGTAGTCCTCTCATTTAAGCATGCATTTTGTTCTTACATTGTAAGACAGGTTGAAAGTAAAAGCATCAACGCCTTAGACGCTTTGTGAATGTGTGTGTGTGGATACATGATGCGACTTTGCAAAATGTTCTCACAAAGTAAAAGAAGAAAGACAAACACACCAGAAATAAGAGAAAAGTTCCAGTACTCCCTGACAGAACTTTATTTTAGGAATAAAAGCATAGAGGCTGCCACGTACGTCACATCTTGATCTTAAAAATGAAAGCCCACAGGACATACAGGGAGGGAATGCTTTTTCAGTGACAGCCTATCATTGCCTCGGGCCTTAAGAGTCATACCGGGGCAAGTCACTGTTTACACAGCAAGAGCCAATCATGTTAAAGACCATGCCAAGCCCTCCTCCCAGCTGCAGAGAGAGACTATAAAGTAGCCTGACAAGTCAAGAGGGAGAAGGAGAGCAGACTAAACCATGAGAGAGTACTTTGCCTTTGTGTCATCCCAAAACATGGCGTTCACTGACTGTATGAAACCCACTGACCTGTCCACAGAGAAGAAGGGGATAAAGTAAGTTAATGTGCTGTTTAATGAGACTGTGTCTGGTTGCGATGACCTTGTAAAAATATAACTCAAAATTACGCTGCCATAAAACACTGATGAGTGATTGTTCTGTGTTTTTTTTCCAGGAGGAAAAACTGGAGGAACAGGATAGGATTTTTCTTGAAGACAAACTCTTCCCAGTCGATATTACACCTGATGAAAAACAGATCTTACAGGTGAGACCTTTGTCAGGATTATGTCACATGCATAACATCCTGTTTGTGATTCATGTCAGCTATAGTTTATTTAATTTCAAACATATAATTCAATTTTATTTTTTAATACATTTTAAAATTATTATATTTTATCTAATTTTACATATTTTATTCTACTTCATTTTTGACTATTTTTAAATTGAGTTCTTTATTTTATCTAGTTCAACTTATTTTTTTATCTTAATGCATATCAGCTTTATTGTTTGACTTTTTTAAAATAAAGTTTTAGATTTTATGTAATTAACTGCTTTTATTCAGGTATATTTTTTTTACTATTTTTAAATTATATGCTATCTAATTTGACTTATTTATTACACTCTATTTTCTGACTATTTTTAAACGAAGTTTTACATTTTATTTAATTCAGCTTATTTTATTCAACTTTTTTTTCTGACAAATTTTAAATCTGTTTTTCTAATTTATCTGTTCAGCTTATTTCATTCAACTTTTTTTTTTTGTTTGTTTTTGCATAACCATTATCCACATTTTTATTTTGGACTTTTTTTGTACCGTTCATATTTTTCTAAATTTGTTATTATTATTATTTATGTTATGTATATATTATTTCATGACTAAATAAAACCAAACCAGGTTACTAAGTGTTTATGTCTTAAATCAATTAATAAATTCTAAACACAGTGGCTGTGGCAGCATGGACAAACTGGCTAGAGAAATAACACAAAGTATGCAATTAATTTGCTAGAATAATTACCTATCTTAAGTATATGCAATATAATGTTTTTATCAATTGAAGGATTTTTCCTTTTTTTTAAAGTTGCATTTAAAAGTACTAGTTGCCTCCGATGTGATTATATAATACAATCTGTGTCCTCTCCCCTCAGGCCGACTGCTGATGACGTGCATCAATGGGCGCAGTCACTCGACAAACTACTCAGTCATAAATGTAAGTATCCTTCAGTGCACTATTGGTGCCCGATTTCATAAGAGTCTCAAAGGTCGCACGGTTACTGTGTACTGAATGAAGGCACTTTATTGGCCTCAATAAAACAAAAGCTGTAATGGCTTTTCACTTACTTTACCTTATATTAATAGATGTGTCCCTGAGCTTATCTTTAACACTTCCTCTTCTCTTTCCTCCCCTCCAACCAGACGGGAAAGCCGCCTTTTGTATCTTCCTGAAGTCAGAGTTCTGTGAAGAGAACATTGAGTTTTGGACAGCCTGTGAAGATTACAGGACCCTCACATCAGACACGGAGCTGGCAACCAAGGCCAACAGTATTTATGAGGAGTTCATTAAAAACGAAGCTCCCAAAGAGGTAACAGCTACCATTAAAGCATGTGCTGTTAAGCCAAATAAAATACACAAAATATTCCTCATTTAAAAAAAGACGTCAAAGGCTCATAACGGCTGTTTCTTTGATCACAGATAAACCTGGATTTCCACACCAAAAACGCCATCATGCAGAGCCTCCATGAGCCCACTGCGACCAGCTTTCTGGCAGCTCAAAGGAAAGTCTACAGCCTGATGGAGAACAACTCCTACCCCAGATTTATCTACTCTGACCTCTACAAAGAACTGTGTGCTGCTGCCAGAGGAGAGGGCAAGCACATCAAGTCCTAGTCAAACTAGACACCCACTCCTGAAGTCATTTGTTTACCGCTGTGACTGTGTGAATAGACACACTGATGGTGTTCATTCCAGGCACTGCCTCGGGGATAATAGACCTCAATGCAAATCCCGAGCATAAACAATAATGGCGAGTGTGGAAAATGTCAAAGTGAAGCCATTTTTAGTCCGTCCTGCTGAGTGCTCACAATGAAGTTGGGATGATTAGGCAGGATGCTGTACAGTATGCTGCTGCAGGCTGTGCACAGAGCGTTTTTACCAGATGGGATTAAGGTTACATTTTCTTCTCCGGGCCATTACCTGCACTTTCTGTACGCTACGCTATTAGACTTGGGTATTTTGAGCAATGATGCATTGAAGAAAATGCAGTTGAAGTGCAGCTGCATTCAAAGCTGAGATGACTGTCAAAACACTTGACTCTGCCTCTTACCGACGATGCTGTTAGAATGTATTTCTGTGCTGATATCCACTTGAGAACTTTGCACAGCAGTCACATACGCAGGACTATATATGTGACCCTGGGTTTTCAGTGCCACGTTGCTCTGCTGGATTTGCATGTGTTTACACAAGAAAGTGCAATGTTAACTTATATAATTCACAATTTCAACCAAAGACTATATTTGGCTTGAAGTTACTGTGACTATTTTATGTTGTGAAATTATTGCACGTGGTGAATGTGAAGTTTGCAGGCAGCTGGACTGCTGGAGAAATAAAATTTACAGTTCAATTATGAAATGTCTCTGTTGTGTTTATTTCTGAATGCAATGAAAATATATCAGAGGACTCTAGGCATTAATAGATTCTGAAACTTTCATCCACATGTGACACATAACTAATGTATACATTACTGCTGAACACTGAACTACTCTTTTACTTAGGACCTGCATCAGCTGACTTTTTCGCTACTTGGAGGCAGTGGTGACAATTTGTTTACAACATTGATGTACTAGTACCTTTAATGGAACAGTTCACCCCAAAATTAGAGTGACAATTTTTTTCTTAGCTGTAGAGGTCTTTATTACCTTACACTATTTTGGTGTTTGTTATCAAGAGATGGAGATATCGGCTGTAGAGATGTCTGCCTTCTCTCCAGTATAATGGAACTAGATTGCTCTTGCCTTGTGATGCTCAAAGCAACAAAAAATACATTTGAAAAACTCAACAGCAATGTCTCTTTCCAGAAATCATGTCCTGGTTACTCAAGAGAATCCACAGACCTTGTTTTGAGAATGTTTATGTAGGAACTAATTTATGTATAGTGGAGTCATATATGGAGGCATAACACAGGAAGGTGCGACAGGCGCTTCAAGGCGGTTCAAGTGTCTACTTCACTCTGCCCCCGTGTGCAACACAATACAACTCACATACATGTAAGGTTCCTACCTCGGCACGTCCCCTAATACTGCAGCATCCTCCTAGGCTGAGCTGTAACATTAGCTAGGTAGCATGGTGCTAGGTGAGCTAGCAGTACATTCACACTTCTACAGTGACTTGGTGTGCAGGTCGTGATTGATGATGACATTTTGTGCTGTCACGAGCACAAGCCTCTTGTCCATGAGTAGATGCGCGCTTCCTTCTGCGTGGTGATACAGTTTGTGGGTGTAGTTTGGCAGAAAGAAAATAGTTCCTACACGACAGTGCTCACAAGGTCTGTTGACTATCTTGATGTGGCTAATATGATCACACATAGTTGCTTATTTTATACTTCCAGCCTTTAAGGAGCAACATGCATTCATTTGGAGTCATGTTTCTGGCCATCATGCAAACCTAAGTACGATATTTTATTTACTCTGTTCACCAGCAAGAAATCTGCTGCCTGCTGCAGCGGAAACAATGTTAACACGAGCACTGAAAATGCATCAAAATAGTAAAATTGAGGCTTTTAAAACTGGAACAATGACTTATAAGACTCAACAAGCTCCAAAGAAAGGAGGGGAGCTACATTCAAGGCTTTTTTTTTTATTATTATTTCCCCAGATCTGTGCCTCAACACAATCTCTGAGCTCCGGAGGCAGTTCCTTCGACCTCATGGCCTGTTTTTTGCTCTGATATGCATCATCAGCTGTGAGACATTATATAGATAAGTGGACTCCAGTTAAGGTGTAGAAAAATCTCAGAGGAGAAAAGTAATGTATCATAGCAAAAGGTCTGAATACCTTTGTCAATGTGATACAGTTTTTTCATTTTATTAATTTTTAAAAATATCTAAAATCCTGTTTTCACTTTGTCATTACTGGGCATCACGTGCAGATTGAGTGGGGAAGCACTTAAAGCAGCTTCAAATAGATATCACTATAATGTTGTACTCCTTGTTAAGGACGCGGCTCACACAGTCCTAAAATATCTCCTTTGTTGTTGAAGCAAAGAGAAGCAGTATTGTGGAACTCAACGTTTATCTTCCACTGACCGTTAATTACTATTAATCTTGAATATCAAAACTTGAAATGGTTTAATGTACACGTCATGCACTTTTGGGTGTTTGGTTTAACAAAGGTCAGACACATCCACATACCGCACACAGACATATTTTAAGAGACAATGTGATGAATGTTAAGTTGCACAACAAAAACAACATTCCTTGTCTTTGCGGAACATCTCATTCCTCTTTGTGCGGCTTACTGGGGGGCCACGTCAGTTCCCGTACTGTAACAGTGTGTAAAGAACACCTTGACTGGCGGAGAGAGTCCTCCCCTCGCTGCTGTGTGTGTGTCTGCTCTCTGATACAGAGGCTGTTTCTAGCCGTGAACTCATAGTAGAAGCTGACAGTGGCCAGACACCCGGACGTAGCTCCTGACAGGCTGACAGCTCCTGCTCTCTCCTCAGATCTGGGGCCTGCTGTCGTGGTGTAATGAGGTCATCTTTTACACCAGCAGCTCTCCAGAACTGTATGCTCTGCTGGCCTGCAGGTTAGGGCAGTGGATTTGTGTTCTGAAATCCAGACCACCTGGCAAAGTAAGTGTGTGTAGCTGTATTAATGAAGGGTCATTTTCTTTAGTATTGGATTGATAATGCCAGTGATCACACTTTTAATAAACACTACTGGCATGACAATAGGGATGGGACTGTCAGTCAGTCCATCTCTGTGGTTCAGACTGAAATTACAGGCTGACTAAATGGACTGCCATGAAATTTTGTAGAGACTTGGTGACTCATGATCCCCAGAGGATTCATACAACTGATTTCAGTGACCCTCTGATTTTCTTCTAGCACCACCACATAAACAGATATCTTCATGTGAATGCAGCATCTGTCGCTAGAGGGACAAGATTCTGGTAACAAGCATTCTGGTTTCCGTTTGTATTCTGAGTAGTATCGACGAATCACTTCTGAGTCCACTTTTTTCGCCTGCAGGTGCCCAGGAGGCATCCTAATCAGATGCCCAAACCACCTCAGCTGGCCCCTTTCGACACCAAGGAGCAGCAGCTCTACTTTGAGCTCCCACCAGATGTCTGAGCTCCTGACCCTGTGAGGTGAGGGTTGGGACGTAGATGGACCATAAAATTGAAAGCTTTGCCTTCTGGCTCAGCTCCCTCTTCACCAGGACAATTCGGCGTAGCGCCCGCATCAATGCTGACGCTGCGTGTCAGAGGTTTTCCTGGCATGTCCAACTGGTGGAAGACCCAGGACACGCTGGAGGGATTATATATCTCATCTGGTCTGGCAATGCCTCAGGATCCCACAGGAGGAGCTGGAAATCATTGCTGGGGAGAGGGACTTCTGCAGTATCTTGCTCAGCCTGCTGCCCCCACGACCCAGCCCTGTCTAGGTGGACGAAAATGGATGGATGGATGGTTGCTTGCAGGTAAACAGTCTGTAGCCCTTTTTACAAAGAACGTGTGCAATAGGGCCACTACTAAATCCCTTCTTCATTCCAGCTTTGCATTTTTACAGAGAACCAAACCATTACGGCATCATGCTGCTCCAGTGATAATTTTAGAACGTGTACCAGCATCACAGAATCAAAAGAGGTGTGACAGGTGTGACATGTAACAGAACAGCATCAGCCTTTAGTGTGACAGGTAACATATGCATCGCCAGCACTTTATAAACCATAATAATAGCATAACATGGCAATAACAATCATTTACTGTCCATCTTTTTTTTTTTTTAAGATATTTTTGGGGCATTTTCAGCCTTTAATGGACAGGACAGACAAGTGTGAAAGGGGGAGAGAGAGAGAGAGTGACATGTAGCAAAGGGCTACAGGCTGGAGTCGAACCCGGGCCGCTGCGCCAACAGCCTTGTACATGGGGCGCCTGCTCTATCACTAAGCCAGCGACGCCCCTACTGTCCAACTTTTTTGAGTTAGCTGCTAACTGCTACAAACTACTTTTTAAATCTACCACAGTGGATGGCACACACATAAGCCAGGCTAAAGGCAAGACAGCTCTGTTCCACCATTTCATGATTGTACCTTTAATACAGAATTGAGAAGCTGCATGACGGCATGAAATTCCTGCTTTGAAGAGGCAGTGTAAATGGGGCCTTGTGTGTAGAGCAGATGACGCAAAATGCGCTGGTGGAAATACAATTTTAAAACCGCTAGGCTATCGTCTATTGACAGTTTAGCTTTTAGATAGCTTTTTCAAAAGTGTATCTGCAATGCATTGCCATTACATTTAGTACGGATCTTCCTATAACTTGTCATTTAGCGCCTTTAACACATCAAAAAGTCACTCTGTGCAATCCTGTGTTTTATGACTTAATATATAAAAGAATTAATGACACTGACATCTGCCTCAGCTGTACCTTGAGTTTAGTGCCAAACTGCGATGTAACCATGGTAATCAAACCAGCTTAACATTAATCATGTTAAGACTGCAAGCAAGTTAGCATGTTGACATTAGCATTAAGCACAAGGCAGAGCTGGCAGCATCATTACTATAGACACTTGGTTTTGTTTGTAAACTCTTCATGAGCTGATTGTATACTCCACCTTTAACTGTTTTTCCTTTCCTCTTTTTTTTTTTTTTTTTTGGAAATTCTAATTGTGAAAACCTATTAATCATCTTTATCAGCAAAAAAATGTCAAGCATTCGCTGGCTCCAGCTTCTCAACTTTGCTGCTTATCTGTTTTATATCACTGTAAACAGGAATCCTTTTTGGTTTCAGACCATTGGTCAAACAAAAAACCGAGCAATTCCATCTTGGGTTCTTTTGCTGACATATTAATGGACTAAACTTTTTTTTAGAAATGGCAAAAAAAAAAAAAGAAAAAAAAAAAAAGAAAAACAAATATAAACATATATTAGTTGCAGCCTTAATGTTGTTTTTCAAGGACTTTTTCCTTGTCTGGGTATGAAACTGCTGCTTTTATGGGCCCCTAAAGCCCTCTCAGACACTGTATGTGATAATGAGCTGCACAAATAAACTTCCCTTGACCTTCAAAGTAGGCCTATGCAGCACACATTCCGTTACGCAGCAGGCTATTTTTAAGACTTAATTCTTTTTGTAGCAATTGCATCTATGTCTGGCTGCCAAAACATACATTCTGTGTTGTGCCGCCTCAGCCAAATATGAAGAATAAAACAGCAATGAAAGGACAGTGTAATAACTGACAAAGCATCTACAGTGAGGTAGTGAACGTATCCATGAACACCCTGCAGAACTGGAACATTGTCACATCGAATAGTTTCTGATTGCTCATCCATGTGACCTCAGATACACTGAGAAAACAGACACACTGTTCCTTGTCTCTGGGCTGGTAGTAAAACCTGTGGGTTTTCATTTTGTTGCCATGAAGGATCTTGGCGGCAGACTACTGGGATCAGATCCAAAGCGCACTTAAGGTGTGTATGTAAACACTGGAGCCAAAAATAGAAAAAGGGCCACGCTCTGCTTCGGTCGTCACACTGCAGATACGTCAGACTACGCAAGCCTTAAGACGTACGCTGTGTTCAAGCACGACTCCAGAAGTCAGTGAGCCGAGTATGGGTTCTTTTTGTCGTACGGACCAGAGGTTGATTTACAAGGCAAATCTCAGAGGTCACAACAGACTCCCATGTTCACAACATCAACATGCTGCTGCAGGAAGCTATCCAAAAACCACATGGGTCACTTGAACCAGTCGTTTCTTAATGATGCACTTATAAGGACTTGGCAGCTTGGCAGTGTGCTCTCATCTAGCTGAGCGGCTCAACACAGATCTGAATGCAAGATTGTTCTCAAAGGTTTGATGTTCATTTTACCAAAGACTTACCATATCTAATTTACACTGGACTGAAAAACATTTAGCAGATGGCTTTTTGAAATGTTCTGTAAACACAATAATAGCTTTTCCTCTCTTTTACCAATAGGTGGAGGCAAAGCTCTACCTCTGAGCCTGACTGCTGAGTAACTGTACTTGAGTGAGGAGTGTTAAGACAAAAATATCTGCAGAGTTTTAACCGATATGTAAAATAGTCCGTTTTTGAGACCTGTCCATAAAAACACCAATTCACAAACATCTAGACATTTTATTATGAAAATAAGACAGAACATAATTTGAGCACATCTTTCCTTCTACCATGCATTAGAGTTGATGGACACATGGAGAGAGCGCATTTTGCCGGACAGTCTCTCTGCTACACCTGCAGTGCAGTTCTTGATGTCTGGATGGTTCACAGGGTGCCACAGTGAAGAAGTGCCGCACACCATCCATGGTCATTAATATCAATATGACAGATGATAAACAGTATCTGTTTGTGGCTCAGTGATGGAAGAGTGACTGTAGGGTTCTGGATGCGTGTGTGTGATTAGAGGCTTCTCTGTTCAAGTGTGTCTTGTTGTTGTTCACTTAGCCTCCTGGGCTTTTTTGGCGCTCTGTTTCTCCTTCGCCTAGTGAGAGGGGAAAAAAACACAACCAAAAAAAACATATTATTACTGTGGAGAATTTATACAGAAGTAGTGCAGAATACCAAATCTGGGCACACACTCTGCAGACATTTGTTTTTAATTACTGCAGTTTATTAAACATAGCAAAATTAATTTCAAAGTCTTATTCATGAGCTCAGCATGGCACGCTTATGAGACCTTACGTTTGCCCTCTAGTGGACGGAATAAACACTGAAGCTGAAATGCCTTGGCAATTTCATTATGTCGGCTGGTTATGTTTCTTGAAACCCCTCACACTGACCAAAGTCTTTCATTATTTACTCCCCAGAGTCCCCTAAAACTACAAGATATCCCATTAAAAATAATGAGGAGGAATACTCAATGACGTTTCAAAATGTCAAGGCACTTAAGTGTCCCCAGACACGCATGCATAAAAAGCATAGTAGCATTGAAGAGAGCCACAGGAAGAAAAGAAAATACCTTCTCCACCAAAGGTATTAACTGTTGGTACTCTGCCAGTGTCTTCAGTAGCTCCATGATGAAAGGAAGGTAGTTGTGCTTTCGCCGAATGTTTTCAATCTGTGAGAAAACACATAAACCCAACAAGTGAGGGGAAATCTGACCGTGACTGATGTTTACTAAGGAAATGAAAAAGACTTCTTACATTCGAATGTGGCTGCAGTAAACACACACTCGGCATTCATAATATGCTCATAGATATTCAAAAGGTTTTTCTTCCACAAGAAACACACTGCAGTCTCATGAGCCATTTCACGGTATTTATATCACATGAAATACAACATGAGATAGTACGGAATATGATGTTGAGAAGAAACCCACCTTATATCTTTTAAGTTTCTGGTTTTCTTCTTCGATAAGGAGCTGATACTTGGCAATCTCTGACTGGATGGAGCTAAGAAACGTGCTGCTCTGGTCTGTGTCCATTGGTTCATCCTGGGAACAAAAGGAGAAGGTTTCTATACAGCCAGTAAATATTCTGACTTGTCAGGCTGGAAAAAGTAGCACTCGGATGATGGGACAGTTGGGTGATGAGGATTTTTATGTTGATTAAAGCTACAGTTGGTAACTTTTATTTAAAAATAAGCTTTTTGTCATATTTGCTGAAACTGTCACTACATCCGCATAGTAGTGCATGAGACATGTTCTTCCCCCTACTCATAGTGCTTCTGGTGGCATTTGCTAGAAACCACCGCACATGTACAAAAACAACAAATCAGATTCGAGGTGTCTCTAACACACCCATCTATCATATCAATCACTGCTGGTGAACTGCGATCAAACTGAGAGGCTGGGAGCGCTGATCAAAAGAAAAGATCAGAAGATCTCTCACCTCAGATGTTTTCAGAAACATATTCTGGTGTATCGCTTAGCTGTAAAATGAGTAAGCCTGTGACCCAGCCGCCATGTTGGAAATAATCTTGCCAAAAAGAAAAGCACAGCCCACTGGCTGAGTTACAAACTTTCTCATTTTACAGCTAAATGTTACACTAAAATATGTTTCTGAAAACATACGAGGTGAGAAATAAGTAATGCAGTGACAGAATCCTGATTCATATCTGATCATCGCGGCCTAGTTTAAC
Source organism: Epinephelus cyanopodus (assembly GCA_026686955.1). Lineage (NCBI taxonomy): Eukaryota > Metazoa > Chordata > Actinopteri > Perciformes > Serranidae > Epinephelus > Epinephelus cyanopodus. The sequence continues at coordinate 33,064,101 of CM048920.1, read as the reverse complement.
AGTCACCAGCAGTGATTGACAGCTACGTTGGAGACTCCTCGGCTCTGATGGCTGTTTTCCTTCAGCCGCCGTGGATTCTTGCAAATGCCATCAGAAACAGTACGTACATGTTTTTTCCCCCCCACAGATTCCCTGTCTCATGTACCACTGTGAGGATATAGTGACAGTTTGAGCAAATATGACAAAAAGCTATTTTTATAGAAGTCACCAACTACAGCTTTACACTCTAGCAGCTCATGATAGTTGGGTTTGTCACACCTGTGTGAAGTTTGCCTGAGGCCAACTTTAGTATGATGGGAAACTCAATGTAGTGCAGTTTCATTAGTAATAACCAAATAAGTCAGTAGTTAATATAATGCAACAGGCAGAAATACCTCATTCCTTAAATATGAATGCACTGTTGAAGTGAAACCTTAAACCTTGTGTTTGCTGACCTCCAGTGGTTGAACGCTTCACCTTGCTGCAGTGATGTGGCAGTGTCATTAGGGTGTGATCCGTTTACCTTGACAACACTATTAGGTGTGGTGTGGTTACAGGTGTAACAGGGTACATTTCAGACAACACCCAACAATGACGCTGGTGTGACATCAGGTGAAACAGACTACACCTTTCAACCAGGATAAAACTCAATTTAAAAAAAACATCAAGCTTTGGGTGGAGTTACTCCTTCAACCCTCTCTGAAGGGACAGACAGTCATGATGTCCGGTACAGATGGGTGGGCTGAAAACCATCCTACATGGTCATGGGTTTCTTGTTTAAAATACACCTGATTCCCTGACTTTCGTGTTCTAAATAAATGTCAAGTCTTACCATAATATTGCAGGACCTCCATGATTTATAGTCATGTCAATATCTAAATGCTGCAGCTCAGTGGCAGACTGCATCATCACACTGGGTTTCATCAAAACCGGAGCAATTGTATCTGATGCATGATGTGTGTCAGACAAATATGACATGACGTACATGACAAACAGATTAGTCAGTGGAGTCCCCAAAAAAGACATGGCACTTTTTTTTTTTTTTACTTGAGCCCAATGTAGTTATGATCACTTCCATCTCAAAGCTGACATCTGATGTATTCCACATATAGCCTCACGGGGAGATCGCAAAAGAATACATTATTCTTTGTCATGTCTTCCATGAATTGAGCTCTTTTGCTGCTACTCACCTCAGTAAGCTGCGTCTGGAGCTCTGCGATTTTCCTCTCGTATATCATCTTTCTGTCCGACACAATGGCCATTAGGTTGAATCGGATCTCTCCTTCACTGTACCTGAAGACAGAACGATACAATTTTACAATTTTTGGAAGAACAGAATGATATGCTATCAGGAAAATCAAAGACAGCACAGTATTTGGCCAAAACAGTGTGGCTGTAAAATAATATAAAATAAAGAAATATGCTCACTTTTGTATTCTTTTCTCAATCACTGGGCGGACGGCACTGATCCAGTCATCCTGGTTGCAGGCACCTAGTAAAAAAAACATAGACGGGAACAAATAATCCTGCAGATGTCCACATATACAGTAACTGCATTGTACATCATCATAAAACAGACAGTTTTTAGGAAAAATGGGCTGTTGCCAACAAGACGAAATTCAGCTGGGCACAGCAGGATCTTGCGCTGAGGGACTTTAAACATTAAACTGCCAATTTTGGCGATGAAACCATAAAGCAATAACAAAAAAAAAAACTTTTTCTGCTTACCCAGGTCAATTGGTCCCTCTCGGAGTCCGTCCAGCTCGTATAGTCTGCCATTTACAGGAACATAGCTCACAAAGTGAAAGGCGTCCTCGTCCTTTGCTGAAGACTTTGCATCAAATTCAAACATTTGCTGTCTGCAACGACAAAGAACGCACAATCATAAAATCAATATTGAAAGATAATTATCATGCATCAGTCAAATAAATGTAGATGTTATTAATGTATCAATTAAACAAGTAGGGATGTACATTTGCACTCTACTCCAAGAAAAGCATAACTTTTTTTTTTTTTTTTAAATTTGCTGTTTATTTCATATGAGAATCAGCACTGGCAAAGTTTTGGGATGACCAACAAATGACCCATCCTCACAATCGCCATTTTTCACCAAAGCTGACAGGTGCATTAGCAACAAATGGGCCAATCAGTGTTCGCAGAGTTAGAATGAGGGAGCTAAAAATAACATGAAGCCAATCAAACAGAATTTCTCCAGCTGGAGATGATACGAGCAGGAGCTTACCTGGCAAAGCTGTTGTGAACTTGTCGGATCACTTCAGAGTTGCTAAGAGCCAAACCTTTCATCTGAGGAGAGCGGGAGGTTCAGGATTATAATGCTGACTGTATAACCCATGTCTTAAAGAAGCAGCAGCGTTATGGAAGGCTGTGGATTCATTATACATTCCTTTTTCTAGTTACATGCATCAAAGTAGTGTTTCAGTAATATTAAGATAAATGACTAATTTGCTGCCGTCACACCAATAATTATACAGATTCTTCTATACAGTGATTCCAGTCCTGCTTGTTTTCTCTCACGATTAATTGTTGCCATTTCTAAAGTAGTTTACAATAAAATAAATAAATTAAAATAACACAAAGTCTAGGAAAAATAGTCTCTCTACTTTGAGCTTTTTCAAATCAAAGGAGAAGAGGAGCATCATAAATCAGTTCAGCCTGCTTCTTTTGAACGTTTGTGGGACAGACAACTGAGTCATCATGGTTTTGAAGGTAAGAGGATAAAACTGTCAGTGTCAGAGATGGAAGTGGAAATTACTGTAGCAGGCTGTGTAATAAATTACTGCTCCCAGAGGGAAAGCAGTTTGAACATTCTTTTTGAATGAATAATGTATCACTTGTCATTAGAGTTACAAGCCAAATGCTGGTGTCACTTAAGTTAAAAGGGAACGTTCGGAGTTGTCAACAAACACACCAACAGTACACTATATTAGGAAGTAGGCAGGAAAATAAATTCCTGGTTCAATGCATGCCATTCCAAATAGAAAAAAAAGGAAAAAAACAAAACAAAACCCACAGTTATTTGGATTCAAGAGAAAAATAGCATGAACGTACAGCAGCATCAAAACTCTGCGAAAACTCTCTGAACTCTGTCAGTGTGTCTCCGAGCAGCATGTCAGAATGGGAGCAGTTGAGCAGAACGCTGACGATTGCCTGGGTGGCACAGGCGTTGTTAATGACCTGAAAACACACAGATAAAATTCACAAGAATTGAGTGGAAAGGCAAAAGAACCTCCTTATCAAGGCACAATATGTATCTAAAAGTGACCACAATACACCCAAATTAATTTGCTACCAATTTCAATTGCTTATTTCTTCGAATCTGACAGGAGAATATACTTATGTCCATATGGAGCCAGATCTTCCTGTACTGAGTAAAAAGTATATCAGAGCGAGGAGAAGCGTCTCTGCACTTTGTTGCGGTTTGTTGTGTGGGCTGGCTGCTTAATGTCATAAGCCCACTTAATTAAGAAGCATAACAATTCCTAACCTCATTCAATATCCAATTTGGCTGAACAACTCTGCGCTATGGATAATAATGTCTTACAATTACACTTAGGTTTCTCATTTGTTCTGGTCAGAGCAATTACTATCTGATGCACCCTTAATTGGCAGAATACAGAGAAGACTTTTTATTCTTGTTGATGATCCTTCTTTGGAGCTACAATTCAGCATTTAGAGACTGAGTCAAATACATCTGCAAGAACACACATGCATATACTGAGACAAAGTTTAAGATGAGATGCACTGAAGTAGATACTGAGCCCTTTCACACCTTCCTCATTTTCTCTAGACTTTTGAGTTAGATTTGAACCAAACTTAAAGGTGTAAAACCTCCCCCTGACCATGGTAGGGACCAAACAGCCAATACTGGGTCCAAAAAAAAAAGTAATTTCTGGTGTGAAATGATTTTTAGATGGTTCAGACTTTTGGACAAATTACAAAGTTCTGGCAGCCTATCATTAAGTGATAAAAGTAGTGCGGCGCCTCGGTGCGTAGTGTGTGGTTTATTGACAGAACATGCGCTCAGAGCAGACAGGTGTTGACGATCAGGGCAGAGGAGAAATTAACAGTAAAGCCGTCAAATAAATGTACAGTGTAGGTTTCAGTTTGTCCATGAACATCGCAATGAAACAAAATGAAACGCTGTAGCAAATGGGGAGAGGAGGATGACTGTGTAAAAGGTTAGATGGAAAAAAAAAACTACCTTTACAATTACTTTATGAGCTGATGAGTAAGAGGGGATACAAGAAGACAGAAGAGCCTGTGTACAAACCAATCAATATCTAGTATAGGGTGATGCAGCTCACGTAGGTGATAATGGCCAGACATATGACATTAATAGTTCTAGGGTGTGCTCCCATAATTGCAATGCCAAACGAACGCTAATCTGGATCGAATGCATGCAGTGTAACAGAAATGCAAACCTTAGTGGGGCTTGGTTCAGACTTTCAGGTGTATTCAGGTCCAGAGGCTGACATTTTCTTGGCTATGGACTTGTCATCTATAGTACAGCTGCATAATAAGTATGTCTTGCTGATATTAAAAGGCTCAATATTTATGTTTTTTTTCATGACATAGTTAAACATACCTGTTTTGCAAAGAAGATGTGGTCAAGCCTTGAATCCTGCACAATTGATCCTGCTGGCTCCTCACCTGGCTGCCACTTGAAGAGGAAAATCAACCCATGAACTGGTCTGAAACAGAACAGATGCATTAACAAGGCCTGTTTATTTTAGAGAGCATGCAATAATGAAGCTGCAGGTGTGGACGTACTTCAGGTTGTCAAAGTTCTCTGGCTCCATGCTCCATATTTCTTCAACCTGGGCGCCTTTGCAACCTGACAAGGACAAACGGAGCATCAAATATTCATTCGCACTTGTAGTAGTAATTACGTGAGTGAAGCAAACCCGATGGTTTACAAACATTAGGTGAATGAGCAGCTTTTCCCAGTGACGGGCTGACACCAAAACAAAACACAGCAAATGTCAGTCATGAGGGAGGATTTGTTTTCACGCGCCGTTGTTTTGAACGCTGAGTAATGCTAGCTAGTTAGCTTGCCTAATTAAGTTAGCGTAGGCTGTCCAATTATGACATGCATTTTTCTACAGAATGCACAGTGTACATGGCTGTGGACAGTCTAGAGCTTCTAAAATATTTAGCTTTCACTCTCATAGCATTAGTGTTATTTTTGCATTGGAAATCAATGGTAGCTAATTTCGAAGTTACTGTTAGCTTTGAAGGAGCTAGCTTGCTAGCGCTGTCGGATAGCCACGTTACGTTACACTGAGCGAGCAGTCGAGTCACTCACCAAAACCCTTTATTAGTTCTGTGAACACGCCGGGGTCACTCTCCATCAGACACCACTCTCCTGCGCTTCCGGACATTCTTCACGATGTTGTTTATTCAACCCACAGTGCACATACAGAGGATGCTAATGTCCTAGCTTAGCACTGCGCCCGCTAGTCAAGCTAATTTCACCGAAGCACTGGAGTGACCTCACCGTGATGCGGTGCAACGTGGGCAGTCTGGGTGCGCGCGATTGATTTCAAAGCGCATACCGTCACACAGCAACACATATTTGACAAAAATGATGTCAAAACATTGGCGACAAGTTTAATTTCGGGAATGTGCATGTATCTGCATTAAGAGGGAGAAAATATAGACCTATTACAGAAATAAAACCTCCCTTCTCGTTAACTATAGCAAGTACCCGCCCGCCCATGACGAGCGGGGTAACAAATGAAGCACCCCTCTGCAAAAAAGGCAACGCCAGAGGTTGATGGATTTTCATTCATATTTATTAATAATGATAAATACACATTCAAGGCATTAAGAAAACATTCAAAATCAGTCGTTATACATACGCCCATTACTCTTCATATTCATAACAATGACCAATACCGCGATTCACTAGGCTGTTCATACACTAACCAACCATTTATCTAATATAAAAGAAATTAAGAGACCAACAGTTCCTGCTAAATCCCAGATTCGTTGACATAGAAAATGTTTCCACAAGCATGTAAAAAAAAATACAAAATGATTATATCATAGATTTTACAGTCTATGCAAATAACTAACATTTCTCTATTTATGCATTGATCAAATAAATGTGCTGATCATCCATCACAAAAATCTGTAATACTTTCAATTTTACAAGACATGAAGAATGACTTCAACTAAACTCAGAGAAGAGGAGTATTGAGTCAGACTGTCAGTACTTCACGAATGAATGATGTTCACAGCTCGATGGTGCTTGATGTTTGGAGTGGCCGTGCTTTTTGATGACTGTATCAATCTTCCATAAAACATCCATGCAGATGAGAGGTATTTTCACTATTCACAGGTTTTGTTTAAAAGACGGCAGCTTTAATAACAATAATAATACTGTACATCCCTGGATGAAAATGTATATAGCCTAACATCAAGTATCCAATGCACTTTGATAAATAAATAACACAGTCGTGCTCAAGCAGTGTACGACTTGTAGCACTAGGTCGAGCAAAGATTTAATAAATACAGGATTAAAAAACACTACAAGAACGGTTAGTCATTTAGCAGATGCGAACTGTCCACTGCCCGAGCCGTCGCCGCTGGTCCCAGCACAGCAGGTAGCGCACTGTTCAATCAGGGGCAGCAACTTTCCCTGCTGATGGAGCTGTTTGGTATCCGAGCCGCCCCCGATGCAGTTTCCGTTAATGAAGACTCTGGGGACCTGAACACAAAATCATGTCATAACATTAGGACTTAAAAAAAAGAAAAGGGGTTTAGTGCAGCGTTATGTCTTTAACAGTTTAAGCTTCATGAGGCAGCTGACATCCTGAAGCAGCTCCCTCTGGCTTCCACTCCATCCAGCCATAGCACTACAAGCTGCCCGAGGCGTTCAGCATTGAAAACCTTCTTTTTAGAAAATACTTTGTTGTAAGCACCAACTTCAGTCTTTCCTCTTGTTAACAAGGAGCAGTGTACAAAACATGCAGCTAGCTTCTCAGTTTTAGCCGTCACTTTCACCAGTTAAAATTACAAACAGAGGGGGGTCATATTCGCTGTAGATAATTAATGTTAATTCCCTAAGTATAGCTTGAAGGCAGGCCAAAATTCAACTTGTCTGCGGTCTAGTTCCAGTACTTTTTGCAAGTGTGTGACTGCAAAAGATAATTTGTGAGGGAACAACCTCCACTCTTATCACACCACTTTACAACTGCCAGCAGACTGTATGTTTCTGTTGTTCCCACAACTCCAACAGAGCGATACATCTTCTGTCATGTGTCACGTCAACTTCAGGTGTCACGTATCCCCAGTTTACCTTTTATCCATTCCTATCGTATCAATACATACACTTATCAATTTCATATGTTTGAATCAGGAGCTTCAGTATCTGGATCAAGTAGCTTTTGACAATCAGACCCATATTAAACTGATATTTAACGTATACATTTATGTAAATAAAAGTATTGGACTCTGATTGTTCTTGGCCAATATCCAAAGTCAAAGCAATCTAAAGACACATACAAAAGTAATCCCTCTCACTCATCACTTAGACCCCCAAGAAATCTGTGGCAAAATATTTATCTGCAGAGACTCTGCTCTCTGCCTGTATTTTCTTATTTTCCTCTAATTTTGCTGTGCTCCGGATGTTGCTGTGCATGTAGCCCGAAGTCCAAAACAGCGCATGTTGAGGTGAGGTCAGGACTTCATAAAAAGGTGCCAATTGGACATAAAGCACCCCACATCAAAGAGGAAGCTATGAAAATCACAGACACAGTGCAGGAAAAACACAAATATTTTGAGGTTAAGTGTTTAAAGCTTGTTCCAAAGCAAGAGTAAATCTGGGTTTGGCTTTCACTTCCACACCAAAGGAGAGGTTAGGGATGAAGAGTGACCCAAATCGGCCTGTTTTCTGTTGGACAGGTGGGTCCAGTGGTTAGCTCAGTTAGCTTGCTGAAGTATCAGCTTTTCCTTCACAACAAATGTAACGTTCTTAGTGGAGGGAGGAGGAGCTAATTTTGAATGTTGTATTTACAAAGAGTGATTGACAATTCCTGCATAGCGTGCCTCTGACGGATTCGGATTGGATCGTCCAAAAAATCTTGATCCGTAATTCTCTAATTTCAAATGCCTGTCTATAAAAAATTTGTCCTGTGCCAACCAGTTTGTAAAGAGTGCATTACAAAAAGTTATTTTACCCATTTTACTCATCATTTAATTACTGTGTTCTAAATCAACATTTAAAGAAACACTGTTTTACAAATATATATATATATATATATATATATATATATATATATATATAATATATGTAATAATTCCACCAAAAATATAATCAGAAATTAATGTTGATCTGTGCCTATTTTAGCTTCCAAAACTCATTAACAACATTCAGTTGTCTAAGCAATGAAACAGACTTAATGTATGATTGACCTTTCTTTAAATATGAACTTGTACCTATATCTTTTTAGTCTGATACAAAATATTCTAATAATTATTACTTTTAAAAATGTTATTTCCATATTTGCTATGGTTTATGACTACAGTCTGTCAAAGATGCGGCTCACTCTGATCTTTATCTTGACTCAGATGCAGCTATTTTGAACCAAGATAAAGTCCTGATTCTTGGCCGCAGCCCAAACAAAACATTGGTCCAGTCACTCTAAATTTAACTTAAATGCAGAGCTGCCAGAACAAACAAGCTGTCAGATATGCATGTTTTGATATATATATATATTTTAAAATAGATGCTGAAATAACAAGTTATTTCAAATTCCAATCCCAAAATACAACATGAGGCTCTTACCGTTCTGGCACCCGTCATCTGAGCTAAGGCCTCTTGCAGTCTCCTCCCGTCATTGTGCTCATCCAGTTCAATCACTTTGTACGTTGCACCAATTTCATTGAACACATTCTTGGCCATTTTGCAATAAGGACAAGTGGTCTTGGAAAATATCACGACACAGTTCTGTGATACCACCTCCTGAAAGGTCAGGCAAAAATAACATATAATTTAATATCAGTAGAACACAGAAATAGGCCTCACATACCAGATGTCAAATGAGTTGCTGGGCAAAGATGAAAGGAAACTTGATTCTGCGATTTTATCAAAGGAGAAGTTCAGTATTTTACACTATGAGACCCATTTTTGGGTCGTTTATGATGAAATACAGTGGTTAAGACCAAATTTTGACAATTGCTCCTTTTCAGAGAATTTGGCTTCCCCCTGCTGCCTATGGCCATGTGTAAATCTGTCCTAAAACCACCTTAAACATTTGTTTTCAAAGCCATGAAACTCACCAAGTGGTCAGTGGTGTTTGTTAATGTACAAATCGTAGCAAACTGTGGTTTCTGTGATGATTTATTTAACATTTTGTCTAATCCATTGATTTTCTATAGGAAGCCTCATTGTACGTTGCCAAAGGAATTGAAAAGGCGGTTGTTTACGACAAGGTTGTAGTCACTGTAGGGCTGGGTGATAAACGGATTTTAACGATTAATTCGAATTTGTAGTTTAGGTCGATTTGTTTTAATGAAAATCGAGCTTCTCTTTAACATCCGCCACCAACGCTCCCTGCTGGGCTCCCATAGTTCAGAGTGGGCTTAATTCTCCGAAAAGGAGCAGTCATCAACATTTTGGTCTTAACTGCTCTGTTTCATCATAAACAACCCAGAAATGGGGCTCAAAGTGTAAAATACCGGACTTCGCCTTTAAGTCTTTTCATGGTTAATGTTTAGTCAGTGAGTGAACTGCAGGGTCCACTTCGTGATAAGTTTTTTTACACAATTGATTTAAAAGCCTCAAATAATGCTGATGGACTGTAGGAAACACTAGCAGGTAGAATTTTAGAGATGCATCTCCAGACAAAACTGAAACTGAACTATTTTCCTTTAATTCCAAATGTATCAGACACAAACATATAAGCTACACTGCAGAGATCCACAGCACGCTGCTGAACCAAAGTGTTTAACAAGGTGACTGTAAAAGATCTACTAACCTGAACATACTGTGCACAGGATGTGCTGGACAGAGATGTGGCCGATGTAAAGTTCCCCATTCTGAAAAAGACAAATCACAATATTGGAGCATACAGTACTTAAAGGCTTTGTTCAACTGTTCATTCAACTTACATTTCAACCTCCTGGAATCTAACCAACACACACTACAAGGACTGACACAACCTAGTATGGCCAGGTCCATGCAATAACCTTAGAAACGTGAAGATATCACGAGATGAGACGAACTGAAGGCCAATAAAAAGCATTAATATAATATCCAACTGGAGAACAACTGCTGGTCTAAAAATGCCCATTGTAATAGTCGCAGATAATGATTTTACTACGTCTCAAATAACGCTGTTTTTACTCCCTCTGACGCCTGATCTACAACCGCAGTAAGGTTTATGTGCCAGTTAATCCAGGATTAGAAGTACACATGCTTGTAATTGGCTCAGATTTCATATGGGCATGCGACAAACCAAACTTCCTTAAAAATCTCGCTAAATCAAAACGCCACGCTAATTTGCAAACGAACAAAACGTCGTTTACCATAAATGTAAATGTTTAAAGAAAAATGAGCAACTCACTGACAATTCGGCATACACTTGGTACCTCTTACAGTACTTGTTTCAGTTAAATCCAAATGTTTGTAACTGCTTTACTACCGCCTACCACAGAGCAGCGGGTTAAAGATAACGGAGGTGGCGTTAGCTAACGCTGACAACAACAGGCATGCAAATCATAAAAGATGGAATGTTAATGAAATACTACATTAGTAATGGATCACATGCAAGCCGAATTTACCAGAGGGATGTATTCAATCATATATGTCACAATATATTTGTGTTAGGCGCTTTTAAATAGATGAAATCCGGAATGTTGTGTAACATTTTTTGTTTCGCATGGTGGTGTAACGTTGCGTTGTGCACGAGGCAGTGAATGGACTCGCTAACATAACTAAGCCTTTTAAATTCCTGTGAACCGAAAATTATGTCCTGCCATGTTGTACCACTAATTAATGTTAACGCTGTCGTCATGTTGCTTTCTTATGTAATGTCCTATTGTGGATTTATTAGTAACTAAGCTACCGGCTATTATTATAGTCAAGCTAGCGAGAATGACCTTCGGCAGCCGGTCCACGCCAACCTGGGGAGACATCCTGCTCGAGCAAACATGGTGATAAAAGAAAACACGGCTAAAAAAGAATCGAGCTGTTGGCCTGGATGAAACATGCAGTTAGAGAACAAACAAGTCTGATATCATGCACGTCCCCCGGCTGTTACTGTACGCGTGCTTTAGCCCCTTATTTACACTGTTTATACCTAAAAGCCTACCTTACGTGTCACCGGAAGTAGTTTCTGACGCAAGACGCAGTCTGAACGTAACGCCCCCACAAATATGGAGGAGGAGTTTGAAACGGGACTACAGAGAGTGAACTGCTTGCCAACTGTTAGACGACGGCAATCTCATAAATAACCCAAATCTTTTTGATAACACATCAAAATGTCGTCCAAACACAGCAACAGGCTCTGATTTTATTCATTCATTTTACTGGCTCTGTACCAGAGCTGAACATTTAAACGCAACACTTTTGTTTTAGTTCCAAATTTAAGTATCTATATTAACATATTTCTCTTAAATTTAGGTTGTACATTTGATAAAATCTGTGTAGGTGACAGTGTTTCCTTGTTCAAGATAATCTACCTAATAACAGGGCCCTATTTCAGAAAGCAGGATTTGTGAAAACTCTGAGTATGCTGAGCCTGAGACGAGGGAAACTCTGAGTTTTCTGTTGCACAAAGCCAGTTCAATCAGCATAACCCTGAGTCAGTTAATATGGCAACATAGGCCGATTGCCCGAGCGTGTAGCAGGAAGGAGAGACATGGCGTGTCCTATGGCGGCGTATGAATAAAGTCATGGACATTAAGGCATAGTTTATTCACAGGCTGTTGCGTAAGGAGATGATGATTACACCCCGTTTGGATGTCTTATCTTTCCCAGTTTCACCTCACACTCTATCATTTATCTTAACAATCCTCTCCACCCAGATATATCAAATATTACACATTGTGCATTTGCATCATCATCAGAGCAAATCTTATGCATTGCCCTTCGATTTTTCGGCAACGGCAGCTCTCTTTATAAAATAAGAGACACTGAACACAGCAAGACAGCAGTGTGTCTGGCTGTAAGAAAAGTGACGCTGGCTCTGAAAAGACTTTTTAATCTAGGCTACAAACTACAATGTTTTTGTGTTCGTGTTTGAGTTGCTGCCAGTGTATTTGGGCCCCATCAGATTACAGCTGAATAAGAGGATATCGCAAATTATATTAAAACATATGAACACCGTTAAAATAGAAAAATGTGTCACACGCATTAACGCGCCACATTACATAACATCACTTCACATTACCTATTAACATGCACTGCAATCTTTCCCCATCCCACATCATGCTGTTTAGCTGCAGCTGCCAAAACAGATTTTTTTTTTTTTTGAAGACATGTTCAAGGTCCACATACACGATCACTAAAATCTCCAATTCAGTTTGGGTGAAATAAGTGACTTTGCTTTTACCTCCGCTTTCTGCCATTGAAATTCATGTCATCTGCACTCCATTGATGATGGCTTTGGGTGCTCACTGTGAACGTGCTGCCTTCAGGCTGAACATACTCAGAGTTGATTGAGCTAATTCTCATCATCTATTCTGGAACTGAAAACCCAGAGATTCCCAGCTCAGGCTCAGTTAACTCAGAGATCGGGATTAGACTCAGAGTTTGTTGAGCCTGCTTTCTGTGATAGGGTCCAGAGCTGTTTCCTGTGAACAGAATGTTCATTTCACCACCATAAACTGTCTCCAATGTTGTTTCCCTGAGTGTGGCAATACATCCAACTGGCCTCACAACCTCAGACCACATGTAGCTACACCAGCCAGCGTGTCCAACTGCGAGATTGTCCAAGACCAGCCAGCTGAACAGCCGATGCAAAATTTGGCTTGCAGAGCTAAACATTTTCACACAAAAAATGTCTCAAGTAAGCTCATCTGCATGCTCATCATCCTCTCCTGGGTCTTCTCCTGACAGCAGTTCATTATTGTAACTGACCTGAGTGGTTGTGAAGCAGGTTGGATGTACTGCCAAATTCTCAGAAACAACATCGGAGACGTCTTATGGTTGTGAAATAAACATTCAGTTCACAGGCAACAGCTGTGGTGAACATTCAGTTGGCATGTCAATGCCACACTCCCTCAAAATCTGAGATATTAAAAAGTAGACCTTTAACTTAAACCCATGAAAAATAGGAGCAAAAAACAAAAGTGTTGCATCTAAAGTTTTGTTCAGTGTAGACATATCTGATAAATCATGTTAAATTGAACTATAGTGTATATTACGTTTCACACACAGTATATTGCATGTTGCTATACTTACCCCGTATCCTCATTCTTTTGTGCTCTCTGACAACGGACTAATTAGAGCTGTTTTCTTCAGTTTTTGACAGAGCTTTTGTGCCAGTAAGACTCATGATGAATTTCTGGTATAATGCCCAAGTGAAACACGTGCTGTAGAAACAGCCATGACTAATGCAGTGACAGAGGCAGTCTATCCAATATCTCTTTGTTTGATTTTTTTGTGTTGTTTTGTTTTTAATTTGGCTCTTCCTGGGACCTCTTTCTCCTCCCCATGGTGGTGGAAACTGGTTTCTATGTCTGGGTGATCTGTGAATGCAAGGTAGTCAAAATGCCAAGTGGCCACCATAGCAAAGGAGGAGGCGAGTGCAGAGAAACATAAGCCACCGGTGTTCAGTGTGGATTATTACCAGATTCTGACATGATTGAGAAATTGGTAATAATAGTATGATATGAAGAAAATCTGTAGAGTATGCTGAACACTACAGAGGAATGGTGCTGGAAATGGAGACTAAGTAAATTAAGACAAAATGCAAACAGTATATTTCAGAAGAAAATCAGTGGAGAGAAGTTCAGTTGTTTTGATTTTGGTCATTACTGCTGTCATATACTGACCAGTATAGATACCTGGCCTGACGCTGGACGAGCACGTGTTATTTAAAGAAACTATCAGTGTTCTAGCTCAGTCAGCAGGTAGAGCACTGGGATCCGTACTGAACAAAGTAAAAACAAAACTCTATAATTCATGTGTGTGTCCTGTCTGACCATGTGTCTGGTGTTTTGGGTTTCCAAGAACAAACAAGTTGGAACACAGTGCATTATAGAGCAGTTTAATCCTTGCTGTGTGTCCATAGGTTTACCTCAGTTTTGGCCCTAAGTGGACATATGGGATGGAGACCCTCCAAACATCAGCTTTGGAAGAGACTCGATAAGATGTCAGCTCAGAGACGCACTTAAAAGACTTTTAACTGGGACACCTCCCATTGTCATCCCTGGGGAAATGAGTCAGAATCATTACTTTATTCAAAAAACTTGTCATTTATTTTCCAAAAGAGTCTAACCTGTGATATTCAGGAGATTGGGAGTAAAATGTTTCGCCTGCTTAAGGCCCTGACACACCAAGCCAACGGTCAGCTGTCAACCAAAGTCGGGCCATCGGTGAGCGTCTGTCAGCCTAGTTTTTGCGGTGTGTCCTGCACCGTCGGCTCTTTGGCGTTGGCGGCTTTTCGGCCGATTGAGCATATTGAATTGGCAACAGAACTTGTCGGTGAAAGAGATCACTCTGATTGACTGTTTAGGTTTTATTCCCTCGCCCCTGTAGCAAATGAATCTGCCTGTAGTGAAACCGGGGCTAACCGGTGCTTCCTCCGCAGGCTCCACTTCACTCAGCTGCCCACGGACCAGCTGCTTATTCCCACTTTAACCTGATTAACAAACTGGGGCTAGCTGTGAGGCTAGCGGAGCATTAGCCGCAGCATGACCGGAGGGAAACACAGCCAGTTAGCCTCCGCTAGCTTCCCAGCTAGCTCCGGCTCTCCGTTTGGATCCAACCGGAGCACCGAGCCCTGGTTTGTTATTCAGTTTAAAGTGGGAAGAAGCAGCAGCTGAGTGAAGTGGAGCCTGTGGAGGAAACACCGGGACTGTCTGGATGTAATAGTCCGTGGAGGTGCTGCGATGCTCGGCTGCAGATAGGTAACTCCTTGGCTGTCAGGATGTACCACTATGTCACTCCGCTCTCTCTCACGCAGGCGGATGTAGTCAGTGTAGTGTGTTCAAATGCAGCTGACACAGGGCGACGTGAGGCGACGTAGACGACGCAACAGTTTGCTTTTGTCAGCGCTTTCGAGAAACCTTTAGAGAAAAATGGTCTGTTGACATATGGTATAAACCAAAACTTTAAACTTTATTGTCTCATAAAGAAAAGCTACATTGAGGAACCTTGCGTGAAGTATAATCTACACAAAAGTCAAAGATCCCTGTGTGCACAGTTGCGCTCAGGAACACTACCATTAGCCTCAGAGACTGGAAGGTTTAACGTAACCCAAGAGGAGGACAGCATTTGTTTGCTGTGTAATTTTAATGAGGTTCATTTCTTGTTTTACTGTCCTGCATATGAAGACATAAGGAATGCATTTTTCATTAAATTACCTCTATCAGTGTCTATCGTTAGATGATCATAAAAACTTCAGAAGGGAAACCTTTTTTGTTCACCGCATGTCATCATGGGTTTTCTCCAGGTACTCCGGGTTCCTCACACAAACCAAAGACATGCAGGTTAATTGGTGATTGTAAATTGCTTGTAGATGTGAATGAGTGTGAATGGTTGACTGTCTGTATGGTGTCAGCCCTGTAATAGTCTGGCAACCTGTCCAGGGTGTATCCCGCTTCTCACCCAGTGTCAGCTGGGATAGGCTCCAGCCCCCCCGCGACCCTCAAGAGGATAAGCGGTTACGGAAAATGAATGAATGAATGAAAAAAAGTATTAATAATAGAAGCACTGATAGGTGATATTTCACTGCCAGGGCCACCCCAAGTAAAACGTCACCTGCTGAGGTCAAAGAGAGACCACTGGGATTCTAGCAGAGTGAAGATAAAATTATTCTGTCATCACACTCGGCCTGTGCAGCACGGGCATCAAAGCTGGCACAGATGCAGATCATTTCTTCTTTTATCCTCAAAGGTTTTCGTTTCCCCTCCCTCTTCAGATGCAGAAGGAAATGCATTAGTTCAGAATTAAGCTTTTCCTATTTACCGTGTTAGCCTGAGATAGGTTCACGGGCTAGAGAATCAATCACAAATCTAAAGATATCTGATGAGGCAGCACAAAAGTGCTTCATTTCAAATATCATTTTTTTCAAAGCCAAGCAGGAATTGCATGATTTCAAGAATGATTCACACCATCAAAGAGATGTGCAGTTTTGCCCTGGAGTGGGTAATACCCACAACACAAATCCTGAAATGTTATGAAAAGCGGTGGAGAATAGCATTAGGGTTCAGATACCTGCTCACAGCATCGATACATGTGATAAAAGACAGGGAGGATTGGTCCAACTGATACAAGAGTGTGTGTTTGTGTGTGTGTTTTTAGATATCACTTCTTCCTGTGCTACATCTTAGAATCCTCTCTTCTAAGTAGATCACACCAACAGAGCCTGTACTGGGGTTATCTTCACCAAAGGTTGGTCGGGGGATAACAGAAAACGGATTCCCACTAGCTGGCCAAAGGGTTGCCATGGCAATGGACAGCACCCCTCACTGACAAGCATGTAACCTCTGAATGGAGACATGTCACATCATTAATTCTGTGCTCCCAATAAAAAAGCAGACAAATCCTCCATTACTGGTCAAATTAAGCATTGTGGAGGCACGTTTGGCTCATTCTGTTGTAGGCATATAACTGCCCTGTGGTATTTTTCTCCTACAATGGTACAAAGACAAACCTAGACACAAATACTAAATAGTCCACATTGGAAGAATAATGTGATAAGAAACTACAACTCTTAAAAGTGACAGGAATTTTAAAAATGCACATTTCATGTGCCATTTCAGGCACAGTCAGGAAGATGTGTGTGGCCCCCCTCATGTAAAACAAGTTGGTAATGAGGCATGAGAAAACATTTCAAGCTGCTATGAAATTCTGACACGTGGAACTGATATTTGTTGACAAATTGCTGGTGGACATATTCGCACTACTGGGCACCATAGAGCCATCTCATTTGTGATGCCACTGTAACATCTATACAGTCTCCCAATATAGATGTGTGCATGTATACAAAATGACCGAAGCACATTTAATATGCCTACCTATATGCAAAATGTTATCAAGGGATGTTGGCTAGACAACACAATTTGCCATCATAGACAGTCCTACACCAGCAATAGATTAGAGGATCAAGACAGGACTTTACCTTATTCAGAAAATGGACTCTGTGTCGTCTGCTGTGGATAATTTGTCTTTGGAATAGACTAAGCAGCCATTAGTGTGATCTATATCACACATCTCATTGGCATCAGACAACTGATGCTTCACTTTGACAAATTAGAGCCAGCATGGGGTGAGTTGTTGACATTGCTTCTCCTGGCTTAACATTTGTTTGGGATGCAAATCACAATTGTTCATGATAGACTTCATTTATTTATGTCACTTTCTTCCTGGTTCATGGACTGGAAACCTGTCCATCACCGTGATGGTAAAACAGACTGTCACATTCATGCGTATCAGCAATTCACGCCTCAAATCCTCCTGATATGTATCTTTGGATTGGTGGAAGACAGCCACACAAACACCAGGTACATGTTGTCCACAGGGAGAACCTATAATCTCCACACAGAGAGTTAAGATCAGGTTATGCTCGATCAGAACTGGTTCACACAACATGTTGTCCGACCACCTTAGATGTGAAAAGTGTATTATGATGTAGATGGCCTGAACAGCCACACAGGAAGAGGGAGTGAAAAGCTGGGTGTCATACAGAGGGGGGAGACACAATAATGTATCAAGATGGGGATAACAGCACATTTTGTCAGACAATCTCTCCTGGAAGGCATTCATAAGCTACGTTCAGACTGCAGACAAATGAGATCTACTTTCTCAAATCAGATCTATTACATGATGGCTTTTCATTCTGAATGAAATAAATCTGAATGAAATCATTCAGAATTGAAGTTTTTCTAGGTAGTTTACATGAGAAATACTCATTCCGAATGAGGGTTTGCACGGGAGATCAGTTTTCTGATGAAATGTTACGTGTTTACGTTTACCGGAAGAAAAAACTGTAGTCCTAGCTCCGGATAACAAGATGCTTGACGACGCTGTTCTTGGTGCCTTTCTCGGGCTTGTTTTGCTTATTCTTGAAACAGCAGTATGACAACAACCTTGTTCTGCTAATGCTTCATCTGTTGAGGAGGAGAAGGGAAGAAGAAGATCAAAGAAGGAAGATAGAAAACTGTGCTTTGGTGAATGGAAACTGGTGAGTGCAATGAGTCAGACTGCTCTATCTCAGCCCGTTGCTATGCGCGCACGTCATTGCACCTGAAGGGCAAGGAAACGAGCATGCGCAGAAAGACCGGAATGAACTAATAAAGAGGAATGAGTGTATACAAAAAAAAAAAATTCATTTGGAAATAGAAACAGAATATTCCAGCCCCTTACATCAGAAAGAATTTTCAATCGCATTGGCCATTTTCATTCCGAATTAGGTCTTTACAAGATCATTTTTAATAAGAATGAACTTTCATTTCAAATGAAAAGGGCATTAAACTGTCAATGTAAACGCATTCATTTGCAGATGATCAGATCAGATTTGTGTGTCGAGACACTATTCAGCTGTCTGCATGGGCAACACATTCTCACTCTGACGTTATCACATATCGACGTTTGGTCATGGACTTTCCATGTCGACATATGATGTACAAGGTACCCTAGGTGCATTTGTTGTTGATGTCCTGGGACACTCAAAATAAGTACACTGCATCAGTACAACACTACAAATTGTCATTTTTTTCCTTCAACAAAAAAACGCATGTTTACATTTAACCAAAATGCACATGGTTGGGTTTGGAAAAAACAAAAACAGGGTTTGGCTTTACAATCGTACAGAAAGCAAATATCGGCCTGTCTGGTGAAAGTCGGTGGTTGTTTGACCCATCCACCCTATTTAGACTTTTGCCCCTTTAACTTACGTTGTTGTGTCGCCACATTTCCACCCTGTGTAGTGGTGCCAGGCTGCATATCATGCCGACATGAAAGGATAGTTTTTCTTTATCAGTGTCTGACGCCGGAAGTCACTGTCCAAGCCCCGGCATTGGACAACTTCAGAGTGAGACTGGGTTGGCATCAGTAACTACATATCTACGCAGGTGACGCAGCTTTCTAATGTGGATACATGCCCTCCAAGCAATCAGGCTGTCAAGTCATGGTGCAGAACTCCTCTGTTGCATTCTCCATGTTGTTCTCTATTGTGTCCTGCCAGTACTGTATCTGCTAGCATGAATTCTGCTCAGCACTTCCTTCACTCTGGATTTTACAGTCGTGCGTCGCATTGTGAGTAATAAAAAAGACACACTGAAATGTGATTTGTGTCTGACTGAGATGCATCTATAGGAACTAGACTGGAATCCCATTTCAAGCCACCTTCAAATGTTGTTTGGATCTGATTTCATGCTGTCTGGATTCAATGAGAGTATGCCAAAAGACAAGGTCACAGTGTTGCTGCACTGGGTTGTTCATATGAAAAGTGACAGAAATAGTTGTGTAAAGATTGTAAAAAGAGAGCTAGAGAGAAGTTCACAATCTGGCTCCTTTCTCACCTCCTCGCAGCTGGCTAATCATGGTGTGAAGTGGGTGTGAATGCCGGTTTGTCAGTTTTGGAAAGTTACAGAAATGGTGGGACACAGCTTCCCCTAATGTGATGTCAGAAGGTGTGGGGGGGAGGGAGCTTCAGAAGTTATTTGACCATCTGACAAGAATTTCGTAAGAGGCATACCGACAGCCTTAAGGAATATGCAAGCGCCTTTTTATGTGTGAAAAGTGAGACTGATGAGTCAGGTTTTCCCTCACTGTCTGACACAGTCTACTCCTCCTCTTCATCCCTATGAGAAAAAAAATGAAAATAAAAAAACTGTACGACAGTGATGAATCAAATGCCACATGACCGACTCTTAATGACACATGTTCAGCTCTGGTCAGTTCTGTGGGGGGTTGTGTAACTTTTTCCTCTCTGTACTGACCAGCCTATTAGGACCGACTTTTTAGGAAGTATTTTGATGTCAGTGGCAACTTTGTAGTACAATAAGTAGGTCTATTTAAATGGATGCAAGAAATTAAGCATCTAGATTTATAACTGAGCAGGCAATAATGACAGAAGGTTATGTTTTGGTTCATTTTTGCAAGCTTTGAAAATGTAATGAAAAATAGCTCTTTGTTGTGTTATTTTTCAAACATGTATCATTTTATTTTTGTCACCCCCAACTTTTTAGTCTAAAGAAGTCTAAAGAAAGTCTGAAGAAAGTCTGAAGTTGTTTGCTTTTTTTTTTTTTCAGTCTCGTTTACATGATTATATTTTCGCTACAGTTAGCAGTTTCTTTAGGCCAAACAGCCTGATACTGAAGAAAAATCTCAATTGTAGTCTCCATTGATCAAAGCATAGCTCTAGGCCATAGCTTGATTGAGTGTTGTGGAGTTTCTGCTTAACAGGCAATTGGCAAAGTGCATAATAACTCATTTTTAGTCAGTTCATCAATAAGCTAACACTAAAATCTATAGCACTTATCATGCGGATAAGTAAAGTGTGTGTCATTGTGATTTTTCACTCCATGTGAGTTTCAGTCAGGAACGGAGCTGAGCTGCAGCCAGACTCAACATTTTTTATGCATTGAGAAAACTGTCAGTCAGAGCTGGCTGCAGTCAGCAAGGCCTGGGCTGATTCCAAGTCTGCTTAAGACCAGGTCCAAAGGGGTCAGGACTGAGCCAACACCATGGCCAGAGAAAATCAGGACATATTTAAAGCCAAGCTCTGCAATAAAGCTGTGCTGTAGGGTTTTTCCCAATGTCAAAATACTATTCTGCTCCCCCACTCAATTTAATAACTCTGTAGAGCATCTTTACCTTGAACAAAGTTAACGGAGGAGGGAACAGAACTAAACTGCTGCTTAATGCTGGAATAACATTTGTCAGGTGACCAAAATACCCAATGCTAACTTACCGTTAATTTGAAAAGGCTTTTTATTAACAAAGTAATTCTTATAGAAAGGGTTACTTCACGCATTAATTTAAAATATTTGACAAAGCCTCTGATTATCAATTTAAGTATCAATTTGACAGTTCTGTACGTGTCAGAAAATCCTTGTTATTAATGACACCAGTGGCCATTAAGTACATCATTTTGTTTGCACATGCACTTCTTGCAAGACTGAACTTGATTGACCGCATCATGTTGACAGAATGCTGGAAAAGATAACAGTCATGTTAAGAGTAATATTATTATCTGTAATGTTCTGATGTTTTATTTGGACCACTAACTTGCCATTTTTAAGTTATTTTAACGCTGATGCTACGAAACAACCAACAGCAGCTCCATGCAGCTTACCTGAAGCCCACTGGACAAAAAATCCACTAACGCCCACTAAGATGTGGTTTTTGTCTTTAATGTAAAAGGTCACAGTCACCATTCATTCTCAGGACAAGTGCCCCCCTAAGCAAGCGGCAGCCTCCGGGTCTGAAAAATGACACCAACACAAAAGTGCCAAAAACTGCAGTTCTTTGATTGGCCACTTGAGGCTGGCTCCAGAAGGCAGTCAATCCCCATAAACCCCCATGTAGAAATGCCCAACCTCACAGCAGAAATAAACATGTTTACAGCCTGGTACAAAAAAAACACTTTTGATCTCTATAGGTAGTTTTTCCATTCATGACAACTGTAATTGGGGTGAATTTTTGTATAACTCACCTGTCAGGTCTGCAGATAGTGTCCTCAGCTTCTCAGTCAGATCCACCCCTCGCTCCTCCACAGCGCCAGCCTCTTGCCCAAATATGGTCACTTCTTGCTCCAAAATAACAAGTAGGGCGAGGGCCAAAATGCCTTACTAGCTTCAAAACATGAGTCCACAAATTATTGGGTGACATCTGGTAGCTACATTTTTATTTTTACAGTCTATGCTCTACATGGGTGTTTATTGGCTCCAGCTCCAGCCAGCTCTGATTGGAAGTAGCCCAATGGAAATATGACACTCGGGTAGTTGTGCTAATTTTAGCTGATTTGCCCGCCCGATCTGTGTGACCGGCCGCCACAAAATACTGTCCATCTCTGTCCAAGCAGCACTTGAATAGTGTTTTAAATTAAGTTGGGATGGAGTATAAGTAGAGGACATAAAAAAGACGTAAGACCGTAACATTTTCACTGGCATTTTTACCACTCTCTACTGTTTACTAGCTTGTTTTACAGCACGTCAGTGACATTGAATGTGAGACCCCAAAAAACAAACAAACAAACAAACCAAAAAAAAAAAGAGAGAGGCATACTCATCTACAGCCAGCAATGTTACTGCCAGTTACAGCTAGCTGGCTTTTGGCTAACCCTAACGATCAGAGCCTCGGTGCAATTCGTTGCTCTGGCTGAATTAGAGTTTCTACAGGGTGCTAAGTAAAGGTCCATCTGAGGGCAAGGCACACATAAACGTCATATCCTTCTGATTTTACAGCAAGAAAAAAATTCTTTACAGTCCTTTAGAAATCAGTTCATAGACTGTTATGCAAACAAGTTAGTTGGGGAGGGTCTCAGTATTTTAAGTTACATTGCAATTTGTTCACCCATTGCCAGTAAAAATCAATTAAAAGGCTACATCTAAAAAGTTACATATAGAACCTTTAAGATGTACAAGGAGTTCTTAAGAAGCAAAAACTAAAGACCTTAAAAAGTTCCCTAATTGGAAAAAGTCTTGATTAAAGTAGATTTTGGGTGTACACAACTTTACCTTTCATTCATGCTGCCAGTGATGGAATGCAATTTACTCAGCAATCGACATATAATCAGCATATTTGACTCAACTTTGAACAATGATTCAGAAAATAAAAACAAGTGTGTGACAAGTGAAAGACATTAGAAAATGGTCTGGGGATGAGATTCAAGTACAAGTATAGTCCTCCAGTCAGCTAAAAATACAGACTCCTTTGTACAGATGACAGCGAGCGTACAGGGTCAGCCAGATAAAATGAGATAACGCTACCAGATGTCTGATTTGTTTGGTCTCTGGGAGCTTAATTTCACACCAGAGAGCTAAAAAAAATCTGTGCATGGCAAGTGACAGTCAGTTTTGATGGATCAGGCCTAGCTCTGCTGTAAGACAAGTGCATTTTTTCTGGGTCTGCACTCCATTGTTGACTGCTTATCCACCCACTGCCCTCAAAGGCAGAGTGGCCTCCCCAGTGCAAAACAACAGATACTATGGCAGCAATATATTTCTCAGACAGAACAATTTATGGGACCATCACTATTAATCATTGCCGTGGAAAGGAAGATTGCCTAACTCATCCAGAGCCCCCATAGAAATGTAATTCTCCCTCTGCCGACAGTGCTTATAGAGGTGAGCTGCAGATGCATTTTGCCCACGCTCGGGCTCGGTCCTACGCTGGCATGGCAATAAGCTGTGTTGATTTAATATCCGTTTGCCGCATGCATTTTTTTGGACGTGTAATCAGTCCACAAGGTTCCGCGGGAGGCTGTCATGAATCTCGTCGGCTGTACTGTTATCTTCCCACCCCCAACCCATACCCCTCCTCCTCCTCCTCCTCCAGTGGACAATCACCGGCTCGCCAGCAGGACATGGCAGATCCAGCAGCCATTCCTGATTACACTCATGCCTCAGGTTGCCGATTGGCTGTCAGGGTGCAATCACACATTCACATTTATTTTCTTTCTTTTCTTGGTTTTCATGGTTTTCTTTGGTGCAGCATTGTCTTTGGGAATTTTGTCAAAATGATTAAGAGGGATGTTTTGAAATGCAAATACATGTTTCTCGCACACAAAGTGAGAAAAACACTAAATGTTTTCTCAGCTATAGAAAGGTATTAAGTTGGTGGAGAAATCATTGGATTTAAGGAGTAGTTTCTAAAACTACATAACATGACATGTTGTGGTCCGATATGGATTGAAGGTGGCAGATTGCGTCTTGGCTTTCACATGCCTTTAGCTGTCATGTTTGTGTTGAGCATGTAATTTACATAGGCGGCTGCAAGTTGGCAGTTATCTTCTCATATTGCCTCTATACTGGCACATGTTGGAAGACATTGTTTCTAAAGTGGAAAATGATGGGTTTCCATGCATCATATTTGAGTAGAACACAATCAGGTGCTTTTGTTTTATGAGGGACTCAAAACAGGCCCCCAGGAAGTGTGCCGGGCTTCGAAGCCAATTCTCGTAGTGGCCAGTCCGTGCAATTATACCATCACGTAATGCCTTGCAGCCCAAAGACTACTGCCATTGACTTGCATGGCAAAAGAGAAGTCTGTAAATCAGTGGATACATTTGGTTTGAGCATCACAACACAGACAAAAGGACTCGTTTCACTATTGGGATTTTATCAATTCAGTCCGATAACATTTTTTTTTACAGTCTAGAAGAGCCGCATGATTGAATCATTTTATCCCCGTTCTAGTGAACAGAGCACTAAACTGGAAGTAGCAAGCTCAGCGGGTAGAAGTCCCTAGTGCGCCAGCTGTATGGGCCGCACAGTGCAGAAGCAGCACCAGTAATCCCTGGATCATCTGGGAAGTTTCATACGCAGCAGTTGAACCATTCTGGCTTCATGTGCCACTGAGGAACTCTCATAGGAATGAATGGGACCTGGATCTCTTTTTAGACATCCATGCCTCAAAGAGCACAGTTCTTTGTCGCTATTGTTGCTCTTTTTCTTAACTTCCCCCATGTCACCACTAGGCCTGTGTCTCTGAGTCACGGTTGTCATGTTTTTCAAGGTTCAATTCACAATGAATGGAAGTGTAGCATCTCCGGTGTTTGAGTCTGACTGTGAATGGGGCATTAAACTCTTGACAACCTGCCATCAGCAACTGAATCATGCCAAAGAGATCTTTACTGTAATACCTATAATAAAATATAAGGTTGTTTTTCTAATTCAAGCATGACTCAGCCCAGGTGCCAGAATAAAGTCTTGGCATTGTATCTTTGCAAACCATGGATATGTTGCATTTGTACATTTAATACATATGACCTTGTTCAGATTATATGTATATGACCTGAGTTTCTCATCAGGTGGAAGGAAAAATGGTGAAAAGTGTGACGCCTGGGTAGGATGGCCATCAGCAGCAGACAGCAGCAGCAAACCAGCTTTCAATGAGAGTTAGGGATAAACCAAAACATCGTGTTTTCCTAACCCCAATCAAATATTTTGTGCCTAAAACTAACCAGACAGAATTGTCACAACATATAACTGAGACACAAAACCAACCTTTTCTTCTAGAAATAGCTCTTAATTACATTGTGGCAATATAATCACTCCCTGGAGACGTTGTTTTCAGGTAATGACATAATATATTCATGCAGGACCCTGACACCGGAACTTCAGCTGCACCAATTCATTGTTTGCCAACCGCCAATAAACAGCGGAAGAAGAAGAAGAAGGAGTGCTAGAATAGATGAGCTGGAGGGACGGGGAGCAGTGACTGGTTCGGGTTGGGCACAAGGAATGATAACAATTGCCGATTGGTTAGGTTCAGACAAGAGTCGCCACTCTGGCCAATTGACTCTAGTCAGTGCGAGCAGGCTTTAAAAATGGAGGCGCCAACAGCAGTTCCCCTCTCGCTGTCAGCAACGACCACAACTTTTGATGGGTGGACATATTCACATTATTTCAAGTTTGTTGCACGGAAGGTCAAGAATGTGACAGTGAGGTGCAAACTTTTCCCAGGCCACAAGCTGCTATCTACTGCAACTTACGTGACAATGCATTTCAGGCAATTTTACAGAGTAACTAGTTACATAAAGAGTATTGTAACTAATTACTTTCTCCAGGGAGTAATCAAGTAAAGTAAGGGATTACTTTTTTACAAAGTAATGTCATTACTTTTTTGAGGTACGACCCCCAACACAGTCATTAAGTAAATAGAAAACTTAATTTGCTCAGCATTACGTTTTCCTCAAAACATGCTCACTGTTTCAAATTGTTGCACAGTTCTAGTAGAAGAAACATACCGTTTTCACATATCTCCTAAATATGAAACACACCAATGTAACATATCCGTGGTTTTGCAATATCAACATCTATTCTGGCTTTTTCTATCAGTCATTCAGGTCATGGTAATCTTAAGCGCTATATCGTAGGCAACTGGACTTGCTGGCTGGCAGTTCTGAAGAAGCCTCTTGGATGAGAGGTGAAACGTCTTCAAGAAACTCAAGTATGTCCACTTGCCTATAGCACTTAAGATATTCTTGCTGTTAGGTTCCATTTCCACAATCTTTACCTGAACTCAGCTACAATATCATAACCCATAATCTATGTCACTGTTCATGTGGAGAAGGAAGTGTTGAGTCACAGGAACTCATCAGTGTCTTGAAAGCTTTTGTTAATAGCCAGTTTCTTTTCTGAGTCTTTTGAGCAAAAGAACCAGAGCTGAAATGATCAGTGGATTAGTCAATCAAAAGACAATTATTTCAGAGAGTAATAGTTTTTGTCAATATTAATCAATGATGAAAATAATGTCTCTTATGGCCCTGAATACAAAATATTAACATGATAAGGTAACCCAGAAGAAGATGACTAACTTAAGGCACTGAACTGGCATTAAAACTCAAAGTTCGTCTTTGATTCTCTGACACTGTCTTTGAACGGTGTATCTCAAGACTAAACAGTCTGTAGAGAGAATTTATAGGCTCTACAAGAACACAGTTGAATAGGATAAATGTCATGATTTAACTTAGTCTAGTGATTGGTTAAGTGCTAGTTTACTCGCATGTAGGAATACTTATGAGAATGCTATGAGATCAGGACCATGGATAGCGACTCTGACAACCTTGTGACAACCTCATCCCACATTAAACGCCCCTACGCACCCACGCAGGTGTTTTTAATCAGTCTGTCTGAGTAGACCTCCGCTCAGGTTGATGTTGGGTGGAGATACACTGGAAATTACAGGAGAGTGAGGGAGGTATCAATCAAAACCAGCCTGTTCACACCCACAAGGTCCTGAGAAGAGGTCCAATCAGGCAGAGTATGTGAAAACCCCTGTGTGGGTGTGAATAGGCTTTAGCAATTCCCCGCTGTGTGTTCACACATTCACACAAGTTGTTTTATCCCCTTAACTTATTATTATAACAATGCTTGCCTGGTGTGAACTTATTTTAAGGCCACGCCATAACTGACATTTTATGTTAGCTTAATCGCTGGAATGTTGGCACTGTACATCTCTGCAAACTATGAATATGATACATTTGCACAGTAAAAAGGCTACATTGAAACTTTACATTTCAAAAATGCTGCTGTTATTTGTGGTTAGACTTGTGGTTAGACTTAGGGACAAAAACCACCTGGTAAAGATCATGTTTTGGCATAAAATACACAGTTTCGGGGGCACAGTCCTCTCTGTAAAAGCAGCCATGTGTCAGTACAAAACAACAGCTTCTCATACCGCTGTTCTAGCAAAAACCCGCTACAAAATACCCACATTCAGTGCCTAAAAAGGTGCTAGAAATACAGCAATGACTCGCTATATTACAGCTGGTTTTGCAATTGTTGTTGTTTGTTGGTCTCTAACAGTGGTCGTCAGTAGGGGTGAGTCCGTGTACACGTTTACACGTGAGATCATAAACGACTATGAAAAATTAGTATACGAAGGGGCAGGGGGGTGATGCTAATTGTTGACTAACTGTGATAGACTGTGAATATGACAAGAAATGGTGTGAGACCAGGTTTGGCAACAGGTCATTATGTGCTCCGTTCTATTAAAACAGTGCAGTCATTAAAGGGGTCGTTGGCCAGTGGGCTACAATGAGTACCGGACCATCAAATCACAGCATCTGCGGTGAGGGGACACGGAATTGTTTGTGCTTTTACGCACAGGTCGGTGAAGTGGCGCACATGACTCGTGCTACGGACAGACGGACGGATGAGCCACGTATCTCGGTGCCGCTTAAAAACAGGTAATACATCTGGCTACATCTTCCCACATCCAATATCCGTGATCGCCTAGACCCGCGTGCGTAAAAGCGCACACAATTCCATATCCCCACTGATGCTGTGATTTAATGGCCCGGTACTCATTGTGGCCCACTCTTATAAGACCCAATAATAATAATAAGTTACTGTGGACCTATATGCCATGCCTTTTAATAAAATTACCAGAGGAGTTCGCTGAAAAACAGTCAAAGTCAGCCTGAATTACTGCGTCCCCAGTGACATGCATGGGAAATACGGCTTCTACAGGCTCGCCATAGCTTACTGTCAGGACTTAGGGACCAGAATTCAGGATTGCGGACTGTCGGAATGGCGATATTTCAGTGTGGTGGCCTGTAACCATTGGTTAAATGGTCCGTTCGGCTGGTATTTGGATAACTGGGGCTTTACTGGTATAATGCAATAGCAAAAAAATGACCCACTCTAAATGTTTAGAGATTTTTGTACACAAACTCACCCCTAGTTGTCAGTTTTCTGTTGCTTGGCAGGCGTCTCGCCTACCTGACACGCCATCGACTATCCTTTCCACCTTCTAAAGACAAAGTCAGCTAATACACTACATTGTTTTTGGAATGTTGATATGACACATGTCAAGTACGCAATGTTACGTATTCATACAATGTTAACATTTTCTTCTGCATCTGGGTTGATTTACAAAAATTTTAAAGGAGCTGCATGCAACATTCAGAGCATTTCCGTGACTCAAAGTCTGAGCCGCAATTGTCTGCACATGGCTCTCAACATGGAGTTGGCTGAGCCAGTGCCTAGCAGCTAATAGCGCTAACAGCATAACCAGTGCTAACAACTTCAGTATTGCTGACAGAGCTAATGGATTCCAGCACACACAGGTAGCGTGACATCATCCTCTGCTCAGGATGCAATTACTCCACTATACCTTTTCAAAGTAAATGCCGTAAAACTTCCCAGTCCATTTTACTAGACCAGTGATGCTATACATTTTGACAAAGAAACGCCTGTCTCAATTAGATGCCTGGTCTGGTTGCCAAGCAGTTGATTTCTACAAAAGTTCTAACATTAGTTTGCTGCTGAGATTGTGCATACAAACATAAATGTTTACATTTCTCTTAGTATGGAGATGCTACACATTGTTAGCTCAGTTAGACTCTTCACAACTCATGGGTTTAGTTCATTTTACAGAAACCATGAACACCAAAGAAAACAGAAATTCATTCAGATTTACTGGCATGGTTAACAAGACACCAAAAAAAAAATGTTCATTTGTCAGTTACCTACTAAATTATTCATATTACTTCAACCCAGTCTCACTCCAAAGTCGGACACCGACGATAAAAGCCATCCTTTGATGTCAGCATGATATGCAGCCGGTCACATTACAGTTTAACGGCACCCAGTGGCATCAGGGGAAAACGCAGCGGGAGAAGATCGAAAGTTAAGGTGTCAAAAGTCCAAGTGGGGCGGGTGAGAAGGGTGGTGAGTTGGTCCAACAAACACCAACCTTCAAGCGCTCGTGTCCCGTAAGATTATAAAGCCAAACCTGTTTTTTTTTCCTACACCACTATTCATACAGGTTGAAACGAATAATTTCATTGCATTTCTGAGCAACTGTTTCGTGTGGAAGGAATTAAAGGCCTGTCCTTTTAATTGCTTTTAGATTGAAGTTGCATGGTAGTTGTTTGCTGCTATATTAATACTCTGTGGTTACTTTCAACCAAATCTCAGGATATGTGGCGATGTTCAGCTCTACTTTTGAATAATACTTTGTAACCTCAAAACTAGGTGATCTTAGGCCACATAGTTGCATCATCCTGCTGCTTCTTTGTGAATCGTATATATGTGTGTGTTGTTGGGGTGGAGTGTGTCTTTATGTGTATCTTTCAGAGGGGACACAGTGGACCTTCAGCGACCCTCAGTGACCTTTGTGTTGCTTGAATAAGAAATGAAAACAGAGTTTTGAGGCAGCACATTTCTGGCAGAATGTTTTTCTTTATTTATGAGAAACATTTTCTGGAGCTGGGCACAGGCTGTTTATTTTTTCAATTATACATTATCAGGAAGCCCTAAACCCTCCATTTCTTTTTCTTTTTCTTTTTTTACAATCACTGACCCAAAATGTCAGCACAGGACTACAAAAATAGCATGGACAACTTGTCCGAAGTAGCAGTGCAAAGTTCAAAAAATAAAAAAAAGTTTTCTTATTTAACAGAAAACCACCAAGGTGTCATCTAGACTAAGGATTACATGGGAGAAAATCAGAAACATGCATCCACAGTTCTATTTGTAGGGTTTCAATGAATTCTGTGCTCCTCTCCTGCTCATGTGTCATCGTTGGTTTTTTAAATGTCTCTGCTGG
The DNA here is from genome assembly GCA_026686955.1 of Epinephelus cyanopodus. Taxonomy (NCBI): domain Eukaryota; kingdom Metazoa; phylum Chordata; class Actinopteri; order Perciformes; family Serranidae; genus Epinephelus; species Epinephelus cyanopodus. The sequence goes on along the minus strand of CM048920.1, from coordinate 33,033,698 downwards.
AAGATTGGACATGGCTCGCGTCAGCCGAGACGGGCCACGCTATTGACGGTGACATTTGTTTTAGGGAAGGTTACGACAATGTGTCAAGTAAGTATTCTCCTGACTGCTGTCAACACGAATTGCTGTTTTTGTTGTTGTTGTTGTCGAGGGGACGGGCGGAGGGACTGCTGTTGACACAAATTGGATTGGTGGCATGTCAGGTTAGTGTTTAGAAGTCTAAAAAGGACAGGTTCCAATTCTTTTGACTGTGTGTGTGTGTGTGTGTGTGTGTGTGTGTGTGTGTGTGTGTGAGAGAGAGCGGGTGGTGGTGGTGGTAGGGGGATGGGGGCGGGGTGGGGTTCTCTCCTTGTTATTCAGGATGGACGCCGGCCAGTGTGTGTTTCTGTGATAGGAGAGGCGGACACCAGTTGTTTCAGTGGCTCGAGGTGTCAGAAGAGATTTCACAGCTCCTTGAGCACAGTAATCCTGGAGCTCTTGATACAAGATGGCAAATAAAACGGCCCCCTGGACGATGCTGAAACACTTACTGAACCCTACTTCCACTGATCTGTATCTCTCCACAATGCCGAGTGCTCTTGTCCCCTACAAATAAGGTCAACAGCACCTCACTATACAGTGTTATTCCCTCTGAGTTGATTAAACACATTAATTTGTTTTATCACACACTCATTCAAGCTGCACATTAAAAATGCTTCTGCATGAATACATTCATTAAATGTTCAAAGGTGCTTGATGTGCTGCACATCTTGAGCAAAACTTTGTTGTGGTTATATTTGATTGACATTTAAATCAGAGGCAGCGCTGGGTATCAAAAACACAATATCCATCATTATTATTATTTCACAGTCTCAGATACATAATGTGAGTCAAGCCATTTAAATGTATCAAAGCGCTGAACTCTTTTGTGTTTTTAACTGTTGATTGATGTTTCAATAGCACAATGTACAGGACAAGGTATGAATGTATTATGAAAATGCAAATGGGCTGGAGAAATGTTTGAAGATTAATTGATTCTTTTGAAATATCATGCACACTTTAATTCAGCATTGAGAAATGTGAGAAAAACTGGCTTTAATTTGAGTTGTGCTCCATCAAATCTGAGACAAAGCCAAACAAGGTGTGTTTGGTGTAATTCTGCTTCTACACTGAAGAGGGCACAGTTGCTTTGTTGTATTGCTCAGCAGCCAGCATTCAGTGACACAGCCTGACACTAAGGAAGGATCCAATCAACGAAGAAGGGACAACTTTGTTTGAAGCAGACACAACTGACACTTTTGACACTGAGCAGCATTATTCTGCTCAGTCAACAACAATTTGCTTTGGTTCAATATCACCTGTCACATGCATTTTCCAAATTTAACATCAGATTTGTATGTGCAAAGTAGGCATAAACAGGACAATAAGTAATGTAGAGCGCAGTGGAAGCACACATCAGGAGGAAAATATAGCATTTATCTCTAATAATCCTCAAGCCCTGAGGCTCGGTAGGCCAAGGTAGATAAGTAAACGGCCTGTCGCTGCCACTGTTCCTGTGTGGGTGGCCTGCGGCAATCACAGATGACTTCCTGTTGGCTATGGAAGCTGGCGATCCATCTTCCCCAAACTCTCCCTTCCCCTTCTTTTTTTTTTCTTTTTCCTCTCTCTCTTATCTTTTTTAAGAATCCTTCCCCCAGTGCAGTATTATCGGCTGGCTTCAGAGCCCCCAAGCAGAGCGCCAGGTCTCTATGTGTTGCTTTATCTGGAGCAGGAATTACGTTGACCTTGCGGCAACTTAAACACTTTATCAGGAGCACAATAATCTTCTTCGCGGGGAAAGGGAATCAGTCGAAAAAAAAAAAAAAATAAACGAGTTGCGTGCCAGCGGATCCCCAGGTTGCCGCTGTGGGGTTACAGTGCTGCTGGCCCTGAAGTCAGAGAGGGCGAAGTTTCAGCATGCTGAGCCTCATTGTCCTCAAAGAAAGAAAGAAAAATATGCTCTTCGTAGCAGCAATGTTTTCCATCCATAATTGCTTACAGAGGAAGAAACACATTAATAATTAATGTGTTCCATATGTAAAAAAGTGTGCTGTCATTATCATGCATATTATTTATTCCTTTTGAAAAGCAAGTGTGACTGACAGTGAATCCTTTCATGTTGCCACTGAATTGCACCCGTGTTATTTTTACATGTGGTGCTGATTTTCTTCAACAGGATTATAAACGTTTGATCAGAATAAATGGTCTACACTGTCTGTTCCTATATAGGCTCATGATTGACGGTTGTTTTTTTCCCCAGCTGCAGTTTTCTACAAAAGACATTGCATTTGTTACAAGTCCTCTGTGGTAATAAGCCTTTTCCTGATGCACCTCAGAGACGATTCTCCTCCTCCGACTCATCCACTTATCACCATCTTCTTCATGGCTTCTCTTATCTGCAGCCTCCATTTCTTGTTGTTCAATCACCATGTTGTTGACTGCATTCACACTGTATCTAAAAGTGTAGCGTCTCTGTTTTTACCTTCACGGGAGGCACAGATCTGATGTTGCAGGGCTACGAGGATGCCACAATGTGCTGCATAAATGTGGAAAAAAAGGGAGAAGCAATGACTTTCGATGAGGCAGCATTTGTCTGACAGATACAATATGGAAATGCAGACACTGGAGACTACTGTTGAAACAATCCGTCAATTAATTGATTAGCCTAACGAGCAAAATAATCAATTCTTGAAGTGAAAAAATGTGCCTTGATCTCTTTATCTTTTTAAAACGGCTTGTCTTCAAGAGAGTCTGTGGGTGTTGGAGACACCAGGAGCACCGCTGCTATCATTCCTTTTCCTTCAGAAAAAGAATCAGTTCCAAGTTCCAACTAATTGTTAACACGCTTTAAACTGGAGTTTTCATTCTCTCCGTTTCCAGTTTCCTCCCACATGTTCTCCATTTCCATTTTTCTCCCAGTTCCTCCCACAAAGGTTAATTGATGACTGCAAATGACTCGGAGGCATGAAGCTATACATGTTAGACATTGGACGTGCTGCTGATCTGCCCCGCCTCGAGCGCCTGTGACCCTGCACAGCATAAACAGTTTAGGCTCTGGTATGGGCAGTCCTCATTAGTGTTAACCCAGGTAGATGATTGCTGGATTTACTAATCGATAGTGGGCTAAAAAAAACTGTTGGTTGCTGACACCATTATTGTTAAAACTTAAAACCACATATTTTGCTGCAAAATGTGGTAAAAACAGGTAAGAAAAGAGAATTCTTGAACCGAAATGGATATCTACAGTACAGTATGCCTTCAGCGTGTTGGGCTGTATGATCCAATTATGGTCTTAGGCATGGTAATCAATATTCTAACATACCACACCTCAATGAAATTGTAAGAGAAAAAGTAATGGTTCTCACCCAACCATGCGCAGCTTCATGTTCGTGTAATAGTCATTAACCGTCTATGGCCGCAGGGGTGCACCTTTGATTTTGTGCCACTGTTCTTAAAAATATTAAGTTGTTTTTGAAAGGGACCTTGAATCCATTGTGAAGAAGCAGCACTATATTTTGTAATGGCACAGGTCCAGTGCATTTTTGCATATATTCAAAGAGGCACTCCAGCAATTAAGGATTGTACTTTTATAAAGTTAGAGGACCTGCAAGACACAGAGAACATGGTCACACATCCTGTTTTTTTTATCTTCATATGGGTCAAGCCCCAAAAATGTTGGCTCCTACACCGTCTATGAAGCAACTGGATAGCATCTCTTCTTCAGACACCCATGGCTTCCACACATAAAGAGGTACATGTAAGTTATTTTTTTCAATACTGAATGCACATATTGTGTGAAAAAACCCTGCTCTTTTCTGCTTGAAATTTCTTTGTGTCCCCTTAGATTTGAAATTTAAGTTAAACTGAATTCTCTGGCCCTTCCATGACCGCAACATAACCGCATGCCCTGTTGTGCCTCTCGCATTTAGCTGCTGGTATGAGCAAGCCTTCACAAATGGCGAGAGACAACGTTGTTCAAGAATAAGAGATTTGTTCTGTATTCAACTGTACTATATTCAGGGGTCAGCAAGGTATTCAGCACAGGGGCACAGTAATGTTTACTGCAATAAGAGACTATGTCCTGGCGCTACCCCCATACAGCAGAAAGCATCTGTTAAAGAGCTGCTAACTGAGCTACAGTGCCAACCTGTTCTCACTCGCAACCAAGTTACCTTTTAGCGTCTGCATGAGCTGCGAGGGTCATTATTAACGATCCGAAACTGACATAGTGTGAAGAAGGAGAAAGTCGACCTATGAAGAAGGTCAAGGTGCACGGAGGGGTCACACAAACAGAGGACTTCAACCCAGGAGGACGCTGTTTGTGTCCCCCATGAAAACAAAAGTCAAAGTTGAATTATTTTAACAATGTATACCACATGGCTAGGGTTGCAATGGTATGAGATTTTAATGCTGAAGGGCAAATGTTTTTAAAATGGAAAATATGTGTAAAGTATCTCTCTTTTGAAAATAACTAAAACGAAGGTGAGATTCTCTGTCCAGTTGCAGTTTCTGTTACATGTAGTTTTATAACTAGGTTCGGAACAAAGACCATTCCCGCCCAACAGTATTGAAGCTCACCTGATGCACACACCTTTTTCTCTGCTCCCTTCTGCATACAGGAACCAGTTGGGGCTCTATCCGAATTCGAGCTCACGAAGAGACAACTCCCTTACTCACTCTCACTCCTGGGATCCCTCCTGTGTTCCTGCCTTGGACTCAATCACCGTGCTCACCAGCTACCCTTCATCCCTCATCCCTTCATCTCACATCCCTCAACTTCATCCCTCAACCCTTCATCCCTCATCCCTTTATCCCTCCATCCTTCATTCCTTCATCCCTCATCAATTTGACTCTCAACCCTTCATCCTTTCGAACCTTAACCCTTCATACCTCATCCCTTCATCCTTTCGACCCTCAACCCTTCATACCTCATCCCTTCATCCTTTCGGCCCTCAACCATTCATTCCTCATCCACTTGACCCTCAACCCTTTATCCCTCATCCCTTCATCCCACATTCCTCAACCCTTCATCCCTCAACTATTCGACCCTCAACCCTTCATCCCTCAACCCTCCATCCTTCATTCCGTCATCCCTCATCTATTCAACCCTCAACCCTTCATCCCTCATCCCTTCATCCCTCATCAATTTGACTCTCAACCCTTCATCCCTCAACCCTCCATCCCTCATCCCTCAACCCAATCTATTTAATCTATTTGACCCTCAACCCTCCATCCCTCATCCCTTTATCCCTCCATCCCTCATCCCTCATCCCTTCATCCCACATCCCTCAACCCAATCTATTTAATCTATTTGACCCTCAACCCTCCATCCCTCATCCCTTTATCCCTCCATCCCTCATCCCTTCATCCCTGATCAATTCGACTCTCACCCATCATCCCTCAACCCTTCATACCGCATTCCTTCATCCTCTCCACCCTCAACCTTCATCCCTCATCCACTTGACCCTCAACCCTTCATCCCTCATCTCTTCATCCCACATCCTTCAACCCATCATCCCTCATCTATTCAACCCTCAACCCTTCATCCCTCCATCCTTCATTCCTTCATCCCTTATCAATTTGACTCTCAACCCTTCATCCCTCATCCCTCCACCCTCAACCCTTCATCCCTCATCTCTTCATCCCACATCCTTCAACCCTTCATCCCTCATCTATTCGACTCTCAACCCTTCATCCCTCATCCCTTCATCCCACATCCTTCAACCCTTCATCCCTCATCCCTTCATCCCACATCCTTCAACCCGTCATCCCTCATCTATTCAACCCTCAACCCTTCATCCCTCATCCCTCCATCCCTCATTCCTTCATCCCCTATCAATTTGACTCTCAACCCTTCATCCCTCATTTCTCCACCTTTCATCCCTCATTCCTTCATCCTTTTGACCCTCAACCCTTCATCCCTCATCCCTTCATCCCTCATCAATTTGACTCTCAACCCTTCATCTCTCATCCCTTCATCCCTCAACCCTCCATCCCTCATTCCTTCATCCCTCATCCTTTGGACCCTCAACCTTCATCCCTCATCCCTCCATCCTTCATTCCTTCATCCCTTATCAATTTGACTCTCAACCCTTCATCCCTCATCCCTCCACCCTCAACCCTTCATCCCTCATCCCTTCATCCCACATCCTTCAACCCTTCATCCCTCATCTATTCGACCCTCAACCCTTCATCCCTCATCCCTTCATCCCACATCCTTCAACCCTTCATCCCTCATCCCTTCATCCCACATCCTTCAACCCGTCATCCCTCATCTATTCAACCCTCAACCCTTCATCCCTCATCCCTCATTCCTTCATCCCCTATCAATTTGACTCTCAACCCTTCATCCCTCATTCCTCCACCCTTCATCCCTCATTCCTTCATCCTTTTGACCCTCAACCCTTCATCCCTCATCCCTTCATCCCTCAACCCTCCATCCCTCATTCCTTCATCCCTCATCCTTTGGACCCTCAACCCTTCATCCCTCATCCCTTCATCCCACACCCCTCATCCATTCGACCCTCAACCCTTCATAATCCATAATCCATCATATGCAATAAATCATTTAAAATCTTCATCCTATTGGTGTGGCCTTTGTTAGTGAAACCATAGATAAGCAAATGTACATGGTATGCAAATCGTAACCACAGACAGGAGTCTGAATGCAGACCCAGGGTTCTGGTGTCGCAGTCCTGCACCTGTATGTCCACTCAATCAACTAGCAGACAGAGTTACCTGGAGCATCATAGTTTGATGCCTAGGACCACTAACCAAGCATTTATATATTTGACGAATCAGGAGTGAGGACGTGTTGATACTGCAGGTATGGGGCAAAGTGTCTCTAGTGGAGACACGTAGAGCCCAACAGTAGACGTCACTGAGTTGATCATTTCAGACATGCTAATGATCGCCCACAGCAGTCAGAGGTTTTATGCATACAATTGTTTTCATTGTCTGAGTAGTACTGTTCCTGATAAGCAAAGTGATCTTGAGCTTTACATCTGCGGTTCCCCTTTAACAATTAAAAAAGAATACAAAGGTTTAAGTTGTGGGTATTTTTCGAGTGCCTATGTGGGTTACAACCAACAGTTCATACAGTACCAACAGTCATCCACACAATCGGCAGCGAGCAGCAGTTTGAAATCGAGCATGAAAGCCTGCAGTGTGACAGTGTTGCCTTGCAGACATGGCCAAACACAAATCTTTCTACATGCTGTTTTCTTTGATCCTTCCCTCGGCATATTACTGTGAGCCTCTGTGTGTATGTTAGCTGTTTTCTCACCCACTATGCCGTCACTTTCCATCCTCCGCCGCTGCTTCTTCTCCGTCATTAATATTCCCTCTCTCACTGCATAACTCAGGGGATCAATCACCGGTTGCCATGGCGATGAAACCACCCATGCAGGTGTGTGTGCGTTAGCGTGACTCTTCCGGTGTTTGTGTGTTTGCTGTACACCAACTGTACCTGCCTCTCACCAGTCGGAGCGGCGGGGCCTCCGCTGGTGATGCTGCTCTCCTGCACTGCCCTTGCATCCAGAGTGGCTTTGACAGCTGTCTCGTCGAGATGCTCTCACCTGCCACACTTGGCTTCCTTTCAGCTCTGTGCAGAATAATGACCAAATTCAAAGGAGGGGAAAAAAATACACACAGCACTGTCAGGCTTGTTTTGCTTCTTTGTAGTTAAAGACACTCATTGTGTGAAGGCTATTTATTGAAATATCTCTAAAATGTTAGCGGGGCTTGAATAAAAGAAGCTGTGCCGTGCAGGAGCCTGTCATCATAGAACAGCTCTTTGGCCTCAGATTGTGTTTCTCTCAGTATGTAGAGTTAAGGTTGAACACTATAAAAAGCAGCTCAGAGGTTATAGATCTCTCGCCCAGAGGTATAGAGCCGATGATCACAATCATTTATTTTTTAGCAGCACGGATGCATTTTAGGAGAAATTTGATTCTCAAAGTATTCAGTGTTTTCGTCATCCTTTCCGTCTCTTTCATCCCATCTCTCAACTCGCTCTCCTCCCCTTGCCATGTCTTCCTCCAGATTTCACACCTTTACTTATCTCTCCCCTCCCACATGTGTTTTTTTCCCTGCTTGCTTTGTCACTTCCTGCAACCCCCATTCCATTTCTCTTTCCATCCTTCCCATCTCCTTATCCCCCCCCCCCCCCCCTTTCTCCAGCAATGGCTGATCCAGTGTACTTATAGGAAGACAGACTGGATAATTAGAATAAACCAAGAATGATGGTTCTCCCATTTGCAACCAGTTGACTTTATTTTCTCTCCTAAGTGGGGAATGGTGAACTGTAGTTACCGTTGTGCGTCACATGCAAAAGCTGACCTTGTGGAGGAAAGGTTGCTGTGCATAGTAATGAGAATGATTGTACAATGAGAGAGAAAAAGGGGGGGGCTGGCAGAGACAGACTGCATCATATTCATCAGGCCTCGGGATGTACCACACCAGCCGGGTTCCAAGTAAATTAATCATGTTTTGTAATTGCAGGGAGCGCCGGAGGAGGGTGGTCATCGAGCGGTCAGAGGGATGTCACAGGAGAAGGAAGAACAATCTAAGAAATATGAGCCAAACACAAAGTGACACCAGGAACTTATGTGACTGAAAACAAAGTGAAGAACTGTGAGTGAAATGAAATGGCTGCACGACCCGACTTAATCTTTCTGAATCTTTGGGTCAATAAACTAAATTTGAGAAAAATGAACTGAGTGAAGCATCTTGTTGGTAGATAAATCAGAGATTAAAATCACATTAATTCTCTTTTTGAAGCCTGCAGCGCTACGATCATTTATTCATAATCTGCTGCATTTTTTAAAAAAAATTGGTGTCCAACAGAGGACTGAAAGAAGAGACATAAAATAACCCCCCCCCCACCCATTTTTAAAAAAAAAAAAAGACAGAAAACAAACACAGATACACATAAAGTCTTCCTTCAAAGGGAATGTTCAGATTTGATTTCCCATTTTGTCTGAAGATATTTTTCTACTTTGCTTTTGATGTTTTTTTATGTGATGTGGAACTTTGGAGAACCCTACTGAGTTTTTAATGAAAGTCAGATGAGGAGTTTTGGGGAAAGGGAGGGTAGGGGTGGGGGGAAGAGGGGGGAATATAAATAAATAAATAAAAACAAAAAACTCCCCGGCTGCAGACACAGGCTTTTGCTCCTCCAGACAAGCGCGATTGATGCCCCCTTCCTCCAGAGGGTAATATCGCCGAGACCAGGAACCAGCCAACCTTGAATTCCTGCATTCCTTCTGAAAGTTGTGCCTTTGGTGGAGCAGCAGCAGCTGCAGTTGCACTTCATAAAATGTTACAGTGGATGGATAGCCAGTGAAGGATGTACTGAATAAAGAGTCTTTAGAGGTTTAACAGGCTGTTCTGCTTCACATCAAAATCTCTCAAAACTCTCAGCCAATGAACACAAAGTGTATTCTGTTTACCCAAAGCGCCACGTCTTTTATTTCTGCTAATCTTAACATGGCATTTCAGCTTTTCAACATGTCTCTAATGGTTACAAATACTGACTTAAAGGGATACTTAGCTAATTTTCAACCAGCTTTGTATCAAAACAAAGGGGGTAGTATGTGTAATTAAACTGTGGTAAACTTCCCTCCATCTAACAGTGCCTAGATATCCCTCCTCGCCCCCCGGCTTAACTCTGGCTGTTGCTCAAACTACAGGCTGTACTTGCGCATTTTCGAATTGCCTCCCAGTCATGCCGCCACCATGGACACAAAAGCCCTTTTTACACTGCCAGATTTTTGGTGAATGTTGGGCCATTTTGCAGACAAGCTGCGAATGTTTAAATACACAGAGCCGGATTGGCGAGTTGTTCCGACGTGCCCAATTTCCCGCCTCATAGTGTAGACATTTTGGCTGAACCTTTTTGGTTTAAAATGAACAAGGCACCCTTCCACCATGGGAGGAGCTGCTGATGATGCCGTAGGTACGCAGCACGTGCAACCCACTGGCGGTGGATAAACAGGAAACAGCTGATAGCAGGAATGAGCAGCTAGTACTAATAGCAAGAGGGAAATGCAAACCTGACAAACACTACAGTAAAGATGAGCAACTGGGGAGACAAGGAATTGCGCGCCCTCCTTGCCCTCGCAAATGAAGAGGCCATTAACCGTCACGACAGGGACGGTGAAGGACGGGCCAACTTATGGGAGAATCGCTGAAGGACTGACCAGCCACGGCTTCCCTCCACGTCACTATTTACGTCACATGCTGAGCTACACATTTTGTTAGGCTACATTCAAAACAATACAAAGGCACATCATGTATAACATTATGTATAGAGACAGAGCGCAACACGTCATAATCTGAAAGTCATGCCCCCAAAGTCCAAATGCTGAAAAGTTGCTGTGTGTTGGGCTGCATGGCCAATAAGGCTAAAATCCCAGAACTTAGCTTTTATCGGCTGCCGAGCAGAAAAAAATGGAACCTTGTAGAAGACAAAAGTGGATACAGGCAATAAAACGTGAGGCTTCAACAGGGAAGAAATTGTGGGATCCTGACACTCAGTATGCCTATGTGTGCAGCAAACACTTTGTCAAACCCTCCAAATGTATTTTTTAAAGTAACAGTTAACTGTATTTATGTATGTTAAGCTAAAGCACTGACAATATGAATGTAACTTGTGTTATAATTGTGCCCAGCGATCCGCGATTCAAGCAGTCCATTCCAGCATTCCGCTCTAGCACTTCTATCAATCTACCAGCATGTAGAGGCATGTCTCAAAACAACAGTGTGTGCCCGGTAGTAGGAGCAGGCTGACGGCTGAGCATGCAGAAATGCTCATCTTCTGAAAAAAGAATTTGCACATCATGCTCGGACTGCAGTAAGGGGAGAATGTGGAGATGGGGGAGTAGCGGTTGTTAGTTAACTGATTTCTGATCATGTTTTTTTACAAGATGAGCAAGGTAAGACGAAGGGACACTGAGGTAGACCGGCAATATTAAGCTTATCAATATACCGTTACCTCTCTGACAGGCATAGCGTGCTAAAATAATCCTTTGCCATCTTATTAATAGCCAATTATTAGTCATTAGATTATCCCATTAGTCCGACTGTCCGTGGTGCTGAACGGCTCGCGGCGGCCATATGGTGCGCCGCGACTGGCGGAGCAGGCTCACGGCTTATGTGTTTGTCACTTTCTTTTTCATTTTAACCCACACCATGATCTTTTCCTGACCCTAACCAAGTGGTTTTTGTGCCTAAACCTAACCAGACCTTAACCACAGGGCATCATGGTGATTTCGGAACGGACTTGAGTTTAATATGGTCGGAACAATGGGATGTTGAACAATGGGCAGTTCCCAATTATTAGCTAGCTATAGCTAATAATTTTAGCTAGCTAGCTAGCAATTCAGTCGTGGAGTGAAAGAGCGAAGAAGTGGAGGCGAAAGCGGCCTCGTTTCCCCTTTGGGGACGTGGCTTTCAGATTATGACGCGTTGCGCTCTGTCTAAATAAAAGTAGGTAGGCGGCATTTTGCTGCACTCCCTGATTTGCTTTTATACTGCCAATGCTGAAAGAAGTCTGATTGGGCTTTCCTGCAAATTTGCACAATTCCTATTTCAACATGGCTAAAGAGTATAGAAGCAGATCAAGAGACAGACCCACCCCTCTCTTTCTCTCTCTACAACTCGGACCAAAATCTGATCAAACATTAAAACTAGGCAGTACTGATCGAAATCATATCAAGATCATGTCACCATATTGCCTATTTCTCGCATACAGTGTTTTTAGATACACATTTTATTGCTGTATTTAGCTGAAATAGCTAAAATTGAACAAGAAGTGGGTGCCATACTGTTTCCTGCACAGTGCTGATCACAGTGATTGAATGGTAATTGATTGATCAAATCATAAACCAATGTTCTGTTACTGAGTTGTCAAACATGTTTTAGCTTACTGTTTAACTGTAATACAAGAGTGTTTCTTGCCACTACAGTAAATTTATAAATGGACAAAACCAAATGCTGTGTCCAAAATCATTCATTCATTCACTACACCCTATTCACAATGTAGGAAGTTCTACGTAGAGGACTATACAGTGAGCTCACTGTAACATGAAAAACACTTTTGAAAGACACTGCTCAGGTTATTTTCTCGGCATCGCTGTCACACAATTAAAACAAGTCATATCAACATTGGCTGGTGAACAATACATAGCAAATACTGACATGCATACTTGTGATGAATACATGATACTGAGCGTATTTTCCCTAAATTAATAAATAATGTTACAAAGTACTTTGTGACCTTTTGTGTTGTGTTGTGTGATGCGCTGCTCTGCTCACATTAAACACAGGCCCATTAATAACATTACACTGTCAAACAGAGAAGAGAGAGAGCTGCGTGACTGCAAACCTGTCCTACTAATCAAAGTAATTTTCGGTTTAACCTTTGTCATTATGAAGTTTGTTTTACCAGTCAGTCATGTAAGAACTTGTTAATTTAATGTATAACATTATGCATTAGGCCATTACGGCACAAATCGGGACTGGCCGCGACCTAGCTTGCTAACGTTAGCTAGTGTCATTATCCCTAGTCTGTACAATAACTGTTTAGCACCACAGAAGTTGCTGATTGCTGATTTATTTTTATGATCTCTTCGGGGACCAACGACTACATATTAAATAGACATCTTGACGTGGATTTGTATCACACAACATTAGGTTGACAAGTGTGTAACTTTGCCTTAGGAAATGATCTATTAACAGTTTTATGACTGCAAATCAACTTGTTGCGACTATGCATGGCTTCTGTATTTATCCAAGTTTTTAGCAACATGCTACACTCACCTGGAGGAGAACAGCAGTTGTAGTCGTCTCCCTGCAGCATCACTGCCACAGGAACACACTCAATTTCAGTGCCCGCTGTTTCCTCCACACCACAACCCCTTACACTGGCCGTTTGAGTCTGGCGCTGTTTACATTCTCCCCAGTTATTCTGTTGAAATCTTGACGGTAAAACCTGAAGTTTCAAATATTTCCGACCAGACTCTGCTGCAGACAGAGCTGCCTCTCTTCATGGTAAATCACACTCGCTCATCTCTCCTTATTAACAAAATCCATGTCCTCAGATCCTCGTTGATTGGAAAGCTGTGGAATGAAAAATATGTTTGTTTGTGTCAAAAAGGGACACTGCACCTGACTACTTCTTGACTTCGCCATTGTTTTTTTACCTATAAGTTAAGCTAGCAGGAATAACCAGTTGTGGATTTTCCCTACATCTGTTTCCTGCTCACGATCTGTGAAACAGGCCCTTTGTCTCAGATGGATGTGTTTACATCACTCACCAGCGGGAGCATTTATTGGTCTGATGCAGCACAGTGTATTATGGCAGTTGTAGGTTAGGTTGTGCAAAAGCGTCCTTTTACTCTGTTTTCTGTAGTTCTGTAGCACCAATTTCAAAAGTATTTGCGTCTTTCTACTGCATAGACATGCTTGTTGTATTAGAAAGGCTCTCTTGTCAGCAGTGAAATACCTCTTTAATTACACATTAGAAAACAGTGCTTTCTTACATGGTAATCTGGGTTTGACAGTGGAGTGAGATAATTTCCCCCATGCCTTTTGATGTATTCTGAGAATTCCTTGAAATTAGTGCTTGTGTCTTTAAGTACTGCCGCTCTCTCCACTGGTATGAAGATACAGGATTTTTTCAAGTAAGATAAAAAGGTGTCAGATACAGATCACAATGCATCCAGGGTCTTACACGGACACTGACTTAATATTATAAGGGGTAGTGCTTTGGAGTGTATAGTGTATTTTTTCTGTTCAGCCAGTGAAACTGATTAAATCCTTCAACCCAGGAAGTTTATTCTTGACCTTTGGAAAAAGAATATGTGAATGTCCATGAGGTTAACTTTTGAAGCTTATGGTCTTCATTCAGCAAAGTGACTATAGGAGGGAGGATATCACAACTCATGTCTCGGTTCAAAGGGTAAATGTAATGATTACGTTTATGATTTTAATGTCACTGGATTTAGCAGTTTAAATCAGTGTACTAACATAGAGAATGCTCAAATTCCTGAATCACAACAAGTCTTCCGACCCATACAACCATTCATACCCATTAATATGATCCACAGAAGCTTTCGGTGAGCATCTGTGCTATAGTTTTTGCAATGTGTTACGCACCCTTGACATTAGTTGAGCCTTGTTAGCAGTTTTCAGCTAGTGTCAGAGCTGGTGTAGTCTATTGCAAGTTAAATCACTCTGATTGGCAGCTCAGCTCAGTGCACAAGAAGAGAAGCGGAAGTGAGGAAAGCCAAAAAATATGCCCAAGCCAGTGTGCTCTTTAGCTCAATCGTTCATAATTGTCTGTGTTTTTGTTTGCTAATGCACTATAAATATCATTTGGGCTTTCAGCTTCGGGTTGCGTTGTATGTGCTAATTGGCTTATTAGAATCTGAAAAAAATCACACCCGTCTCCAGATAGGAAGAGTTATTTCCTCTCAAAAAGGTGTAGAATGCACATGCTAGTTGGCTGTCGTCTTTGTCAGTGTGCACAAGTACAATTTTTTGGACAAGACACAGGCAAGAGGTGCGCCCATCAGTTAGCCTTTATTGCCACTAGTTCTTTGATGTCAGTTTGGTGTGTCTGGGCCTTTAAACATGTGGTTAATGTGTATTAATGTGTTGTGAAATGGTCAATGGTCATATCACATCTCAGACATTACGTCATGTAACACACATATTTCACATGACATACACTGACAAATTATTTTAATTTGTTAAAATAACTTAACATTGACTTTTGATGGGACACAAACAGCGGTCTCCTGGGTCAAAGTCCTGGGTTTGTTTGACTTGCAGACCTTCCCTCCCTCCTGCCCTCAAGGGACTTTGTCACCCTATACTACATCACCTGACTTTCTGCTTTGCTCCTGTGATAATAACTACAGCCACTAACAATAACCATTAACATTAAATGTAATTCTTGCTTGTACAATTGACCTGACTGATCATATTTTGTACTGTAGAAGGGCAGTCTCCTAAATCAGGGCTTTAACTTATGATTATTTGTTATAATAATTTTCATTAGTAATAAATGAATTGTTTAGTGAATAAAATATTAAAAACTGCGGCACTCAAAAACTTTTTGGGGATATTTAATTTTAAGAAATGACACCCAAGAAAATCTGCAAGTACTCACATTAGCACAGCTGTAGCCAGCAAATGGTTAGGCCTTGTTGCTTGATTAATCACTCCGGTGATTCATCACTATCTTAAATCTACAACATCAAACCATCAGCAGTAAGAAAGTTCAAGCCAATTGCATTGACTACATAAAAAGATGGATTTACAGTGTAGAGCCAGAGCCCGCCATAACTTAAATGCTTCTGCTCAAAACTTTAACTACAACACATCAGGGCTATGGTTGCTATGGAGACACCAACTACGATTGGTCAGCTTGTTTTCTCCTACAAGTTTCCGATGCCAGATGGGATAACTGAGATGGCTCAGAGATCATTTATTGTGATACAGTGATACACACCTAAAGCAGTGATGTTACTCGTGATCTATGATGATTGAAGCCTGCTGTCGCTCTTTATTACAAAGTGAATGGAAAATGTAAACATTGTTATTGTGCAGAATATAATGAAAGCATTGTTGCGACGACCTGATCAGTTGATGAAATCTGACACTGAGCAGAAAACCAAAACCTTATCAACCATTTATCCTTCCATAAACCACAGAAAACTGTACAATACTGAGGGGTAGTATGCAGTCTTTCTTGAGTGTGAAGCTTGTAGTCAAACCAGGGAATTTGCATTGCAAAATAGCATTGAGGGGAAGCTGTTAAGACATTTTCATCCTCATTACCCAGAAATGATGTGAGGTGATGTCAGTAAACTGCACTCAGCACACAGATAATTATCAACGCAGCTGGTCTGTGATGCTTGATGATAAAGGATAACATAAACTTGATTACGGAAAGATCCAGTGTTGTGATTCCCTCATTCTTGGAGTGGAGTGGTCCATCATCACCACTGAGGAGTTCTTTCATTCTGTCATTTACTGTCAGAGGCGGCATTTTCCTGCCATGACTGTGATGAAAGCAGCTAATGTGCGTTGTCTTAATTAGTCAATATGGAGTTGTTCACTCTCAACCTCACTTTGTTCATATCATGGAAAACAGGGAGTGATTTTGCAGTCCAGCCTGGATTTGGAAGGTCACTCGACCAGGCAGAAAAGGTTTGGAGTCTGGGCGGAGTGATGGCCAGGCCACATTGGGGAAGGGAGAGCTGCCAGTTATGACAGAGGAAAGAGGGCTGTGTGTAAGGCTCTAGTGAAACTCGGACAATACAAGGTTACGCTTCCATTAGCACCAGGGTTCTGAATTTGATACGAGCAGCCACGGTGAAATGGCAGAGAGTGGGGGAAGGAATTACACAGTGCAAGAAAAACTGAGGCTTGCACTAGGACTGCACATCAGGACTTACAGCAGACATTTTAAAGACACACAACCAGAAGCTCAAAACTTTGAATAAGACTTTCTTACTTTTGGAAGAGAGCATTGAAGTTACGGTTTCACATCAGCTCTCTAAGTTTTCTATAGTTTTTGTTGATTTAACATAGGGTTTTTTTTTTCATTAGGGAATCTGTAAAATATGATTTTTGCAGTTATCACCAGAAAAATGTGAGCGTGGTTCATTTCTGCAAACCATACTTATGTTACATTCATATGTTTAATATGTAGCAGACTCTTTAACAAAAAAAAAACAAAAAAAAAAAAAACAGTTGCTATCACCGTGACCATCGCTGGAAATGTGGCAACGTTGCCTTAAAAAATACCCAGTTGTTGTCACCACAATTTTCGCTGGAGATGTGTGGATTTTGCCTTGAAAAATACCCCCATTGTTGTTGCCACAACTACTACTAGAAATATTTTGATGTTGCCATGAAAAATACCCAGTTATTGTTGTCATAACCATTTCTAGAAATGTGCCAATGTTGCCTTTAAAATACCTGGTTGGTTTCATCACAACCACTGCTGGAAATGTGCCAACATTGCCTTATACCTGAATGTTGTTGCCAAGACCATTGCTGGAAATGTGCCAACGGTGCCTTAAATGATACCCAGCTGTTGTTGCCAAGATCACTGCTAGAAGTGTGCTGACGTAGCCTTAAAAACACCTGCATGATGTCCCCACAACCGTTGCTGGAAATCTGCCAATGTTGCCTCAAAAAATACGCAGTTGTTGTCGCTACGACCATTACAAGAAATGTGCCGAGGTTATCTTAAGAATACCTGAATGTTGTTGCCACAGCTACCACTGGAGATATGCAAATTCCGTCTTAAAAAATACCCACTTGTTGTCACCACATCCACTGCTGGAAATGAGCTGATGTCACCTTAAAAATACCCAGTTGCTCATGACCATTGCTAGAAATGTGCCTTAAAAAAACCTGCTTGTTGTTGACAGAAATACTCTGTTATTATTGCCACAACCATCACTGAAGATGTGGCAATTTTGTCTTAAAAATACCTGGTTGCTGTCGCCACAACCATTGCTAGAAATATGTCGATGTTGCCTTAAAAAACACCTTGGCATTGTCACCATAAACATTGCTAGAAATGTTGCCTTAAAAAAATAACCAGTCGTCGTCGCCATACACATGGCTGAAAATGTCACAATGTGCTGTTACAAAACCAAGTTAGGCTCAAGCAGTGGTGTACTGCTTGGCAGTCATCTCGCCTGGGTCTCAAGCCATGCACCATCTCCTCCTCCTCCTGATGACAAACTCAGCTATTTACATGTCATCTGAACTATGCCACTTTAGAAATGTTGATATGATATGTATGAATTGCATAAATATAACAGAATTGTAGTTTGCAGAAAAATACAATGCCAACCATTTTTTTCTGGCAAATGCTCTGCGTGTGTAGCAGTACAGTTGGGCCACTGTTACTGCAAAGCCATTTGGGTGAGCAATCTGACTATGCAAAATTTTCTTTGCTCTTTTGCATAAATATGATGAAAATAATGACGCACACAAACTGTACACACTCATGAAGCAAGCCCTCATGTTTCTGAGTCAGTGAATCAGCATGAGTGATGCTGTTGAAAGTGCATTAGTATGAGTTTCCATGGAAAACAGGCAGGAAAGCTTCCTGCTGGCCTGCCTAGGACAATGAGTCCTTGACAAAGTCTATGAGCCTATTACAAACATCCTCTATGATATATCCTAATAAAATTAATTAAATGTCTTTGTGATGTTTCATCTCTTGAGTTGTTGTGTTTTCATTGATTTGACCACTGACAGATGTTCCATGATTGTTGTGGAATCAATAAACATTTTGGTAATTTAGTCAATAACAGTTGCCTTTATGGTCATAGGTGCCTTCTACAAAAAATAAATCTAGTTAAAAATTTGATTTTTTTTGGATTTTTTTTTTCAAGCTAAATTCATCATTTCTAGATTGAAGGAATTAAAAATTTGCTATGTGAAGAACTAGAGGTTTAATCTGGAGTATAGCATGGCCTGACACAACCTCTCTCTGTGTTGATCTCTGGCCCCTTGTTTACAAGCCGATCCGGCTGCATGTTCATTTACGTTTATGTGAATCATCCCATCCCTCAGAGCCCTTGGCCCTCCCTCCCTATAAAATGCTACAGCCAGTGAGCAATGGCAGCGCGTATTTTCGAAGTGAAATGGTGGAGTCAAATGCCTGTTTTAATTAGTGTTACAGTAACAATAGGCACATGCCGCTATGTCGATTCCAGTAAACTTAATGTTACAGTCGTAGCATGGGTTAATGTCCGGAGCTTGAGTTATTAGCGGCTCTGTCCCAGCAGGTCAGGCGTTATGATTGTGTTAGGTGGGTAGACCGGCAACCCAGCTAACATTTGCAATTAGCACTGTAAAATGTAGCCTGGTGGGCACTTCAATGATGATGGTACCTGTAATAAATGTAATATACTTGCTGAGATGGAGGCGAGGCTCAGTGACTAGAGGAGCTGTGGGAAGAAGCAGCGGGTAGCAGCGGGGTTTATCGGGCAGCTGAGTGAAGTGGAGCCTGCGGAAGAAACACCGGGACCGTCGGGACGTAGTACTCCTTGGAGATGCTGCGGTGCTCGGCTGCACAGACGAGGCGAGTGGGGGGTGGGGGGTGGAGAGCAGAGGTAGAGGGAGGAGTGGCTCATGACACACTTTGTTTTGGTCTACAGGCAGTGCACAACAGCAAACCTAGCGGGGAAACGATTTTGCTTTTTGCCCCTTTAAGCTTTAATGGAAAATTGAGACACTGAACAACTAATCATTTCTGCCACTTATCTCATTGACGCAGAATCTTCTATATTGGCCATTAGAGCGAGTTCAGATTTAAAACCAACATAAACTCTTTGGTCTGGAGATTTTTAACTTTGCTTCTTTACTGCAACAGTATTGAAGAACACAACTGTCAGGGCTCATCTTTTCATCTATGATAACCATCTCTCTGTATCAAACAAGTCTTGCGAAGGCTATTACCTTGTACTGTAGATGTTTTCACCTGAGTTAAGTGAGACTGATCCCAGTGGCTCTGCACCGTTTATAGTTATCAGTTCAGCTCAACTCCTTTCCTAACCACCCTGCGTGCTAAACAGAGAAAGGAATGTTTAAGGTATGAAGGATTTCTTAAGAGCACCCATACAATGTGCAGGTGGGGACAACGTGCTTATCAAGGGAAAAACTGAGGCTTACAAACCTGAGTCAAGTTTGAGAGTCAGCAGCACAGCGGGCTGAGCAACACAATGCCAACGAGAGTTTGGCCCCAGGCAATATGTTCAGCACAGGCGCCGTTCCTCATGTTGCGTTTTTCATGTTTAAATTTGAAGGATATTGTGGAAAGAAAGCCCAGGCCCAGCACCGGTGCCATGAATAATGAGAATGTTGACTGTTGACTTTTCCTTTTATTATCAGGTCTTTGACAAGAGGGAGAGATGTCCTTGTGGAATTTCAGAAAAAGCAAAAACAGCAGTAATACAACAAAATAATGAAAAGCATCCAGTTTATAGTCATAACAGGGCAGACTCAATTTTAGCTGAGAGTTGGTGGAAACCTAACGCAGCCTTCACAAAAGTAACAATGCTGAGAAGCGATTTGTTTATTGGCTTTTTCCACATTTATCAACCCCTTTCAGCTGGTTTTCCATTTAGCTCTTTGTGGTTCAATCACTGTTTGTCCATGTATTTAAACCTTTTGAATGCACAAGTACCACTTCCTCTTCCCCAACAGGTCCCATGAGATTGACTAATCTAACAGCTTGTTCAAACGTGTTTATTTACTTGATACACGATGGTCTTAGCCGGGTTTCACATTTATTTACATGCTGCAATCCCCAGACATTTTTAAAATTTTTTGTTTGTGTGTGTTCTGACCCCAATCTGCCCTAGCCTGAGCCTAATCAAGCTTGATTATCTCCTGAGAATTATTTCTCCTTGCTGTCGTTAAGACTTTCTCACTGCAGACACTTTGATTTGTTAAACACAGGTGTAGAAAGTAACATTCATAATGGTGCTGTTTTTTTGACAGTAAGCCTTGTCTGGTGCCAAATTTCCATCCTAATATAGGGCAAATTTTAACTTAATTTACAGAAAGTGTACACTAAGCCATAGCAAAAGAGGAGGGCCCAACAAGATGACGTAGCTAATTAAAAAGGCATCAGTCAATGTGACAAATGGAAATCTGGCATTTGTGTTTCTTTCAGGTATTAATTTGTAACATTACAGTGTCCTCACTAGTCCACATAGATCTGGTGTTTATGGACATTTTTCAGTGTTTCCACACATTAAACATTGCTTAAACGTGACTATTTCAAACACAAGTACACAAATCGGCTTCATTACAGCTCGCAGGATTCACAGACAAAGCACTTGTCTTTTGCTGGACTTAATAGGCAACTTAAATATAGAGTATCATTAGATGTATAAAATACACCACTTCTCCCAATCAATTTACTGGTTAACACAGTCAATAGTAAATATAGCCTACGATGTAGGACTACATATGCCTCACAGCTGTTCTTTGCACTTAATGCTAATGTCAGTATGCTCACATACTCACAGTGATGATCCTAACATACTGATGTTAAAGGGACAGTTCACCCTAAAATTAAAACACATATTTTTCACTTTTACCTGTAGTGCTATCTATCAGTCTAGATTGTTTTGGCGTGAGCTGCAAATAGGGTCGCCACATGTTCTGCTTTTCCCGGGATTGTTCTCTTTTTTGAGTGACTGCCCCAGAAAATGAACACTCTTTCCCGGGACACAAATTGTCCCATTTTTTTTGTGTGATTTGTGATTTTTGATTTGTCTAATTTAGAATGCTAGGGTTTCAAATAAAACTGGATTCTTTCAATGCTATTGTGTTTTTTCCTTTTTACGTATAGACATCCAATCCTGTATCCATAAACAGGTAAAAATGAGAAGAAGCGTCAGTAGGCCATATACCTCTACTTCTTTTTAATTGGTAGCAGAAATACGAAAGTTTACCTTATCCCCTAGCAACTGCTGCAGGAGCTGTCGTTGCCCATCGTTGTCTATAGGTAGGCTATCCAGTCATTTCACATTATTTTGCGCAGCTAGTCGACTACTGTATTCCCCGACATACTGCAAGAGCGCTGCACTTCATAACTGACACATTGGAGATTACATTGCAGAGATTATTTTATTTTGAAAGCCGTGCATCGAAAGCCTGGATCGCTCTGAAATTACTTCACAAAAATGATTTCTAGGCTCCTGTTTAAGCTACTGTTGTACTGTGCGCCTGTGTCCATGGCAACCAGTCTCTTTAACCCATTAAAGACTGAATGGAGATTATGTGTTCCTGCTTTTTACCTAGACATAGTATAAACCCAGAATACTCGCGTTACTCACATATTAATAACTTTTCTTATTACTTAAGTAAAAAGTCAGTTGCAGTTAGTGAAGCTTATATCCAGAGATGGTTCAAAGAGAAGAGCAACAGCTGTGTCTGACTGCTGAGTGTTATAAGCTTGGCACATCAGGACAAATAGAGGCAACAGAGAGTCCTACAACTGTTAAAGTAGTATATTTACAAATATGGTTCAACGCCCTGCATCGCGTGTCAAATGTCCCAGTTTTGAACAAATCAAATGTGGCAACCCTAGGTGCAAAGTGTTTGATATCAGTCGTAGAGATGTCTGCCTCCTCTCCAACATAATGGAACTAGATGGCACTCAGCTTGAGGTGCTCAAAGCACAAAACAAAAATTCATTTGAAAAAGTGAACAGCAATGTCTCTTTCCAGAAATCAAGACCTAGTTACTCAAGATAACCCACAGACCTTGCTGTGAGCAGTTTCATGTAGGAACTTTTTTCTGTCTATCAAACTACACCCACCAACTGTATCACTGCGCACAAGGAAGCATGCATCTACCTATGAACGAAAGGTTTGTGCTTGGCACAGCGCGAGATGTAAACATTAATGGCGTCCTCCTTGGCTGAGCTGTAAGGTTAGCTAGCTCAGTGATGCTAGGTGAGATAGCAGTAGGTGCAATCAATTTTGGGGTGAATTGTCCCTTTAAGTAGAAATTATAATTTTGACTTGATGGGGCTAGATGAAAGAATCAGAGGATCACTAAAGCTTTTATAATTCATTCTGTGGTAACCTGGCAATCCGTCAAATATTTGTTGAGATATTTCTGGCAGGACCCAAGTGGATCTTCCTTTGGCTTTCATTCAACCAGACCCCTGTGTGTGTAGCGGGCTGTGGGACGTGTGTCAGAAGGTCGAAGAAGCATGCAGAATCACTCAGACCAACTCCACTGTAAATCCTCTCCTCGAGTTGTGCTTTAATCCTGCAGATTTGGGGATGAAGTTCAATTCGCAATGGTCAGACCACTGTGGAACTTAAGTTAATATTTTATTCTACAGTGCTACGTATTTACAAATCAGTTACCTATAAATACTTTACTGTATTTTACTGTCCACACAGATAATGTATTATGCAAGTGCCTGTTGACATTATGTCAATAATTACAATGGCAGTGACAGAAACAGGATACTGTCTCTTATCTGTAGCCCTATACTTATATTATTGGTCCTGATGTGGATACTGCACACAATGTTCCCACGGTGGCTCCAATTTTATCCAAAGTCACTGGAGTTAACATTTACATGTTCTTTCCTAAAATAAATTATTGTTAACCAAAGGCAGACTATCAGGGAACGTTCACTAGCTGTAAACATGTGCAAAAATTTGTGGACTGTATTTAGATGAAGGGAGTTTCACATTGTACGCAGGTTTTCATTCCAACCAAATGACACTTCCACATATGATTTCAATGATTAACACACCTTTATCCACATAAGGAGATAATGGTGTTGTTTTATTAGGACTCAAAACTCCTCAAATGTGTCAACAGCTCTACAACCAGAATGGCAGAATGATATCAGAGGGTGTACATGTGTTTACCTTTGTGTGATGACTTTAGATATTTAGTCAGGGAGGGATTTGCCTCAAGGTTTAGCCGAAAGGTTGAAAGTCCACTCAGACATGTCAGCTGCTCAGACAGTTAACAGTAGTGCAAGTATGCATGAAGTCCTTCTGTAATTCTGATTGACTTTGTGCCTTTGTTAATTTTTAGTTCTTGGTTACATATTGAAATTCTGTGTGTTTGTCTTGCAATTCTGCTGTTGCTACTTTTGTCTGCTTGGTATGGATCTATTGCATGTCTGGATCCCTGGATTTCAGTGCTCTGCTGCTTCAGCTATGCTTGATTTCGGGTGATATAAGCGTGACTTGAGAGAGACACAGAGTCTGTATCAACTGCTTTTCATTTCTCAGACAGGCAGTATCCCTACAAATTACGTCCACGTTGCATGATTCTGCAGCTTCTGCTTTATGTCCAATACTAACATTCAGTGCCAAAGCACAAAGTGATGTTTGCCCTACTGTATGTGTAGTCAAACAGAGAAGGAGGGCGTGTCGGATTTTCAAACAAGCAAGCCAAGAGCTTGCATTGTCTCTCAGATTGTTGGATTTTAAATTGTCAATAAAGACTAGTAGATTAAATACGCTGGGTAAAATGTTCCATGGAAGATCCTGTATCGCAGGTTGGTGCTTGGCGCAAAATCCGGTGCTTGGGCAATGACTTGCGGTGTGAGACACTGACGAAAAAAGCCATCCTTTAACATCAGCATGATATGCCGCCAGTTGCTGCTATAGTTTAATGGCACTCGGCGGCGTCAGGGGGAAATACAAGAACAAGTTAAGTTAAGGCGGGTAGGGCTGGTGGGAGGGGTGATGAATGGGTCCAAAAAACAACTTAACTAGGGAGAGCGGTGTGCGCGTCCCGTAAGATAATAATGCCAAACCCTGTTCTAATTTCCTAAACATAACCACATGCTCTTGGTCCCTAAACCCAACCACGTGCATTAGTTGTTGGATGAAAAATATGTCAAATTGTGTTGTTATACCAACGTAGTGCATTTATGTTGAAGGAGACTGTATGTAAACGTTACATTTCCTGTGAAAACGGAAGTGTATTTTGAAAGAAGACAATGCGTATAACAGGCAGAACTTGACACGGCGTCCCAGAATGTCAACAACCAACACACCCAGGGTACTTTTCCCGCCGTACGTGGACATGGAGGGTCCATGAGCAAATGTCGATATGTGATGAGGTCGGAGTGAGAATGTGTTGGTTTGTTGCATGTAGGGTGAATTCACCCTTAATTCCAGTGCAAACAATCGCTTACCATGTCTTCCAATCAAAACCATGTTGTCGTGATCATGACTACGCCCTTTACTCCGTCACTAATGGCACCAGACTAATTAAAAATAAAGTGAGAAAAGCCATGAATTTATGGTTTGTCTTGACTTGTCCATTTTAGGAATTAAATGAGAACTGGGACTTGTATCTGCTCCAATTTCAAGGCTGCCACTTTTATTTAGGCCCCCTGTGCCGTTATCTTGATTCCTGCATTTTGTTTTAATGAAACTCTGGATGTTACAAGTTAGTGTGCAGCATCAATCACCTCAATTAGGCAAGAGGGAGCTTTGGTTATAGTGTGTGCATCCTTTATCCCTCTGTGTTTGTGCATTTGGGCTGCAAAGAAGTTCCTTCAAAATAAAGTGAACCTAAAAATGCTCTGCATCTCGGTGTCCTATATTCAGCTCTTTTGCATGTTTGCTGCTTTACAGTTGATACACCTTTGCAAATGTTGGAACTGCTAAATGACTCTGTCTGGTTGTTGTCATTGTAATTTGTCCTGTTCCACCACTCCGCATGTCTTTTCTGTTTTCTTCCTTTCTCTTTTGTTACTGCAAACCGAGGCCGTTGAGCAGATATGAGGGCACAATGTACAATGTGAGACTGTCAGACCTGTCTGCCATCTGCCTGAAAGAGCCTTGTCACAATCTCTTCTCTCAGTCATATATCTGCCCCCTCTCTGCAAATGGCTGCGTCCTCTTCTGTGTTACATCCAGCCGCCGGTATCCACCAACAAGGTCTCCTGAAGGTCTCATGAAGAAGCCAGTAGCAGTTTTACACTAGGATTCGTGGTAGAAAAGTGTGTGAGAGAAAGACAGACTGAGGTGTGTCTGTGTGTGTGTGTTTCTCATGTCTGTGTTGAAAGAGAGGAAGGAACTGCTGCCAAGCTGATGTCAGCGTTATAGGACTTAATCTAGCAGCTACTGTATTGGCAGTGTTACCTGCCAGCTCTTCTGATCACTGGATCATTTGACACAAATAAGGTGTATCGTGTCATAAATGTTTAGGTGACTAATTTTTGATTCATGCCAGATCATATGCACATGTTGAAATTCTGTATAAAAAGGGAGCTCAACATTGCAGGAAATACAGTCATTTTCTTCCTTGCTGACAGTTACATAAGAAGAGCCACACCACTATTACATCTGACTGTTGAATATGAATCTGGAACCAAGACACACTATGTTTACAGTTATTTAAATCCTTGATTTAAATACGAGTTTGTACAGATAATTTAAAATATATGAAAGTTGTGCTAATCAATAATCTTATATATTAACAGGAATTGTCTTTTGATCCTGTTCTCCCTGTCTAGTTCTCCTCAGCACTACAGAGGGTTTTAGTGTATTTGAGCTTCCAGTTGAAGCCAGCAATTTATTTATTTTTATTTTTTTAATTTAGCAAAGAAACACTACACACTACCTTTTTAGCACCAAATGGCAGCATTTAGCATCTTAAGAGCCAGATATTTTTCGTAAGAGTTGGACAGCAAAATAGAGAGGAGGAGACAGAATATTGGATTTACATCTGCCAGGTGGCCACAAACACGACTCCGAATTAATGATGTTGCTCCAAATTGCAATTTTTGGCAGCTGTTGGCTTATGATAAGCTGATATTAGGATGATGTTGTGTGTTGTGTTCCCAAAAATGACCAAAAAGTCTAGGTAATGCAGACATGCAGAACATTTGCATTTAATCAAAGTGGGGTTTTTTTTAATTGTGGTAAACAATCTGAGGACTTATCTGCCCCACCAATGTTTGTTTGTCAGGCGTGTTTTTCATGAAGCTTGTTGGAAGGCTGAAGCATGGGCAAAGGATGAACCCATTAAATTTGTGGGTGGATCCAAATTACAAGGCAGATACAGAAATTATTTTTTCAATTTCATTAACATTGCAAAATAGGGCATTTGGCCTTGGTGGAGGTCTGTGCTGTCTGAGTGCCCTTCTAGTTTTATCTGGTTTTACTACTAGTATTACTGGTTTTTAGTTTAACACCTTTATGATGTCATGTCAGTGACTACTTATACATCCACACTAATATTCCACTATTATTTGTAATATGACAATATTTTGAATTTGGTATGGGTCATGTAAACAGCATATTTTACTATATAATGATGAAAACTCTGTCTGTGGGTGCGTCTGTGTGTCTGTTCCACGTTTTTCTCCTCACTGACTTGGTCAATCCATGTGAAATCCAGAACCCATAACTTGCGGTTATATAGATTTAAAATCAATCTCTTCCTAAGAAGTTTGACAGATTTGCATGAAACTCGGTGAACATAATCTAGGGACCAATATCTAAAGTTCCCTCTTGGCAAAAGTTGGAAAACTTACTAAAACTGAGCATCAACAAGGCAATGAATATTGCGGAGGGCGTGGCTCATCACATAAAGGTGTATAACATCTCAAGGGTTTCACCGATCACCACGCAACTTTGTAGGCATATGAGCACACATAATCTGAGGGGACCCCTCCATTATTGACCCCATCAAACAAAATGGGGGCGCTAGAGAACTAATTTCTTATCTGGGCCTAACTGCCATATTGATTTTTACTAAACTTGGTAGATATGTAGAACAGGACGCCTCAAGGTGACTGGAGAAATTTAATTCTAATTGGCAACTGGGTGGCGCTATAACAACAGAAAAATGCTTAAAAAATGCTTAAAAATGGCTAAAATGCGACCGATCGCTGTCGCTGGCCAAATATATTTTTTTTCTTATAATCTTTGGTATAACTAAGTCATGGTATGGTATGCTGTACATAATCACAGAAACTGTCAGTGTGTCATTCTGTCAGTCAGTCATTCTGTCTGTCCCTCGTTTTTCTACTCACTGACGTGGTCAATCTATGTGAAACTGCACATAGGCATCAAGGATTGGCATAGGTAGAAGGTGACAAAGCTACCAATGGGTATGGACTAGTTACTATTGAATAGGCAAATTGGGCAAATTGACCATTTTCCAATTAAATGCAGCAGGGACAAGAATGAAAGTTAAGACGGAGAAAGTCTGACCAGAGCAGGCAGGAGGGTTGGCGGATGGGTTCAATAAACACTGACTTCCACGTGGGAGAGTGGTGTTCGCTACCCATATAATTATAAAGCCAAACAGTTCTTTTTTACTCAACTCAACCGTGTGCTTTTGTTGCCTAAACCCAACCACATGTGTTAGTTGACATTAATTTGCATTGTGTGTTTATGTTGAAAGAGACTGTAGGAAAATGGTAAACTTCCTGTGAAGACAGAAATGTGTTTTGAAGGCATACAATGTAACAGGCTGAACTTCAACAACCAGTGCACCCAGGGTGCCTTGCGTATTGTATCTGGAGATAGAAAGTCCATGAGCGTCAACATGTGTAAGAGGCTGGAGTGAGAATGTGCGTTGTGCTAGCCAACAATTTGCAAGGCTGGTGTAGTGACACATGCCTAAAAGAAAACCCCACACTTCTGGTCTCAGGGAGAAAAACACAAGACTTGGATATCAACAGGTTTTTGAATATGTGCAAACACTGAAACAGCAACAACCTTTTCATGGAAGGTGGTTGAAGGATTAAAAAAGGGAGGCTGTGCTCACACAGTCAAACAAATCCACCACCAGTTGGAAACTTTGAAAAAATCCTCTTTTGATGCATAACAACCAAAATGGCACAAGCAACTCCAGCCGTTCTGCTTTTCCATATTTGACATGAGAAACAACATGCTAGGGCCTGTTAATCGGAGTACGCATGGCTGCATGTCAACTGGAATATTAGTAGAATATTTATTTTCATTAGCCATGTAAACAGCTTGTCTTTTTTGGAATAAAGGCATATTTTCTGCACGCAAACCTGATCAATGTTAAGTGTTGCTTGGAAAACAAATTGGTAATGGGTCAGAAATTAGTTTAACGTCTAAAGAGAAACAGACTGTACATTTTTAGGGCATCACTGGCTTGCTGCAAAGATTTGATCCTCTGGGAGAGGCTTAGTTGTGTCAGTTGATGAAATGCACTAGAACAAAGGAATTACTACATTAGTTGTTAATCTGAGTGGTAGGTCACTGCAAATGATGAATTGACCCACTACAGCTCTAATACTTTTTTTGACATTGGATCCCCCGGTGACACTGCAGCTGTGTCCCAGTTCCATCCCATAAAGTATGCACTATATATTAATCTGCATATATTCTGGCAGTGAAGGCTTCGACAAAAAATGAGTGCAGTTTGCTGTGCTTACAGAATATGATATCGGATATGTATTACCAGATGTTTGATCATCATATTTGTTTAGTGAAATGTTCCCGGACATGACCCAAACCTGCACAATTACATAATTGTGTGTGCATTGTGTTGCGGGACATCAAAGTTGATAACTATTTATTCCGACCGGATTTTGAGTACATAGGAAGAAATTGGGACACAGCTCAGAGCTGTGGTCCCATACTGAAAAGGCTTATGGAGCCACGCTGTCAGATTCCCCTAATTAAAATGGGTACCATGCCACAGCTCCCCAACGTGTATCACCAGACATTTGCCTGGAGCGCTAAGAAGGATTGTTACATAGCAGGAGCTCTGTTTTCCACTTTGCCGGATGACACCTCGGAGATTCTCCAGGAAAAAGCATTTTGTCAGGCTTATATTTTACCGGCACATAACCCAATAACCCTACTAATGCACTCTTGGCCTGTGATTTGTTCTCGTTTGTCATCACAGAAAGTGCAAGGGTAAACACCGTGCTGAAACATGAGCCTGGCAGAGGTGGAGACACTGCATTGCTTGCTGCCCTCCACAGCCTCCCATCAGGGAGAGGGCGGACAGGCCTGAGGAGAGATAATTACTACCCCCCTCATTGATTTGTGTAGATTAATGTACTTTTAAAACCAGCCTTGATTCTATTTTTACTTGCTGGTAATGGCACACTGTTTCAAGTTGTTCGAGGAAAAATGTCTGGCATCAAATCGTAAAAGATGTACTTTCTAAAGGCCGACAAACCGGATTTGCTACAATAACAACAACAAAGGGACTACAGACGCGAATTAGCTTGAAGCTATAATCTGGTACGGTGCATCAAATGGTGACATTTATGTTTGAGCTGTACATTGTCCCTTTTAAATAAATAAAAGAAGAAAAAAAAACCAAGAAGTTGTCACTCAGTTTGTCAGATGTGTTTTTTAGCCCATACGTAAAGTGATGAGTCTGTATGGTCTTAACATGGCAATAAAGTACTTGAGTTTCTTTTTCAGTTCTCACCATCTGTGGTGCGAAACGCTCATTGCTGTGGTGTTTCTGCACTGCTCCTGGCAGTCAGAGATCACCTGTCAATCAGTGTGGGTGCGACTGTGACGTCACTGTCGTTTTTTTCTTTTTCATTTTCTCTGTTGAAGCTGAAGTTTTTCCTCTTTGCAGCTGGCGCGCCTCTCCTGCTACAGTGTCTGTTTATTCTGAACAAATGGTAAACAGAAAACTCTGGACAGCACGTACACCGCAGAATTATTCACAGATCTATGGGACTTACCAGACAGCTTTCTACAGGATGGATCATGCCTGTACTACACAGTGTGATTTCTAAGTGTTGGACTCATAATACATTTTTTTAGTGAGGTGGCACTGCATGACAGAATGTTAGATTTAAATTGAAACAATGACAATGTGGTTTCAACTTTAAAATTACATGACCAATCTAAGACCTGTCATTTAAACATATGCAGCCGCTATTTTAGAGACACAAAAGTGATTGAACAAAAAAAGCTCTATGTGCAACATTTGAACATCACTATAAAGAGTGTAAATAGAATATAAATAAGAAATAAGATTAAAAGATGTACACCAATCTCCATCTCCCCATTACTCCCACACAAATAAGACCAGTGGGGTTAATACACATTCACCGTACCTTTATTAGGTACACCTTGCTAGTGCTGGGTTGGACATCCGTTTGCCTTAAGAACTGCCTTAATTTAAATTTTAATCATGTCCATATTAACATAATAGCATCACACAGTTGGAGCAGATTTGGCGGCTGCACATCCATCATACAAATCTCCCGTTTCACCACATCCCCAAAGCTGCTAGATTGAGATCTGGTGACTGTGGAAGCCATTGGAGTACAGTGAACTCACTGTCATGTTCCAGAAACCAGTGAGATGATTTGAGCTTTGTGACTTCCTGCTGGAAGTAGCCATCAGAAGATGGTACACTGTGGTCATAAAGGGATGGACACGGTCAGCGACAATACTTAGGTAGGCTGTGGCGTTTAAGATGATGTTCAATTGGTACTAAGGGGCCCAAAGTGTGCCAAGAAAATATCCCCCATCCCATTACACCACCACCACCAGCCTGAACCACTGATACAAGACAGGATGGATCCATGCTTTCATGTTGTTTAAGCCAAATTCTGACCCTACCATCTGAATGTGGCAGCAGAAATCGAGACTCATCAGACTAGATAACATTTTTCCAGTCTTCTATTGTCCACTTTTAGTGAGGCCGTGCGAACTATAGCCTCAGTTTCCTGTTGTTAGCTGACAGGAGTGGCACCTGGTGTGGTCTTCTGCTGCTGCAGCCCATCTGCTTCAAGGTTGGACGTGTTGTTTATTCAGAGATGGTCTTCTGCAGACCTTAGTTGTAACTAGTGGTCATTTGAGTTACTGTTGCCTTTCTATCATCCTGAACCAGTCTGGCCATTCTCCTCTGACCTCTGGCATCAACAAGGCATTTTTGTCCAGAGGACTGCTGCTCACTGGATGATTTCTCTTTGTCAGTCCATCCTCTGCAAACCCTAGAGATCATTGTGTGTGAAAATCCCAGTAGATCCCAGAAGTTTTTGAAATACTCAGACCAGCCTGTCTGGCACCAACAACCATGCCATGTTCAAATTCACTTAAATCCCCTTTCTTCCCCATTCTGATGCTCGGCTTGAACTTCAGCAGGTTGTCTTGACCATGTCTACAAGCTTAAATGCACTGAGTTACTGCCACGTGATTGGCTGATTAGCTATTAGTATTAGTGAGCAGTTGAACAGGTGTACCTAATAAAGTGTATAGTAGAAGTGCATGGTGGTATATTTATCTGCCTTCACCTTTCTCATCTTCATCTTAATTTGTAGCCTGGATATCAGATGAAACTGCGAGCTCATGTTTCATCCAGCAGATGCATCTGGTCCCCCTCCCATTCAAACTGACTTCCACCTGGCCAGATCCTGGGCAAGCCAATCACAATCATTTATCTAATCATTTATCTAATAGTGTCACCGTTCTCTGCTCAGTCCAGTGCAACGCACCAACTGTCAAACTCAGCAGCGTTGATCAGATTTGAATTCAGATTCTGTTACTGTTTTGACTATTTCTCAACTTGCATGTTTTCAGATACACATTTTAGTTTACTATTTAGCTGTAATTTGAGAAAGTTTCTGACAAGCCCTTTTTTTTCCTGCTTAAAAACAGACCTCCTCAACTCAGCGCTGTGTCAAGGGTTTTGTTGCTCTGATTGGTTGTAAGTCTATCTATTTGTGTCCAGAGGCATTTTGGTCTGTGCCCACTGATAACGCCTGCTGGAAATCGAAAATGAACAGAAATGAACTGCTGGGTTTATTATTTTGACGTGGTCGTGATGTCTCTGGGCATGCAGCCCCCAGCCAAAAACAGTGAGCAGGCGAGGTCAGGGGACTTAATAAAAAGGTAGCGATCTGGTAGTAGCACCATACATTGAGGAGGAAGCTATGAAAATGTGGATATGACACTGAAAAAATGCCAATATAGCGAAGCGATCTACGGTTCACTTTCAGTTTCTCCTTTATTTTGATACTTTAGTATTACAGTCCGTCTACGCAATATGAACCTGTGCGGATTACTGTAACGCCTTCCTTTTTGGTCTCCCTTTCAAGTCCATCCACAAATTTCAACTCGTCCAGAACTCTGCTGCTCACGTCATCACCTCCATCAGTCACATCCCTCCTGTCCTTCAGCAGCTTCACTTGTTACATACCACACTGATTTCAAGATCTCACTCCTCACCTTTATGGCCATCCACAGCCAAGCTCCTCTGTATCTCTCCCAACTCTTGCACATCTACATCCCCACCCGCACTCTCAGGTCTTCCTCCTCCATCCACTTCACAGTTCCGCCAGCCTGCCTGACCACACTGGGGTCTAGAGCCTTCAGCTGCTCTGCTTAATTTCTGGTTTCTGGGTCTTTTGGTCATCATAAGTGCATGATTAGTTGGACTTAGATCCGGTGAATAATTTGACCAGTAAAGACATTTTTACTGTTTTGTCATATTAAAAACTCTTTGGTTGCCATTTCAATATGTTCAGGGTCGTCTGCTGCATTGTCTGAAAAAGCATCTATGAATTGTTAAAGCTGAACATCAGCAGTCGTTGTGGTTGAGAACAGAGAGTGAAAACCTGGGGAAAATGTCACTGCCCTAACACCCATCTCTGCTGTACTGCAAGTCAGTGATAGTTGCACACCTGACAGTTATTTGTGTGAAACCTTGCAATTTATAGCCCTGATAATGAACACAAATTACTATTGATGTCCGTATCTGCTTTTGTCCACTCGACACTGGAGAGATTATACCTGACCATATTGCATGTCATTAACTATTCTGCTCCTCCTGACCCTTGCCGCCCGCATGCAGGTTGTCCATTATATAACAATGGCTGGCTTCCCTTGTAACTGCTATGCGTGGCTAATGGCCAGAGTGCCGTGCAAACAGCACCACACGTCTTCAGAGGGCCCTTCAAAGTGCTAACAGGGTTGGATTTGTTTATGTGGGCCCTGGCAGGTTAGATGTCCAGCAGTTCTCCTGCAATGTGGAGAGTCACTGTCAAATTACATTTATAAATAGATTTTGGCTCAATGCTGGCACCATCCCATCATTGAGTCCTGGAGTCCTGGCTGGAATCTGCCATCTGTCTGAAAGCGTTAGGGAGTTCTTCTTGGGCTGATGGGACACGGCGGATGTTGCCTGTATCCTGGAGAAATGACTGTAAGGGATTTGTGTGGAGGTTGTTTTACAGTAAATTGGCAGATTTGGGTATTTTGCCCTTGAGAAGAAAATAGTAACCACAGAAAAAGTGAAGATTAGGGGGAAGTCGATTTTAGGTTGAGGTCACAGTTGGTTTCGATTTTCACTATTTTACCAGGCACTGGAAATTTTTTAAATATCCTATAGATACTAGAATCAATAGGCCTATGTGATGTTTTCTCTACAACACAGCATTAAGCTTACACACATCATGTTAAAATGTATACAGTCAGAGGCTGAGATAACAGTTGCTGCTCTGTTAAAATAGGCCACTTTTGATACTGACTTGATTAACAAGTCAAATCTGTTGATCTGTGTACCATTTCTTAATATTTACAGTTTAAAATATAGTAAATTCATATACAGTTTAATACATGACCATAATTTTGTTGTTAATACATCTAACCGAGGTGGCAGTTAGGTCTACTCTTAAGCTAGGCCATAGTAACCCTTTAGCATGAGTTGAGTGTGCATTAGTTTTGTCCCAAGAGTGTTCTGCCTAGTCTTGCCATTATACACTAATTGTGTGGTACTTGACACGTCCTTGTGACTGGATGCAAGCTCCACATTTTTTTCTGTTAAACTTTTGCCATGTCCCACTAGCAACACTACTGATGCTAATAAAAAATAAACAGGGTGACTGACAAGTGAACATGGGAATTGCTGAATTAGGTAACAGGGACACTGCTCAGGTGGCAATCGGCTGGTGTTGGCATCATATCCTGTTACATGTTGCCTTTTACTCTGCCTGCCTCAGGGGTTGCCCCTCGGTGTTAACGGTTTTTGAATTGAATTGGTGCATAGTGCCGTTTAGCTGCTTTGTTCTACCCATTCAAAGTCCAGATTGAAGGTGTTTGGAGGCAGGTACTGTGGCAGGAGCAGTGTGGGACTTAAAGGCAGCCAAGTGTCATCTGCACCAGGAGGACTGAGAGAGAGAGAGAGAGAGAGAGAGAGAGAGAGAGAGAGAGAGAGAGAGAGAGAGAGAGAGAGAGAGAGACTATGCTGGACTGAGTAGCTGCAAGAGAGAGAAAGCACAAGAACTGCACCTTTTAAACTGAGTTAGATCCCTCTCTGTAGATATAAAGATTTTATATATATGTTTATCATTACCAGCTGTGACAGCAGGGCTGGTATTGTCTTTACCTTGTGAGTCTGTGTATGTGTTTTACATATATTGTAAGCTATAAAAAAAATTAGAGATCAACCTGTGATAGGACGACTCCAGTGATAAAGCGATCCATATCTCAAGACAAATGTGGGCCAGGGGCGTAATTTGGGGTTGCTAGTGGCCCCCTCCCTACTTCCTACCTGCCTACTTCTGGCTCCCTTGCTTGAACCACACCAACTTTCAAACTGTTTTTCCATTGTGACACCAATTACACATCTGTGAAGTTTTGTGACTACATCTTGCACGGTTGTGATGTTGTTATGTTTATAAAACTGACAGACAATCATATGAACATCTGCCAAAGCTCTCGAAACAGCTTCTGTGGTAGTTGCTGCTGCAATGGGTGTTACCAGGTCCATATACACAGAATCACAAGATGAAAACCATACCAGCCATCTTGAAAATACATCCACCAGCAAGGGACATATACGTAGCACCACCAGGAAATAGCCCCACCTTTGACGTTTTCGTTGAGAGCCAGGCCAGCGCTGTGTGACTGAGAAGCTGAAGGAGAGGAGCAAGAGGCGCTTCGCTACTGCAGCATAACAAAGTCCCACTCTTTGAGCATAATGCAGGATCACGCATAGGCAGCATCACAGGAGATGGAATCCTTGTCGCCAAGAAAGCGCAAAGGGAATCAAAAAGGCAACGTGACCAGTGATTTGCAAAAACGAGGGTCACCATCGGGGTAGCCTTTCCCAGGTGGAAAGAGCTGCTGAAGGAAAAAGGTAATGCAATTACAGGCCAGTGCCGCCGTCAGCTGCACAGTGATGCGAGAAGAGGGATGAGGTGTGTGAGGTTGAGCCATTTGTCAGTTGTGAAAAGACAAGGCGTGATTGGTTTGTTTCAATTTACACCCGCTACAACAGTCCTACGTTGTAAACACAGCCAGCATGGTGAGGAGGGGGTTTGTCAACTCGCGTCACGTGTCTGTGTAGCAGCCTGAATGAATACTCCATGTAGTATCGATGACATGGTTTCATTAGTGTTATCATAGCTTTTTGGTACACAGCGGCTACAGTTGTTGCAATAGTGAGGCGCTAGAGTGCGTTATCCGCTTGAATGCAATATATGATTTCAACATTACATGGGAGAAAGTCCTACACACTGTGGCTTTAATGTTGAAAATCACATATCAAATATTACAAGACCTGGGGCGGCACGGTGATGTAGCGGTTAGCACTGCCGCCTCACAGTGTGAATCACGTATAAGTAAAAAGATTCATATCAGCAACTGATGCTGAGAAACTGGTTCATGCATTCATTTTGAGCAGATTAGATTGCTGCAATGCCCTTTTAACTGGATTATTCAGCTGCCAGAGTTCTCACTATTTCAAGTAAACATCATCACATTAGCCCAATTCTTAAATCACTTCATTGGCTTCCCATTCAACAGGGAATACGATTTAAAATCACCCTACTGGTCTTGAGGACACTACACGATCCAGCTCCCCAGTATATTTCTGACCTGCCCACTGATTACACCCCCATCAGAGCTCTCAGGTCTTCAGATAGTGGCTTTTCGGTTGGACCCAGAATAAGATCAGGAGCTGGTGAAGGTGATTTTAGTTACTGCGGACCTGCCCTCTGGAAAGGTTTGTCTAATGAGCTGCGATCTGTGAGTACTGTATCTACATTAATAGCTAAGCACCTAAGATCACTGTGTCGTGTCTATGTGTGTGTGCACATGAGCCTTGTGTGTATGTGTAAACCATCTGTTTTCTCAGACCTATGAACAGTGGTGTGTGCCTGTGTTTGGTTGTTATGGGTATGCATTCATAGATGTTATTTTTATTGTATGCCATTACATGGCATTTGCTTGATGTGCTTTTTATGTTAATTTCTTTTCTCTCTTTTTTTTTTTGTAAAACTCATTGGATTCCTCTGTAATGATATGTGCTCTATAAATAACTTCCCTTGCCTTGCCTATTCCTCTTTTGCAGAAATGAGCTAATGGTTTGTCACTTGCAGCAGGTGACATTTACCATTTTCTTTGTCAAATTCAGCCATTCCTTACCTAAAACATCCATTAGGATTCATCAGTCATGCCCACAGAGAGGTATTAGTCAGGTTCCAGGCCTGGCTGTTATGGAAAGGTCAGGAGATTTGTCTCTTCCTCAAGTGTATTTTCTCTCCTCTGGTTTCTGAGGAACAGTGAGCTGTGATGTTAAAGCCGGGCCTCAGCCTCCACTCCATCATAGCAGACATCTCAATCCGTTTCCACTGTTAGCCTTTTATACCACGTTTACAGCAGCACAGGTTTTCAATACTGATCAGTCACTGCTCCTTTACCCTTCATTCATCACTTCCTCCTTCCCGCTATTTTTCTCTTTCCTCCTCATCCTTTTCTCTTTTACTTGCACTTCCCCAGTAGCAGGCCAGTCTATCTATCTCTGCCTCAGTTTTTCCCTCTCACCTCTTTTCGACATCCCTCCCCTCTCCTTCCCCCGCTCTCTCCCGTTTTCATCATTTGTTGAAGGGCTGAGTGCGGCCGGATGCTGGTAATCTGCCGTTCTGATTGCATAGGACATGCATGAATGACACTAAACCTTGTTCCCAATATCCCCTTGCTTTGAGTCATGACTTTAATCATTACTAATGGAGGGTGATGAATACCTGGGACCAGTTGAGTGTTTCATGAATTGCACTGTGCTGGAATGACAGGGGCTTTAAGAAGGAAATTGGATGTCCTTGTTTTCCTGTGTGGGGACCACACGGTTGGGTTTAATAGAAGACCCAAAAGCTGGTCAGTGCGTTGTTAGAGACACGTGAATACTTCCATACTACTTCACTACTGCTGCAATGTTACCTTCACTCGTTTGGTGAAGCTCTCCACCGCTGTGGCCAAAACAGAGGCTGATCTCTCAGCTTTTGTGGGAGGCTGTGGTTTAGAGTCAGGGGATAAGTCACATGACTGAGACGTTTGCCAGTGAACAGCGAATTAGTTATATCTTGGGCACAGGAAATCTTAGGTTAAGGCTCATTTTTACTTGATTGAGGTAGCATTATTTTATCAATCTACTCTTTCCAAGGTCAGATTGATAATTTTTTTATTTTTATGCCTCTCAATTATTTTATTGTTTGCAAACTTGTTACGTATTTTGGACACTAAAGTTTTCAGTGTGTTACTTAAGTCTCAAGAAGCCATTTGGCCTGAAAATGCCAAATTATTTAGCCAGGTTTAGAGACGAGTCTTTGTCAAAATGAAATACCGCTGAAATAGAAAAGTTGGTTTAAACAGAACATGTGAGGATCACCTGGTGGTACAATCAATGTTTCAACAAGTGTAAATTGAGAGTGATGTTTTCCTAAATGTCTAACACTGCATATTAAGCTTTGGTTATTGGTGTTGGTGAAGTCTCGAATTGCTTAACGTTGTGCATAAATTGTGAGAGTTGCTATTTTGTAGAAACGCTGGTCCTACAGCAAATTAGGCAAATTGTGGAAAAATGGTGTAAATGGGAGCAGACTGTGATGTTTATGTTGTATTTTAATGAGAGAGAGAATACTGTTTGAGTTAAAGTGTGACTTGTCGTTGCGTGTCCTGTGCATGTTCCACCTTGACTGAGGAGAGAGCAGTGTTTCAGCTTAAGTGTGATTTTGGTTTGTTGCTGGGTAAACTGCCTTGTGTACGTTGCAATTTAAGAAAGGTGAAAACATTGTCAGAGGAAATTTAAGGGAAATACCTTGATGTGAATTAAAAAGTACAGGTCAAAAATGTACTTCATCCTTGTCTTGTACTAACTTAAATATTTCTGTTTGGAAAATGAGAAAAAGATATGCAAACCTGACCCGTTTTCATTCCCAGGTTGTCAGATAGCAGTGCTTTGTCACGCCCCCTCAGCGTGTCATACCAGCCCACAAGGAATCCGCTTGTATGATAAACAGTTGTCTCCAGGGTGGAAAGTCCAGTGCAAGTCATAGGGATGCTAAACAGTGCCTTTGGCATCAGTATCATACACTGAGGGGGCATGACAAAGCGTCAGTAGCCTACATGATGACCTGGGAATGAGAACAAGCTGGCAAACTACTGTATTCTGATATTCCAAAAACACAAAAACATCTTGGATTCATATCTGTACTGACTTTACTGACAGACATTGCAAGTTTAGCCATAAAGCTTTATTAGAGTTTATTGGTTTACTTACTGACACCAGAGTGTGCTCATAATGTGAGTGTCCCACTGAGAGACCAGGGCTGTCGTTGGTAGGGCAACATGTTCATGTTGTTGAACAATGCTCTGTGCCCTGAAACAGGTGGTGTGGCATAAACATTTCCTGAATGAAGGATTGGAATTTCCTCTATCTGTTCCACATGATGTGGCTTTTTTACTTAAAGTCTAAACAAACACTGCCACAGATGAACACTGCCAAGTCAACAGCAGCCAGCTCAGCGAGTTCTGAAACAGTATGACAGTGTGCTTCTTTTGTGCTCTTTTTGTCTTTGGAGGTTTACTGCAGTAGTTTTGGAATCTCACAACAGGAAAAACTATACAAAGACACTACGGATATCACAGCCCATCCTGAATGCCAGGGCGTCAAATACTGAAGCTTTGTCACACCCTTCAGAGTGTGATATCAATGGCAGAGGCACCCTTTGGTGTCTTTCTGAGACACACTGGGCTTTCAACTAATTCCAATGTAAACCCATCCGTGGCAGTACTTGATGCTGAGAGACACTGGTGTGGATTAAAGAGTGAGAAAGTCCGTGTAGGGGAGGCAGATGGACCAAACAAAACCGGACTTTCATTCAGAAGACAAAAGTTTATGTCCTGTGTAAAACCAAAAGTCAGTGTTGTTGTAAAATAACTTTACGTCAGATAAATGCACAATTTTTGTAAGGTAATCATGCACCGATGTCATGGACATTCGGTTATGAACTTTCCACGTCCATATACGATGCGCAAGGTACCCTGTCCCTTGGTTGTTGAGATTCTGGGACACCGTGTCAAGTTCTGCCTGTTACATGCATCTTTCAAGATACACCTCGTTTTTCCACAGGAAATTCAACATTTACATACAGTCTCTTTCAAAATAAATGCACTATGTCAGTACAACACTGCAGATTGTGGTTGGGTTTAGGCAACAGTTAGTTCGACCCATCCATCACCGCTCCCACCTGCCCCAGTGGGACTTTCACTGCCTTAACTTTCGTCCTTATCCCACCATGTTTCCCCCGATGCTGCCTGGCGCTGTTAAAATATAATGCCAACAAGCCGTGTATATCATGCCGAAGTTAAAGGACGCATTTTTTTGTTGGTTTCTGACACTGCAAGTCACTGCCCAAGTGCCGGATTTCTACGCCTTCATAGTGAGACTGGGCTCTCACGGGACGTATTTGTGTCAAGTTACATTACAAACTTACTGTAAACCAAAACATGCTTTTTTTCAACCCCTAACCCTAATCCAACAGTTTTGTTGCCTAAACCTAACTGAGACCATATTTCAAAATTAACCGTGCTACAATATGTTTCAGCTCGCTATGTCACATAAAGACACGAAACGGTGCCCTGTGCATCACAATAAAACACAGAGTGGCCTGACAAATCTTTAGTATATGATGCCCTGGGAATGACAACGGTTTAGGGATCTCTTTAAGGACATTTCTGACTCTTCAAAAAAGATTCTTGCCACAAGACGAGATGCTGAAGATCATGTCACTGATGAGTACTCAAGACTCAGATTTAAAGATATCTTGTGTACCTCACACACAACAGATACCGCTGACAGTTTGCATCTTGAAACTCTGCTTCAAGATAATGATGTGATGTCTCCCTAACAATCTGCCTAAACTGTAGATAACTGAGGTAGATACGACGGCATAATCACTCACATGACTGCGTACAAAGTAACAAATATAGCTGTTGTGTCTTTGCCTGTGGCTCCAGCATCAAATCATTCTTTGTGCTGTGCAGTTTATCTGAGATGAACATCTTGATATTCTCTCCCTTCGCTGTCTTTACCTTTCAGCCTCCTCCTCCCTTAAGACCTCTCTGCTTAGTGATTAGCCGCTTAAAATATGCCATTGTGTGAACTTTACCCATTTTACAGCTCCCTTAACAGAATCACTCAAACGTATAGGTGATTAAAACGTGACTGACAGATGTGTAGTGGAAGAAGTGCAGCAGCCCCCGCTCTCCATTAGTTTATTTAGATTACCTTTATCTGATATAGGCTATTTCCAAGTCGTAGCCCAATTATATATGCTCTTTTTGTTGGTGGCCCTGAGCACTGGAGTGTGTATTTATTTATTGCCTCTCCCCACCCCAACATGCACACACACACACACACACACACACTTTCATAGGCAGTTCCATCTGGGGTAACACTGGCAGCCTTTCAAAATTATATGCATTCATTTTTAATTAAAATCTAAACTTAGGTGTTTTGCAGCAGAATTTTTTATGTTCCCCGGGGACAATGTTTAATTCATTTCTCATCACTCAGCCTGATTGTCTTCGCATTGTTTCTACCTGACCTAAACTTCTCTGAACGTTTTACTTTTCTATTTGGAAGTTAATGCATTTCTCCAAGGTCCACTGAATGCAATATTACCATTTATTAACGATCGGTGGTTATGTTTGTGGAAAAAACACATTATTTGCCTGGTTCGTTCAGAATGATGTTTTTAGATGGCATGATTGTTCAGTAACAATGCAACCAGCGGTAGTTATAAAAAGAGAAACAATGAAATAAAGGGGTGGGGGGAGAAGTCTCGGCACTCGAATAAATAGTGATGTGATGGAAGAACTCTTTGAATTAAGGATCCGGAACTGAGTTGCACCAGCTAGTCATTTAACCATTGCTAAGTTAGTTTCAAGCTGGTGATTCCCTGAATCACTTAGGAAATGTCTTGGCTAGTAGAGACTTGATTTGTAAATTTTTTGCTAGGAAACATATTTAATCTATAATTATAATAATCATGTAAGATCTATGTAAACAGGAAGTCACTGTAGCAAAACAAGCTGTCACATAGCTGCCACAATAATTGGAGGCCTAGCAGGTAAATTAAATGTAACTGTCAACCCTTTATTTTCATTATGTGCTCACATGGAGAAATGTGCACT
Source organism: Epinephelus cyanopodus (assembly GCA_026686955.1). Lineage (NCBI taxonomy): Eukaryota > Metazoa > Chordata > Actinopteri > Perciformes > Serranidae > Epinephelus > Epinephelus cyanopodus. The sequence goes on along the minus strand of CM048920.1, from coordinate 32,991,690 downwards.
TCAGAGTTCAGTTAAATTAGTTGCAAATATCCAATTTTACACTAACATACTGTTTTGTAGTTTGAGTTATATTTGTGAGATGTAAAGTTTTAAATCTTTCCAGTTTATATTGTTGCTCAAGACCAAGTGTCAGGGCAGATATGCCAACCATTGCTCACTTTTTCCTCTTCATCAAAAGCAGGCAGTTTTAGCGAGGTTATAGTTTTGATAATTAGCGAGCTAGCAAGGTCAGTGAGCTACACAACAGTAACATCCCACAGTCACTGGGTGTAAATCTTTAGTAACAATTCAGCAGGGGTGAAGTGGTAGGGTGGTTTCTGGGGCTCCAGTGCCGTACCTATGCCATTTCCTAAAGAAATCTGATGTAATAAAGTAACTTCTTTTGGACATATATTCAATTCAGAGTACTAGAAATTTACTTGGTATTGCTGGGAAATCTTGATTTGCAAAGACATTATGAAGACATGAATTTAAATGTAGCAGATTTGTCAGCTAAGCATTCATTCTGCAAACTCTACTCCAGCATAGTACAGCAAAAATAGGTTTCAAGATTAGTCATGTTGTTTTCACCAAATTCCTACCCTACCTATTTTATGTAACATAAAAATATTAGCATCATACAATATTGTCTCTTTTAGGTGGCAGGAGTGGACATTAGTCATCCTCATTTGTTGTGTTGTGTTGTGGTGTCAGACAGTTGGAGAACAATTAGATACAAAACAACATATTCTTGACAGCACTCTGTTATCTCGGATGACTTGGAAAATGTTGCATACAGCTGTCGTGAATGGGAAAAAAATGATTCTCCCGAAAGGAGCATTCCGTGCAGCTGTGGCTCAGAGGTAGAGTGGGTCGTTTACCAATCGGAAGATCAGTGGTTCGATCCCCAGCTCCTTCAGTCTGCATGTCGAAGTATCCTTGAGCAAGATACTGAACCCCATATTGCTCCCAATGGCTATTCCATCGGTGTGTGCGTGTGTTAAAAACTGAGTAGCATGCGTCACCTTGTATGGTAGCCTCGGCCACCAGTGTATGAATGTGTGTGAATGGGTGAATGTGACTCGTAGTATGTGAAAAGTGCTTTGAGTGGCCGGATGACTAGAAAAGCACTATAAAAATGCAGGTCCATTTACCATCCCCCCAGACCTGGTTTGGGCTTAGCCTGAAATGTTTTCACAACCGGGCTTCACCCCTGGTTACTAGTAAGCTTTAAGTTTAGCTGCTGCAACTGGCTTGCAAAGTAGTCTTTGCTGCAAGGCTGGGAGCTATGACTGAGATGAATATCACAATATGGACAAATGTATTTGATGTTTTGTGATTTACATCAGTGCAACTTAAATTATGAGCCAGTGGAGTCCATAGCTACCACTTCCCCTCTTCACACTTGTAAAACAAGAGAGAAGTTTGGGTTCATGTCCGTCAAAGCATTTTTTCCTGGGTCCAGCATATTTTTTTTAAATTCTTTGCAATGGGAGCGCTGTGCATTTACACAATGCTACGAACGCCAAACATTTGGCATGAATTCCGAGAGTTGAAAAATGTTTGAGTGAAATGCTGTGCTTATCACTGTAGCTTTTTACCCAGCCGTTCAATCACTATGGAGGAGGGACAAACACCACAAAGACCAACTGTCACACCTTTGTTTCATTGCCCTGTTCAGACCAAATACTTTCAACAAGACGAGTTGAAACGGGCAACTACTTGCAATGCATCATTCTGCAACGTTCTAAAAACCTGTCGGTGCAACTAGATGAGATAGTGTACCATCTCTATGCAACAACTCTCTGTACTTCTGTTGTGATTTCCAGCTTTTTAGGTTTATTTTGTGGCTGAATATAATTTGTAGCTTCTTAAATTTTGAGGATAGTGATAATGAGATACTGGCTACAGTTGCATTTTTTAGAAGTAATGGAAAAACACAAACAAAACAACTGTATTCATAATAAATATGCCACAATAATATGAAGACCAGCTCCAATTAATCAGTGACAATGTGTGTTCAGCACCGGCACACCATGAGGATAGAAACAGAGAGCTCTGTGGGGACAGAGCACTTGCTGCAGCAAGCGAACACGCCGTCTGCGGCCATTTGAACTTAACCAGCAGACTGATTGGCTGTTGAAACAGGTGACATGCTTTACATTCTAAAACCAGCCACTGGCACTTTGGCCAGCTGAGTTGCAGGTGACACCAGCAGCCTGCTTAACTCAGACTGGCCACTTCACACCACTGCAACTTTTCTTTGCAACGTTCTGAAACACTTTCGTCTCATCATGAATCTTTGGTCTGACCAGGGCTTAATGCGTACAAGCGCTGAGCAATAAAAGCAATGGAGAAGAAATATGTCAATATACTTTATTTATATAATTCCTCTCATAAACCCACACAGACCGGCTTGTCTGTTTTCTCTCCCTATGTGTAGCAGCCTTTCCTTCATCCAGGGCAAGGGCCAGAGCAAGTACTCTCCCTTGTGCTGATATTTTTTCTTCTGCAAATATTTCGTATCATAGCAACCAAAGCGTCTCAGCTGAAAAAAGGCTGCGCCTCCAAAGTGCTCTTAAGCACTCCCCAGTTGGGCGTTTCCTGAGAAGGATCTGCTGTTTTCAGCTGAGAAAAAATGCTTTGGCGGACACGAGGCCTTCCTTTCTCAGCTCATGATGAAAATGTGCTTATAATCACTGACTTTTCACAACAGAATTTTATGAAATGTCATGGTATATCATAACATGAGAAGAAAGTCAATAAACCGTAACACTGAATTATGTTCCAGTCCGATTTGTGTTGCCCATGGCTTGTAAAGGCACTACAAATGATACTTGAATGTATAAAAGAGTCCCAGATAAACCACACACTACACACAATATGAGTTCAGTACATTTAATTGTTAATTAATTCATTGCACATTTGCTCAAGTGCAGAGTCATACTCAATGTAAAGCTTTAAAAAATACAATCTCAGTCATCTCTGACGTGACATGAGTGCTTTCATGTAGATTTTTTGAAAATAAAATACAGTATATGACAGATAAACCTTCTCTTTAGAGTCGTGTACTTTAATAAATCTGTAAAGTAAACACTGAGAAACAGGGCAGCATAACTGGTCAACGTCAAAGATACTTTCATTCATATTTAGGTAGTGTAACTTTCGACATTATACATGTGCATTTCCCTTTGTCTGTGTAAACACAATTGTGTCTTTTTTTTTTTTTTTTTTTTTTTTTTGAGATTTGTAGAGTGCGACATACTGTACTACCCTTTTGAGGAGAGCCCTCACATTAATTGGAGCATGAATTACCACCTTTCTGTTGGCACCTGAATTATCATAAACACCGCTCTTGAGCCGCAGCACATTTTCTGCATGCTCGTCATCGCACTTCCCTTTAGAAATAGCTCAACAGGTTTACAATACTTAACATTTTTTTTCTCAAATTAAAAAAATAGTTTGGATCATCGACTGTACACAATACCAAAAACAATGTGCTTTTCCCCATATAGTGTATAGTGCTGAGTTCAATATGCCCTCCACCGGCTGTAGTTACAGTGCGCCCATCTCCCTTTGTTGAGGCGGGTGGTAGTCTCACAGGATGCATCATGGAGGCCTCTCTCCATGAAACTTTCGGTGTCTGTACCTGCCGTTCTTTTCCTTGGCCATGTTGATACAGGCGTTGTGCTTGTTGCTCTGCAAGTGGTTCCAGTACTTGATGAGTTCATTGGGGTGGAACTGGTGGGATGTGATCAGGTGGCTGTACTTACAACTGGAGTAAGACACCCGCCAGTGATTGAAGAGAAACTCGTTGGGAGGGGGCGCCGGGTCGATGCGCAGCTTTGCCAGGCAGATCCCCACGTAAACGTCCTCCAGGTGCAGCCTGCGTATGCTGAGAGAGGCCTGGTAGATCAGCTCGGCCATGTCCCCTGAGAACACGTACCCTGTGCCTGAGCAGAATATCGGGTATCGCTCGCTTGGGTACAGCTCCGGCGGCATGTACCACTTGCTGTCCTTGTTTCGGTTTGGTGCATAGCCCCTCATCAGGTAGCCGGTAAAGTACCTCTGCTTAGGAGGCAGCTCAGGCTTCAGCAGCTTTTGGATGAGATACTCGGTATTGACAAACATGTCGCTGTCTGTCTTCATCACATAGGAGGCGTGTGGGCAATAGGTGGCCACCCAGTTCATGCCCATCAGGGTTTTGATGGTCAGGTTGTAGTAAGTGTCCTGATAGTCCTGTTGGATGATGTCGTGGTGAACGCGGCTCTCTTCCTCTATGCTGCTCTGGAGGTAGGTGTCTGAGCTCTTTCCTGTGCCGAGCAGGAAAAGACGGACAAACCCCAAGCCCATTGCTACACTCTCGTTTCCCCATGTCTGGCGGATGGCGTTGCGAGCATCAGCCTGGCCCGGTTCTGCAGCGATGAGGAGGATGAGGAAGGGTGTGCTGTCCCTGCACTTGAAGGGCTCGTTCAGGATGTAGCGGTAGGGCTGAGCACTAAGCCTCCCTCCCACGCCCATCTCCTTCTGTAAACTGTTGTTAGTGCTCATGGAGTCTCCAAGCCCCATTACGCCCATCCTGGCTCCTCCTCCCCCTCCTTCTGCCTCCCCCGCTGCCCCACCCACCTGCTGAGAGCTAAGGTTGAGCAGAGGCTTTGGCGCTGCATACCCCGTCTCCCTCCACAGGCTCCTCAGGGAGCTGCTCTGGTTGGTTTCTCCCTTGGGGCTGCGGAAGCCTCTGACAGTGTAGGCCAGCGGGTTTTCCCGGGGCCCACTGCGTCCCGGCAGCCAGTCCTGGTGGCTGAAAAATAAGAAGAGGGTAAAGAGCAGAGCCAGCGAGAGAAGGCCGGCCACGTGGGTCCGGAAGAGCGAACGCTTGACGGTCCAGGTCATCTTGATGGGACAGCAGTGCCGCCGTCTCCACTGCATGGTGCAGATCGGGGTCGCAGGAAGCTGCTGCTGCTCGAGAATGGGCGGCGGCGGCGGTCACACACAGTCACCTCAAACATGTGGTTGCCAACAGTCAGAGGTTTATCTGAGCTGGCAGATGGGTTGGAGCGAGCCTCCTGGTGGAGTCAGGGGAACGTTTGAGCCCCCAAGTGCAGCTTGCAACAGGGTTAAAAGGGCTCCTGACGGAGCTAGGAAGGCGATGATTCTCTGGCCATGGAGGCTTCTCCCTGGCTCCTCTTTGGCACTGTAGACAAACACAAGGTCATGCTCTATGTCTCGTCTCCTTCAGGATATGATATGGGTCACCTCTGTTGTGTATGCTCCCTGTAATCTGAAAAGAGAAAAAAGAAACAGAGAAAACAGTGTGGGCAGCGGTCCAAAAAGCACCTCCTATTCACTGGCACTGAGCCACATGTCAATTGTCTGAGTTGCAGATGTGTTTTTTATTCCACTTGTGGGGAGAACCGAGCCTATTGCTTAATCATTTTATTTATGGCTTGTTTTGACACACTCAGAGTAATTCTGAATTAATTTCTTCCAGATGCAAAAGCCCCAATTAGAGCTTTCCGCGGATGCAGTGGCCACTATGGTAAATGGCACTTTTGGTAAGCTGACTTAACATTTTGAAAGGGAGAAGCTGAATCAATATGACAGCGTTGTAGCATCTTTGATTGGACAGGGACGTAGACCACAGTAGGCTCTGGGGATGTGGCTTTCTGTGGAGAGAAATTGGGAGATTTAGAGCATACTGTTGCGAGCAGGTCAGTGACAGGAGGGAGGATTGCAGCTGTAAAAATGACAGTGCATCTGTGTGTTTGGAAAAAAGGCGCATCCAGATGTGTGCCTCGTTGCTGAAATACAGCATACATTTTCAGAGTAAATCAATCTCAGAATAAACACAACTGACTAAACAAGCGTATAGTCCTTTTACTTCACACAGTGACAGAAAATAAGAACTTTCCCTAGATCATCACAAACTCATCTCACAGGTAAGACTCTAAAATAGTGAGGAATAGAAAATACTTCTTTGTGGAATCTATGAGCTGGCTGTCTGGTGTCGGGCATGGTGAGGTGGTGGTTGCCTCTTGCATGTCATTATTCAGCTTAATGCCTGGGGCAGAAGTATAAATTGCAGGTTTGCTCAACGTGATGCCGGCGAACGCTACGCTGAGCCGCTTGGGCGAGCGAGTGTCATCAGCCCCCCACCGCGCGTCGACAGCTAGGGAGGAGATGCATCTGTCAAAATGAGTTTTCAGGGTCCAGCAGGCAGTGGTGCCGAAGCCTAAGCCAGCCCCTGGCGATAACAGCCTTCACCCGCCATTCACCTTCCACCTTCAGCTTATCAACACTGCCTACTGTCTAACTGAGACCACCCAGGCTGCTCGATCTACCACCACAAACAGCCATTATTGCAGGACATAAAAGGCAACGTAAACATACACATGCAGTCGCACAGACATGCAACAAGGCAGGCACGATGTGACGTGAATGATTGCATCTGCCCACAGGGAGCTGTGCACCAAGGGAAGGCTATCACGTATGCACACACTGATTCTCTCACTCACCAAAGCAAACAATCAGTTTGCACAAGCACAAAATTTACCGTGCATCTCATATAATAATATGCACATCAAATACTGCACACATAATCGTGTTTTCTTGTGTGTTCACAGACCCCCTAACACAGAATCTAATGTGGAGCAGACTTAACGACATGCACAACAAACACATCTTGTGAGTACAGTCCCGCACTGAAGATGCACATGCACATCACACATAATTATACCCACAATAGACACATGCATCATCATTGTTGTGCATGTGAAATCACACACGCATCACCAGGGAAAAGAGAATATGCCAGCAGAAACTTGCAGGGTGTACTAGACTCTAGTGAATATTAATGTAGCAGCAGTGCAAGTCTTGAATCCATCCTTCCTCCCTGAGTGTTAATTTACTGACTGCCTGCGTTGCCTTTTTGTTTATTTGTTTGCTTGCTTTTTTTTTTAATAATTTGCGGCTACCAAACAACAGAGCATTATTTTGTGCCAATGCTACATGCCGGCTCAGTGTGAGGCAGATTTTCTAAACTTCCAATTTTCATTTCCTGCTATGTTTGCTCATTCATCATGACAACTGGCAAGGAACACGATAACCTTTTCAGGCGAGTGTGCTTACCCAGCGCAAGCAATTACAGGAGAATGAGAGGGGCCAGGGCCGGCTTTGTTTTAAAGGTTAACATACTTTACATCGAAGCATATCCAACGCTTGAGAGATTTCTCCTGTCAACTAAATGAACATCTAGTTATGTGAGCTCTGATGAAGTGTGCGCACACAGAGTGGCATCCGCATATTTAAATACACATGTACACAGAGGTAAACACACACGTGACGGATGCCTACACCCACCCACATGCAGACGACCATGACCGGTCGAATGTGTGAATTTGTTTCTTTTTTTGTTTTCGACGTAAATGCCAATTTCACAGGGAGGCCATTTTTACTTTTTAGCGGTTCCATTTAATCTGCCAATGCCTCTCCTCATTAATTCATTTTCTTGCCTCCCATCAATGTCACTTTTATGCAAGCCAATTAGTTACACTAGCACTAATTAAAGCCCCAACGATTCTGCAGCGGTCAATAATCAGAACGAAGGCTGGGGGAGTGACACACTGGTGACATACTAGGCATGCATTATAGTGTTGTCTCTGTCACCACATCATCTTCAAACCTAGAGATGAAAAATAGAGCAAAAGGAGGAGAAACCTTCCACAGCGAGGTGTGAAGGCCATCCTCCGCATTTTGCTTTCTTTGTTTCCACACCTGTCTTAACAGCCTAGCCCGTTTTTGCCTCCACATTGTGTGTAATGCATGCAAAACAAGCCTCCCTGATGCCGATGAGGATACGACCTTCATTCAGTAAAGCAGTGCACTTCGTTGTGATAGTGACACATTTTCCCCAAGACAAATACAGCTCCCGCTTGTGAGCCGTTTAGAGTGGCTGTTCACTGATGTTAGAGGTTAAATTCTGCTTTATTGAAACAGGCCTGACTGATTATGTGGCTGACTGAGGTTCACTGCCTTGGAGCAACAATCCTCATTCAACCACTACATTTATGATGAATTTTAATATTAGAGTGGGGTGCATGGCCTTCGTCAGGGTAAGGAAAGTCTGAGTTATTAAAAAAATTCCCTGACGAAGGTCATATGACACAACTTGAACAAGGAGATCATGTTTGCTGTGGCTGAATAAGGACCATCGCTCCTAGTGTTGCCACCAATGATTGGTATTATTTTCTCGATTCATATATTGTTTTGTCTATAAGAAGTTAAAAATCTGTAAAAAAAAAAATAGGCAGTATAATTTCCCAGAGTCCAAAATAACTTATTGAAATCGCTTTGTTTTGTCCAACTAACGGTCTAAAACCTTGAGAAATTTCAATTACTATCATACATGACTTAGAAAGAGAACAAATAATCATATTTTAGAGAGAGGAAGCAGCAAATGACTTTCAATTACAGATCATCAAAACAGCTACTGAATAATTTTCTGCCAATTGACAGATAAACCTTCAGCTCTCGTTGCTTCAAGGCAGCACTATTCAACTAAACTGAATCGGCTGAATATTACTCTATTCCATTTATTTCACTGTTTAGTTACACTGCTGTTTTCAATGTCAAAGATCAACTTAATATCATCACAAAGTCTAATGAATACCCAGAAGTATATAAAGAAGTAGCTCAACCTTGGCTAACTTCGACTAGTGTTGGGATGGTTCCTTTTGAAATGTAATAGCTACCCTGTTAAAATGTAATAAGTAATGCAAAGGCATGTGAGTTGCTGCGGTTGATTACTTTTTCATTACTTTTCAAACAAATATTTTGTACTGGGCAATAAAGCTGAAAAACATCTGGAAATAGGATAGATATGACAGTCACCCTAACCCTACCCTGTCAGAGTCCATGACCCAGCCCCTAAACCCTAACCCTGACAACTCGACAATTCACAAAACTCAACAATTTTTTACTGGAGTCTGGTACTGGGTCACAGAATTTGGTGTTACAACTGGCATCCCTGCATGGTGAAAAGATGCAAAGCGACAGAATATTATATAAGCTTTTTTTTTTTTTTAACTAGTACATTCAGATGTGACTACTTTGTGATCCCCACCATTTTGATTAGTGACTGTGATTTACAATATAACTGATTACAATTTCATTAGGGCCCAAGCACCGACCTCACTGCGAGGGCCACACCCTTTAAAGAGCAGCCCCTGCAGTTTCACCGAAATGCACGAAAATCGGTGCACACTTGTTCATGTTGTAATTTAATTTCATGTAACTAGTTTCTTCCCAACACTGGCCACAGCATCAGTAATAATTACTCAGTCATTTTACTGCATAATCAGTACTTTTGACGATTTAAAGGAACAGTGTATGGGATTTAGTAGCATTAAGCAGATTGCCGATTGCAACCGGCTGAAACTTCTCCCATGTGCCAAACATGAACTCCTATTTAGAATTTCTTCAGTGTTAATTGTTCAAGAGGTTTTTACTGTGAGCCAAATTATCGCAAGAGGGCTTTCCTCTCGGAAACAAACCACGTAATTAAACCTGTGAAAACACTAAACAAAGTAGTTTCACATTACAAACCAGGGTTTCTCCAACACTGTTTAGCATGTCGAAAATGGCAGCACCTGCTAATGTGTGCTAACTTTTTTTTCCCCTGATAACTTAAGATCCAGATGTTCAGATGTTAGATGTTTTACTGGGAGTCAAATACGCTACAGGGGTCTCTTCCTCTCAAAAAAACAAACCTGGTGAATTAAACCAGTAAAAACACTAAATAAAGCAGTTTCACGTTAAAAAGAAAATCAGTGGCTGACGCGAAAATGTGAATTGCCCTATGGGTTTGTCCATTCTGGGCTACTGTAGAAATATGGCAGTGGAACACTGGGGACTCAGCAGACAAGGACCAGTTCCCTATCTGGGTAATGAAAACCCGATGATTATTATTTTCAGGTGATTATACACTAAAGAAAACACACTTATTATACTGAATACCATTTCTGCCAGTACAGCACAGTGCACTTTGCTGATAGTCCCTCTGTGCACTTTTAAGATGTTTAATCATACTGGATTATTTTTAATTTGTAATATTATTTTTATAATATTTTAACTTGAATTAAGGATCTGAATACTTCTTTCATCTCTGCTTTTTGTTTTTTCTTTATAACCCAAAAAATAAGATGACTTTTAAAGCAGTGACTGTACTGTTAGATTCAGTACCAAATTTGAAATTATATCAGCCAGCAGCCATAAATTCCCTGTTTAAATTCTCTCACTCTGTTCAGCAAGGTTTTCAGTTTCGATGCATGAGAGTTGTAATCTCAATGTTAATTCGACATCCAAGTGTTTGCTAGGAAATAAAAACTACGCTATTCCTGTTAAATTTAGCCTTAATTCTATAAAGAACCCTTGAGTGTTGCACTTACTGACCTAACATTGGTGATAATGTTTTTCATTTGAGTCCTTATCTTAGTCTGGTAAGAATACAATTGTCATGTTCAATAAATCTGGCCAGTAGTGAGCAAGGAGGACATCCTGTTTTGTTTCTGTTTAATTTGAGACACTGCCATGACTCTCAGTTTCTATTATTAGCATTGCAATTGGGAACAATGAAAAATCGGTTCCTAGGTTTAGGCATCAACAATTGATAGAGTTTGGTTTGAAGCTGGTTGGATCACTTTTTAAGACACCTATTGTTAGCCAAAACGTTAGCTAACTAGCTAGGTTATAGCTACATCAGGAGAAGGCAGTCTAATGTTAGATCACCAGTGTCAGCCATGTTCACTTCCTCCTTATTCCTAAGGTAACATTGGAGATTTGGAAGAGCAGAGATAGGTTGATTGCAGATATATTTTCAAGATGACGTGAAGTAGCCAGGGAAGATCAAGGCTAACATTTCTTTGTTATATTATCTCTGTACATTCTCTAAAGTAACTACATTTTTTTGGATGAAAATGACTTCAGTAAATATATTCTATTACATACTGTAGCCCTTAGCGTCGGCTTATGTCCACTGTGGCACCCAACTTAAACAGAACTGGTGTCATCATGTCTCTTTTTGTCAAGCTTGTCTGATTCACAACAGTAATACAGGGAGCAGGCCTTGGGATTGGTCAATTGCTGAGTTTGTGTTGCAGATATACACTTTCTCTAACATTCATAAAAATTGTCTTTTAAATATTCTTTCCTATTCCTGAATTTTTTGATTATACATTTCCATTTTTTGATTCAAGTAGTTTGGGTGTGTATTTTTTTTTTTTTTATTTGTACAGCCTAACTGAAAGGAAAAAGAAAGTGTGCCAGGAACTAAGGTTGGTTACGTTTTGTTCTTGAAATGTCTGTTCTGTTTTCATCTCTAAAAATATTGTCAACAGAACCAAGATTTGATAAAAACCGGATTCAAAATGCAGAATCCGAATTTTTAAAACTGAAACAATATCCAAACCTAAACCTGAGTCTAAAAAAATATTTTTATCTATGGAACAACCTTACCTTCAATCGCTCACTCTCTCTTTGAGACCTCTCTTGCGGTTGCTTTCTTACTGTAGTGTTCTTACTTTAGCAAGAAACATTTGAGCTATTCGTTCTGCAACTGTTGCTAAGCATGCACAGCTATGAGTTTCAGGAATTTCACAGTTGTTTCCCTCTGACAGGGTGCTGCTGGGCACACCTTAAGAATCATGTTCCAGGGAATCCACTTCCAGGCTTCACCCAGAGCAGTCACTTAAAAGTACAGACTGCTATCAAGTCCACACCTCTCCCCTCAGTGCTGCTGTGGTTTCATCTTAAACCCTCCTTGTCCTGGTCACTTTCCTCCCTTATTCAACTGCCCTCTTCCTCAACAATCTGTCATTTTCTGACTGTTGTTTACTATCTGATTGCAGAGAAGAGTTCACAGCCGAGAAAACAAGTGAAATAGAGGTGAGGGGTGTTGTTGTTGCTGCTCTTCCTTTTCCTAACTTTCTGTGAGAGTTATTTGACAAACTGGTCGTCCCAATTCTCTTTTACCAAAGTGAGGTATGGGGTTTTCATAATATTGAGCAAATAATGAAAAATTGGCTTCCAACTTTTTTGGTTTTTTTTGCCCACATACCCCAACAGCCCTATCAGATGGAGTCAAGTACCCCTTCATCCAGCGCAACCTCACATGCTCCAGATGTGTTCATGGAGAATTGATTTTAAACTGGATGTTAACACTATTATCTATACAGATGTGGGTATCTTTACATTGTGTCTTGTAAAGTTGAACTGTCAAAGGTTACAATTGTGCTAAGTGGCAGAAGTTAGACGCTCCAAGCATTTATCCATTACTTTTAGCTATTTCAACTGTTTATCAGAGCTGCAACAATTAATCAATTGATAGTCAACTTTTAAATTAGCAGCAAATTAATTTGATGATCAATTCATCTGTTTGAGTTACACCTCTCTGATTTCAGTCTCTTAAATGTGAATACTTTCTGGTATCTTTACTGCTCTGACAGTAAACTGAGTATCTTTGAGTTGAAGACAAAACAAGACATTTCAGGACATCATCTTGAGCTCACTGGTTGACATTTTTCACCATTTTCTGACATTTTATTGATCAAACAAATAATCAAGTAAATCGAGAAAATAACTGACAGATTAATCGGCAATGAAAAAAAAATCTTTAGTCGCGGCCCTACTGTCATTTACTGTCTACCAACGCCGGGACGTCAACAGAAGCACACGGTTGGGTTTAGGTAACAAAAGTACATGGTTGGGTTTAGAAATTCGGAAAGCCAATACCAGACTCCTGGTTGAAAGGCTGGGTTTGTTGGATCCATGCACCATCCCTCCCACCCGCCCTATAGGGACTTTCCAGCTCCTTATATGAAGAAGTTACCGGCAGCTTTTCAACTTGACGCAAACCGGCGGCTGATCATACTAGGTGCTTCGGGCCAATGACAGCCTATCATGACAACGTGAAAGGTTATGTCCAGCAGCATTACATACTGATGCCGCTTGGCCTCGTTTTAGACCACTGTGAAATCCCTGACCAAGCGGAAGTATCTGAATAGTTTGGAATGACAACAGGCTGTGACTCTTGATTTCTTACAGCATCTATGTGAGCTATCTATCACTTTAGGCTAACTGCTAACTTCTCTGCTTGCCTGCCAACTAAAAGCACTCTCAGTTGGTCTCCATCAGTGTTCAGGTGTAACAGCTACTTACTTACATTTAGAAGAAAAAAATATTAGCGGAGCTACTCCACAATCTAACTCGTAGCCCTTGGCAACTTCAGAGGTAGCCTACAAGGAGCCCTGTTTTGGAAATACTGGTAAAAAAGATAGAAGTTGGATACAAATGCAAAAAATGGCTCTGTTCAAATACTAAAATTTGCCAAATTACATATTTATGAACAATCAAGTTTTTATTGCATTTGTCCAGTTTTTGAATTAAGCTACCGGGCAACAGGTGACGCTGATCTTTGACACTTTATTTTTCCTTTTTTTCATGCAAACAGTTCCAGTTTTATCTGCTGAGGTTACGAAAGATTGTACACCGAGATTTGGGCCACAGCCAACACACAATGGAATTGATGTTGTGGTGCTAAAAGCATTAAAATTACATTTTAAAAATGTAAAAGCAACATCGTTTTGCAAAAAGAATAAGACAAATCCCCTGGATAATCCACAGGCTTTCTGGTGTAAAGTTTTCATGAGAACAAAACCCTATCCAAGAAATACTTTCCATAAAAAAACTGTGAGAGATAGATAAAATGTTTTTGGGGGGTATTTGAGTGAACTGACCCTTTGAAAATGTTTGGTGTATATCTGACTCAACTAGGATAGGACCGCTGGGAGGGGGAGGGTTGCCTTCTCGCTAAGTGTTGCAGAGCAGATGAGTGACACTGGATGGCCAGCTGTGGATTTTTTTTTTAACCTTCATCACTAGAGACTGGTCAGATCTGGGCCAGGCCACTTGAGTCCCCGATCACAAAACATGACCATATCTAATCCTTAAAGGGTCAGTTCACCGAAATGACCAAACCACCGTTTCTCTTCTCTTACATCTATCGCTCTCTTTCTGGTGGTATCTAACCCTTTAATTTGGCCCCGTTCTGACCATCTCTGCCTCTGCCTCAATAGAGGGAGGTATTTTGTTTTAATTGAAATTAGTTCCCTGTGACCTCCACATATAAATCAAGAATATGAGGAGAACGATAGGTCCATTAATCAATTAGCTGAATGACATATATTCAGCAACTATTCTGATAAGTGTTTCGGTCATTTTCTAAGCACAGATGCGAAACACTCCCCAGTTTCAGCTTCTGTATTAAGAGGATTTTATGGTATTCTTTGCGTAATGTGACAGTAAACGGAATGTTTTGGGTTTTGGCTGTTGCTTTGACAAAAAACAAACAATTTTAGATGTCATCTTGGGTTTTAGGAAACTATAATTTCCATTGTTTCAATTGTTTTCTGACATTTCTGTTTGACCAAATGATAAATTGATAATAAAACATAAGGCAGAATAATCTACAATGAATATAAACATTATTTAACCCCTTAATGGAGTGTTACAAATATCTTCTCCATGTTGCGAGCCCCAACAAACATAATCCCATTCACCGGGGCAGAGACTGACATCTCAAGACTTTGCTAAATAAAATAAAAAATTAGTGAGAAAATCTTCTGTACTGAACTGATCCTTTAATGTCCAAGTCAAAGCCATATAATGCTGAAATATGGTGCAACATTTAGATTAATTTGTCCTTTAAAAAAGGCTGTAACACAGGATCGAGCCGCCTCTTAAAAGTGGACTCAAAAATAAAAGAGCCCTCTGGGAAATAAAGCTTTGGCAGCTCCGAGCTACTGTAGCTGTAGTAAATATTATATGACAGTGATTTTCTTCCACTCAGTGAGAGCGATATCCAACCTTTCTCATTGTGCTGCTGCCAACTTTTACCACTGGATTTAATTCTAACAGTATTTCTGCTTTACTTCGTTAATAAAGTCCCACCGTATTCTCCTCGCTTCGACTCTTTTCGGAGATGTCGGTTCAGACACCACAGCAATAAATTATGAGGTGGTTTGAAAATTAGACCCTATTAAAGTTTCATAGTCTAGCGGGCAGAGTGAATACCCAGATGGTGAGCTTAGCTGCTGTGTTTTTTTTTTCTTTTTTTCCCTTTTTAATGTCCATCTCAGCAGTTAGCATGCACAGGCTTTCAGTGCCAAATAGCTCAGGCAGCTGGACGTGATGAAGTGGATAAAAAGCCCTGTTAATTGAACTGGATCAATGGGAACTCCCTGGCCTCGCCTCTTGGCAGGTCCAAGGAGGAGTTTCCTAAACTTGAATCTATGTAAAGGAATACAGTACGGATTACTGACCCCTGTTTGATGCCAGTGATTGTACCTTCCAGAATCTCTGATCTGCTCTGGGCAAGGATGAATGAAATCATCAAAATCCACCTTTTGGGGGTGAAGTAATTACACAAATCAAAGCTTTCTTAATGTTCCAGTGGTACACCTGCCTCCAGCACCTGGCTGAGGGGCCTGACTGTCACTGCAACATTTTAGAAAGCAACTTGAGGTCCAAAAAAGTGCCTGGTGGAGAGGACATGCAGGGTGCCGGGGACACAGAGGACGGGCATGGATGGATGAATGTATAGATGGATGGATGGATACGAGTCAAGGCGGCTGGGAAGGGTGACTGGCTGGATGTAATGGAGGGGAGAGGAGGGCGGGGAAGGCTAAATGAATAATGAGGATGTGGAGGACTGATGAGACGTGCAGTGCTGCGTACCTCCTCCTCCTCATGCTGCTGCGGCTGCTGACAGGGCTGCGGTCGGCTGACGGAGTGTGTGAACCCCGGTGCCTTTACCCGCCATCACCGCCTCCTTGGACTGGGAACAACCTGCGCTTTAACGCCTTCTCCTCCTCCAGCTCCCTCTCCTCTAATCACACTGACACCTTGGATGTGTTACGTCCCTCCTCGTCCTCATTCCCACAGGCTCAACAAACCTGCAGGTTTTTGGTTCTCCTCCTGCTGCGACTCCTCCTCTCTCCTCTCTCCTGCTCCTTGTGTCCGTTATACACCACAGCCTCCCTCTACCTCACTACTTGATAAATAATTTTGCCCCCCGTCGCTGTTTCACTGTTGTTTCCTGATCTTATCCTAGTTTATCTCTCTCCCCAGAGGTGATATTTAATGTAAACATGTAAGAGAAAACATCACAGCATCCACACACGTTTATCCGGAGCCCGATCCGCTGTGAGGAGGGGACAGCAGCGGCGGCAGAGCAGCAGGAGTGCGGCTGGTCCTTCACGAGGCTCGTCGGGCTGATGTACAGTATGAGCGCAGTGAAAGCAATGGAGAAAAACACAATAAAAAATTATATCCTCTCCCACCTCTGAGTCCTGTCACTGCCAAAACATGTTCCCCGAGTCCTGAAGGAAAAACAAAAACAACTAGTCGTCTACTTTCACTTCCCCCGCTTCGGTTTGTCAGCCCGCTCCTTATTGTTTTTCTTCTCCCCGGGTCTTTCCCCCGCTCCGTCTTGGACCGAGCCCTGTCGGATTCCCCAGCCGGGCAAGGGAGCTGCTGGCCCGGGCAAGCAGGCTGTCAGACACCGCTCTACTGACGGAACTCTACCACGTCACTGCATTATTAGCGGAGCATCTCACGTGACCCTGTTAGACGCTCATGCTGCGTTCAAGGGGTGTGGGTGAACCCCCCCTTATCAACACACACACACACACACACACACACACACACACACACAAACACACACACGCCCCAGCTCAAATGTGTTCCAACACACACTGTTATAATTAAAAGTTGCTAAAGGTGCGGCCTGTGTGATTACTGTTATTGTATTCTTGTTCCAGGCTATTATTACTGGACACATTTAGAGCAAAAAATTATTAAAGTTTGAGGGTGATTAAATTAAATGGTAGTTTTTATGTTTGGATACAGCAATGAAAAAGGTACAGTATATTTTCTAAACCTTATTGAGAAGGGACTCATAAAACATTTAAGAGGCTCTAGAAATATTTGTTTTGGAGATTTTCTAATGTTATGTTTCCTAGTAGTGTGTTTCTATAGAAGCCATGCAAAGCCACACTTGCATTTTTTTTAATGCCGTTATCTAAAATCACGTTATTCTGCTATCTTGTGTAAACGGACGCTATCTTAAAATAGAGGTGATAATCAACCTGCACTAACAAGAAACAAAAAGGTTGTTTCCTTTTATTATTCACAATGGTTATCAGAGATCAAACTTCACAACTGTAGCAACTTATGTAAGCTGAAAAAGTCACATCAAGAAGTACCCATTACTGTTAGGTGAATCAGACTTTATTTCAATCAAGGTCTAACAGGACCCCAACCATCATGATGGTGATCTTGAAGCTTGAAATCAGGTGTGGTCAAATGAACCAGACACTCATTATTGAGTTCTCCATAATTACCCAGTGATAAATTCCCTTATCCTGAGAAAAAAGAAAAAAGAAAAAATGTACCCTCTATCATGAGAAATCAAGATTTGTAATCTCAAGATAACAGCATTAAAAAATAATAATAACAGCATGCACAGTTGTTCTCAGCTTCCATAGCTTTGTAAGACCTTCATTTTCCTTTTTGTATACCATATTTTTACGCTACAATAAAATTGTAAAACTTACCCTCATGAAACTATAAGCCTCCATTAAAGCTTTCATACACCATATCATACACCATACGATATGATACGACACGTCAGTAAGATAAATACAATACAATATGATGCGGCACAACCGTACAAAACAATTTTTAGATAAGCACTAACAAAAACAAGGATAATGTCAAGGATACAAATTCAGAACAGTGGCTTTAAAATTACATATATTCAATTACAAGTTGCAATTTGAATAGAAAACTGAGCAGTGATTCACCATTTTACACTGTATGTATAGCCATATGGACAAACTTGTCTATATACCTTTAAGTTTTTTTGCTCTGAGGCAGTTTTTAATGGTTAGGGGTTTTAATGAGTGAAAATCTTACTCTTACAGCAAACAATGATTTTGTTCAAACAATACTGTGCTTCCCACTTTGTTGCCGCAGTTTGGGCTGGGCCATTTCCTGTTTCAACATGACAATGCTCCTATGTGCACAAAGCCAAGTCAATGGCATTAGTGTGGAAAAACGTGTCCTTCCTAAATAGAGTACCAGCAGGATGATCTGGAACCTTGACTGCAAGTCAGGCTTTATCGCCCAACATCAGTGGCTGACCTCACTAATGCTACTGAGGCTGAATGGGAGCAAATCTCTGCTGCACAGGTCCCAGACACTGCTGGAAACGTTCCTGGATGAGGAGCAGCAGCTTAATCCTTGGAGTATGTTTAAGAGACATATAGGTATGATGCTTCTACATACTTTTGGTCACATTAGGTAGTCATGTATTTCATCGAAGCTGTCTGTCAAAGCTGCTTACTAACTGATACTTGATTGTTGACTGTCACATTAAGTAACATTTTGAAACAAAAGAGGAAGATGAAGCAACCTGACTAAGATCTTATGTCTTGTTTTGCAGAGTTTTGGTTTATAAAACAAAAAGAATAAGTTAATGTCTACTGCTTTATGTCCATGTCCAGAAAGGCATTGTGTTCCTGTGACTGGGAATATAATGAAAATGTGATGATGGGTTAATGATCACAAACATCTGACTGCAGATTGGAGATTATAATGTGAAAATTCAGCAGAGCAGTAAAACTATGGAGGTCTATTCAGAGAATAAACAAGAAAAGAAGAAGGAAAAACATTTGCAAGCCGTGTCTTCCAACTGGAAGCAAAAGTGGATGGCATTTCCAAAAAGGAAACTCATTCCTCCCACTTTTCCCACATTCACATGAATGCAGCATCACTCCCTTCCCTCCCTCATGTTCCCCTCCTTCAAGCCAACCACCCTACTCCCCCTCTGTGGGCGGAAAAAAAGGGGATTTAACTCCTCCGTAAGAGCATGGTGGCCAGTGGTTGTCTGGTAACAGCTGGATTTGCCATCATTGTGCTCTTTGTTTAACCCTGCCTGCGATGTTTCTCTCTGGACACAACCATTTTAAAACACATTTTTGCCCTGTTTGTCACATTAGTAATGCATCATTATTCACACATGATTACCAACTATATTTAGCATGCTTTCACATCTAGACTAAGGAGTAAAAAAAAACAACAACACTCGAGGTCCTTGACAGCACTGACTCTCTCCCTCCACTACAGCATGATGATGAAACCCTACCTGCCTCATTAATGACTTAAACACAATGGGAACCCTTCATCAGCCTTCAGTCATGTTTACACTCATGCAGCTCCAGAGACCGCCGTGCTTCTTGATAAGCGATGAAAGCAGCTTGTCTCTTTCCCTCCCTCAGTAGAAGTGGAGCAGATGGAATTATGGCTCATGCAAAAAGCAGCTCGCCACTTCAGGGACAGTGCGCCAGTGGAAAAGCGGCCTCTTGCAGCACTGTAAATATTGTAAGGTAGCACCACAGTATAGGAGCACAGGTGACTGAATAATTAATAGGAGCTGTGTCTTTGACAGATATACTTTGGAGGCCATTAGCTCGGCTACCTGGCCGGTGAGAGCATATTTGTCAAAAGAAAGTAATGCTGGGGTGGTGATTGATTTCCCGAGGCTGCCAGGTTAGAGGCGGCGCGCCTCTGTACATTAATATCATGTGGCATCTATTAGATAGGTGACTTCCTCAACTCGTCTGGCCCGGCTGCCTCGGCAAAGACCAGCGAATCAAAATTCAAATTGTCATCATTAATTGCCTGTGCTCGGGGAGTATTTTAGAACACCACGTCTGCCTCTCCTGCTGGAACTCAGAGAAACCCAGTCCCCTGCACACAGACACTACACATATACACAGATGTCCTCATGTAAAATAAACAAATATGCACACACGCACAAACCCATACTTTATTACTTTCCTTGAATGTCTTACTGCTGCCTCTGCAGTCATTTTTATAAAGCAGATTACAGCTCCTGTAATCTGATCCCCTTTTATCTCACAAAATTTAAACACCCGTGCCTTCAAGTGAAAAGTCAATAAAAACATGTGTGTGCCTTGGCGGGAAGTGAGGTGCTATTCACAAGATGGGACTAGTGTGGAAAAAAGCAAATAAAGACAGAGACCACATTCCTTTATTGTATTTTTTTTTGTTTTGTTTCAACACTTCTAAAAAGTATGAAAGAACAGCCCAGTTTCTTTTCTATGCAAAGCAATACGTTCAAACACAAATGGGCTGACATTTGCATATATAGCAACCTGGAAACCCTTTCACATTTGAATAATTTCTAATTTCTATGCTTTCAGTCATGGTCAGTTCGCCATATTGGCAAGTTCTGCAAGGAAATGCTAACTGACATGGCAAATAATGTAGTTATATCTACCTATTCACACTGGGAGCTCACCCATTTTATATCTGTTTTTTTCCCCTTTGTTCTAATTCTTTCTAAAGCACATTTTTCTCAAGTTGTTCTGTACTTTACTTCCTCTTTTTCTCTCAGACACTGCAGGAGGAAGGAAAGGTTGGTTATCTCGACGCTACGCCTTTTAAGAAATGCAGTCTCAGATGACATGCGAGCTGTTATTGCTTCTCTTAAAGAGTGCAGTCGCAATATCCTGTGGCAGAGCCTCAAGTGCAGGCAGGGATGTCTCTGTGAATATCTTTGCCTTTGCTCAGGCTTTGGCTGTTCAATGAACAAAAATCGGGGGTCAGATCTGTTATCGCACAGGACAGCTTACAGAGCATGAACCAGTAATTCACTATATTTCATACTATCTTGGGAGCTAATTATGGCGCAAATTACGCAGGTTTAAATGTGACTTATCATTCAAATCATAACAGGGCACACTGACTATTATGTGGGGAAAAAAAATTTGTTTTGCTGATAGCGACTAGCTTTGCACCTGCAGCCAAGACAGTTTAATGATGTATGTGCACGTGTTCATTAATTAAAAAAATAACAATTTGCATGAGTCACACATACTGCCTGAAAGGAGTATGTAATTATAAAAAAAAAATGCCTCCAAGAGATGCATTCGACCACATTAATGACAAAATGAAAATGTAGTATACGTCAGATCCATATGTAAATACATTTTCCTGAGCAGATCCAATAAGAAAATGCATGCAATTCAAACAGCTGGCAGGCAGTTTGGGTAGTAACATGCCTGTCAAAATGAATTGTCTGGATTCTTGCAGATGGGCAACAAGCAGCGCTGCGTTTACTGTCAATGGATAGAGGAAGGAGAATGATAGCCAGCACACGTGCACGGTTGTCTGTGTCCCTCACAAGAAAGAGAAATCTGATTTCAGCCTGTATACAGGCAACACATTTTAATTCCATGCTTAAATCCATCTAAACTGTATCCACACACGCCTGGACATACTTGTTATAGCCTGGGCTTAGGAGAGCCTGAGCTGTACGATCGTCACTGCCAGATATAGATGTGGTCAGACAGTCGGAGATCCAGCCACAATGTACAAATGAGCAATGTAAACAAGAAGAGCTTGAGGTGAAAGCAGGAAGTCGTGTGGACAGTAACAAGGGATGCATTACATGCCTGTTAGGGCAGGAGAATACTGTGACGTGATCTTACAATCAATCAAATATCAAGAATGGTAGTGACATGACAAAAAGCTGTAGTAAGTGATTAACATGGAGGGTTATGTAAATGTGATAAGAACAGAGACTACTTCGTGTGAACCGGTCATGAAAAACAAATACATGATATGGCTCCTGTTCTAATTTGAATTCAACAGAAATGCAGTCCACACGCAGTGCTCATACAAGTGAAATAAAGCAGGGAGAAGGAAAGCAGGGAGAAACATAATACTGGGACTTTGTTGTCATTGTCAGCAGCATAATCTCAAAATCTCAAAAGTCCAATCTTGACAATCTTGTTCACAAAGCAGGTCAAAACAAGAAATGAAGGAATGTCGAGTAGATATATTTGGGAACCAGAGTGGCTGTTGAATAAAATACTAAAAGACATGTCTTAGTATTGGCTCTTATTCCTCTTAATCAAATCTGGATTTTCTTATTGTCTTTACATGATAGAGACCATCCTTCCCTAAAGTTTGTACAAGCAGCTAAGTAGTAGCATAGGAAAAGAGCATAGGGAGGAGGCCAGTGTGTATGGACGGATCACACAAGCACAGGACTTTGACCTAGGAGACCCTTGTTTGTGTCCAATGTGAAACAAAAAGTCAACATTGAGCTATTTTCACTTAAATACTTTAATACATATTGTCATATTACAGACGTTAAGTATGTTAAGTAGTGATGTGATGTGATGTTATGTATGTGTATGTATGTAAGTTAAGGTACCAAACAAACGCATATTCTAACCCATGTCACAATTCATTTCTTAAACCTAATGACACTGGAAGGGGTGCTAATTTAGGAAACGCTCCTGTGGGTAGTTTTACAGTCAAGGAACAAACTATGTATGCTGCCATACGGGTTAAATAATACAAATGTATGTATCTGGCTGGCTTAAGGCTGAATATGACATCAGAGCATATCTAATGT
The DNA here is from genome assembly GCA_026686955.1 of Epinephelus cyanopodus. Lineage (NCBI taxonomy): Eukaryota > Metazoa > Chordata > Actinopteri > Perciformes > Serranidae > Epinephelus > Epinephelus cyanopodus. The sequence continues at coordinate 32,969,144 of CM048920.1, read as the reverse complement.
GTTAACAGTTTACCAAATACACGCTTCAGTGGCTCCTACAAACAGATAACGATCTAATCCATTACATAATGCATCCATTAGATTATAATATGTGCCATAACACCATCCAATTAGTCGTATATTAATATGCTTTAAAGAGATAGTGTGTAGGAGGAAGGCAGGGAGGTGGAGTAGTTGGAGAGGCTGTCCATCAACCACACAACTCAGCCTCAAGGCTGTGTGTGGGCCACCAGACACCTGACCACCAGACTCCTCAGCCAAGAGACTGAGTACATACCAGCTGCTGCAAAATGACCTCTGACCTCCGTGTGAACGAGTGGATAGAAGTGTCATCTGCAACGACAGGAATGTTCTTTCTAGACATCTTTTCTCTCTGTAAATATATAAACTGTAGATTGTTAAAACGCAGTGTTTTTTGTCATGAGATGATTGTTTGTGCAATCCATTTAAGAAGTACAAAATCAGTTAAGTGCCCAGCCCATCATTAAGGTGGATTATAACTATCAGCAACATAAAGAAATGGCCAGATACTTTTCCTTTCAGCGGCATTATCACAAATTGCATTAGGCTGCCTTTTTATTAATAGCCTAGTAATCAGTCTGTGTAAACACATGGAGAGCAGTGAGTGCTGAAGAAGTGCCGCTGAAGTGCTGTAATTGTTTTCAAAACACACTGTACACACTACCTGCCCGACTCCACACAACACACAAAGTTAGCGACTAGCTAGTAAACTGCGCATTTAGCAGCTACAGTCATATGTTACCCCAACAATCTGGTGACAGCCAACACAGAGCTAAAAGGTGAGTTAACAGGCTACATTTGTCACATGGCTAGAAGCATGTATCTGTATTTGTATCTGTACCTGCTTGATACTGTAATTTGATACTGTTAGTACATATACAAAGCTAATTGTCAAAAGTGAAGTAGCTAATCCAGCATGAAACAACACTGCACAAAGCTCAGGGGTGAACTCCAAAGCTGACAGAAAATAGACAGACATGCAGTTTGTGAAACAGGCATGAAACGCTACATTGTGTAAGTCGAGAATGTAGTAGCGACATTTAGGAGAATAGTTGCCTAGCAACACACAGACACAGATAGTGCTGGATACTTTACAAGTCCATGGCAACATGGAGTCAAAAAAATGTGCCGTGTACTTAACATTTGGAGAACGAAAAAAAAAGTTATCATGTTGCAGTTACATAATAACCACATATGTATTTACCATCGGCAACCGTTAGCTGTTGTCACCTGCAGTGGAGCCTAAGATACACTGTAACAAAAATTATATTGCTCACAAAGATAACATAGCCAGAGAAAAGTGGACCTAACAGGATACAAATAAAAACATCTGTGCTAGCTAAAGTCACATTGTTAACTTACCATAGATGTTGGTATATTATGTCTGCTGTGGACACAGATAAAAGGTTGGTGGATTGGGTGGCGGCAACACTTATTGCTTAACTGTGCACTGATTACAGATGGTGGTTGAACCACTGAATGGATGGAATTGCCAGCCCATGAGTAACAAGCATTTCCTGTGGCCACTGTTTGTGGTCTGAACTGCTGAGACTGTGTTGCATTTCTTGGTTGGACGTACAGTTTATTCTAAATGACAAAATGAACTGGAGCCTTTGGGGTCTTTTGAGGCTCAGGATGAGTTGCTGAACTAATATTGTGCCACGATTCAGCTCAATTTCTAACCTACAGTCAGGAGGCAATTTGAAGGAGACGACATCCTTGTTTGTACATCCCACTTGTTAACCTGCCATCCCTCGTCATGCCCTGGGTGTGGACCCAGACGCTCTCCTATCCAGACCCAGACCTATAACCAATAAATTAGTGAGAATAATTCAGTTTTGATGGAGCGTTTCAACTTTGACTTTGAAGTATTTGTAGCACTGGTTCAGCAAACCCACAGACCAAACTCACCGGGGAAATGTGGGGGTCGTTAAAAATTAACAAACCGCCCACTGTCTACAGTACCAGATACCACACAGATAAGAGATCAATGCACTGGTTTTCTGGTGGGGTCATTCCTCTATATTGCAAATCTGCTTAAATGTTTGTATTGGCAAATGGCGTTCAGCTGACAGAGCAGGCCTGGTTTGGAAAGATAGCCTCTATAGATCTTCAGGGATGGTGGAGATGGAAGCATCCAGCATGATACACTGTGTACCTGTATATTCCTGATAATGTAAGCACCACTGAAACTGGATGTGGCTCAAACACTGCTTTATCCTTTTCAATTCCCCAAATGTCATTCCTGTAACTGTCAAATTGTCTGAACCTATTTCCACATTGCATAGTATGTGCTGGTAGAACTGTTGAAACTGCAATTTTTAAAGAGTTTCATGTGAAATATTTCATAGACGAACATTTCTATCTCATATTGGTAAAAATGATCAGGCTTAAAGGGTCAATTCACCCATTTCAAAAAAGCTAGCGGTATCTAGCCATGCAGATAGTTTTGGTTTGATGTGCTGAGCAGTCTCTCCATTGCTCACGACAAACCACAGACTCTTTTTAATGGGAAAAAAAATCCAATAGAATCTGTTTACAGAGACCTCTGTGGGTTATCCAGAGGAACTGTGATACTGGAAAGTCAGAATGCCGTTGGTTTGTATACAACTGTATTTATTCAATTATTGTACCATTACAAATGAAATGCCTCCATTATACTGAGGTGGCAGCAGAAATTTAGAGATGGCTATCTCAAAACCTTGGCGTATAAAACCCAAACTATCTGCATTACAACACTAGAAGTAAGAAATTGCTTTTTTTGTTGTTGTTTTTTTTTGTAATTTGGCTAAACTGACCTTTAAAAGTCTGACTGCTGTAGATGCTCAGAGCAATAGTGTATTACAATATGAAGCTAAAAGAGGTTTAAATATCAAACTGTAACAATAGGGCTGGGTACTGTTTAAAAACAATTACAATACCAGTAGCAATATCAGTACCCCTGAATGGATGCCAATACCAATAGAGTACTTCATTTGATACCTTTTTTCCTGCTTCATTCGACAACCATCATGAGAATGGAAAAATACAGTTGCATATAATGACACCACCACTCATTTGGTAGCATCTCAGCACGCTGAACTACCAACTCCATCGAATGCATTGCGTTCAACTTCACCCCACCACAGACAGTATGGTTTGCAGCTGCAGCAGTAAGTGGCTGCCAGCACAACTATACACATGTTTTGTCTTTTTTTTTTTTTCTTTGCAGAAATGGGAACAAAATGATTAAATGGAATTATCATTTGACTGGAGAGGTTTGGTACTGGGTTATTTCAGCTCTGGTATCAGGATAAATCTAGGGTGTCATGAAAGGACAAAAGTGGTAGGAAATATGTACTGTAAAGCAAGTTCTGCTACATGAATTTTTATTCGTTTTGAGAGGGGACATTTCTCTTAGATATTTGAAACCAGTGACAAGGGGCCCCATCTACATATGCACATTTGTAAGGAGTCACAAGCCAAAACGACTGGAAACCACCAATTCAATCTTTAACAATACAAAGCAGCCCATTTTATATGATTATCGTATACTTGTTTGTTTATTGTACATCAGAAAAGTAACAACCGCATGACATAGGAATATTCAAAAGTGCACCTGGCCTAAGTGCAATACAAAAAGGTGGCATCTACCTTAATTAATCACTGGTTTAATGAACCAGTCAAACACACTGAAGATGTTGTGTGACCCAGGTGCATGCTGGGTCTGGAAAACATGCTGAATACTTATGATGGATCCTCCAGCAGTGACTTCTAGATTTTCAGAAAAACTTTTACCTTTAGTGAGGTGTGTGGGGACTTTCACAGTAGTGACTGAAGAGCCTCATTGAGCTCAACATGTTTGAACCTTTGAGGAGTGCAGTGGGACAGAGAGGCCATGTGGACTGGTTTTACTGGGACAGAGAAGCTGAGCAAACTGGTTTTAGATTGAGGATAATAGCAGAAATGTTGAACACTCATGGAGGACTTTGCAGTGCCGGAGACATGCAGAATGCCATTTATACAGAGGAGTACAACAACACATTCGTCAACAAGCAGTGTTGTGTGTGCACGCTTTCAATGTTTTCAAACTAAACAGCTTTTGTTTTTATAATATGTGTGTTTGTGGCTGCAGCTGCTCTGGATTTTATATTGCTTTAAAGATTACTTATCCTTGTTTCCAGCTTTGGTGATGTTTTATTCTTCTGTTGATTCTATAAGGAGTGGCAGGTTATTTACAATAATGTCTGGGGCTTAATAATGCTTGTGGCACCTGCGGCAGGTATTGTTTTACTTTGTTTATGTGTGTGTGTGTGTGTGTGTGTGTGTGTGTGTGTGTGTGTGTGTGTGTGTATTTTGCCAGGTGTTTGTGTCTGTCTGTGGTGTATGCAGGATGGAGTCATGAAACGTGAAACATCAAAATGAAGGTCCATCATTTTTGGTTAATTGTCTTGAGTTTTGTCCGTTTACTGGTTAAAGGAAAAATCTGCCACATTTTAAGTGGATACCAAATCAGTGTTGATGGTAGATGCAGTCAATGGAAGTAGTTAAGTCCTCAGTGCGTGCTGTATTGACAGAAAAGCTGTTTTTCTGAGTTTTCCTTCTTGCACAGCCATTATTGCAGTGCCTACATGTACAGGGATGCATTGCACCTGAGCTCCTGATGCTCAGCCCTCAAATACTTCCCAAACCTGCCCAACACATGGAGGTGGGTGTTTCAAACTACTCTGTTTACCAAAAAGTATAGGCGACTGAAATACTTTACTTCACTGTTTGGCTAGAAAAACAATATAAATTTAATATCACTAGTGTTATCAACAACAAACATGCCTTATTGTATAGTGCTTGGGGGCTGTGTATCAACCCAACAGCCAAAAGCTATTGCTTTGTTGGCCAAAACATAGCATCAGATGACAGAGATACTCACTCAGTGATCATCTGCCCTCTTGACCCTGCTGGTCTTGGTTGTATTTTCTAATTTATCTCTGTTAACCTGCAGGAGGTCTCCAGTGATTTTCCACCCGGCCACAGTTAGCCCAACAACTGATCTATTCACATATTTAATTCAAACTCAACAGTAACAAAAGAAAATTCACTAAAACCATCATGGCTGCTTAGTCCACTGTTCCAATAATCACCAATACCAAAGAAATACCTTATAGTTCTTACGAGCACCAGTGACATCACCATTTTGCACAATAACAGCAGATTTTGAAGCAGCCCCCAGAAACACAGAGAGCACTATAAAAAGATGTTGTTTATGTCACTTGATCCCCCAAATTTGGATAGATGAAGTTAATGTTGAAAAATGGCAGTCATGTGATAAACCTTGCGGTGCAACCTGGACACATCGTCAGTGATGAACCCAGGGTCATCAGGTGTTTCGGGTCTTGACATCAGACACCCTCACCCAAGCAACCCAGCCAGGGATGACCGGGCCCAGACTTGTGTCCAGGAAGCACACTCTGCCACTCATCACCCCTCTTCATCCAAAGCCAACGGGAAGCCTTTGCAGTGGCTTCCAAGATGTCCTTGATGACTCTTCATCCCTGTTATCCGCAGACTCCTAAGAATCCCAGGACCTGGTGTAGAGATTGCCCTGCAATCCTTGGGGGACAGTGAACTCCAGTAACACCACTTGCTTGGTTGCCTCAAACATCAAGACCATATCAGGCCTGAATGTGGTGCCTGTGATGGTGTTCAGGAACTTCAGCTGCCTACCTAGATCGACCAGGACCTGCCATTCTCTTGCTATTGAGAGCATCCCGCCTGTGGCCTTCAGTCAGGGTTGAGGCTTCTGCACAAAAGAGATGGGGCACTTTAAAGGGTGTTGCCGCTTGTTAAAGCTGATGTCAGTGCAGATGGTGTCTGCTACTGCCCGCAGAACCTGGTCATGGCGCCTCCGGTACTGCCACTCTCCCAAGGCCTTTGGACAGTAGCTGAGAATGCTCTCCAATGACCCCCTCTTCTGGCAGAGTTGGCAAGCAGGTGAGTCCAACAGGCCCCAGATGAACAGGTTGGATCGACTCAGGAGAACATCATATACTGACTGAACCAGGAACTTGAATTAGCGTGGCTTCATTTTCCACAGTTCCGTTGAGGTGATTTTTCGGCCAGCACTGCGCTCCCGCTTGGTCCTGGCCCCCTGCTTGCCCATGCCCATTCTGCTGAGGCGAACTTCTTCCACTTTTGCACGCACCTCCTCCTGGATTAGCTTCCGCCCTCCTTTCCCCTGGCTCTACTGTAACAGGGTGTTGGGATGCTCCCAAACCCGGCCTGCCCCGTCGCCACTGTGCCTAACATGATGTTGTGCCGCAGCCTTGCCTCAGCTCGGCTGACTACCTCCTCGGCATGCTACTGTCTTCCTGTTCTGACCTCTACACCCCGCATAAGAGACCTTGGTATCAGAGGAGTCTTGGTAGAGCAAGACTTCTCTTATCCTTTAATTCAAGTGAAACTACACTGAACTGATAATTAGTTGTATGCTCAGGCTGCAAAGCACTGTCGAAAGAAATGGAATTTATTGTTACATTGCTGATGTTGTTCCACTAGTGTGCGCATTGGCATTTAATACCATTTATTTTGTAGTCTATAGACGTATCATTCAAAAGCAGTACCACAGATCACCATGACCTGTCTCCCCTGAGTACAATATTCTAAAACTCTTATCATCCTTTCCAACCCCATAATCACCTAGAATAAAGACAGTTATAGAAAACTGAATGTGCATTACCAGACACCGACACAAACTTAAAATGCTAAATAATTAGTTGTATTTGACAACATATGCTGGTATTTATTCCATTCCTGCTGGGGTTTTTTTCTGAGCTGCTGATTGATGCTGAATGTGAATGAGACAGAAATCCTGTCTTTTTCAGTGCCACAGTTGGGGAAGCTTTTTCCCACTTGGTCTTGAGGACTGCGGCATGATCCACAGCTTAACATGACAATGCAAGATCTGACAAATGGTGTGTACCGGCCTGATTTACCACATATTGTTTCCAGTAGAGCTGAAAAGAAAGCTGGATCGACTTAATTTAGCAGAGAACAGGCAAAGCATTTCACTTGATGCCATTGTGTGGTCAAATGTGAATCTGATATACAAGAACAAAGCAGGGATCTTGTTCAAAAATGTCTTGGTGGGGAAAAAAATGGCGTGTCTGATTGCTTCAAAGATGACTGTGCTAGTTTTTCTTGTTCCTGGTGGTTTTGAGGTGGTAAATTAAGCAGTGCATTTGAAGGACGTACAGGCTGCTCTTGTCTCATCCAGGACCCATGATTACTTATATTCTTAGCATGCGGCCACCAAAGCATTTATTATTAATTCATATCATAACCCCAGTGCTTGTTTATGATAGTTTGCCTGGAACTTTATCTCTCCTTCCCTCATGGAAAGATGATACAGCCTTGATTAAGTTAGTGTTTCATTATAACTGTCAAAGCAGCATGAGGAAACTCTGCACTTTGGTGAGCCCAGTTGGAGGCATGGGATAGCACTTTGAATTTGAATTATTTTGGAGTGAAATTTAATTCCTCACCCACAGATTTAATTGTAAGCAAACTTCACACTCCTCTGACGTAGCCTTAATATAGACAGCGGGAAAATATCCTTTTGATTGTGAGTTCCTTAGACAAAGAGAGAGCTTCCTGTGATGTATGTAATGCTGTATTTTGCTTGAGCTTCCTTTTGCCTTTTTTTGCCGCCTGATATTTACTTTGGGAACCACAATGCTGCAGCCAAAAATGAGATTTAAGATTTAATTGAGCTGGTGAAAAATGTGTCTTTTATGTATGTGGGCTGCTTCTGTTGTTGTGCACACAAGCACAGATGTGTGTGCTAGCCTCTGTGTGTGTGCAGGAGCAACCTCAAACATGGACGCTGTGTCCGTTTTCATGTGGGTGTCTCTGTCAGCGGATTCTTCTCAGGTTTGTTTTTTTTTTTTTTTTTTTTGTGCACACGTGTGTCGGTACGAGAATTAGTTTATGTGTTAGGTGTTTGCCCTCCTGTGTGTGTTTGAAAAACGGCAGCCGTTGTGGAAGTGTTGGCGGTGGGATGGGTAAAACGCAGAGGTCAGCTATCACTTTGAAACATGCTGGTCCTTATCTCTGTCATGAGGCCTAATAGAGTAATGAATCAACATAAAGCCTGGGACTCTCCTGAATGGACCGCTGCCTCCTCCACCAACACTTGCGCTTTACTTCGACTACACTTACTGCCTCTGTAAGCATCTTTTGCCTTCCGCTGTTGTTTATGGGCGGTTTTCAAAAGTGCCTGAATTGTGACTACTGTCAGGGGTGTATTCACACATGAGCAGCCCGAGCTGCCTCATCGTACACTCAGCCACTATGAAATAACCCCCACCACGGACAAATAGGATCAAGGGTCTTTTTGAAATGGAAGGTAATAGGGCACAAAATGGAAAGCCGCATATTTGTGATCACCTTATGATCTCATCTCATGACTAGTGCCAAATCACTGACTTCATTCATTATGAGCTTTATAAGTAATCACAGAGAGAGGCGTGGGGGGAGCTTACAGCATGAGAATGCTAACAAAAGAAAAGGGTATTTTAAAAAAAAAAATTAGCTGCCGAGCATCTGCCAAGGATAGATGAAGTTTGGTCGATGCTTTCTATTGGCAGAGAGAGAATGACTTGTATGAGACATATTAGGTGTACAAAGCTTCCAATGGCTTTAGTGCGCAGTGCGAAGAAAATTACATTTTTCTTTCAGTGACAGTTCTAGTAAATGTGTCTCACACTATCATTCATTAGCCCATTTATTATATTGTTGACTCAGTGTAGGCAACACGATTTCAATCAATTTTCCTCCATTATTGAGAGTCCAGCCTTGATTTTCACAAAGTATATAATGCTTTTTAGAAAAGAACTGTGCAAAATGACTGTAAAATGCACTGCTGTTCATTTAAAAAATAGCTCTGTTCAACAATATTACATAAGAAATCACTCTGTAGAGATTTTGAACACTTTGATGTTATAGTGCTGGCACACCACAGTCACCAGGATGGTCAGATACTAAGTTTTAGCATTTGACTTTCTTGCTATCCAGTCAGTTCAGCTCAGGAACCCATCTTAAGACACTGGTTGTAGTTTTGACCTATTTACCAGTTTGAGGTCAAATAGAAGAAGTTCACTGTAGGAAGAAAAAGAACTCAAGGTTTAATATCAGAGTCCAGATGCATACTTGAGGTGGATTTTCATAAAATTTTCAACATGCTAGCAGAGCTTCGATTCTCTGCCCATGTTAACTCGGCTGGGCCGGGCTGTAGTTTCAAAGCAAAATTTGCTTGGGGTCAAATCGCCAACCTGGTTTCACTCTGAAGTCATCAAAATCCAGTGCTTGGGCAGTGACTTGCTGTGTCAGACACCAATGACAAAAGCCACCCTTTAGCCACGTTAAGCCACGCCTTAATGTCGGCATGATATGTGGCTGGTCGCCATTATAGTTTAAAGGCGCGCAGCGACCTTGACCGGACAAGAATGAAGTTAAGATGCTGAAAGTCTGAGTAGGGGAGGCAGGAAGGGTTGATGGATTGTTCCAACAAACACTGAGACAAGTGTTTGCGTCCTGTAAAATTATGAAGCCAAACCCTGTTCTTTTTTTCTAAACTCAACTATGTGCTTTTGTTGCCTAAACCTAACCATGTGTGTTAGTTGTTGAAGAAAAAAAAATATGGGGTCAATAATGGAGACACTCCTCAGATTATGTTTTCCAACTTTTGCCAAGAGGGAACTTTAGATTATGGTCCCTAGATTATGTTCATGCAGATCAGTCAAACTTCATAGGAAGAGATCGATTTTAAGTGTTTTTTTTTTTAAAAATCAAAATGACGGAAAATCTATATAACTGGAAGTTATGGGTTCTTGAGGCAAATTTGTTCCTCATGAGGAGAGACATCTCTGTGCAAAGTTTCATGTCTCTACAACATATGGGGCATGAGATATGCCCATTCAAAGTTTGCAATTTCAATCGACTGCTATAGCGCCCCCCTTTGGCCAACTGATGTAATGTTGCTTCATTCGCATCCTCCCATGACCCTCTACCACTGTGCCAAATTTCACATGGGTTGACCAAGTCAGTGAGGAGAGAAACGTGGAACAGACACACAGACAGACAGAGTTCTCTTCATTACACAGTAAGATGATTAATAGAGTCCAAACCTAGAGTCTAAAAACCACTGTCCACCAGAACACCAAATCTACATTCAAAGATGGAGGGGTCAGTCCTCCTTCCGGTCGAACCAGATCCAGAAACAAGGAGCAGTACAGAGCCTACGTGCAGAGAGGTCACGTTAAGAGCAGAATCTTCAGTCTTTAAAAGTGGCTACTAATGCCCCTCATATATGCAATAAATAAACAGCGAGGCCACGGCCTGGCAACTCCTCTTAATGCACTGGGTTGCTGGTAACTAATAATATAAATCAAACAAATAAACACTTCAAACTTATGAACAAAAAGGCTCACAGGGCCAAAGCAAAGACAAACTAATAAATCACAACAAAAGTAACTAGTTGGCCCAAGCATGTGAGTTTCAGTGGCAGTTTATGTCCTTGAGGTCGAGCCATTTCTGGAATCATACTGAACAAGGAGAGACCCTTAGCTGGCAGGCGAGGTAAAGCCTGCATCACCCCTCCATCTATCCCACAGCGCCTCCTCTCTCGTCTGTCTGTCTGTCTGTCTGTCTTAGTCAGGTGCACCCCGTGAAGATCTGTTCCAGAGCTGCTGTTAGTGGGGGACATTTCTCTGTCATGCTGCCTTCTCAATCAGGCAGCTGCCGACTGCTCTGCCACTACCCTGAGTGCAGTTACTCTCTGTGCTCTCCACGCTGCCGACCAGCCGACTATTGTCTTTCTTTGCTCTGCTTCCTGCGTCCTCTCATCTGCACACCTGTGTAAAAAGGAACCCAACCCTGGAAAAGAGCCCACACCTCCAGCCAGTGAACCAGTCATCTGTCTTCCTTCCTGAGTGGCCAGGTGTGAGTGATCAGTAGGAGCAGTCTCAAAGAAAGCGAGAGGAGAGGAGCAGACCCACACATGCACACATATGTACACAAACACGCAGTCACACGTACCCTGTGACATCGGTGGTTTATGTGCAGCTGAAAAACCATCATCTGCACGCTGCAACACTGTGAACCAGTGTGTGCACTCTAGATGGAGACGCACAGCTTGCTCTGCTAAACCTGCAGTGTGCGAGCCAAACTGACAACAGACTCTTGAATTCGAGTAGTAGAGAAAGTGGTGTGAGGAAACATGTCAGCCCTTTGCTTCTGATGAATGTTTTAATTTTTTTTTTCTGGCAGTGGAAATTCAAGGTTTTTGATTATATTTGGGTCCAAAACTGCTGCCGCGGTTTGATTCAAGTCAGGCTTGGGCAGAAACTATGGGAATTCATGTGGGGTCAGGCTTGATTATTTGGTCCAATCATTGCTCTACAGTACATGCCAGCCATGACAATATAGTTTCCTCTCATTCATTCTGACACATTTTTCTAATAAACTCAAATGCCAGACCTACAACCAATGCTTGAGCAGTTGATTGATTTGCTAAACCCCTCCCCCGAACAGTGATTGGAGAATCATAGCTTTGCAACCGTAGTAAAGCCCAGCAGGCCATGCTTTGGATTCACCACATGTTGGAACAGACCTTTGCCAAAGCCAAATGTCCTATCTCACAATGTTAACAAAAGTTAAAAATTAAATTAAAATTATGTATTGGTTCCGTGATTTGGATCTTCACCAAAATTGTATGGGTTCTTCCTTGGACCCCCCCACCCCCACCAAGTTTCTAGAAAATCGTTTTTACGTAATCTGGTGACAAACAGACAAACCAACAACACCCCAAACCTAACCTCTGTAGCAGAGATCATTAAAGCAGTAAAATGTTGTGTCGCACTTAGAGCTCAGTCCCATGCGGATATTTGCGAGTGGAGTTTTCTGACAGTGCAGAATTCCTTTTTTCAGAAGCAATATAGCTCATTTACACTGTTAAACCCATCTGAAAATCTTAAAGGTGTGTTTTGCTGTGGTCCTATGGCATGAGTGTGGCTGAAAAACTGATTCAATTAAATGTTCCTTTTATAAGTTACTGCCTCGCCACAATATGACAAATTTTATGATGTAAACTTAAAGTGAGCTCCCCCTGTTTGAAAGACCAGCAGCCGCCACTTGTCCTGACCATGCATTACGGGAAGCCACAGCTAACAATTAGCCAATCAGCGCCACAGATGGGACTAGCACCATTGTCAGTCTTTTGTCGAGCACTGTCGAGTTGTGCCAGTGGTGAGTAATGGATGAGGTGGGTGTACTTCTCAGTAGATGGGCAGGTTACCAAAGAGAAAGTGGGTGTACTCTCCTATATATTCCAGTGGCTTTTTGGCTGATAGGTGGATAAACTGTGTATACCCTGTATACCTGTGTACACCCTCCACTACACTACTGGTAATAACAATGGCGAGTGCAATTAAGAAGATAGACCCTTTTCTCAAGGCTGTTCCAAACATGTTTTCTCAGTATCACCCAACTGCATTGTTTGTTTTTATTTAGCTCTGTTCCTCTTCCCGGCAAAATAAGTTGGCATGACAATGCATCTGTGTGGACTTAAGATGTTGGTCATGAGCTGGTCAAGAGTTGATGGAACATCAGACTGAAGATGGAAAAGATGTTACAACTAACATGCTGACAATTCTGTCTAACCTCAGGCAATTAATTATCCTACATTTTTAACAATTTTAACCTTCATCACATCATGTAGAAACTGTCTCTACATTAAAGACAGACTGGGAATTATATGGTCCCAGGCTATTGACTCAGACAAGTCCTAACCTCCATGCAGTCATTCCTCCCATCCAACCCATGACATTGGATCAATAAGATACATAAAAGAGATTGAAAATTGGTTTTGCAACATTGGCTTGGATGACACTATAAATCACTCATTACACATTCTATAATCATGATCCATTTTCATGTGGTATTAAGGAATTTCTCAGGTGGTCTTGCGGTGTTTCTTCAGCATACAGAACAGTGCAGTTGTATGAGATCGTAGGACAGTGCTGTCACCAACAGAAACTGCATGAAGCAGTTATTCCTTAGAAGTATAGTATTCAGGATTTTCCTGAAAACAATGTATAGACTGATACAAAAGTAATCCCTGTCAGTTACCACTTAGACCCACTAGACGTGTGTGGGGATGTATATATCTGCCTGAACTTCCTCATTTGCTTCTTATTTAAAAATGTTTGGGATGTTCCTGGGTACAGCATGCAGGTGAAGTTGGGACAATATGAAAAGGCTGGAAGCAGTATGCACCCAAGAGGAAGCTACAAAAATCACGGATAAAATGCAGAAAAAAAATACAGCAAGGCAAAATGGCAAAGTGGATAAAGATAGGGGGTATCTTTCACTGTAGCGGGTGATACTGTTTTCAAACAGCAGCCAACAATTCCTGCACAATATACCTTTCAGTACTGCCTCCGCATATGTTTCTGGCATATAATCAGTGGTATTAGTCCTCAGGGGTTCTAATTCAAACCAGAAACATCCACCACCTGCTTCTTTCATACATTTTGATGCTCATTACACTACTTTACCTACACTACTGTGCTTTAATAGGATATTTTTAGCTCATATAAGGCACATGCACATATGCTTCATACTTGCCCTCCAGTCACTTCGATGTCATCGCATGTGTTGAGCAAGTCTGCGCTCACTCAGTGTGCATGATGATGCCGTTACGGTACTGGGCTTGAATGTGAAAGAAGACCTCGGCACAAATTGGCCAGGTTACCACCCTTCAAAGAGAATACATTAATCAATTTCCATTGGCTTTGAAATGTGGTTCTCTGTTTGAAATCTGTGGGTGCTCATAGAATGAATTTCTTTCGTCCTCAAAGAGAACATATACTCTAATCCCTCTCTCTTTGTTCTTTTTCTTTCATTCTCAGCCCCGTTCTCTGCCTTAGATTCTGGTGCAGTTGAACAACAGTCAGCATTTTTACTCAGTTTTGTACAGAACATAGCATTGGTTTTGTTCTTAAAATCTGAGCGAAATCTACCCTCTGCTTATTGTAAGAAAGTAATCATACAAATTGCTCAAAATGCTCACAGTGTATCTGGGGCTGAGTTAAATTTAATCCAAAACAAACACATATTCCCATTCTTAAAAGCCATTTATGATGAATGATGAATTAATATTCAAATGACAATGTGTAATGTGAAGATTGTTTTTCCTTGTTAAGAACCGAGAGAATTCTCACCTTATTCTGCAGTTCCTCTCAAGTCTACAAAGTGTTTTAGCATCTTTTAAGTTGTTTCCTTTTTATGGCTTCACAGTTTTGGTTCACTCTCAGCATTCTCCTTCACAAAAACTTTAAGAAAAATTAATGCAGATTTGAAGTGAAGCTTTGCAGCCTTTGAAAGAACTGTTAGTTATTTTATAGTATAAAGTGTTGTTGACGACACCACCTAGGGGAATTTCACCCCCAGAGAATTACTGGGAAATTAATCACTTTAAGACTCGAAAGGTCACACAGGTTTGAAATAACCAAAAATGTAAATGATAATTTTATTTTTGCAGTATTTGTTTATTTAGAATGACAGCACACAGTCCACCAAACTAAGAAAACAAGATGCAAACCAACAATACAATCCTGAAAAAAATACTAATAAATGACACAAAACACAAGAACATTTAAAAAAAAAAAGACAGAAATCTTGCATATAAACAAAAAAACAATAAAACAATAAAACAAACTCCATATTATCAATTAAACCAACCTCAACAAAAGAAGAAAATAAAACATACTTAGATTGTATTTTCATGGGGTCACCAGTAATGTTCCCAGTGTCCTAGTGGACAACTTTACCACTCTCTGCGGAAGAGGGCATGGGTGCAGCCGAACTAGTCATGCAACAAAAACCAACAAACAGAAACAATAAAGGTAAAACCAATTGATATGAGGACAAGGACTTATCACTTTGCAGTGTGGAGACTCATGGAGACAAAGAACATGGAGATTTGGAGACACTTAAGGCCCTGACTGTCTTCCGTCAGTCAGTTTCAGGCTATCAGTGAGTGACTGTCGCAATAGTCGGTGCAGTGTGTCCTATACTGTTGCCCCTTGTAGACCCCCATCACCTTTTTTTTTGGTTGATCCAGCGTGTTGAATCACTAGCCCCTTTTACACTGCCAGATTTTTGGTGAATGTTGGGCTGTTTTGCCGGCAAGCTGTGAGTGTTTAGACACACAGAGCCAGATTGGCTAGTTGATCCGATGTGCCCAATTTTCCGCCACGTAGGGGTAGACATATTTTGGTTTAAACAGACTGAGGCGGCCTTACGCAACAGGAGGGGCTGTTGATGACTTGTGGGAGGAGCTGTTGATGACGCCGCACGTGTGAGCCACTGGCGGTGTACAAACAGTAAACAGCTGATAGCAGGAATTAGCGAACAGCTAGTAGCAAGAGGGAAACAAACCAGACCTCGTATTTAATGCAGCAATACGCCTATAGATGCCTGGTCTGCCGGAAATACAGAAGAAGAAGAAGAAGAAGAAGAAATTGTGTTCACAATGAACAGAAGCTGTAATGTTTGTTTCCAACATACCCCTCCGTTGTGTTGTCCTACTTGTGCTTTTGCACCATAACTTAACTACAGCACTCCTGCTGATCCATTTTGTCCTCAACAATGAAAGATGAGAGCGAGTGTATGGACCTTTCCTTCCTGCTTATGCCGTTCACGCCAGCCAGAGCCCCCCGAAGTCTGTGGATGAAGGTACGAAGCCAGTTCTGCTGTTCTCCCTGCTTGACATAACCATAACAACACCAACAACCCAGGATTCCTTGAGAATCGAGCATGCGCAGACGTAACTGAATATTCCAGTACAGGACATTTTTTTCTGATTAAGATGTATACATGTCAATACACAATATTCTGGTTAAAACAGACATATGCCAGGGGTCTTATTCGGAATATTCTCCAACCGGAATTTAACCTTTACTGGGTTATGCACATGTTTACATGACTCGTGCGCAACCGGAATATTGAGTATATTCCGAATTATATAGTAATATGGTGTGCATGTAAACATAGTCATAATATTAAGTAGCCCCACCCCGTAATCAGAGTAGCAGTGACTTGCTGAATGCAGCATTATGAGAATTTAATCAGCAGACAAAAACACACACTCTGCAGTAAAGACTTAAATGGTTTCATCACAAGTAGAATGAACAAAAGTTACATGATATTGCTGCAAAAATAATTGACTAACAGTAAATGCATCCTTTTCATGCCAAGACCTGCAGAAAGTGTTTCACTCAAAAAGGCTAAAAAGCCTTGTTCACAACTTTAGAATTAAAGAAAATAGGAAATGTTATTGTTCAGTAATTTGCTTGCTCTGGATCTCTGCTTTACTTTTTTATATTTGTACTACTAGCTGACAAGAAAGGATGATTATGCTCCAACATTGCCTCTTAGTGTAATGAGCGCAGCACATGATAAAACACCTGTACACACATCACCGTATGTATTACAGTGTGCGTTATTTCCCTTGTTCTATTTTGGTTGTGCATCTGAGGACCAGCCTTTGGAGAATTGATGTCACATTATGATGCTTAGATTTGTCTTTACTTCTCCGCTGTGACGTCTCTAAGAAGAATTAGGGAGATTCTTTAACGTGAGGTTGATGCTCACAGCGGCACCACTTAGCCCCTGTCAAGCCCAGCGATGCCTTTTGAGAGGAGAGTATTATGCTCCTCGTTTGATTGTTTTGTTTTTGCTCTCTCTGTCTTACTCAGAAGAGGCATGCAGTTTGGCATGCACATGCGTTGGCTTCTCTCTGTGGAGCAGACACGTATAAATCCTTTTACACGCAATCCTGCCAAACTACCCTGTAGGCAGGCTTTGCATCTGAAATGTACAATTAGTTATCCCTGTTTGGTTTCAATGCAACATTTCTGAAACATCAAGCCTGGGGGCAACGAGCGGAGAATGGCAGCAGCGACCCCATACATCGTACCTCTTTGTTGTTTATTCTCTGCCTTGGTCCCTGTCTCGCTCTTTTGTTCTTATTTTCAGTCCTTTTTTCTCTACGTCTCATATATCCTGAGATGAACTGGAAAGTGTGAGTCGTCACCTGGAGGGGGTGGGTGAGGTGCGTCTGCAGTCGTGTCTTTATTCACTGCAGTATGTGTTTTGGCAGGAGCATAAACATGCTCCCAGAGCTTCTTGGTCAGGGTTGAGGGAGTAGATGGGATAAACTGAGGTACTTCATCTAATCAGCAGGGCCAGCGGCGCGCTGGAAAGCCAGCTGTTGGCCAGTAACGGGTGGGGGCAAAAATCTGCTTGTACTACCTGCCTGTAGCACTGACCCCTAGCGTGCCCCCTCGCTGTGCCTAATCTACAAAGACATTAATACAGGCAGGGCTGACTCACAACAAGGCTGTTAGGGGAGGCTTTTTAATCTCGCTAAGTGTTCTGCTGGCAAATGGAGAGCTTGTTTTGTGAACTCCCCATGAAGGATTAAAATCTAGTTCAACATACTAAATGCTTGTGTTAAAGGAAATGCATTTTTAGCCGTGTGTTTGGGATCTTTTCTCTCTTTTTTTTGTTTTTTGGTGTGTTTTTTTTCATTTTCTACATCCTCCTACAAGGCTTGAAGATTTTGGAACAGTTTAATAGCAGGAAAAGCGGCATGGAAATTCCCCAGAGTATAATGTTTGATAACATATTTTCTGCCAATAGCCAGTTTTTATATCAAGGCCAGAAGAGGCTTGGTGAGGTCAGGCGGAGCCACCTACACATCTCAGACGGGTACAGATTTGAAAACACAATTGTTTTTCTGTGACGCCATAGCTTAGCAGATGAATTAAGGGAAATTGCATGAATGGAACTGAGCTTGCTTTTCTCATTCTGCTCTGACATAACACACAGCTTAGCACAAAACTATTGTGTCAATCAGTTTGTTCACAAAAACGTTGCCACTTAGCATCTCATAGTGACGCACAGGGCATCCTTTAGTGTCTCTATGTGAAAGACAGCTGAAACTCATTTGAGCAAGTGGTTAATGTTATGAAAATATCATGGTTAGGTTAAGGCCGACCTGTTTTCATTCCGAAGTCAACAAATACTGCTGCTTGGTAACTGATTTCCATGTCACTGAAGAGAAACAGGCATCCTTTTGTGGTGGTATGTCACACTGTCAGGCGGTGTAAGTTATTAGCACCACTAAAGCACCATTGGATAACAACATAATTTATGGACCTAGAAAGTTCCTATAGAGCAGGCTGGAGGTGGTAGATTCACCCAGTGGGCCCACTGACCAAACGTAAATTACATACATACAAACAATGTTGACTTTTGGTTCTGCAAGGGCGTAGGTGCACAAGTGATGTACCCTTATGTTAAAACAACAGAGTGTCTTGATTTCACACAGGCTCCTGCGTATAAGTTTTGTTTTGTATGACCCATCCACTAGCCTACACGGACCTTCTTGCTCTGTATACTATGGAAACTACTTTCAGTGTCACATAGCGCCACAAACGTGTTTACATTGAAGTTACGCGAAAGCCTGGTTCCTCTCATACAGATGTTAAGGGGTGTCTTTAGAGTCAATATCAGACACTGTGGGGTGTTACAAAGGGTCAGTGTATAATGTCCTGAGGTTGAGAATGGGGGGCGGCATGGTGTTGTGGTGGTTAGCACTGTCGCAGAGTTTGCATGTTCTCCCCGTGTCAGCGTGGATTTTCTACAGGTACTCCGGCTTCCTCCCACAGTCCAAAGACATGCAGGTTGGGGACAGGTTAATTGGTGCCTCTAAACTGTCCATAGGTGTGAATGTGAGTGCGAATGGTTATCTGTCTCTATAAACCCTCAAGCTGCGAGTGTTTAGACATACAGAGCCGGATTGGTGAGTTGATCCAAGGTGCCCAATTTTCCGCCTTGTAGGGTGGTCATATTGGCGGAACCTTTTTGGTTTAAAAAAAACGAGGCGGCCTTCAGCAATGGGAGGGGCTGTTGAAGACTTGTGGGAGGAGCTGTTGATGACGCCGCACGTGTGACCCACTGGTGGTGGATAAACAGGAAACAGCTGATAGCAGGAATTAGCGAACAGCTAGTAGCAAGAGGGAAACGCAAACCTGACAGACACTGTAAAGATGAGCAACTGAGGAGACAAGGAATAGCACGCCCTCCTTGCCCTCGCAAACGTCAAGTGACGGGAACGGTGAGAGAATCTCCCAAGGACTGACTAGCCGCGGCTTCCCTCCCACGTTAGTTTATTCTGTATACTGCCAATGCTGAACGAAGACTGATTGGGCTTTCCTGCAAATGTGCACACTTCCTATTTAAAAAGGGATTATGTGTCAGCCCTGTGATAGTCTGGCGACCTGTCCAGGGCTCCAACGCCCCCGCAACCCTCAAGAGGATAGGCAGTAATGAAAATGGATGGATGGGTTGAGAATGGGCTGTTATACCAGAAGTTGTTAGAAATCTATGCTGCTTCATTTCCTGTGATCAATTATTTTTTCATTCCTCATACTTAGAGTATATGTATTAATTTAGTCGCCCACGAAATATACAAAATAATATTTGCATTGTTATATCATAAACATAAATTAATGATTTGTATTTCAACCACATCATCTGCAAAGATTTCAATCTTGATCTATAGTCAAAAGCGGTGGAGCAGTTAAGGATCCATATAAAAATGGACAGTGGGATAACATGAAAGGCTTTAACAATGGGAAATTTGTTAGAAAAAAATTTGTGTCTTTAAAATGGAAGTTTGTGTATGATATGTGAGGAGGCTCAGGAAATACAGTGGATGTGACATGGTTATGGCCTTGTTCCGATTGCCAATCCAAATCTGTTTTTTTGATCCAGATTGTACCCAGACTGATTTTAGAACATCTGGACAGCAACAGAAGCACAATAAAATATTACTTTTGCAAATCGGATCCGCTCTGCATTTGGAGGTGTTTTGAAATGAAATTCCAATTGGATTTCTACAGTTGCATCTCAGTGCAGCCGGTCTGGCCACTCAAATTGGATTTCAAAGTGTCCTTTGCATCACCCACAATGCAACACACAATGACAGTGTTAAACCCAGAGTTACGGAGGTGTTAAGCAGAAAATATACCAACATCCTGTGTTGCTGAGTTTGTCTGATGCAATGGAGGAGTTGTGACAGTGCAATTGTTTGAAGAACACAATAAGAAACCTCCGTTTCTTTTGCATCTGCATAGGAAAGCCATGCCACCAGTGTTGCTACATAATTACTGACATCTATGTTGTCACTACGGCAACCTATGCAGATAGGTTAGTGATGCTTGGACACAAATCCAATATGATCACCTGTAAATAACAGTGTGGATAAGTCTGTCATAAAGATTTCCTTTTAGAAATAAACAAACAAAGAAACACCTGATTGCTACTGACTAAAATCTGAAGAGCTGTCATGGCTGCATACAATTTTGAGGCGGTCCCTAAGTTTATCTCACCTGCTCTCATTGCTCACATATCATGAGGTAAAAATAATAAATGCAGTCAGGCTTTGTTAATGGACGAATATTACTGCAAAAATGTGAATGCTTTCATAGAACATTATCTATTCATGTCAGAATAATGTATTCATATTTTTTACATCACTATGGTGTAGAGTGACTGCCTTCTGCCAGTCTAAATGGCCCAGACTAAACATTATTGTGCAATTTTGTCATGATTTTCCATCCTAGAAATGTCTGACGGTAAGCGCTCTCTCGTCTTTAGAGCCTGTGATGACTGACCTCGAGTAGGTATAAACTTTTATTTTCTTTTTTGTTCTCATTGTTTCGTGCCTCATTTTCGACACCACTCACACACACAGCACAGTAGCCTAAGTAACCACTCATGCTTAACTGGATCGACTGCATGCTTTCTGCCCACATTTCCTCAAGGATACTTAGCGTATATTCATGGCCTCTTATCCCCACGGAAAAACACATCAGGAGGGAAATGAAGCCGACTGAGGGGGGAAAAATACGAGGAGTATTTCCCTTATTTCTTATCAACAGGCGACAATGGGCAGAGTCAATGAACAAATCCTGAACTGCTTCAATATAAGCAGCAGTGGAGCTCTACGGCTCAGATTCCAGTGTGTCTGACTGACTGAGCAGCAGATATTAAACATTATTGAATCTTTCCAAAGACCTGGACTGCGGGGTTTTGAAATTTGATACAGCTGATGGAAGCTGCGCTGGAAATTGGAGGGGGGGGCTTCAAATGTTTCAAATCTCTGGGCTGAAATGAATCTGGTTTTATCAGGTCACCGAAGCATTTCCATGGCAATCACAGAAAACTGCCTTGAACTGAAATCAAAGCATCAAAGAGTATCACACAGCCTCACCAAGAGGAGAACTTTGAAATACATTTCATAAAGCTGATATCCATTTCTAAAATAATCTTCTTGACAAAGTAGAACTTACATTTAACCTATAGCATGATTCCACGGGGGAAATGCCATCCCTTTTTTATACATTGGTTGAAAAAATTAGAGGGGGACAGGGTGTGATGGAGAGAAATGCTGTATAATTGGGCTGAGGTTGAAAGGAAGCGAGTCCAGAAGCGAGCACATACGTCGTTTTAATGAATCAGACGTGATGAAAGGCAAGTGCACATTTTCAAAGACATACATATTTTAATTGGAGTTTTCAGAAGCAGCTTTCATCTCCTCCGCTCTGTATCTGTGTTCTTTCATTAGGGTGGCATAAAGATATCCCACAAGGTGTGTAGTGTTGACATTAATCCTATGATAAACCAATATGATATTCCACATGATAAAAAGTATGGTGGGTTTTTGGTGATCTGCTTAACTAGATGATGGTTTCTGAACTTTATTTGTGAGTGTGTGTACCTAGCAGAAATGGAGGGAACAAAGTCAAACTTGTCCTCAGAACATCACTGCTGATGTGAGTTTGCAGATGTTGTCTATGTGCATGTAGTAATATTTAAAAAAAAAAAAAAAAAAAAAAAAAAAACACGTACCATCAAGCTTCTGTGCAATCTGTCAAAAAACAATTCTCTGGAAAAACATTTCATTTGGCCTCAATTATTGTCTCCTAAAGCAGCCTTCAGTATAGTAACTGCCATTTCTCCATTCATTCAAATGCCACAGCTGATAAAGGTGTGCAGTGGAGCAGCAGTAATGGCAGAACATGATTCATTTTTCTCCAGCGTAAGTACGGGCTCTCTCTAAAAGAGCTTGAGGAAAACACTGAGCAGTTACTTGTGAAGTGTGATTTCCGTAATGTCACAGTTCAAACTAAATGAAATTGGTCATGCTAAAATCTTCTTTAAACACTAATCTGTGTGTTGCTGTAAAATGTGCTTAATTTCACCAAGAGGCATTAGTTTGCAATTACTGCAGCTTGTTTGAGCGAGAGAGGCTCTGAATGCGCAGCAGAACTGAACAATTTTCATCATTTTTAAGTCCAATGAAAAACTTTGTTTTCCTGTGAAATTCCTTTATTGGTGAAAATCTGATTTAGCTGGGGGAGGTTAATTCCTTCTCATGTCCAGATGGTGGGAGCTGCTTCAGCCATGGATGTGCAAAGATTTACTGGGGCTGCATGAGCATGTCACACACAATCATACACACATATATTTACAGGATGTAGACGGGATATAGATACAAATTACCACATGTAGAATTGCATACAGTACTTAGGGAAGTAATTTTTACCCTATAATCAATGCTGACTCAAAATGCTCATGCATAAAACACACACACCAAGCTGGAGACTGGCTGGTGAGCACAGGATATCATAGGTGCAGACGCGTCCAGTCCCCTCTCGATCTGATTTGTGTCAAATTTATGTCCTTATGTCTATTTTGCAAATGTTAGAGGTGCTTTTTGTCCTTGGCTTTGGATGGTGATGGTGTTGCTGCTAGTCACTCATCAGGATGAGGAAAAAGACCTGATAATTTATAACTCTCCTCCTGCTACTTGTGCTTGATGTAAACATCAAGGAAAGATGGAGAAGATGAGCACTAGCTGAACTAGCATCCTGCTTGCCATTGTACTGGCATTGGAAAATAAACTAGACGGCCTCCATGCCGCACCAGTGTCCAGTAATGTCCTTTGTGTTACTAAAACTATCCTGGACAGCGCTATTCAGCCTGGAGGCTCTTTTCCTATATGCCAATCTGACAGACCAGGGGACTCTGGCGAGTGGAGGAGAGGCCTGTGCTTTATGGTAAATAAGAACTGGTGTGATAGTGGGAATGTGACGTGTTGCCCTGTTTCTGCTGTAAATCACTGTTATACATGTGTGGGAGGGGCGACCATACAACCGTCTTGCTGAGGTCAGTGTGTGTGGACTGTTAAATCATTCCACAACCAGAAACCACAGATTACCAGAACCATTCTGAAACATGGACAATTGCAAAGCAGCAGCTGACAATGCAAGACGACAAAAAGGGACTAATGACAGTGCACAAGTTAGAGGAACTGATGGGATCACATTTCATTAGAGTTGTACCTTGTATAATCCCATGTGACAAATAAATAAATAAATAATTGATTGATTCCAATAATTTTAGCAACAGATATTTCTGAATCCCACAGTATCAACTGCATGACATTATCATTAACATTATCATATCAGTATATTTGCTTTCCTTGACCCAGGATGCTACAAATACAGCTTAATATCGGCTCATAGTATATCACTCACACACAGTCTCGTTAACAAATCAGATTTCTGCGTGCATAAAGAATAATAATTGAATCTAAAACTCATTAATACACTGTTGTCTTGAAGGTATCCTGCAGAGTGTTGACCACATATTGTCATTGTAAATCAATGTTTTCATGAACAAGTCTGTGTGTTACATCTGGGTGCTTTGCTAACCCATCAGAATGCACAAGCACTACACATTTCTACTGACTGCAGATGGCAGCCATGCATATTAATTTATTGGTGGTAATATTCCATCAAATGTATAATGTGCCTATAAATGTGGGAAAGAAAAACACTGCAAGCAAATGCAAACAGATTAAGAAATGCTGCAGCAAGTCTTTTGTGTGATAAGGAATTCATTCTACACAACGGAGCATATTTGAGGATTTTTTGTTTTGGTGAGCAATGCTGAATGTAAACAAAGCGACAGCCTCCAGGGCTGAAAAACGAAGCCAACATGGAAGTCCCAAAAATGCTTGAATGGCCACTTGAAGCTGGCTACAAAAGCGAGTCAATCCCCATAGACCCCCATTTTAAAATGCCCAAATTTACTGCAGAAATAAACGTGTTTACAAATTTGTACACAAAAAGGTCCCTGTAGCTTATTTCCCCATTCCCCCAGCTGCTCCCAAGCTTCAACATCTAAATATGCTCACTTCTGGCTCCAAAAATCCAAGATGGCCATGGCCAAAATGCCAGATTTGAGGCTTCGAAATAGGAGTGCACAAACCAGTGACTACGTCCATTGCTTTTGTACTGTCTATGATGTGTACTAAACCGTTATTGGTTTTAAAAAAAAAAAAAAAAAGTGTGCATTTTCTCACAGTGGGCTAGGAAGCAAAATCTTGTTTTTGTTCTAACACCAGAAAGCCTATAGTCTCTGTTTAGGTCGCTGTCCTCAACCAGCAGTGAAGATTTAAACACTGAATAATTAATGAACATTGCAAATGTGTGCGTGCTGTGCCCATAAATGTGGCTGGAGGCTCGTCATCACTGTGAGGTTGCCAAGCAACCAGCAAAAACTCCAGGAAGCTACTGCAACTGGCCAAGAAATAGTTCCAGAACATAACTTGTCTCTTTCACATGTCATCATCTGTAGATGCATGAAATAGACAACATGCATTTTTTTAATAAATGTGCTTAAGAAGTGCTGGTAGATGTATTTTTTTTACTTTTGAGCTTTTTCTCCCTGCCCTTAGTATTAATGCTAAGCTAGACTAATCTCTTCCTGACTGTAGCCCCACTGGCAACGCCCACGATTGAAAAATGAAACCGACGCGGTCATGGCCTCTTTGTTTGAAAGGACAAGGAGGGCGTGCAATTCCTCATCTCCAAAGTTGCTCATCTTTACAGTGTCTGTCAGGTTTGCGTTTCCCTCTTGCTACCAACTGCTCGCTAATTCCTGCTATCAGCTGTTTCCTATTTATCCACCGCCAGTGGGTTGCACGTGCGACGTCTTAAACAGCTCCTCCCACAAGTCATCAACAGCCCCTCCTGTTGCAGAAGGCCGCCTCGGTCTGTTTAATCTGAAAGGGTTCCACCAATATGACCACCCTACGAGGCGGAAAATCGGGCACCTTGGATCAACTTGCCAATCCGGCTCTGTGTGCTTGCAGCTTGCCGACAAAATGGCCCAACATTCACCGAAAAAATCTGGCAGTGTAAAAGGGTCTCTTGAGTCAGATCCACCCCATCAGCTCCATCTTCTCATCTGCATATGGTCACTTTTAGCTTCAAAAAACAAGACAGCAATGGCCAGACTCAAGGCTTTAAAACAGGAGTCCACAACCCAATGGGTGATGTCATGATGGCTATGTGAATTATTTCTATAAAGTCTATACTCTAGCTCCAAACTTAATGGACAGATATGAGAGTGGTATCGATCTTCTTACTAAGCTCTTGGTAAAAAAAACAACTAAAAAACAAATCAGCATTCTGAGTTACATCAACAACAGCCATCTTCAGTGTCTTCAAACAAGAAAACATGCATCTGGACAATAATATCTAGGCAGATAAATAAATGTCAGCGTGTTAGGTATTTCACTGCTCGGTCTGCGCATACAGGATGATGACACGTACACTCCGCGGGTGCAGGCTGAGGTCGCCACTGCTAGCGCTGCACATTCTCCCCACCTCACCCCATTTGTTTCTGACAGATTGACACAAGGGTGTGTATGTGTGTCAAGCTGTGCCAGGGGGCTGAGGCGGAGGTGTTGATCAGTGAACTGAAGCTCTGTGACTCATCTCTGACTACGACTAGCTTCGCTGAACAGCTTACAGTGACTCTTCCCCACCATCCAGAGATAGATATCATGAGGGGTGAGTCCTCGTCTCATCCCCATCACTGCCAGGTTAGCAGTGGTAATGGTTATTTGCATATACATAACTTGCTATTTAATGTCCTGTATACATGCTGCTCTTTGATGCAGAGGGAAAATTCCACTTGAATTATTTTTAGATAGCTTAATCCTGAACTATAAACCCCTCGCCATTCTTTAATCTTTTTTTACAATCCAAAATGTTATTGTTATTGTCAGAGATCATTGCTGCATATAATGAAAGGATTTTTGGATAAACAGAAGTACAAAGAGATGAGTGGCTTGAATTTATATCATTACCATGGGTAGAAAGTGGGTAACTTGGCATTTTACTTTGCTGATTGGTTGTGGCTTATATATTTGCGGTTCTCAGACCTATTACCCTTCAGTTGAAGTATTTTTGTGAGCCCTCTTGTCAGTGTCATAACTCAATCACACCAGACCACAGATATCAGACACATACCACTGGAGTCCTCCAAATTAAATGACAAAATTTGCATCCGACCTCCAGACTGAAAAATATATTGTTAAGTTCTTTCTGGTTCAACCACACTGACATTCCCTTTCAGTGCTTTCCAAAACTGTTATTAATCACCGTTACACATGAAAAACCCAACAAGTAAAACAGGATGAGCCTGTGTGTTGGCACCCCTGCTGCGTTGCTAGACTGGCCTGATTCATTCATTGCAGCCATTTTTGGAGGTAGGAGTGAACAATATAATTTTTTTTTCATCATGGAGATAAAATTGTGTGATTAAGCCCTTATGGCACACACCCTCGCTCCCCAGTCCTTTAAAGGGTCAACATATTCAATAACTCATAACTTAACATTGAAAAATTGTCACCATTCTAGAGCTACAACATCTCTAGAACCATAACTTCAAAGAGCCAATAACACTCTGTTACACTTTGAGATTTGTGGCACGCTAGAACCTTAGAATGACCTGTTAATATCCGCACACACAGCAGGTCTTCAAACATTGAGTTACAGTAGTCACGTGGTTTCTATAGTAGCCCAGAAAAGACAAATCAAACACTTGCTCTACAGGGTCATTTGTATTTCACATTTTTGCATTTTTGCCTCGGCCACCATGATTCTCCTACACACTTGGCAAACGGGAATTTTCAGTTGGTTGGAATGTTGCAACCTCATCACTAGGTGCCGCTAAATCCTGCACACTTGAACTTTAAATGCCAAAGTCACACATTAACACAAACCACCCAACTGATGGAGGCAGCAGCAGGTCAGCAGCTCCTGTGTTCAGCGGAGAGCGACAAAACGGCTTCAGTTCCCCTCAGAAATTGCTGTCTGACAGAAGGTAAAGCAATGAATGAAAGTACTGTCATTATAGCGTACAATTAAACTGTTATTGATTTTTTTTCTTTTAGGTTGGACATTTTTAAGGTGGCTAAAATATATTTTGTTGCTGCCTCCAACCACAGCAGTACATTTCTCACCTTCCATGGCGGTATTCCTGTCTGATTCTACAAACTGGGGGCAGGCTGGCCAACATCTATTGTGGGTAATACACCGACTCTGGATAAGTACCTCAGATGCCCCCACTTTAAAACATCATAACTATCCCTTTAACCTGAAAAACAATGTATAACATGTCGAATTTATGTTCTGCGGAGATGTAGTGAGTGCCTAAGTGAAAACAACCTCCCTCCCATTCTTATATCCTTGGCAATCTTGCACGCTGTCAGCCCATCCTGATTATGACATAACTCAAATAAAGCTGGTGTGTAAATAAGGTCAATCGTAATGTGAGCAGCATGTATTAATTTAAAAAGCCTCTTTGAAACTGCCTGTTCACCACAGAACAGCTTACCCACCACTATGAACACCTCGTCTTTTATTTAGAAATGCCGCAAGTAAGTAATGCTCCGTCATTTATCATTAGGAAACATAAATTAGTGTAAAGCTCTACGTGTTCCCTTCCCACTGCAAGATAATGACATAAAGCCCGGCTGTTATAATGAAGGTTTGATTTTTAAGGCACAATTATGCTATAGCTCCACGCTGAGCTAAGTGCAAATTAATTCTTTACAAGTCTATTAGTCAGTGTGAGACTAAGCCTCCTGCCAGGCACAGCGCATTGTTAAAGTCAGTTCTGACACTCATTTGACAGACTTGGCTACTGCGGCTCTCCAGAGTGAAGAAGTGTAGGTCCTTGGACATGATTTCAAAGTGAATTAGAAGTCATTAAAGCTGTGTTGATTTTTGCATATGCTTACATTCTGCAGACTTGCAGCTCCTTTGTGGATGATAATAGCCTTTCAAGTCATTGCTGGAGTCCATCTAAAAGGCATAATATAAATTTTAGGGCGTATTTCAAAAAGGCACTACTTTCTTTGTTTGAACGCAGCTAAATCTACAACCAAAGATGCAGTTTTACTTCATTGTTTCAGAATGTTTCTGTAATGTTTTTTTCTCTGCTTTATCACTCACAACAACAGTTAACTGTTACTTTTAAACAATATAAGTGAGAGGAGTAGTGGAGGAGTTTCAGGAGCTGATTAAGCCATGAGCCTTGGCATAACTCCTTGTGGTGTAGTGTGGCTCAGGGTTGTTGATTCTCTCTTCCTGTCTTCTTGCTTGAATGCCCTCTCCTACCTTGTTTACTGTCATCATCTGCTCAGCTAGATAATGAGCTTCAATGTCCACACACAGACCTTCTTCACTGCCTGGTAAAGCCTCAGCTCTTTGCCCCCTGCCCAGCAGGCAACTGCACCACCACTACAAAACAAAACTCAGCCATGAAGTTGAATCAGCACTGTTGAGCTGACAGCGTTTGAATTGTTATGTTTTAATTTATTTTACTTACATACTTACATTTTTATGAGAAAGTGCAAATGTTTTGGGCAGCACTGCTGCAGCTAATGGGG
This sequence comes from Epinephelus cyanopodus, assembly GCA_026686955.1. Taxonomy (NCBI): domain Eukaryota; kingdom Metazoa; phylum Chordata; class Actinopteri; order Perciformes; family Serranidae; genus Epinephelus; species Epinephelus cyanopodus. The sequence continues at coordinate 32,940,202 of CM048920.1, read as the reverse complement.
ATCCTAATAAACTAAACTAAACTAAACTAAACCTTAGCTCTTCATCGGTACCTTTATTAGTACAAATGGATGGCTGTCCGTGAGAAAACAAATAAAGGAAGTTTCCATAACACTATATCAAAAATAAAAATGTACTTTTTAAGTGAAAACTAAAACAGCATCATAGTGAGAAATATTTCAAAACCACCTTGCTTGAATATTCCATACCTCAGAGACTTTATCGCCCTAGTTTTTGTAGTGTGTCCTGCAGTGTCGGCACTTCAGCGTCGGCGGCTTTTCGGCAGCGGAACTTGTTCGGTGAGAGAGATCACTCTGATTGGCTGTTCAGGTTTTATTCCCTCGCCCCTGTAGCGAGTGAATCTGCCTGTAGTGAGACTGGGGCTAACCAGTGCTTCCTCCACAGGCTCCACTTCACTCAGCTGCCCGAGACCCGCAGCTTCTTCCCACTTTAACCTGAATAAGAACAGCTCCCAGCTAGCTCTGACTCTCCGTTTTGATCCAACCGGAGCACCACGCCCTGGTTTGTTATTCAGGTTAAAGTGGGAAGAAGCAGCAGGTTTGTCAGGCATCTGAGTGAAGCTGAGTGAAGTGGAGCCTGCGGAGGAAACACCGGGACTGTCTGAATGTAATAGTCCGTGGAGGTGCTCGGCTGGACAGATAGGAAAGCCCTCAGCTGACAGGATGTACCACTCTCTCACTCTGCCACTTTGTTTATCTCATTCATTCCTCGGACTTCCGGTTTCCCTTTCTGCACTATTTCCTCTCATGCAGGCGCAGAACGTATGTGCTACTTGGCCGTCGGATGTAGTCCGTGTAGTGTGTTCAAATGCAACTGACACAGGGCGACGTGAGGCGACATAGATGACTCAACAGTTGGCTTTTGTCGCTGCTAGTTCTTTGATGTCAGTTTGGTCTGTCAGCACCTTTACTGTGCATTCACACCAAAAGCGTCAGGAGCGTCATAAGCTGCCGGCAGCCATTCATTTTCAATGTACGCTTGCTACGAAGGGCGTCTGGAGTGTCGGCGGCGGTGAGCAGCGCAATGCCAGCAACCGGAGCGTCACTGAGAAGTTGTTTTCACTCAAGCACTCACTACAACTTTATGCAAATGAGCAGCGCCGCCGCCAAAGCAGCAGCGAGCAGCAGCCAATTGCAGACCATGAATATTCTTAAGGCGGGACAGTGAAAGAAAAAGAAAGAGAAGATGAAAATGGAGGAGAGGTTGATTGTGGCGGTCTCCGGTTTCCTGGAGCTATATGATGTGTCTCTGTTTATTTACAGAGACATCCAGAGGAAGTCAGATGCCTGGAAAAGGGTATCTGAAATTGTTGGTTTGCCTGATAAGTAAAATAGGCTTGGTGGACCCAGATGGCCCGACGGTACCAAGCCCTGCGTTTCCTCAGCAAATACACCGCTGCAATACAGAACATGCTTCCCAAAGTGCGATCCATGGTGAAAGAGGAAGCGGAAGATGTAAATGTATATATATATATATATATATATATATATAGACACACTTTTTCCCTCCACAGAATTCCCGCTTATTTACCACCAACCCAATAAGTTCCCACTTATTATTTACAACCAATTACATTTCTCTATCTGCTCCGTGCTGAATTGTTGTGTTGTGCTCCAGCGTCCGGCAGAAATAGAAGTCCTGCGTATCTGTTGCGGAGGGCTCCAGACCGACATAGCTGTGCCGGAGCCGGAACACAGCACAGCCACAGCCAGTGGAAGCACACACATTGACTAGAATTAAAACATATCAGCTCCGCTGCTGTGCCAGAGCACAGATGCAACCAACACGCATCTAGTGGAATTTGGGGGTAAGAGTTTTAGTTGCCCAACCCAACCACACCTTACGTTATTTGCCACAACTATGGGCTTTCCTTGCCATAGCCATATTGTAAGGGCCATGCACAGATTTTGACACTTCTGTTTTTACAGGAAATTTATAGTTCTGCTCATTAGATGCATACGGTCTTTTTAAAAATAAACTTAGAACATTGGTTAAAAAAACTTATCTTAGTGTTTATTTCCTTGTGCAATGAAAGGCACGTGGTTAGGTTTAGAAAAAAAAACCCAGAATGGTTAAGTGCAAAATGGTAGGCAACTTGAGTTTCTTGAAGATGCCTCTCAACCAAGAAGCTTCTTCAGTTTTTGTGGGTGGGAACTTACAGAGTCGTTGGGGTCACAAGTGAGCTCTGAGTTTCAGAGTCATCAAGGTCACATGTGAGTTGTTGACCGACCCGGCCATCTTGTGTGTTGTTAGGGTCAGATGGGTCCAGGTGAGAATGGGCGTTAAGTCATCTGGGAAGGGATCCCAAGACTGTGTTGTAAGTGGGTGACTGACACGCTTGGCTCAACATTCATATGGAAAGCAAACACCAGGCTCCTGGGTGAAAGTCTGATGTTTGTTGGACCCATCCGCTGCCCCCCCCGCTCGCTCTATACAGACCTTCCAGCTCCTGTTGTCCGATAGTGTTTCAAACTGATGATGACCTGCAGCGTTATAAGCTGATGCCACCTGGCGGCGTATTATACTGCCATGAAAGGATGCCTTTTTTCATCGGCGTCCAACATGGAAGTCAGCGACCATGCAGCAGTATTTGATGATATTAGAATAAAATGGGTTGCATAAACATGGTTTCCTAGAGGGAGCACTGTGATGTGGAAAAGGATGTGAGGGACAGAAATAAAATATTAATTATTTTGTTTATTTGCTAATTTCATAGATTGTGTACTTTTTTGCAGTTTACAGCAATCTAAAATATGACAATCAAATTTATGAGCTCATTACTTTTGTGCGCAATTTAATTGTTGTTATGACGATAGGAGGCATTATTTATTTTTTAAAAGTAATCTTTATAAAGTGTATTTAAACATAGCCGCTATAAATGTGTTGATTATTGAGATATCACTGCCGGTGATGGTTTACTGATGAGTAAATTGTATGGGTGAGAGTGCTATAAATAGCCACAGACATGTAATGGTCATGAGTAATGACAGATGCAACACAGACAGTTGTTGAAATTTCTCTTCTTCCTTGCTATTCCTCTTGCTCACAAGCCTGAAAGATATGAAACTGATATGCAAAGTAAGGTAATTACTTGTCTTTCTACATCCAATTATAGCCAACTATAAGAGCGGAGGCTTGTGTGTGTGCCCAGATTCAGATGTATAAAGCAGAGCCACGTGTACACACTGCTTTATAAAAATGAACGCTGCATAAGCAAATTTCTTTATTTGTGCAGGTGAGTTTTAGTCGTGAGCCAACAAAAAGAGGTTTTATGCATCATGAAATGAAGCTGCAAAGAGAGCAAAGAGGTGTCACTGCAGGGTTGGTGCACAGTTCAGGTGTCTCTGTAGTGTGTGCCCAGCATAGTGAACAGCTGTGTAACCAGATAGCGCAACTCCCTGTCACTGACATGACCTAAAGAGATAGTCACAAGGATTTCCTCTCACCTTCTGCCCTCACACTCCTAAGAGGCAGATTGACTGTTCTGACAGGTGGTACTTTTTCAGAGGATTTTGTCTCGCGGAGAGCTGAAGACTGACAATCGTGTGGAGTATTCTCACTCAGGTCTGTGCTAAAGCTGTCAGTCTTCCTCTCAAGAATAAAGACCACGCGTGGCCACTTCAATCGCACGAAATAGGCTGAGGAAGCCAGTGACAGACGAGATCAAGCAGCAGCCGTCCTTTTGTACTCTCTGAGCATCTACATATTTACTTTATGTCTTTCAGATCCAACCTGCCGTAGCGTTAAAAGGACAATGTCACCCATGCAGACTAAGTGTGGCACTCAATTTTCTTCAAAGGAGATCAGGAAAGATTCATTGAGGGACATCCATTAAAGTGACATCCCACATCGCTAGGACAATAGGACGATTTAGTACTTTATCTCCATGTGAGTTCTGCAGACAGTGAACCATGGACAATAGCTGCCTCAGGGAGCTGCGTTTAGTGCCAGACAGCAGGTCATAGGTGTTTGATGTACAATTTTTAGACAAGGCTCTCACACAGTGTATTTCAACTGAGTTCCCTGGATCACGTATTGCACATGATTCACTGCTGACACACACACCGCAGGAGTGAGGACGCTGCATATAGCAAGTGTTTTACTAAAACCAGCGAGAGCCACTTGTGCTGCCATGATCACAATGATATATCACCCATAACCGGCTATGCAAACTAGGTCATTACTTAAACTCATCTGTGGATTTACCAGTAAATTGCTGCTGTCGTGTGAAAATCTTGTACAGTAACTCCAGTTTTAGGGATTTGAAAATGCAAATTTTCAAATCTGGGTTGCAAGTTACTCTACAAATGGCCAATACCAGTGTTACAAAAGGGACTTCAGTGAGCATCTGATGATCTTCCACTGCTATGTATAAAGAAACTCTGCATCTCCAGGAATTATACCCATACTTAACGATTCTGCAACTCTCAATTTACACCCAGTGTCAATATTCAGTGCCAGTACAGGAAGCAATGTGCCATTTATACAGACCTGCATTTAATTGACATCTGCCTTTTTATTTAATGTAACCAGAATATTTATCTTAACTTTATCAGGTGTTTTCGTTGCTTACACCTGCCATATTTTACCCATATAGTTTATTTGCGATAACCACGGTTCTTCTTTAAAGGTGCAATGCAAAAGAATTTTAATTTAAAATATTCATAAACAGAATGTCAAGAAGTAACAGGTTTTACATGGCCTCAAATACTTCTATGAAATGTGTTGCAGAGATATGTACTGTAGTTAGCACGCTAACCACCCTGTCTTGTACTACCATTTGTACACTGGGAAACAATGGTGAGTCACTGTAACATCCACTCCACCCTCATTCTGACATGAAAAGATGACAAAGTCCAGTATTAGTTTTTCCTATTTTGAGATACCTGTGATCTCTTCCAACAGTGTTCAACAAACCTTTCAAGTTGTTGTCTTCCTCCTCTGTTACAGAGAACCCTGTGGATGTCGTTTTCCTATAGGTGGAAGTTAGCATTGCATTGGTTACTTGCCAGAAAGACTATGGGATTTTTCCATTGCATTTTGGATTATTGCAGAAAAGCTCTGCGGCAAACAAACATGTATGAAACGTACCCTTTTTGTTCCACAAGATAATCTCCACTTTCACGATTACTGAAACCCAAATGCAAGCGCCCAAAATAAAACATTAACATTAGGGTATAAATGTACTACTGTACATTACGGTCGCATGACATAAAGTCACCACCATAACAAGACAGTAAAGCTTTGTTGGACACATCTCAGCATGATGATGTTCTGTAGTCTCATTTAGCTACTTGTTAGCACTTTAAGACAAATAGAAGCTTCATAGTTCATGAGTGGGGTATTTACTTACATGTTTTATGTCTTAGGACAAAACTTGAAAGTCTCTTTAGTTTGTGTTTACAGAGGTTTTTTCAGGCATCTACCCAATTTCAAAAATCCATTATCTTCAAGACGAGCAGGCTCACCAGTCCTGTTTGGTTAAGGGCCATGCTCACGATCCACTTGAGACAAAACTATGACCCAGTTCAGACAGTCTGAGGTCCGAAATCTGTAATACTGATCTAGTAAGGTTAGCCACTTCAGGCTGCTTTACAGCCAACCTAAGCTAACTAGGCTAAGATAACCAGCAGGTTTACTGTTCATTGGTCAATCAAGCCTGCGATCTTAAAACACTGTCGGTCACGCCAAATTAAATCCAGGGCCAAATCCAAAGTCTGTGGTTTTTAGACAAAGACTGTCTAAAAGCTGTCAGACAGTGTTGTTTTGACTGGCTCTCAGACTTTCAACAGTTTGACTGAACATTGAGTATTCTTCCCTTGCTGTTAGTTAGTAGTCAGCTTGAAGGTGAAATGCTGCCTTCCAATAGTTTGGAGCATGTGGCCAGGTATTACAATTTGCACCTTTAATCTTAACCATACCAAATATTCACAGATAATGTAGACATTAGCAGTGGTCCTAGATGTAATCCTGTGTTTTGCAGGATTCTCTAATATCAATATCAAGTGATAGGTTTGGTTAAAAGGACCTGCTAAAACCTGGGTCTTATTTTTGTAGATTTATTGCTGAGAATATTGCTTGGATAAATTTTGAGGGAGCAATAAACACAAGAAAATCTCCACAGACAAAAATATTTGGAAGAGAAAACTATAAACACAAACTCATTATTCAAACCTTCTGTTGTAAACATGAATCAGTTTGCAGACTTACTTGTATGACTTTGACCTGCTGTCCTTACCATAGATGTGTGCACACAGTATCCCTATGCAATGAAGGATTACTGACATTTCTTTTTACCAAAAAATAAAGTGCTTTAGATAATCCGATTAAACTGTACTCCCTCAGGGGTTCCCTGGTGGCCAAGACCTTTAAGTCACTGACCATGAACCCAAATGTCCCCACTCTGAATCAGGGACCAGGGACAGGGACCTTTATTGCATACCCATCTTCTTCTCCCCTCATTTGTCAACTCTACTGTTGACTCTCTAAAAAGTTGTAGAATGGCCAAAATATTTTTTTTCTTTTAGGCTCATTAATACCCTGCTCTACAGGTATGATGTTCCTTATTATTCATTGTTCCAGGCTTACTGTGTTTACAGTGGCGTACATGACCATGACGTAAGGATGTAATCCCTTAAACCAATAAAATACAAATTTCAGATCAGGCCCAGCGTGCTTCTTACCTGGGAACAAATTATAAGGTTTTATATTTGAGGAGTTTGTAGAACAGTAATATTCCCATGCCAACCAAGAAAATCTCACTCCTAACTGCAGATGCAATTTCTCCTCTGATATTTGAGGCTTACACTGTCCCTGTCAGATTTGTAAACGCGATCCACCCCGCCTGCGAGCGCTTCTCTCGTCGTTGGCCAGCTCATTTAGCTGTGTGAGCCATACAGGCTTCACAGACGCATCTGTCTCCATCTAGTCCACCATATGCAGCTCTCTGTCATCCAAGGGGTGTTGTACATTTTTGAGGAAGGGAGCCGAGGGAGTGACTGTTTTGGGCAGTGGTGAGTGAAAATGTCCTTCACTAGTCACTCTGACAAGCTGCCGGTCTCTGCGGGAGCCTGGTGCGGGCAGAGCTACTGTATGTCTGTAATATTACAGGTGCTATAGGCTCATCATGTCCAAAAAGGGCCAGTTTAAGTGACGCCCTGAGAATAAGTGATTTATGTTTGTGATTTCCTCAGTCTGGAAGAGTTTGGCCAATCAATACCCAAAGGAGGATGTCAGGTAATGGAGTATAAAGAGCGACGAAGTCCATGTAAGGAGGAAATTGGGGTCAGACGGTTAAACTAACACAGGACTTTGACCAACTTTGAAGGTCAACATTGAGTTACTTTTACCATTGTTACATTAAAAGGATACTTTGTGAATTTTCAATCAGGTCTGTGTCACCATGGTGTGGGGAGTGCATGTGGATGAACATTGTTAAGGTACTCCCAATGCCACCATTTCCCAGAGCGTCACTCCCCATCCACCAGCCACAGTCTACTGGATAACACACAAAGTGTCACCTAATGACCTGAAAGGGCGCTTTTGGTTTCACCTGGCACACTTTTGTTCACAGCATGGGCAGGGAGTTTTTCAGTGTTGCTCGCCCTGGGAGAAAAAACACCATTCAACTGCATCTACTTGATCACTTTTTATATGATGTCACCTGACTTTCATCTTTGGCTATTGATCCTGCAAACTGTCCCTTGGTAAAAATTGGCAAAGCATCCCTCTAAGAACATAATGTGCCAATGCCCAACAAATTCTTTCCCTAAACCATAACTTAACTGATAGGGGTGCTAATTTAGGAAACACTCTTGTGGTTCATGTTAAAGGGTTGGAACAAACAACATGTGGTTGTAAGGGTTTGAGGACTTGTTGCTAAAACAATATTAGCAGATAATGCCATCCAAAGTAAGGACAAAAATAAAACTCTGATCTTGAGGAACATAAATCTGATAAGTGCCCCAGATCTTTAGGAAGCAGCCAGCTGGTAATGTGCCTCAAGTAAGAACCAGACAGGGTGGAGCTGCTTTTAGCTATTATCCTGCACACAGATGGAGCCAACTTCCTGATTATCTATACCCCAAGTTTAAGCACTTTAAAAACTGAAATAAAAAACTCTGTTCCTCTGTGCTTTTGATTTATTTCTCTGCTGCACTTTCATTGAATTTAGGACATCTTACTTAGGGCTTTTAAAATGATGTGTCCATTCATGGACTTTGCAAAAACAACCACACTGAATATTTCCTGACACCAGAACAGTATTTGCTTGAAAATATAAAGTGCTGGCTTACAGACAACCTGTGCATCACGCTGTACTTCTCATTGCACATTATTTTATTGTTTGTCTTGTTTTTATTTTGTTCATCTAAAGTACATGTACATACAAAACCTGTATGATTCGGTTACAAAAAAATGTGCAGAAATCTAGTTCAAAATTTCTGCAAAAGAAAACTACAGCATATGATACTTTTTGCAGCAAATGCTCTTATCGGGCCACTCAGCCAATTCTTGTAATAAAGAATAAAATGAAATGGAAATTCATGCCCAAAGGAAACGAGAGTTGAAGCGGGGAGTAACATTTGTAATAACTTTTAGATTTTTTTTCCCACATTTCACTTCAACTGTTAATAGCAGATCTGTTAAGAGCTTTTCTTCAAATGAAAAAATTAGAGTTCACTTAGTCACGGAGAGGTGAATCTTGGGGCAGCGTGAGTGTTTTCCACCCGGAGAAGAGATTAAACTGCCTTCTGTCAATATTAAAGGCTCATCTGAGGGTTTTGGAGCGATTGGCACATCAGTCTGCAGGATTTCATCATGGCAGTCAGGAGGAAATAAGGTTACAGCCTCCCCATTGTCTTGTCTCAGCTGCGGATATCTTATTGCGTCTTTGGCTGACATATCAGGTTTCGATCTGCAGAATGCTCAGGTGTTTCTGGAGGTTTGATCCACGTGGAATGATCTCTTAGACTGCAAATTGTTAATAACATGTTGCTCATTTTCAGTGAAAGCAGCAGGGGTGCACTACATATGACCATTTCACCCCTATCTAACTTTAAAGTCCAAGCTTTGTTTAAAATTGAACTTAAATATGTAAAATCATCATCAAGAATAATATCTTTCTGAGAGCTGTGTGTGTACATGTGTGTTTTTAAAGTTTAGTGTGTTCCACTAAACTTTGTTTAAAAATGGGTCTACCATTTCATTTGTACTCTGATTGGTTGATTTTTAGATGAAGGTCGTAGCAGGAGTCACATTGTGAGAATTTCATCCGAAATCTCTGACTACCAAAGCTCTAAACCTGTGTCACTACGCACTCTACAACCACTGCAATCTAGAAGCAAAGAAACTTTAAAAAAATCAAATGGCAACCTAGCCAGTAGGTGTCAAGACATTTCACTCAAAACCAGGGCTGACGACACTGGGAACACCCAGTCAGTTCTCCCAGGTCCTGGGTCAAGTGAGGGTCCAAAAAGGTATGAGCAAGACATTTGGTGGCCCTGCTCAAAACCACATATTTGAACATCATAATGGTGCAAAGTCAAAGGAGTCAGGGAATCACGGTAATCAGCAAGCTTTCTCCTCTGGGGACTATGAATGCCTGAACAAAATGTCATGGTGATCCATTTAACAGTTGTTGAGATATTTCAGTCTGGACATAAGTGGTGAACACTGCTGTAGAGCTTTGCTGCTAGCGTGGCTAAAAGAAATGACCATGGAATCAAATTAGCCTCTCTCTGACCCAATTAAAAAAAAAAAAAAAAGAATATCATGCTTCACAAAGGGTCGATTCATTGTAGTGCTGCTGTACTGGATTACTGATTGGACAGGTGCTACTAATAAACAGGTAACTCTGTAAAGGATTCACCTTCTTTTTTTCTCCAAATCCCCTGATACCCAACACCATTTTAGAGGCTCCACCAAGCCTAAGAATGAACATTCTCTCCTATGTATGAATGACCCATGTGGGCAGGATTGTTTTTGTGGCAAGAACTGGGAACAGAGATCTTGTTACACCAGAGGAGATCACATGCTTGGCAGGATGACCACCATGAAAAGGCTTTGGTGATCTGTGAGCAGAAAGCCCAAGCAACATTTCCCAGGAGAGGAAGCTGGCAGAGTAGTGGAGCAGAATCAAGTCGCCATGTCCTGATTGCTAAGTGCGATTACATGACGGAGTGTCACCTGCAACACCTGTTGTTAGCTGCCTTTGTTGCACGACAGGTCCGAAGCTCCACTTTATTTACACGGACCCATCCTGGGTCAATGTGTGTTTGTTTACGGCCATTTAAGCGGTCAGTGCAGTCATTTTTTTTTCTCTGCTGAGTTTTGACATTTAAAACTTTCCATTTATTTTTTTGCAAATGGGCTTGTTATCTTTGACATTTTCACACAAAAAAAGTGTGTTTTGTTATTATCTATCACAGACTAACAGTGATTCCGATTGTAAAGAATTAGTTTTCTATCTTTTTTATATTTTCTATTTTTCAAAAAAAGTAAATTCTCTGCCAGACATCTCTGGTTTATAAGATGCGGGTAGTCAGTATGACGTGATAGTGACTGCAGCTGATCAAACAAGCACATGAACACCACTTGCATGAATGAAAATTTGTCAGCTGAAAACCTGAGGATAAAGACAAAACCGTACTGCAAACTGCCTGTCAGAGCGAGTGATCTGAAAAAATCAGTGCTGAAACACAACAGTCTTTTTTTTCGTATCAATAGTAATAGAGAGCACAAGTCATGACATCACATTTGGGGAAGCTTCTGTTTCAATACCTTCTGTCATTTTGTCGACTTTTATCTGGAATATCTGCTTCTTCGCTGTTGGATGCCTTATGTTCTGCTAATTACAGACATGTCCAAAGCAACCACAGACACTCCACTTATCATCTTTGTCTAAACCAGTTGAGAAACACCACCATTTTAGATGTGTGCATTTGTGAGTACCAAACTCTCAGTTTTATGCTGTATGGATGGAGATTGCTAAATACATACTGTATTTTAGATTGTTATAAAAATAAAGTTAGCCTTGCGCTCACAATTGCTTGTTTAAAGCAGAAATAGAAAAAAACTCTACCACCTAGTGCACTAACTTGCTAGTTTACGTCTCCATATTAGCCCCTTAATCAGTGATCATAAGAGAATATAATAACTTTCACCACTGTTTATTTCAGGAGGACCACTCCAGAAACGTGTTCTTTCTTAGATGATCAAATGGACAATGGATCATGGAGACTTGTTTCTGGCTGCCAATGTAGGCTAGCTGAAAAGTTGTCTATTTCCACTTTAAAATGATTGTATAAATTTAAATGATTAAAAATGTAGCTGTCTGTTGATACTTTGAGTGGAGTAGCGCTAAAATGGATGATCCAGAGGAACAGGACAGCCCGCCCACAGGACAGTGGAACTTCCTAAGGGGCCTCCAGCAAACCCCGCCAATCCAGGTTCTGCTCCTTTGCTAGAAGCACCAGAGGGAGAGCAGGACGTCGGCGGGTTCTCTCGGCTTTCATCTAGTGTCCACAAACCCCTGGATGTGGAGCCATGGACTTTCTTTTTTTCCCCGGGCGTTTCATGCCCCTACCCTCCAGACTTGTCCCTCTGAACCATCCATTTTAGCATTAACCCTTGACAAAGTATCAACAGATGGCAACGTTTTTATCAACATTTTAAAGTCAAAATAGACAGCTATAGTTGATACGCAGCTAGCTATTTGAAATGTTGAACATTCCCACCACTGTTAAGTGATTGGCTGAGTTAAAAACATTTTTGACAGACAGGGGATTGTGAGCCTCTGATTGGCCACATTAAAAAAAATGATTGCCTGACACCCCGCACTCTCAAGCTTGCACATGTGCACGTCTAAAACGCTGTCTCTCCAGCACTGCAGGAGGATGATATTGAACCAGTTACTGATCGGGTCACCAGTTCCTCCCACTGTGTAAAAATTAAGCCAAAATATCTCTGATACAGCTGCTGCCATCTTACGCAGGTGATGTCATTTGAGCCAGTAGCAATCTCTGCAGTACTGAGTTTCAGCCATCCAACCAGTTACCAGCAGCACTATTGACTGCGTGCACACCGATTAGCACACACAGCTGTCACCTAAAGTGACAGAAACCATTTTGTTAAAAATTAAACTGAGTTTTGTGTTTTTGTTTGGCCCGTGTCCCATCCGCTAACATGGAGAGGACAGGGTTTATGACCCATACTGCAGTAAGAGCTGTTTTGACTCCACTTTTGGAGAGCTGTTATGCAATCCATTTGTCAAACACTCTATGGTGTAAACATGTGGAGTGCATCACATGATATACTGTGGAGTAAGGTTATGTTTCAAGATTATATTTTTCTGTTATTAGCAAACTTGCGGTGGGATTTTAAAAGAAATTTACTTACTGTTGGAGCAGAACCTGGAAGTTAAGTATTGAGTTGTTGTTTATCAATCAAAATTGTTTTGCTGTGAGCTGGGATAGATTATGGCCCTGGAGATGTGTGCCTTCTCTCCAGTATAACAGCACCACATGCCACATGACCTGTGGTGCTCAAAGCGACAAAAACTATACTTGAAGAACTCAACAGTAATGTCTCTTTTCAGAAATCCCAATTTGGTTACTTAAGATAATCCACAGACTTTGTCGTGAGCAGTTTCATGCAGGAACTGTTTTCTTGCCACCGAGCTACACCAGCCAGCAGTACCACTGTGCAGAACAAACATACAGCATGTTTGAGAGGCAGCACAAGATCTAAAGATTAATGACGTCTTCCTAAGCTGAGCTGTAACTTTAGCTAGCTCAATGGCGCTAGGTGTGCTAGGGGTATTATGACATGGTTAGTGGCAACTCACACCCAAAACAATCGACACTGATAAATGGCACAACAGATGGGGGTGAACTGTCCCTTTAACTGCTCTTAGTGTTGTTTGTCGGTAGCTGTTGTGTGGCCCTGGTATTACTGGTGAAATCATCCACCCCAAGCCTACTTCATACCACAGAGAAAGGTTTCAGCACTAAAACTAGCATCACTATCAGCATTACAACCATCATAATATAACCAAGTAGCTGCTTCAGAACCATACTGGCATAACTTCCTTAATACATACTAAAACTAAAGTGAATAAACCACTCCAAGAAGTGAATTAAAAAAAAAAAAAAAAAAGAAAAATGGCAAATGGGAAGATCACATGCTAAGATAAGGTAAGATAGTGCTTTACTGATCCCAAAATGGGAAAGACACAACAGGAACCAAACCATCAAATAATAAATACGAAAATATCAAATTAAGTCACTAATCAGGATCACAGTTCAGCAGACATATTCACAGTATGCGGTTTTTAATCAAAGTATGCTTAGCGTTTGATGGACCATGAGTGATCATAAAACTGTGGTGGGTTTTAGGTCATTGCTTCCTGATTACCCCGACACAGAGTCGTCATTTTTTTTAAAGAACTGCAAAGTTGCTTCATGTGTAGCTCCTTGCCATTAAATTTATGGTGATGTATGCATGGAGGAGACTAATGGACAGACAGTAATAGCCTAGTTTAATGGGTCTCGTCTCATGTGCTTGCCAAACAAAATGCCTGAGGAACTGTATGTAAAAGGAGGGATAAAAAAAAAAGGGAGTAGTGCATATTTGATCTGGTAAGCACTTGGAAACAGGCTAGAAGTTGTGGGGTTATTAATCACTGGACTATTCTACGAGTGAGCAATCTTGTGTGGAGTAGCGAGGTGCACTGTACATTTCATCCCTCTGGAAAGCAATTTATTGGACCAGCTTCATTCTGCAGAGGAGTGTTGGGGAGGAGGTGGGGGGCACGCTCTGAACAACCACTTTTTCCAGATTTACTCAGTCACTGGAACTATTTATGTACTGTTTGTGAAGACTTGCTGATAGATCGGAGAATCGAGTGCGGGGATGTATTGTATATGAGCTGAAATAATTCTACATGGTTTGGTTTATTTCTCTGTGTGAATTTAGCTTACAGGGAGTTTGCATCCTTAAACACACACACACACACACACATGGTCTCCTAATTCAACTCAGCGATTGAGTCGTACCATTGAGATGTCAGCGGAGTGTACTCTTGTCCTTTGGTGTGGAAAGGGATGCTCTCTAAATTGATTTTTCCTTGTTGCTGAAACACAAAGCATTTAAGGACGACAGCATAGGAAGCACAGCTTCTCTTTATCAGCAGATATAAACAGAGATACACTGAGCGGTGTGTCTGTACGCCGCTGTGCTTCTACGAGGCTGGATAGGAAAGGCCTTGAAAGTTCTTGTTTGTGGATTTGAAAACTAATGTCTCTGAAATATGATGTTTTTTTAAATAATTTGATCATAAGCAATACATTTAAAGTTTTTATATCATGCTTCTTTGATTATATTGATCAAAGTCGTAGCTAGTGCACTTGTTGCATAAGCCATGTGTGACAGAAAATGCTTTAGAGATACAATTTTGATTATTTCTATTTCCCAACTATGTAATTATTTTTGTCACAAAAACATGCCTTGTTAAGTTAGTATGAATCAACTCTGCTCCCATTACCTGGAAACAGGGTACACACCGCTGACTTCAATTGTAAACCCTACAGAGAACACAACTAATACTGTGTTAGAAAACTCAGTAAAAGCAACTCTTACCTTTCTTGCATTTCACACAGCACTTCGAAAAAATTTGAACATCCACAAGTCTCGCCTCCCTCCAAAGTCCCACCCAGCTCCTCCTGCAACTCCACCTCCCTCCAAAGGCCTACTCCCCCCTCCTCCATTACATCCTCATTACCATCTTGTCCCTTTTTAGCTCAAGATGAAGCTGCATCAGTCTTCGCCATCGCTCAAAAGCAGAGCCTCTCTCTTAGGGCTCGTCCCAATACCCCCCCTTAGCCCTACCCCAACATTTGCGCGTTCCCGTGAGGGGTAGTCGTGTCCCACTTCCTTTTTGCGTGTAGGGTATGAACCTAGCCCTTCGGAGCGAGGGATTTCAGATGCTGATTTGCCAGTGAGGGGTAGACGTCGCCATGGCTACCACCGAGCAAGAGACAGGGGATAAAGTTCATACGCAGCTCATGTTACCATCGTCAGGTTGCTTGTTAGCTAGCTAGCTAGCTCACACTATCTGGCGTCTGTCATCTGTCCTGTTCTGCAAAATTGTCGGACTTTTCACATTACGATAACACGCCAGCTAGTATAAGTATGCTGCCTCGTAATGTTAGCTGGTTAGCTAGCTAGCTAGCAGAAGTCCCCTGTTGTCTGTTGTTCATCAAAGGAAGCCTGGTGAATACAGCAAATGCATAATTTACACCAGGGAAGTCAAACCTTTAGCTTCCCACGCCACTGAGCAACTTTCCTAAGAATGAAGGGGGCCTGGCCTCAAACACTGCATCTAGCTCTCTTTATACATCAGTGGTTTACTTCCAGGAGTTTTCCTATATGGACATTCTGATCAATTAGAAAGCAGCTTTCTCAAGTGTCACAAATTTTGGTATGCTTGTAAATGCTTAATGTGAACACAAAGCAAACTTGAGGCAATATGCAACATTGTAACAAATTTGTCCTGATTCAGACCAGAGCAAACAATCGATCAGTGTGAAAATGCCCAAAGTGGGTAAATATATACTGTATAATGTGAAGTTAATATCATTGACCCCATAATAAATATGTGAAACAACATTCACTTATTACAAATGCTGAGTTTTGCCAATATGTAATGTGTTTGTGATCAACCACTTTATTGATTAGTTGATTTAATTGTGCTCTGCCCTTCCATCCCCATAGCCTTACCCCTTATGAATAATAAATGTCTGGATATAATGGTTAGGACCTTGTGGTTGTGTCACTGTGCTTATACGCAGCACTTATTATTGTTTGTTGCCTTTTGTTTTCTCTCTGAGAAACAAAAAATCTATTTCTGCAAGTAGCTGAAGCTGAAAATACAATGAAAACACAAACAAGAAAATGACAAACCATGGCACAGACAAATGGCGACTGTTTTCAGAAATGCAGTATGAGCTCTAATGAAACTGAGTGAAATAAACATGATCAAGTCTGACTTGACGCAAACAACAAAGACCAGCGCTGCATCGAGTAAATGAAGGCTGTTACGGTGAAGGCACAGCTTCAATATCATCTCAGCACTCTGTACTGTGACAGCTTCTTTGTTGCTGTTTTCTTGAAAGCATCATAACAATATTTGTGACTGTTTTCTCAATCCAATCAAGACAAACAACCAGGAAGTGACTTACCTCAGGGCATCTAAAGAGACCCAAGAGACTTTAGCTCTCATTTTTTAAATGATGCATCACTTGGACAAAGATATTGTCACTTCTGTGCTAAATACATGCCAAGAAAATAACTGACGGTTTAAGAATTCGTATACTGCCAACAAAAAGAAAAAAACAATTGCCAAAAAACCCCATGGGATCATGTGTTGTGATTTGCTGGTTTTCCTCACAATGTGTTTGTGAGCTACAGTACAGTGTTTGCCTTGTGACACGTGTGAGGCAGACAGGTTTGTCAGAGGACGGACAGCATAGACATATATACGTAGACGCCGCATCGAGTGGGTTTGCCTGCTGCTGCGATACGTCAGCGGCGCCGCCATATTGGATGTGGCAAGGCTGCGCTGTAAACTAATATAAGTAAATGGGCTTAATTTCATAAAGACAAAGAGACAAAGAAATTTACATTAATGCCTCTCGTTTATTCATTCACACACTCACTGATATACTTGGGAAACAGTTAGGCACCAAAAACAATGTATTTGATCTTCTCAGATGGCTAAGATAAGAACTTTATCGATCCCACACAGAAGTAATTCACCTTACATCAGCTATAAAGAACAAGGTAGTGCCGAAAAACAATACACAGTTTATATGTGTGTGTGTGTATATATATATGTATATATATATACATATATATAGTTTATATATATTCCTATGCGTAATAATGCACTGTATTACCCTGCAGATTAACAGTTTGGGTCAGCAGTTTATTGAAGAGACCACAAACAGAAGAAAATTTTAAAAAATGAGTGATTATGACAGCGACAATAAAATGCCGCTTACTATGGAGACAAGAGGATACTTTTATGAACCAGAGTATAAAGACCAGCTTTTGCAGCGTGAGATCTAAGAGAGATACGTAGGAAGATGGAAAATCTATGGTTGAGAAAATGTAGCACCCCAAGAAAAGATTGTGTAACAGCGAAGGTTAAGTGGTGAAAATACTCTAAATGTAGTCATACACTTAGACAGATATTGATTTTTGGGGGGTAGGTCTTTTTTAAGTAGCTAAAATGTATTTTGCCACTGCCCCCATCCACAGCAGTACATTGCTGAGCTTCAATGGTGGTGCTCCTTTCTGCCTCTGCAAACTGGGACTGATATCTACTATTGGTATTACACTGACTACAGATAAGTAGCTCATACAACCCCTCTTCAGAAAAGTCTGAACTGTTCTTTAAAAGCTACATTTGAGTCACAGCTTTGTCAAATAAAACATGAATTTACAATGACTAGTCCATACCCATTGGTAGCTTTGTCACCTTCTACCTATGCCAATCCTCAATGCCTGTGTGCAGTTTCACATAGATTGACCACGTCAGTGAGTAGAAAAACGTGGGACAGACAGAATGACTGATTGACAGAATGACACAGTGACAGTATCCATGATTATGTACAGCATACCATACCATGACTTAGTCATACCAAAAATTAGAAAAAACCAAAAACAATACATTGGGCCACAGGGGGAGCCACAGCGATCAGTCGCATTTTAGCCATTTTTAAGCATTTTTCTGTTGTTATAGCGCCACCCAGTTGCCAATTAGAGTTACATTTCTCCAGTCACCTTGAGGCGTCCTGTTCTACATATCTACCAAGTTTAGTAAAAATCAATATGGCAGTTACGCCTAGATAAGAAATTAGCTCTCTAGCGCCCCCATTTTGTTTGATGGGGTCAATAATGGAGGGGTCCCCTCAGATTATGTGTGCTCATATGCCTACAAAGTCGCGTGGTGATCGGTGAAACCCTTGAGATGTTATACACCTTTATGTGATGAGCCACGCCCTCCGCAATATTCATTGTCTTATAGAAGCTCAGTTTTAGTAAGTTTTCCTACTTTTGCTAAAAGGGAACTTTAGATATTGGTCCCTAGATTATGTTCACCGAGTTTCATGCAGATCGGTCAAACTTCCTAGGAAGAGATCAATTTGCAGTGTTTTTTTAAAAAATCAAAATGGCAGAAAATCTGTATAACCGGAAGTTATGGGTTCTTGAGGCAAATGTGTTCCTCATGAGGAGAGGCATCTCTGTGCAAAGTTTCATGTCTCTACGACATACAAGGCATGAGATATGCCCATTCAAAGTTTGCAATTTCAACTGGTTGCTATAGCGCCCCCCTTTGGCCAATTGATGTAATATTGCTTCATTCGCATCCTCCCATGACCCTCTACCACTGTGCCAAATTTCACATGGATTGACCAAGTCAGTGAGGAGAAAAAACGTGGAACAGACACACAGACACACAAGACAGACAGAGTTTCAATCATTATAAAAAAGGGAAAAAGTACTAAATCTTTCCAGTTTTAGAAATTGAAACCAGCTTAATTTGCATTTGTGTTTGATAAATGACTTAAATAAAAAAATTACTATCAAAAGTAGAATTACTTCTTGATGATTAACAAATTCATTCACATATTAATTCAGCCCTAGTCTCCATTAGGCAGTAATTGAAATAAAAGGATACCTAAAGAAGTGTGGATGAATCATGGACATTTGAGTGATCAAGTGCATTTTACTAAGGGCAACACAGGAAGCAGCATTAGCTTCAGTCCTCTGTCTGTCTGCATAGATGCATCAGGCACAGTGCTGTGTAGTTTTAGTAAGGTGACTAATACACCTTCACTGGGGCTGAGTTTAACACACAAAAAAAAAGAAAATAGGCCGTAAAGCAAAGCAGTATACCTTTCCTCTCATTTATGTGCACTTAGGGCAAGTAAAAAAGTTACAACACATTAAAACATTCATTTAACTACCTCAGAAAACTCCTTAAGAGATCTAAGTTAGACAGAGGTTGTAGTAGACTATTACTAAAAAGTTTGGATATCTAGTAACAGAATAAAAAATTTAAAAAGGAAGTCTCTACAATAAACTATGTCATCTCTCTGCTGACTGAGAAACCGGTCGATGTCAAATGAATCGCGGATCGCTGACTCTGTGTTCGCTCGACTGGGCCTTCCATGTGGAGTAGGACTTCAGCCAAACAGGTGCTTCCAGGTGGAAGTGGACCAGAGGGCAGCACAGTGTTCCTGGAGTGCTGCCACCAAACACTCCACCTGATTCGACTGCACGGCATCCCACCGAGGAGGACGACACTCCGAGCCTGTCTGACCACCCTGCTACTAGAGCTACTGCTGGATCAATAATTAACTCCAAATGCTGTAGCCAGCCCGGAGTGTGTGAAGGGTGAAGATTTATGCATTGTGAACAATCTGATTGGTTCCCGTATGTCAGCGATGATAAATTGATGCCTGAAATGTAACTGTATCCTTTTTGAATAGTAATTGCCACACTTGGCTGCTTATCCACTAGCATCGCTGCCACTGGCGTTTCGCCAAGGGCTCTCCTTCCACTGCTCCATGGGGATTTGTTTTTGCTGCATCTAAAGAATTTAAATATGATACCCAGTTCTGATAATTACTTTCATTTATTTAAAAGGGGCATATGCATTTTGTGACAAATTGGGAGGTAAACTTGTAAAATTAAATGCAATCCAATACAACAGCTCAGCCTTAAATCCTGCTTTTAAAGATGTAATGTTCAGCTTTGACTGACACTCTCAAAGAGGTGTTTCTTATGTTTTATCCACCGCATGTGCAAACATGCACATTTCAATGTAATGCAGACAAAGCAACCACAACCTATGAGTTCAATAATAAACATTCAGTTGAATGAACACCTCCCTGACAGTGTCGGCCAAAACTGAAATGATAATCTTTCTTTATGTAGATATTATGGCAGATCTGTTGTGGTGGATTTAATTTAATTGGATAGGCGTACCTAATAAAGTTGTCAGTTCTTGAGTAGCTCATTTTACTATATAATGACGAAAACTCTGTCTCTGGGTGTATCTGTTCCACGTTTTTCTCCTCCTCCTCCTAGGAAGTTTGACCGATCTGCATGAAACTCGGTGAACATAATCTAGGGACCAATATCTAAAGTTCCCTCTTGGCAAAAGTTGGAAAACTTACTAAAACTGAGCTTCTATAAGGCAATGAATATTGCGGAGGGTGTGGCTCATCACATAAAGGTGTATAACATCTCAAGGGTTTCACCGATCACCACGCAACTTTGTAGGCATATGAGCACACATAATCTGAGGGGACCCCTCCATTACTGACCCCATCAAACAAAATGGGGGCGCTAGAGAGCTAATTTCTTATCTAGGCGTAACCGCCATATTGATTTTTACTAAACTTGGTAGATATGTAGAACAGGACGCCTCAAGGTGACTGGAGAAATGTTACTCTAATTGGCAACTTGGTGGCGCTATAACAACAGAAAAATGCTTAAAAATGCGACCGACCACTGTGGCTCCCCCTGTGGCTCAATGTTTTAGGGTTTTTTTCCCTAATTTTTGGTATGACTAAGTCATGGTATGGTATGCTGTACTCAGTGTGTATGGACTAGTCATTGGTTAATGATAAGTTAATTGATAATGACCGAGGGAACTACTCATTTTTTGTGCACCTTATTGTAGTGTGTTGCCAGTGCTGCCCATCTAGCTCTGATAAAAAAGGCTATTTTCAGTATTTTTGTTTTAAATCTACTATTGTGATTGAAATATTGCTACCACCCTAGCACTTGTCAAGTTGTGATCCCATTCTAATAAAGGTAAATGTGTATCCGTAAAAGTCTCCACATATGAGAGGTTTTAACATTAATATAGCAGCAAACTGTTTGAAATAGATAAAGTGGATTAATGGCATCGTGAGCAGAGAATGAAGCAAAGCTCCCTCTGCGCGTCTTCTTATCCAAGCTTCTCTGTTCTTTGCCTTGTTGGCCGGGCTGGCCATGCATGCATGTTAATGCACGTGAGTCCCTCCTGTCACGTCCCACTAGCAAGCTAAGCTGCTCTGTTTTGTGCTCATATGGTGATTGCTTATGACACCGTCTTGTGACTTCAGTTGGTTGAAAAAAGTTTGAAAAACATTTGGCTTTTTGGATCCTCCGTTCACCATGGAGGGATGCAAAAAAACAATGTTTTGGTCAGTTTGTTGTCAAAGTATTACTTTAAGTTGCCTGAACTGTTCATTCATTCATCTCCGTAACCGCTTGTCCTGATAGGGGTTGCGGGGGCCAGAACCTATCCCAGCTGAAATTGCACAAGAGGCAGGGTTCACCCTGGACAGGTCACCAGACTATCACAAGGCTGGCACATAGAGACAGACAACAATTCACGCTCACATTCACACTTATGGTCAGTTTAGAGTCACCAATTAATCTGATCATGTCTGGACTGTGAGATGAAGTCAAAGGAATACCTGGAGAAAACCATGGGGAGAACATGCGAACTCCATACATCCACTGCTTTTAGCTCGGATTTGGTCCCCCCCCCCTCCAAAATATTTTGCGCTCTTAAGCTGCTACTGTAGATGCTCCACTATGTTCACCAGCTAGTTGCTGCCATTTGGTGCTGGGCAGGCAGAGTACAGTGAGTTCATCAGAGCTGCCTGCTGGGACTGAAAACCTTGTGATGGGAGCAGTGAGGGTGAACCAAAACAATAAAACTGTAGTAAAACCAAAACAATGAGCTCAAGATGCTTTAACACTCAATGCTGGTGCTAATTCTCTGCACGTTTGGGCGACACCATTCACATTACATGTGTTGCCATTGTAAGTCTAACAGTATTGACTTGTGCAGCTTTAAAATGGAAAATACGTGATTAAAAATATGTTCATGTAAATGTAAGCTCTGGGAATGAAAGAAAATCCACTGGCCTGTAAAATGCAGAACTGTAAAAGTCACAGTGTCACAGTGGGAAGGATTAAGCTAGGTAATTACTGCAGCTGGCTAATTAACTGACTTTGTGAAATACTGGAAAACAGCATTTTCATTTGCTTAATTATCTTGAGCGAAAAGTGGTGTCAGGCTCAGCATCAGCCTTTTATTATTAAGCACTTGAAAATTGTTTACAATTTCAAACACTGTTTTCCATTGTGATCCTTGACGGGAGAAAAAAAAAAAAACCACGATAATTTGCCATAAAGTACCAAACACAATAACGAGTAAAAGATATAGTACTGCGTGAATGATAAAACAGCCAAATCATTCCAAGTGGAGATTAAGGAAGTCATCATGCTGTTACTGGAGTGTGACCACCGAAACAGCATCTTCACTATGATGACATCCAACACTGCCACTCAAAGATGTTGATGTCAGTCAGAATTTACATTCTGTCGCTTTCCGTTATGTGATCTCTCTTTTTGTCTGGTTGCAGCTCTGACTGACAGGGACAAGATCAGAGTCCAGATCGAGCCTCTGTTTTTCACGATGACGGACATTAATAGCCTGTTATTAACACCCTCCCCGTCTCTTCCCCACTTCCTGTGATTCATCCGCTAAATAAGCAGTTAGGGAAAATCACTGTCCTGTGCTCAACTTTTCGAGTAACAGCCTGGGGATGGACAGATGGACAGATGGTTTAGAAATGCGTCAGAGTGACTGCCGCTGTGGTGCCTTCGTGCTGTCGATCTGCAGAGCTGACACCTCATCCCGGCTCTTTCCCCTTCTCTTTTTCTTCCTCGCTCCACTGAGGTTCAGCCCGTATACTCCACACCTCTATGCAGGCCCCTTCACCTTTGCCTCAAACACGAATAAACAGTTGCACTCAAATCCCACTTAAGATTCTGAGCCCAGGCTGCCACTTATTTTGCAGAGGACTGGATCAAATAAGGCCAAGGGCTGCTTGCAGGGAAGGGGCACCTCGGTTTCAATACACAGCCTTGAAAGCACAACATAACCATACTGGATACTGTGCATGCTAGTATAAACCCTCCTGACACATGTTCCAGGAAAAAAATAAAAATAAAGAGCCAAACACAAAAAGAGCTATTCTGCTCTTGGTTTCAAGGTTAAGTGCTTGTATTGTATAAGAAAAACTCCGAAAAGCTTTTCATTCAGCCTCTGGAGGTGAGTATTCATTTCAATTGCAACATCTCCTGTTACTAAAAAGTATAATAATTGTTCTCTGTTCACGGTAATTAGATTAGGAAATGTGCGTGTAAGCTGTCTTATTCTTAATGGTTACTTACTGACTATTTAATCAAACTCAGACGCTAATTCACATTTGATGAGTTCATATGAGTCTAATGCAAAATCAAATTAAACATGTTCATTTCTCACTTCTATTCCACATAATGTAATTAGCCTCTTTTTATTAAGACTGGTGATATGTCATTAGCTTCAGACAGTATGGTGGGCATTGTTAAACGTGTCTCTGTAGTCTGACACTGTTGATGCAAACTGAGTCTTGTCACTCTGATAGACTTGTGCTTTTGTAAATGCTTCTTAATTTGTTTCAGTGTTGCATGAAAAGCAGCTCCATGATCTGGTGATCCCCTGACTTTTTAGTTCCACCAGGAAGCTGACAGTTTTAGTCGAGGTGAAATCTCTTAAAAACTGTCTGATAAGTAACCATGAAATTTGGTTCAGATATTTGTGGTCTATCAGGGATGAATCATAATGATTTCGTTAATCCTTTGATTGACTGGTTTGATTACATGCAGCTTGAAATATGTAATTCATGTGGTTTACATTCAAGAAAGTAGTTTGGTTAAGCCCAGTCCAGACCTATGATTCGCAATTGAATGAAACTGTTTCAGAGCGTTGCGGAGGAAAGTTGCAGCGCTGTGAACTGGCCAGTCTGAGCTCGACTCAAGCTGGCTGATGGTGTCACTGGGAACTCTACTGGTCAAATCGCCAGTTTTAGAATGTAAAGCACGTCACCTGTTTCAACAGCCGATCAGCTTGTAGTGAAGTCTGCTGGTCAAGTCAAAATGACAGCAGGTGTGTTTGCTTGCTGCGGCAGGTGCTCTGTCTCTGCTGAGTCGCTGCGGCTGCTTGCTGTGTGTGCTTGTGCCACAAAATAAGTCTGAAATCAGAACAGAAGTACAGAGTTGTTGCATAGAGATGATACACTGTCTCATCTAGTTACATTGGTGTGAAGCAGCAGATTTTTAAAACGTTGCAGAATGGCACATTGCAAGTAGTTGCCTGTTTCAACTCGTCTCATTGCGCATCTTTGATCTGACCTGGGCTTTAGGATTAGGGAAAGACAAACACTTGTTTAGGGTTAGAGGACAAAATATACTTACCTTTAGGAAAAGATTGTGGTTTCAGTAAAAATAACTACATGTGACTTGATGGGTCATAATACTTTGTACAGCCACATAACCGCATTGACTTTTCGGGACACAAACAGGATTCTGCTGGTTGAAAGTCCATGTTTGTGTGACCTACACCTACCATCCACCCTAGGCAGACTTTCTGGGTCTTTATACTTAATTTGTGTGTCCACAATGACAAAAAATTCTCACTAACTGCACTGGCAGTGTTTTCTATGCATTTGATCCCATTTTGTGCCCACCACCATGTAATATGTTAAGGGTTCATGTGCATTTCATGTATATCTATGGGACCGGGCTGGGCAGTTTCTACTCATCTACTGAAATATCTCAACATCTACAGGATGGATTGGCAGGCACATTTACACAGACACTCCTGGTCTTGAGACAATGTATTCCTAATGATTTTGGTGATCCCTGGGATTTTATTTTGTACCACCATGACATCACATTTTTGTTTGTCCAGCACTTTGGGGCGGCTGATGGCTCTCAAGAGATAGAGTGAGTCTTCCATTAATTGCAGGGTTGGCGGTTTGATCAAATAGTGATGCATGGATCAATTTACGAACCATGGAACCAAGGATGTGAAGGACTTAAATAAAGGACACTCCTTAAACTTTTTTTTTCTGTTTTTTATACACATCTGAACTATTTTTCATGCCATGAATAGTTTGGATGTGTATTTCCAGGAATCCAGTTTCCCAAGATAAACCATTATCAGTTTCTTGAAATGGTTACAGTTACAGTACAGGTACAGTTTGTCTGAGTAAGAAGAGCATCCTAAATAACAAAACAAGACCTTAAAATTGAGCAATATTTCCTGCATTCCATTGCATTGCATTTTAGTCTATGCCTTACATTTTTTTATTTTTGAACTACCTTTGTGTCTTTACATAGACTTCCTACATTGAAAACCTGCAATTTTAAAGTCAGTGGCAGATGCAATTCTTGATTGTGATATTGTTAGATAATGTAAGGGATAACTAAAAGGCAAAGTAGAGAGGAACACTATTGAAGTTGTTTGTTGGAAGTTCTTATCATGCCCAATGAGAACTTTCACTATCACAGAATTTTCACGGTTGTGTTCATTAACTTCTCACATAAGTTAACTTTTTGTCTCTTTTTAACCGGGTCAGTGCGAGCATACGTCAGCACCGCTGGTTGATTCCCTCACCCTATTGCCCTCCTCTTCAATTGGTCTCATGGGAAATCTATAGCTGCACTGTATTAAGTAAAACCTCATGCTTCAGGAGTGTAGTCCTGCTCCTGCTGACTCATAAAAATGATATAGAGGCAGTGCTGACATCAGCTGAATATAATTCTATTAGAGCACCCATTTGTTGTTGGGTTTCACTGCAGCTTCATTCAGTCGTCTAAATGACCCTTCATTTATTTTAGTGCCCTGTTAGGAAAGAGGGGCGGCACCCGAGCACTCGGGATGATACTCCGGAAGACGAGCCATCAGAGCTCAACTGACGGATTCAGCTGATGCATTTTCTCCTCCTCTTCTCTCGCTTTTCCCTACACTCTGCCGCTAATGCATGAGACGTTCTCTCCTTCTCTGGCTGCAAATGGAGCTCTTA
The DNA here is from genome assembly GCA_026686955.1 of Epinephelus cyanopodus. Taxonomy (NCBI): domain Eukaryota; kingdom Metazoa; phylum Chordata; class Actinopteri; order Perciformes; family Serranidae; genus Epinephelus; species Epinephelus cyanopodus. The sequence continues at coordinate 32,914,198 of CM048920.1, read as the reverse complement.
GCTGCCGCTTTGAAAATGGATTAGGTGGGCTTTTCTTTCTGAGTTTTCCCTGTCATAGCTCTGGTATAGGCATTAAAGCATGTGTCACATATGGAATTTCAGCACAACTGCGTACTTTCAAATATATCCATAATTCAGGGCTGTGTTTTTGGCAGTTGTGTGCTATTAAACAACAGTAAATGGGCAGAATGTTGTTTTTTTCCCATCATGTTTTACACTCACTCGGTTGCCTTGTCTTGGTATCACCCACATATTTTCACATGCTTGAAAGTATGCAATTGTCTGCCTCTTTAAGCTTTTGACTGCACCATTTACCGCCCATTTACACTCTATCTTGTTGACTTTTACAGTATGCACTTCTCTCAGCTTTTCTGTATTCAATTTCATTCTTTATCTCTCATTCTCTTTCCCACTGGCTGTCAATCTCCTTTTTTTTCTTCCACTGCTCTCTCTCTCTCTCTCTCTCTCTCTCTCTCTCTTTAGCTTTCTTCTCTCTCTTTCCATCTCATTCCCCAGGTGGGTCTGAGTCGTGAGCGGGAACAGGTGGCCCCTGACAGGAAGTGGGTTGGCTCAGGCTTCAAGTAACCCTTCATTCTTCTGGTTCTCTCAGGGCTAAATACTCCCCACTGTGATGTGGCATGTCTGTTGACCCAAATGGTTGTTGTTGCTTTTCTTAAAGCAGTAAAAGTAGCAAATGGGCAGCTGTTCACCTTTAGTTTCACCAGTTCTGTATCTTCTCTCTTGCAGGTACTCTCTGATTCCCCACTAATTAATGAGAGGACAGCATAAATGTGACTATCTGTCAATTTGTCCATTCTGGCCAATGTGCAATTTTATAGCCAAGGGAGGGGCTACTGAGACCAAAATCCAATGCCCTCTAAAAGTTTCTGTTGTCCTCCAATTGTTTTTATTCAAATATTCCCATTATAATTCATGCATATCTCATATTTGTGGCACTCTATGGAGTGTACAGCAGCAGCAGAGGGGCCATTCTCTGTGCAACAAACTTAGGCACAGTTTAACATCTTTTTTTTTTTTTTAATTCCCTAAAGGCGAGTTTATGCGCCTCTCAAAGCAAGGACATTTGTTTACAGATACACATGGTTATTGTTTTCCCCAGCTGGGAACAGCAGGACCTCAAGGATATTAAAACTGTGGATTCTTTCATAAGCAGACCCAGAGGAACACATAGCCGCGATGCTGCAGATAGTTGTAATGAAAGAAAATGGTCAATTCTCTGTGTCTTTATGTCTCATGTTCATACTTGACCTACATGCAATATACAGGCATTTATACAGCTTGCAATGTGGCATTGTCTGTCATCTTTATATGAAGCCCTGAGATCAGTTTTCAGATGTTAGCACAAGATACCAGGTAGATGTAAGACTAACCTTCATCTCCACCTTTTTTTTCTCCAAGAAAGCAATTTTCTCCTAATAATCAATGTATCCTCATACAAGGCTTTGTATGATTAGTGGCCCACAGATGATGTTACGTACATATGTGAAAGTTATGGAATTAACATAAAGTTAGCAAGGTTAGGTTTATTTATGATCACAGCCTTCCAAAGTACATTGGTTTTACAATTGGTTTTTAATTAACTGGCTCATGATAATGTGGGATATGTATGAATTCTGGTGCTTACATTTTAGTAGGAGAATGTACTGACAGTGCATGAGAACAGCCTGACATAATAAAGAAACAGATTTTAGTGAATATATCTGCAAAGCTGGAAAATGTTCATCCTGGACATACATGAAAATGTTCACTGTCAGGTCAACATATTCTGTATTTCCTACAATATTCTGCTTGTTCCAACCAAAGCAGGATCAGTCGCCCTTTTTAAACAGGAATTGTGCAACTTTGCAGGAAAGCCCAATCAGTCTTCTTTCAGCATTGACAGTATAAAAACAAAATCGGGGAGTGCAGTAAAATGCCGCCTGCCTACTTTTGTTCATACAGAATGTGCCTTTTTCGAGGCAATGGGGGGCGTGAGCAAGTAACAAAACGTGTAGCTCAGCGTGTGACGTAAACAGTGAGGGAGAGGGAAGCCACGGCTGGTCAGGCCTTCGGAAGTTCTCTCGTAAGTCGGCCCATTCTTCACCGTCTCCGTCATCCGACAGTTAATGGCCTCTTCGTTTGCGAGGACAAAGAGGGTGTGCTATTGCTTGTCTCCTTAGTTGCTCATCTTTACAGCGTCTGTCAGGTTTGCGTTTCCCTCTTACTACTAGCTGCTCGCTAATTCCTGCTATCAGCTGTTCCCTGTTTATCCACCGCAGGTGGCTCGCACGTGTGGAGTCATCAACAGCTCCTCCCACAAGTCTTCAACAGCCCTTCCTGCTGCAGAAGGCCGCTTCGGTCTATTCAAACTAAAAAGGTTCCACCAATATGACCACCCTACGAGGAGGAAATTTGGGCACCTCGGATCAACTCGCCAATCAAGCTCTGTGTGTCCAAACGCTCGCAGCTTGCCGGCAAAATGGCCCAACATTCGCTGAAAATCTGGCAGTGTAAAAGGGGCTAGTGTTTGTCTGGTTATGGTAACTGAAAACACTTTAGGGTAAGAAAAATATATGGTCTTAGTTAAATATGGATAGTACTGACTAAGTATGAGATAAAACTTTTTTTTTTTGTTTGATTTTTGATCAAAATCACAATGTTTCTGAATAACTTTTATCAAAGTGTTTAAGTAGCCTAAAATTAAGCACAAGCACAACACAGAAGGCAATCCTTGGGCCTCCTGCAGTATGTACCATCACCATTTGCTATGATCACCCCCTTACAACTTTTGTCTGGTACAACACTTCCAAGATTTAAAAAATGCCTTTGTAAAATCCTTTGGTAGTACATATGTCATACCTGTAAGTGGTATGTGTAAGTGGAGTGAAACTATTACAAACGGCAAATCCACTTCATAAGGAGGTCAATGGTGATAGTTGGGTCAAAAACAGTGAATTAACACTGAAAATCCTTTCCGCATTAGCATAACATGACATTTCCCTCAGCTTAAAGGAATACTCAATGGACGCACAGGCTTGCTCAGGCGCGCTGCTTGTATGCAGAACTGTTTTGAATGGAAAAGTTTCAGTTAAATGCATGTGTTTGGGAAGTTTTAACTGGATAAATGAGACCTGGATTATACTGCCTTAGTTGTGTGAGAGTTTGTACTGTAAACTGATGCTTTGATATAGTTTTGCTGTTGTTAATCACTGCCACTCATTACATAAATTCATCAAGAATTGTCTCAGTTTTTGGATTCTTCGTTCACCATGGAGGCCTGCAAGAAAAACAATGTTTTCTTCATAAATTCAACGTAACATTGGGAGTGTACCTGATATTCAAATATTCATTTGAGATGAACTGTGCCTCGCCTGGAAAGTGGGCGAGGCCAGGTGGCTGCAGCAGGAGGCGGTGACAAAAAGCTGTGGTGAAGTTGGACAGTTTCCCAGCATTTCCAGCAGCCCCCAGTCTGTACAGGAAGTCACAGAAACACTCACATCCTGTTAGATCTGATACCCATTGATTAAAAATGTTATCAGACCCATACATCAGTTTGTTCGCAGTGTCCAGCTGTTGTAATTAAAACAAAGTAGCCTATTAAAATGCTTTAAAGGCAGTCTGTAATTCATGTTCATAGTTCAACCCCCATTTTACATGAATTTGCAGGTAAATCAGCATCATATCAGTTTGCTGCTGCAGAACAGACCTGTCGCCTCAATTACAGAGGCTAAATAAATTGTATTTGACTAATAGGTTAATGTAATGATGAAAAATTACAAGACGACAGCTTTCATTGTAGATCAGTCAGATATGGGCAGAGCTTCACATCTCTACAGATGTTATTTCAAGAACACATCCCTCTCATTCCACTGACCACAAGTCTTTGTGTTGCTAAATATTTAATAATTAAAACAGTCCAATGTTAATATACAATAGATTGTGTATAGTTAATGATAAATGTGTTTAGTCTGACTAGTCGACATCACCATCGTTCACACAACATGTATTCTGTTAACAGAATAAACCTTCATGTCAGGTGAATAAAATCAAGCTCTCTCCCATTCAACATAATTAACATCTAACCAATCAGCTGTTTGATCAGGTGAGAGCTAGACATTTCAAATCATGCTCTGGGTCTTGCAGTTGGTAGAGAGCACCTGCAGCGCCTGGCTCTAAAAACTGCAGCTGCATCGAACTTGCGACATTATCGCTGTGTTTTATATGACGGCAGAGCAAGCTTGGATGAAGTTGCATCCAAATCTGCATGCATTGTGCAGCAATCGCTAGAGATGGAACCTGTGCAGGCCTGGCTCATCTCTAATAAGCTTAATCATTTTATGGGTAAAGCAAAACTTTAATCATGACAATGACAGTGTCCCAGACTTTAACAATCCTATGAAAAGATCAATTATCTCTCATAAAACCCACAGGAAAATGAAAGACAATTTTTATTCTGAGTGAAATCTGTTACCAAAAATGTGATACTAATAAAGCAAGCTTCGAGTTGCAAGTCAAATAAATAATAAGAAGTGCCCTAGAGTAAATATCAGACTTTGTTATTATATTTTTCAGCCTGTTTTTTATAGCTCTCTCTATTGTACTTGTAAAGACTTGTAGACTTGATTGAAACTAATCAAAATATTTGAAGTTTTTGATATTTTCTGCATTTTACAGGCTTCATTTTTTTTTTAATCTCAATAAATGTCCACATTTTAGCCCCATCATTTGTGTGTATACATCTAGCAGCAACGTTCGAGGCTTAAAAATGCATCTCGCCCCTTCCCATTACAAACCAAGTGAGTGCTTTAAGAAAAGCAGTACAGGTGGGACCCTACAACACCAGAGTAGCAACACACACTGGTCAAGCAGATAGTTGGTCACGTGCCCTCTAATGGCGGGACAGCGCCTTGCATATCCGACCAGGAACTGACTGAACTTCAGTATTGCTGCATTGCTGCCGACCAGGAATTCTTGTGCATTTCTAAAGTCAAGCAAACCTAAAAGCATAATCTACCATAATCTACTGTAATAGGAGCATCGGTGACCCATAATGTTACTTTCTACATCTTGAAATAAACAAATTATAAGCGTAACTTAATATGACCAAGACACCTAAAAGTAAAAACAAGGCCGTTTTCATCAACTTACAAGCAAATGCGCGCCAGACATACTGTAAGTGAATGGGTTTTCTGTTGGAAAGGTAAGCAAATGCGCGCCAGACATACTGTAAGTGAATGGGTTTTCTGTTGGAAAGGTGACCTCATGCCCCACTAGAGGGCGCGTGAGGCTTAACTTCAGCATACCACACGAGTCAATGGAAGTGTCGTCACTCTGGTATTGCAGGGTCCTACGTAAAGGGAGAGATATCAGCCAATCGTGTTGCTGTATAGATGGCATGGCCTGGCGGCACTCAGCTGTAAACTAAGTTGGTGTTTTGATAGCTAGCGCAGTAGAAGTGTGTGAAAATGACTTTTTAAAAGTTATTTCAGGCAAAGCCATCAGATATTTTTTGGGGCATTTTGCAGTCAAGTGTGAAGGGGGAGAGAGAGAGGGACTGACATGCAGCAAAGGGCCACAGGTTGGAGTCGAACCCGAGCCGCTGCGGCAACAGCCTTGTACATGGGGCGCCTGCTCTATCACTAAGCTACCGACACCCCAGCCATCAGACTTTTTAAGCATTTTTTTTCATCAAAGTTCACCAGTAACACGAGGGTAAACAATATAAGTTTAATATTTCCACCTCACTGTACAAAGTTAGGTCGCATAACAATATATTATTATATTAATTAACATTAACAATATATTATATTGCATTATATTATATTATATTAAATTATGCAGTGGCATAAAAATGTTATTTACTGATAAGGAAGCACGATTAACATGATTTCCACAATGGGTCACGTGATTTTCAACTATGGGTCTCAGCACTCGAAGTCTGCAGCTGGATGCAATTGCCGAAGGCAAGTCAATCCTCATGAACCGCCATGTAAAAATGCCAAACTTTATAGCAAATATAAACATGTTAACTTTAAAATGGAAGTCCACGACATCACAGTAGATACATCCTATATTTTGTTTTGCATTACCCGGGAAGACTTAGCTCCCTTAGCTGAAGCTGGTGACACAATACACAACATACCAAATCCGAAACATATAATAATGCATATCTCATAGTGCACTGCCATTAAACATATGTAATCAAATTAAATTAGAGAAAATACCTAATTTCTTAGAAGGGTGTTTTAATGTGTCTGTACTTTCACATTTAGATTTTTACAGACTTTTATTTACTCAACCAGGTGCAGACAGCCAAAATGCCAGCTCTTCTTCCTCCCTCTCTGCATCCCACATGAAAGCACTGGTTGAAAAGGTCATACAAACACAGTGTACTTTTCACAGGGTATCCCTTGCATCAGTAAGCCTGAACAGTGCGGTCAATAAATCGGAATGACAGCCCGGATCATCTGTTGCTGTCTGCGGGTTCCTACCTCTCTGTTGTTTTATCCCCTCTGTGTCTCTCTGTCATGCCCGTCTTCATCTGGACACTCCACGCAAATATTGACTGCAGCCTTCGTTAGCTCAGCTGGCAGCAGGGAACACTGATGTTAAAGCTTCTGACAGACTGTGACGAAACAGGACGCGCGAGCTCAAACAAGCATCACGTTTTTGCAATATGATACTATGACATGACAATATTACAGCCTTGGAAACAGGAAGTCATACCAGGTATAAGTTTTCATTTCTGTCTTATCAGCATTATCTGTGTATTAACCTGACCTCTCTGTCTCCCACAGACAGACATATCCATGTAAAAAAAATAAATAAATGTCTGTCTTGATTTCGATCTCTTGTGGAAACAGGCTCTGTGGAGATATAAATTGCATGTTTAGCTTCACAAAGGCAATGAAGGATGCAGGCAGGAAAAAGGTTTCTTCTCTTTCAGCCTTCCCTTTCGGGTGCGCTGACATATCGATCTGTGAGCGTCAAACCTGGGCAAAGGCAAAGACGTCTATGTCCGTTCAATTCGCCATGTATCCCCGTTCCCATAGCAACCTGAGGCCATGCGTGCTCCTGTCTCAAAGCAGCCTGCAGGTTTCCATCAGTGCCTGAGGTGTGGTAATGTGGTGTGGTTTCCCTCTATCTGTCCATCCTTCTCTCTCTCTTTCTCTGTCTGTTGTCTCCCAAAAAAAAAAGCAGAGTGGGGACTCTGTGGGGAAAAAACTGCAGTCACGATTTGTCTCTTTTGATTGTTGGCTGCCACACTCTCCATGTTAGGGGAACAAATACACTGTGGTGGGGGTGAGGGGAGATTTTGCACAAGGTGACACTACTGACTGTACATCATTCCAGCATTTGGGCCATGCTTCTTTTCCACTGCATTGCAATTTCGTCCGTGTTCAAAGCATTTTTCTCTTTTTCTGCTGGTCAAGCACAAAACACTTTGTGACAATATTAGTTTCCTCGAGCAGCCGCTCATAGAATGAATTGCTTGCTGGTACTCAACATTGGTTGTGTCAGTAAAAGCTGAATTCACATTTTGACTACATTCGTCACAAATGTGTGCTCTGATAAATGAGGTAATGGTCCACAGATGGACGACCTCCATTTTTTCCACTACAGACCTATACAAAAAACAACATCAAGTTAATGTGACATGACTGAACAACTTTGGGTTCTGTTATTGGTGGGTGTAATTAAGTCATCTCACCTGGGGCTGTAGGCCCCATGAATTAATCACGCGAAACTGTGGTGCCGTGATGCATTTGTTGCCAATGTAGAACAGAACTGCATGAGCCTTAAGTGGAAAGCAATAAACTACAACTAGTTACTAGTTTATTTTTTATTCTGCAGTAGATCTAACCAATTTAGTGATGGGCAAAACAGTTCGTTGTAGTGTACTGAAAAGGGTTGGGCACTGTTCACATTTGAAATGATATTGGTATCAGTGCAGGTACCTCTAATTCAGTGGCAGTACCCAGTGCTACCTTTTTCAGTAGCCAACTTTACTCTTGCTTCCTGCTCTTTTCTAATCACACATACGGCTCAGCCTCTGCTTGTCTTTCTGCTTGCTTGTGTGTGTGTTTAAGTGGATGTGTATGTATGTGTGTGTGCGCGCGCATGTGTGTGTGTATGTCTGCCCATCTCTCTTGCTCTCTGTTGAGACAAAACTGACTGATAGATGGAATAAACACGTAATTTAGAAAACACAATCACAAACAGTTGTGAGAAGGCTATTTCTAAAGTTAAATAGAAAAGAAAATAGACCAGATAGACTGAAACTGTGGCACTGCAGAATTAGCTCTGCCTTGCTGGGCAACACATTCTCACTCCGACCTCATCACATATTGATGTTTTGGTCATGGACTTTCCGTATCCACATATGAGGTGCAAGGTACCCTGGGTTTGTTGGTTGTTGACGTTCTGGGACACTGTGTCAAGTTCTCCTCTTTCAAGAAGTTAAATGTTTACATATAGTCTCTTTCAAAATAAATGCACTATGTTGGTAAAACAGAGCTAAAAGACTTTTTTTAAATTTCAACAACAAATACACATTGTTGGGTTTAGGCAACCAAAGCACCTGGTTGGGTTTCGGCAACAAAAGTAAGTGGTAAGGTTTAGGAAAAAAGACAGGGTCTGGCTTTAGAATCTTACCAGACACACATACTGCTCTCTGAAAGTCTGTGTTTGTCTTGTCTTCCACTACCCGCCCACCCCTCTCAGACTTTTGTCGCCTTAACAGAAGTCCTTACCTCGCCCCGTTTCCCCCTGATGCTGCCGGGTGGATCATACAGACGCCTTTTTTCGTTGGTTTCTGACACCGCAAGTCACTGCCCAAGGGAAGGATTTCGATGACTTCGGAGTGAGACTGGGCTCTGCTGAAAAGCTGACGGAGCTATGTGGCTGGCTTTCCAGCTTCATGATGCCTCCACTTCCTTTCTGAACGCGGTGGTTCCGAAGATTTCCACTGCTGCAGTGCCCCAAGGCCAAGAAGCAGGCATTCCACGGGTGGCTTCTTGACTTGACTTCTAGACACTTTGGTGTGCTTCCACCTACTGTCTGAGCCTGGCATTCTCAAGGGCAATTCTGGGTACTAGAAAATTGGCACAGATTGATTAGACATAAATTGGTACTGGTACCCTTTAAAGTACCGGGTTTGGTACGTAACTCGAGTACTAAATCACTAGAATCTGTTCATTTGAAGTTTAATTCAAAAGATTTGTTTCGCGAATCGTTGAATGATTGACCATCACATTGATTACACATGGTCCCACTCACCTGACTGAAGCACATCTCAACGTTCATGTCAGCTTGCTAACCACTGAAAGGAGAATGGAAAATTTGGTTGAATAAAGATACTGTTTGTAAACTGGAGGCTGAAATCCTACCCTATTGTGTAATGTATGAATATTTTTGCAACACCCAGTTATTAAATAAAATGTTTGGCACAACCTCCTCCTTCAAGATTTTAAGACATGAGAGGGAGGTACTTGAGTGACTCAGCGACTGCCGATCACTCATGGCTCACACTCACTGCGTAGTACTTTCAGTGAACGAATCACTGATCATGCACTCTTCCCCCGCAGTGAAAGGATCTGAGAAGTCTCACACCTCTGCCTAACGTACAGTGAGTGAGCTGACTCTGACAGACGGAGTGCAAAAAAGTGTCCAGATATACTACAAGCAAGAACAACATGGAGAGAGCCCATCAAGCCCAGAGTGAGCCTAAGAAACTGTTTGCTGTTGCTCTGAAAAGAGGTGCGCAAAGCTGTTTTTCAAACACACATTGTCTAGCCTTGGGACATTCTCTTTGGGTAACAATTAAACAATGTGATATTCGTTCACTCGTTTGGTGTGTGTCCAGTTAGGAAAAGGTGTCAGGCTTGAATCACAGGAGATCCCTGCACATTCGCTCATAACTGAGAGCTCATCTGAAGTGAGGAATGAACGAATCACTTCATAAGTGATTCAGTTCAGTTTGTTCACCCAAAAGATTCATTCTTTTGAATGAATCATTTGTCAGGGACAAAACAATACTGACCATTTGGCTGGAAACATGGCTAAAAAAGAAGTTCAGATTGGATCTTTTATAAAGCTAGAAAACACTCAAGCACAGCAAACTACACCACCAATTTTTGCCTGGCTATGAAATCGATACTCGCCCCCAACACATGGCCCCAAAGGTTCACTTCACACTTTCCTCGTAAAAGATTTCAGCACATTGGTGAGTGCAGTATAAAAGAAAATGGATTGGAGCACTGTCTGGGTCATCTTTGTCCGAGCACAAAAACACACACACACACAGGTGCTTTTAAGAAAGGGCAACACTTTTATGTGAATACAATAAAACACTGGTCATATTTGGAAATGGAAATGCTGTAAAAATGAAAGAAAAAGGGGGGTCAGTGCTACAATGGAACAGTATGAAATTGTAAAAATGAAACCTTTCTCATGTCATTGTAATTAAAGTTGCACGGTGGGTGGCACACTGCTGAAAAGAACTTTTTTCCCCTGAAATGCGGTACTGAGTTCTCTATTCATTCATTCTCTTTAAATGTTACTCGATGCTTGTGTGACAATCAAACAGATATAGTAAATCACAAAAATGAAAGGAGGAGAAATGTATTTAAAAAAATAAATACAGAGAAACAATCGTGGATTAAATGCTGGCATTAAATTGCTGCTTTGTAAGGAAATAAAGTACAACAGGAAGTGATGTTCACGTGTCTTCCTTTGGACCGTCATAATTTGAGTGTCTTTATTTCTTTTATTGTTCAGGGCCTACAACCATAATAGGAGAGCTATGACGTTTCATGTTTTACCAAACGCTGTCAAGGGGATAAGAGAGGCAAGAGATGTGATGCTGGTGAGGCCAGCTTTCACTGGACAAGACGTCTCCCTCTCTGTTGTGGGAGAAAGTTTATATTCACTTTGAAGTTTTTACACATTGCTCCCGCTAAGTTCTTTCTTCCTCCACATCCATCAACTAAGTTTTACAAAGATACACTTTAAGGATTGAATGCTGTTATGTGTTGTATCACATCTGAGAGGCTTAATTTGTCCTTTTTTATTCACTCTATTATCATATACTTTGTATTCCTATATTTGTATATTTGTCACAACTCCTCGTATTTATCTTGTTGTGTGCTCTTTGTTTTTCCTGTCGTCTTACTGTGATGTCAGATCCAGCCACTCTGTACTGCCCTGAAGTAACTGACCCTGGCTTTATATGAGTAGAGGAAAAGTCTGCCAGCTACTAGGCTAATTTATACAATGTTAAATGCCATGGGCTTGTACTAAAAACCTTAGCATGTTTATTTGTGGGGAAAATGTGTCGAGCAAAAGACAAATGCATTGTCTGTGAATGTTGCGAGTTATAAAGAAGCCAATTTGTGTACTTGTGTTTAAAACTTTCACTATTCAGCCACGTTTAATGTGTGTTTTGGCATTTTAACATGGAGGTCGTTGGGCTCTTCCAAGATGATTTCATTTTGTAGCCTCTGAGGTTGCCACTTGTCCTGGACCTCACTATATTCCTTGTTACGTGTTTCTAGATTTTGACATGCAGATGTCTGACACATACAAAAAACTACATATCCATTTTGAATGTCTCCCATTGCATCATTTTATGGCAAATCTACCCTCAAGATGCAAGGTCAATGACTTTTCAGATGACCCTTTTGTGACTGATTATGATTAACTGTCAGGGTGATATGATTGCCGTCTGTTGAAAAATAAGTGAAATATCTCTGTTGATGTCAGAAACACATTCTCGCTATCCTGTCTGGTTCAGTTGTAAATTCAATCTCACACTGTGAAAATACCACACAAATGACTATACATTAAAGAGAGATGAATTCTGCCAGACTCTGCACTCAGTGACAGAAAACTGTGGTGAAAAGTTTAAATTTCAACCTTTACTTCATCTCCCTTTGATATTGTAAACAACATAAACTGTCAGCCATTACCCCTCTCTGAACATGAATGATACCTGCTTTATAACTTACACAAGTGCCTACCGATGAGTTCCTAGTGACTTCACTGTGGGAGAGGGCCAGTGTCTGTTTGTCTGCCTTTTGCTTGTCTTTCAAAGGAGGGAGGTTATCTTTAGAAGCCATTGTTTGTGTATTCAGCATCCTCTCTCTTTCTCTCTCAGATAATGACATGCTCAATTATTCCTGCAGATTTATCTGCTGAGGTAGAATTCGATGCCTTTTGCAGTTATTGATTCCATTGGATATCTAAAAATCACATAAGAATAAATGTCAATAAAAGCATGACCTCATGAGCAAAGCGCAGTCTGTTATTAATACACCCTAACTAAACCAAATGAATAAGAAATGACAGCTTCGAGATAGAACTTAGGACATGACATCAATATTTCAATTTTGCATGCTGCAAATTTGTTTTTTCATGGTTTAAAAATAAACTTAAGTGCAAAGTGGAGCTATGTTAGACTCTGCTTGCTCACACCATTGAAATAAGTACTTTCAATCAGAGGATGGGCCATCTGCCATGTTATGTGGACTCCAGCTGTTTGGGACCAAGATTCCCCTATACTTACTCTTTCAGCGAGTGACGTTGAGCTCCCACCATGAACCATCCTGGAAGACAACATAAAGACAGCATAAAGTAAACATCGCTCCGGCTAGTCAATCAGCCTTTTCTCCCCCCCGTCCAATCAATTGAGTGCTCGCCTTCAGAGGCCTGAAAATAGATTGAGGTTCACTTTGTGTGGCACAACAGATGAGAGTGCACTTAACTACAGGGAGAAAATGGGTAGCATTTCCATCCTCATCTCTGCAAATGTACATCAAGAGGGGTATATTCATTTTTGGTAACATTTGGCCGGCGTAGTATGCTTTTAGAGTCCATTCTGCTGCCCGCTCTTTCTCTCTTAACGTCACAGCGTAAATGTTTCCACATATCTGAATCACAGGTCGCAATCAGAGAGACTGACATTAAGGAAGCACTCTGGAATTTGAATGCGTACCCCACCCTGGAACATATTAAAGTGATACTTGCTGTCAAATATTAGGCTGTAGTCATGAATTGTGACTGTGAAAATTGGTAGCTTCCTCGGTTTTATAGAGCAGCTTGAAATCCAGTTACAATCAGTTTCAAAGATGACCCATGTGTACATTTCCCTGACATTCAGCCTCTTGCTGCCCAAAAATCTGTCTCAACAGAAACAGTGTGACATCGTGTGGGTCGGGGTGGAAGGATGAGCATACAACGGGTGCAACTTTGACATTGCAGACTTGGTCATTGGTGAGAGACAGTACGTGGCTGTCTCCAGGGTGATCTTTCCCAGCTTACATTAAAAACCTACACAATTTATCACAGTACAGCCACAAGTGATTTTCTGGCAGAAAATTAAAAGAAAAAAACCTATAAAACTGCAATTTTCTATAAGGTATTATAAAGTCTTGTTGTACATCTTGTCATTGTCTTGAAATTTCTAGGGTGGAAAAAAAGATCACCCAAGTGTCATGATGTCTTTTTAAGGTGTTTTTTTTTTTTTTTTTTTTTTTTTTTTTGGATTTTCAATTTCAGTTGAAAATCAACATGTGGTGGTCAATGCTGATATTGTAAATTAATGTATGAGAAACACTGCACCAGCTAAATTAGCAGGGACCGTTAAATGTAGCAGTTGAAGCAAATTAAAGAATTTGTATTTATTCTGTTGTACATGTGCATTTTATTTACCACTTTTACACAGTCTATGATGCTGCCTAAATAAAAGTCAGAAAGACTGGTTGACGTGATATGCACTGTTTTCAAAATCTGCCTCATGATATTCAGTATTCAATATTGAATCGCAATACTAGAACTGCTGTACACATTGAACTGGCACCCAAGTATTGGGAGAGTATTGAATCAGGAGATATAAGCATATTGTCCCAGCCCTATTTGTTTGTCAGATATAGTTGTTACCAGGCTTAAATTGATTATGTTTCCTGATCTTGTATATGCTTGTCTTAAATTGTTGTCCGCTAATTATGATGCTGCTTCCTGGTGGATATTTATGTAATACCCTCAATCTGAATAATTATAAAACTCACTAAATGAGTAATTTAATTTGCCAAAACAAAATGATACATTAACTGTAGGAGTGGCAGATTGGATCATCAAATTGGCAGAATTTAAAGGTACAGCCAAATGATCAATAGTCATTTTTGTGTGATGACATCTAATAAAAAGGTAACCAGGGGCGTCGGTGGATTAGTGGTAGAGCAGGCGCCCATGGCAGCGGCCCGGGTTCGACTCAAGCCTGTGGCCCTTTGCTGCATGTCACTCCCCCCCCCCCCCCCCCCCCCCACACTTGTCTGTCCTATCAATTAAAGGCTAAAAAAATGCCCAAAAAATATCTTTATGTTTTATTGAATGGATACAGTTTGGTTTAGAATTTTATGTTGCAGACATTGTCATATTTTGCAGCATAATGTGACTGGGTAGTGCTACTCATATTGATGTCAGCATGGAGACAGCATGCTAGTTTGCAATCTATATCGACTCAGTATCCTCTTCCACAGAAGCAGCCGTCTGTCAGCAGGAGCTCCTGGTGAGCTGAGAGGACAGAGCCCAATCAGACTGCCACCAGGCTGACTGACAGCAGATATTAACTGAACCAAGATAGTTTTTATGTCAGCGCCACAGGAAGAAATCCCCAGTGTTTGTACTTATTGATTCATCGATTTTATTTCCCCGCCCACTGTAGCTAATGAGGGGAATCTGCAGCTCACAGACAGACTGGGAGCAGATCAATCACTATAGATATGGTTAAGTTTAAAAGACCTAAGTGTGATATTTATGTGATCTAAGCAGCTGCCTGTGCAACTTATGCTAAATTAAACGCTACATTAATAGACAGTAAAAGAACTCAGGAGGTCTCTGGTTACCATGGACAAGACTGAAACCTTTCACCGAAACATAAATTGACCTATGGCTAAGCCCCGCCCTCAAACGCAATGAGCCAATCACAGTGCGTATAGCCATTCCCATACACTCGGACATTCTCTGCCTGGACGTCCATTTGAAGTCGGAGATTTGAAGTTTAAAAATGGTCAAACGGTGTGCATGGGGTACATGCAACTCTGACACAAGGTATCCTGAGAGGCTGTGCGAGGACGTGTATTTTTTACACTTAACTAAACCACATCTCAACCGAGAAAAGTTAGACCACAACATCAACTCAACGTGAATAAGATTAACAATGATGTCTACATCTGTTCTAAGGTAAGACAACATTGTGTTTGAGGCAACATATTGTCACTTTGCTGGAAAGAAATACAAAGTTATCTTTAACATCTCTAGCTAAAGTTAGCCTAACGTTAGCTCCTAGCTGCGTTGTTCATCATGTCACCTTGTTTGCTGGGAGTTCATTAGCCTGTTTTGTTCTAGTTTTGTACTTTGGTGATTTTACATCATTGTTAGCTGTTGTCCAAAGGGCTCTAGTTAAGCTAACGTTAACTTCTGGAGCTTAGCTTCATTAACTTATCTGTAATCGCAGAGATAACAAAGGTTGGCAAACGTTATGCTGAATGATTCAGTGTAAATACTGTAGCACCAAACTAACAGACAGACACTCTTGGTAAAGATGGTAAAAAGGCCGTTATCCTTTTCTCATATTCTGAGCCAAAAACCTTAACTTCAGTGACACTTTAACTTGTTGTCTTTAATGGCGACGGCAATGAGATGCGGTTTATCTCGCTTACACTGTGACCTGTAAATTTTGGCTTGTAATTTAAGCTTTTCATGACCTTCTCAACAATAAAATGATGAATATATCCATCCAATGAGTAGTTCAGGCCCTTTTGGTTACTTCTCAATGACATCTGATCGTTATGTCCCCAAAAATCATCAGTTGCCTCCTGCGAAATGTCGTGTACTGTGACACCTGCCATAGCGCCGCTCACTGAATGTCGTTAGTTTGTCTGAGTGAGTGGAGGGGGCACGGCTTAGTCATAGGTCAGTTGGATATGCCTCACTGCTGTGTAATTTCTGTTGAGCGATGCTCTTCAAAAGTGTTGAGCGTCCTACTTTGTTGCTCCTAACGTTACCTTTCCTTGAGGGTTATCTCTTAAGCTACAAATGTGAGTGTCATATTAAGCTACGTTCAGGCATATTTCTGCAAAGATTGTGTTTGGAACATAATTACCACAAAAATGAAGCTCTGCTGCAGGGGTGGTTTGAGAATTCATCTGGAGGTTTTGGCCTGTTAAAGCAGAGGTTAATTTAAGCTGACCACAGCACCTCTTTGCTGTAAAACAACTCTTTACTGCCACCTGTCAAACCTCCAGAGGTTTAAAAGGATTTTATGTAGAGTATCACTTTAAGGCATTACATTATTACTTCTGCTATTCAGGAATGAGTTTAAAATCTCAAACTGATTTTCTTTTGCTCCAGCATTCGAAAGATGTTCCAGAAAAAAAAAACTGTTTTCTATGAATTCTGAGAAGTATTAGTGTGATAGCACAAAGTAACAGCTTGGCATTCTGTAGGTTCACTGATGGCTGTCCTGGAGATTAGCTACATCAGTAAACCTTAATGCCAAACAGGTAAAACCCAACACCATGAAATGGGATTGTAGCAGATAAAAACTGCACACACATCAGACACTTCCTCAACTAGAAGTGCATGCTAGTGAAATACTGACTGTATCCACCTAATGCATTACTGTCAGTGCAAACCAATGTAAAGTATAACTTGAGTTTCATTACAAGTTTCAGAGATTATGATTTGAAATGTAGTCATTGTCGACAAAATGTATCTTTCAGTTGATAATATGTATGTATGGGAATCTTATCTGTGATCTCGTTTCACTCTCCAAACCTCATTACAACGGGTCAGGGCAGAAACAACAAATTTGATAGTGGAGATCTTTGTTTTATAGCTCAGCTTTTTTGTTCACCACCATAGCCTGATATGAAACCTGCGATAAGGCCTTTCGTTTGCTTCAAACAAAGTGCTTATTGGATTGTTGAACAGCGTCTGACACACTCTCCTCCCACACATTTACTGTAGAGATCAGGCAATCTGCCTCCGACAACAATCAAGCAGCGATTGGCCAGGTGTGTGGAGGTGAGAAAGTATGCAGGCAGGGTTTGAACTTCTCTCTCAAGGTCTCTTTTTCATTCTTCACACAACTACTTTCGTCACTCGCTGTGTGTTCAACTGATTGCAACAGCATGAATTCCTCCGAGGAGAGAATGTCTAAAAGTGTGTACTGTTTGTGTCCCTGTTTGAGCGATTATTGCGTCTCTCTCCAGCGCCTTTGAGTGTGTCTGTTTGGAACAACTATAAACACTTTAGAGGTGTTTGGACGACACTTCGCACAATCCCTTTACAATGTCCTGATAGTCAATCTCACAATCCTTTTCACCATCACTCATGAATAAGACCCTGAACTCTACAAGGCAGTTGCATCCTCTGACTAAGAAGTCCACTTTTTTTTTCTTTCAGGAAGCATGTTTTGAGTTGTTAAGCAGCTGATCGTCATCCCAATCATGTCACACTTAGGAGCAAACTCCTAATCAACAGTCAAAAAGGACAGCATCATTCGCAATCATACCTCTACTAACTCTCCAGACCTTTACTGCACCTTGGGCCTCATTCACCAACAGCTCTTAGGAAGAAATGTCTGCTTTAAACCCACTTGCTTAGTTTTTACTGTGATTCTGACATTCACCATGTTTTCTTATTTGAGATGTATTCTTAGGTAAAAAAAAAAAAAAAAAGAAAAGAATCTACTGTATGCACACTTACAGCTGAAATACATGGGGCACAGACACAACATATCATTAGGCGTGGCAGAGAGGGTTTTTTTATCTGCTACACAGACTCTTTGTAATGTGTGGTTGCTGCTAAGTGCAAATGTAGTTGCTTATGAATGGTTTGAACTGAATTAATGAACTGGATTGTTTTAACAGCAGGATGCAATAATTTGATTGATTGATTTTAATGTAAATTACTGCTTTGCGTGGTCTCTGGTACAGTGAGGTGTTCACTTTAGCCCTTTCTTATGGACTGTTCTCTTTTACACAGTTGTATTTAGTTTTTACCTGTTAAGAAAGAAAAAAATAGACCAGCCACATAAGTAGTGTCAAGCAGCGCTGTGCACATGCAGGTAAGCGCAACTTCCACAGTCAGTGTATCAGCTTTGGTTGGTTATAATAGTTATGCACTATTAGGCAGTTAGGCACATTTGAGTGCTGATATATCTGCAAAAAATAAGTGGGTATTGTTTTTTCTTCATTTCTATGTCTTGTCTTTCAAGATAACTACTACACTAACCCTTCAATTCACATCAGTTATGTTAAGTAGTGATTGATTATGCTATTTATAGGCTCACAGTAGGCTTGCAAACTTGCAAAGTGACATATATATATATATATCTTAAATGCTGCTGCAAGATGTTACACATTGTGCACTCGGGGGTGCATCCTCTAGGATCATGTAGCTCTATTTACAAAGATAGAAAGATAGACAAGAATAAAACGCCTTTCCACTTAAGTGGTCAGCATCTCTCCTGCTCATGTTTGGCAATATATGTTTGGCCTCTGATTTGCAATCTAACCATTTTTTTCTTTGCACTTAATCGGTCGTGCTTCCTTTTCCAGATATAACATTCACTGTAATAGCAGACATTGCATCAATTTGCATGTTCTTCTACATCCGCTACTGCTGTAACTGAACATCACAACTCGGTGGTGTTGACTTCCTGCAGAAACATCCACTACAGCACTACCAAAGTTTGTTTGTTAGTTTTTTTTTTGTTTGGAGTCTGGAGCTCCACTTGCTTTACACTTTGGTTTGGGTATTCTCGACGCAACTCTTTCTTTCTCTTCTTTCTGTGTGTGCTCGCTGCCCTGCGGTCTGATGATTCATAATAAGAACAATTCTGCAGTTTAAGATCACATCATGAATCTGATGTAGACTTTTCTTGGGAACCTTTCTCAAATAAATTCAAGAAAAAACTACGGAGATATTGATGAATAGTCAGAATAATATTCTGTCAAAGGATTTCATAAACAGCTTGGTTGAGAAAAGGAGATGCTTGAATAAACTTCACTAAGTATCATGTGGAATCAACAACAGATGGGGAAAATTCATCTCACTAGTAATACATAGAAAAGGTCTGAAAGGGTGTGAGAGACACATTTTCTGATTAATTACAATTCTGGTATGCCCATGGGTGTGATGTGAATATTTGCATGCAAAACCCCCAACAATGTTTTATTGAATAGGTACAATTTGGTGTCAGTCCTGTTTGCCATCTGCTCTGTGAATGTTCTGAAATACAGTCAATCCTTTTGGGGAGCCAACAATATCCAGGATAATATATTAGAAAAAAGATAAGACCCAATCTTGCACAGTTGATTGATATTATCTCCATTGCACCACTGCAAGTCATGCTTTCCTCAATTCAATTAGAAAAGCCATCCGAGTCACCTTCATGATGAATTTACACACTTTACACAATGCTGAGAATCAATATGGAGGGAAAATGGATAGAAGGGGGAATATCAGCGGGCACATCCAGAGTTTCTGTCTTCTTTCCCCCTGGATTGTAATTGGGGGACTTGGCTAATTAAAATAGAGTTCCCAGGCAGTCGATGACGGCCGTTGCTGCTGCAGCTCTCCCCTTCAGATGTTCAATGAAGAGGAAGGGGTATTAGAGCCATAAGGAATGACACAAAGCTGGCTATTCACACATAATTGCTCACCCAGGGAGGATGCAGTGAGGCTGGTGGCCTGACAAACGCCCGAGGTGTCAGTTCCTGTCAAGATGATGAAGCTCTCCGATGCCCCACGGCCCTGCTCTGAGACCCCAGTGTGGTCCAAATGAGACGTCAATTTTAACTTTATAAATCCAAAATTGATGAAATATGAGGTGACTGTAACTTCAGACTAAGCCATAGTTAGGTTTCCTGTGCAGAGGCCCTTAACTGGGGCTTGCCTCGACTGAGCTGTGGATTTATTTATGGAGCCAATAAATCTGGGCGACTCTGGAAAAGGAGGGTTTTGTTTGAAGCGATCACCCAATGTTTAGAAGCATCTTTTAGGGCTTTATGATTCAGCACACTATCCTGTTTTTCTGTTTGTTTGTTTCCCAAAGACCCCAGAAACATTACACCATACAATAATACAATATACAATGTAACATATAATTGCTAAAGTAGATTCTGAACGGCTGAATGCATGCTGGTAGAGGGGTCGCTCCCTGCTGAAAAGCCTACAATTAGTATTATTACCCTATGATTAAAAAAGAGCCATTGACATTAAATGCATTTGTCTTCTTCAGTATTATCTCTATTACAGCTAACCCTACTCAAACAAATGAATAAAAGGCTCAAAGGCCAGTGAATAAAATTAAAGAAAAAATAGATTAGAGTAAACTTACCGAATGAAAGCGTTTTGCCTAGTCCCATCCTACTGTGCAGTGATTGGCTATTAACCCAAACCATGACCTCTCTGCTCCAACCCTAATCGCTCCCAACCTTGATGCACTAATGACACTAAGTAGTAAAAGCACAGCAGGGCAGTACCCCCAGAAAGTTTTCACAGGAGAGGCCAGTTGGGGCCACTGATTATCCTGGGGTGGCACACCAAAACCAAAAGCCATAACTGAATTTCAGGAATATTATTATGCTGTTTCAGTAGACTAAAGTTCAAAACTGTATCAATATTGCCTAGACTAGTATTGGCAAAGTTACAAGTAGACAAACATTCAGCTTTGAAGGAGTACCTTGATTGTGAGGAACAAAACATTTACATAGTTCAGGGGAGACTTGTGGATACCCAAATAACCCCATTTTCATTCAGACATGAGAGTTCAAGGGATCCCTTTCAAAATGGACATGCGAGTTGTGGCATTGACAAAAATAAGTTTTACTCTGGAACATCATTCAGCCCCCTTCTCAACAAGCCATGCTGACATGGTTGGTAGCAATGGATACCTCGGGTTGTCTAGTTTCGTAAAATACCACTACCTAGCTTTAAAAATGAGAGCCTCAGACTCTTAAAGACAACAATGCTGCTAAATTATTTTTGTGGGGTGCAGTGGGGTGGCTAGCAATAGTAGCAATAGCACTGGGGACTAGGCATAAACATTTTGCTTGGTTGGTACATTGTAGCATGTATCCTTTAAACTAGAGACAAAACATGATTGCCAAGCCTTATCCACTTGAATTCTAAATGTTATTAATCTGAGGCCAAGATCAGACAACATGATATCAGCACCAAAAAGGCAATATCCAAAAGATATTAGTAAGATATAATACGCTGAGCAAGACAATTTGTAAATGTATCCCATGTTCTGTGCTAATGTTTGTAAGGATTCTGTACAAGGTGCTGATTGTGAAGGGATTTTTGATCATGAAGAAATGAAATAAATGTTTTGTTCTGTGTCTCATAAGATTTTTTCATTTGTACATTAACATGTAGTTGACCCAAGAAGCATCAGTGCCCTTCGCACTTTGCATGTTTTATGTTGAGCGGCTCCTGTCTGTCTGAATGATAAGAGGTCCTTGTTGATGCTCCCGAACAACACACACACACTTCATCTGACTCTTGTCTGGTGAAGGGATAATACAAGGATCCAGAATGATGTGGGATGGATGCTGTGAAGGGCTGAAATGTTTGTTCGGTACTTTAAGTTTGTGTAATGTGTCTGTGCTGTGCCAAAGGCTTCTCTGATATCTGATTTGTGTTTTAATCACTCTTAAATATTCAAGTAAGAACAACTGAGGCCCCTTGAGTTTATTTTATTATTAATCAAAATGAAGACTGATGAATTCAAGTTTTTCTATTTCACCGACTGAAAGACTGCCATGTCTTTTGTTTCTTGTGCTCTCTTGCATATTTTTTGAGTACTGTGGTTGTTAAAATCCCAGTTCCTTTAAGTCTGTCTGTAGACCTTTTTGTCCAATCACTTTGGCACTTTATGCGATATTAAAAATAAATGTTGACTTGTAAATAGATAAACTAATCACAGCATGCATTTACCCTCATTTTTTCCTCACTTTTTTTTCTAAATGCTCCTTGTTTGTCCATCATTACTCACTGTTGTGTAGTGAGTGATTGCCCATCCCTCATGGGGGCAATAATGTACTTGGACTGTATCCAAAGTGCAGTATTCCATCAATACTTGGGGGATATTATTTAATATTCCACATTAAAGGGCTGAGAGTAGATTGGAAGGAAAGAAACTGCCTTGAAATGTAATGATGAACAAAATTATACTTTGTTGCTCCCAGCCAACTGCCTCCCTCGACAACTCCCAATACTGCTTATCCCTGCCTATACAGCAGTATAATGATTTGGTCTACAGTGTAGTTTAATGGCTTTTACTTAACTTCTTTTTCTGCTGGCAGTATTTGCCATGATCTCTTTGAATAAACGGGGGACTGATTACATTTCTAGTACATGCTCCTTATTCAGAGTTCTCTGACATGCACGTCATCAGAAGCACCCTGGATTCCCACAGGGGTGCGTTAAAATTAGAAAACACGACAGGAAGATGGACTAGCCAGGCCCAGACATAACCTCAGACGACATGGATTCACATCTGGTACAGAGGAAGCCGGCCACATTTCCTCTGGAGGGGGAAAAAGAGAGCGGATTAGAGTTTGAGTGATGTTGGAGCTGTAAGATAAATCAAATCTGACCGGGGGAGTCACTTGAATAAGGTGACAAATGACCCTCCCTGACAGACAGGGCAGTATTTTAATCTCCTTTAGTTAATTTATCCAGGACCCGAGCACAACCCTTGGAAATCCGTTATTATTGTCACTGCACCAGACCTGCCTGGCGACAAAAGGATTTAAAAAGTGAGAAGCTAGAGAAAACATTTATAAACCAGCGCTGAAGTCATAAAAGGGAAATAATGAACAAGATGTAATAGTGTAATTGTGCACCAGGGTCCCTGAGACAGAGTTGTCTCAGGTCATTTAATAGATGAGCGCTGGCCTGTGTAAGCCTCGCCTGTGTCCATGTGAGGAGATGCCAGTGGCCCAGTATGTCCTGACGTGATTAAAGAAAAGACCTCACAGAGAAACATCTGTTTGGCCGGCAGACATGTTGTCACCCAAATGAGGTCGAAGGGAGGATTCTCAAGAGATTAGCATCTGGGTTTTTAATTTAGACAATCTCCTCCTCCCCTTGTATCATATCAACTCTAACTCTCTTTCAAATGTACTCTGTCTCATTTCCCCTCTAATATGACACTCTATTTTTAATATTTTTCTCTGGTTAAGTCATTCTTTTGCATTAAAGCAGCTCTTATTACAGTGTGTTTAACCAATTTTGAGTGTTACGGCTGATGATAAAAACCAAAATGATGATGACAACACAGACGGTGGCGATAATCACTATGTTTGCAGTACCATTAAAGGGTTATTTAGAGACAAGAACAGGCAAAATGTAATCTGTGCTTTACTCAAAGGGGAAAACCTAATGAGGAAATGGGGCTTATTGCTGGGGGAATCAGATGTGGTAATTACATTAAAACAGATAACAACTCTTTATGCATCCAGCTCCTACTCCAGCACAATATAATAGTAATACTCCTTGGAGATTAATGCTAGGGAAGATATGAAGTGCCACATGATTGATGGGATCATTAGCTTGGCTTTCACACGGGAGCACAAATGTAGATAGTCTGACTTTAACATAAGAAAAATGAAATATGATGTTAGTTGTACAAAGAAAAAAAATGAAGAAGGGAGTGCTGCAAAGAGTCAAAAAACTTTCTTAGTATTTGTTGGTCCCCAGTATTGAGGGGACACCACTCTTCAGTATTTAGAACGTTTGCATTTCTCTGCCCCAGTAAAGCCCTGTAGCAGAGGACTTTTATTTTGACAAATTGTTACAATGCAACTTATAGATGCAACAACATCTCTGGTGAAGTAGGTGGTGGCAGTCACTTATCCTAAAACAGTGGTTCATATGATATTCTACAAAGTAGCACCCCATGATTGACCTTACATATTTACCGTAAAGTTACCTGATTAACGTAAAGTTACACAGGTTAAGTTTTGGGCAAGTAAAGTTATTGCGGTTAGGTTTAGAATAAAAAATGATGAGGACGCACCTTAAAATGTCATATAAAAACTAAAGTGATGTTGTTAAAGTGAAACTTAAGGCGTGATGATTGATCGAGGTCGTCAACTTATGCATTGAATAACAATACAAGTTAATGTTGCAAGAGGCAACAAAACATCCTTTCATTTTATGGTTACAGTAATAAAACTTTCCACAGTGAAAAGTGGTTACATGAGCCTAAAAATCAGCCTCAAATCATCCCTGAGCAGAGTGACCGTCCACTACTGACCAATCAGTGCACTGCAGTGTTCACAGCTCCACCTTTTAGTACCAGATCTGTGTGCTGGGTACCTCATCAGAGGGGTGACCAAAAATGGGAATGGTACAAAACGGTTCCATTGGTACCATCCACAACTTCTCACACCGGAAACAGAAATAAAGTGCACTGACTTGAAGTGTACCGTACTGCTTGGTGGAAACCAGGCTTTAATGTCTGTCAACAAAACCTATGCTCGTAGTCCGCAGGGTAAATTGCATTATAAATAGAGAAACCAAGCGATTCGAATGTGAATAAAAAGCTCTCTTAGGCTCTTAGAGAAAGATGACTGGCTGTGTTTCAAATGAAACAAAACTCTCTTAGTGTCTGAATGCATTAATATCCAGCAACGCCTCACTAAAAGCCTTTATTGGCACCAAGAAGCCTCCTATGTATGTGTTTTCGATTGCTATGATACCACCTGTATTTGACATTCATTTATCTTACAGCACTCACATGACACAGTGTCGAGGTCCCGTCACACCACCAGCAGCATTCGACTGTCAGATTCCATAATTGCAAAGTGATAACTTGACAGACGGTGTAATTACTTGTTAACAAGGGTGGAGGAGGGGACGATATCTGACAACACACTCATCCTTATCCTGTGAGGTGATGGACATAAAATGACCTCTGTGCGAACCAGTTGCTGTGGCAACGCAGGTAATCTGCATAATCCCATGTTTTTTGTTCTTTTTTTCTCTCTAGTCAATATCTTTGGTATTGCTGTTGTATTTCTGCACTCGTCAATCACTAACTCATGCTGTAACATGTTTCTCTTAGATTTTCTATTGATGCATGTCTGGAGGTGTCAATCCGTTGTAATTGTCTTACTGTCTAAGATATTACAGCAGGACATGTTTGAGATGGAAAAAATACATATTGTAAGGGCCTGGATATGACACAACCCACCCACCCTTCACCTCCACTTTTTGAAAAGCTTTTTCCTGACAAAGACAATTATGAAATCTTATATTCAGGCTATTACAGTAAAAGTTTAGAAAGTAGCCAGGTTTCCATTCAAATGTCACACAAATCACAGAATTTCCAGAAAACTGGCAAAAGAAAATGCTTGTTAATGGCAAATTTCCATCCATGCTGTTATGCAAATATAAGGAGATGATTCATCTGGTTTGTTTCATGTACTGATTTGAAGAAAGTTACTACTTCTCATTGCTCCATGATGATCTGATGTTTCTGTTTGCTGTATGTTTAGTCTTTGAAGTTGAACTGGTATGATTGACACACCAACTTTTCCAATTCAACCCCCCATTTTTTTTCTTAAAAAATATTAGCATTTCCATTCTGCCCTTTTTATGCACAAAAATGCATAAAAATGTTGGCATTGTACATTCCTGCAAACTATGGATATGTAACATTTGTATGTGTCATATTGAGCCAATATGTAAAGAAAAAACAAACAAAAAAAACCAAAAAAAAACAATAACTACATTTTAATTAAATATTGTGACAGCACTGTGATTAATGTGCAGTTAGATTTAGGCACAAAGGCCATGTGTTAAGAGTTAGGAAAACATTGTGTTTTGGCTTAAAATACCTGCTTTTAGTGCCACAGTGTGGACTCCAGGAAGAGTAGTGGTTACTGCGGAAATAAATAATGGGCATCCTGAATAAAGAAGAACATTTTATCTGGTGACTGGGCAGCTGCAATACTGTTGCAGTAAACTGGTTTATAAGTTAAAAACCTAAAAACCAGAGGGCAGTGGTTTATGTGTTAGAACTAATTGGAACTTGCTCTAACAGCCAATATAAAAGATTGTGCGTCAATGAGATAAATGGCAGACTTTATTAGTTCTTCACTGTCTCAGTTTTCCATTAATGTTTGAAGCAGATTTTTAAGTTTATTTTTTATGATAAAGGCACCTACGACCATAAAGGCAACTGTTGTTTAGAAAATACCAAAATGTCCACAACAATCATGAAACATCTGTCAGTGGTTAAATCAATGAAAACACAACAACTCAAAAGATGAAACATCATAAAGGCATTAGTTCATAGAGGATGTTTGTAATACTGTAGTCTCATAGACTTTGTCAAGGACTCATTGTCCTAGGCAGGCCAGCAGGAAGCTTTCCTGCCTGTTTTCCATGGAAACTCATTCTAATGCACTTTCAACAGCATCACTCATGCTGATTCACTGACTCAGAAACATGAGGGCTTGCTTCATGAGTGTGTACAATTTGTGTGCATCATTATTTTCATCATATTTACGCAAAAGAGCAATAAATGTTGAGTATTAGTCAAAGTCACTGATAAGCAACTGTCACATACTTTGCTTATCCAAATGAAACGGCAGTTAACAGATGCCCATCTGTAGAGCTACACTCAGACTAGTCATCAGAACGAAATGGTGGCATTGTATGTTTCTGCAAACCACAGAAATATTACATGTGTGCATTTCATATGCATCAGCATTTCTAAAGTGGTGTAGCTCAGATTACATGTATTTGAGCTGAGCTTGTCCTAAGGGGAGAGGAGGGGATGGTGGATGGTGTGATACCTAGGAAAGACAACTGCCAAGCAGCAGACCACTTTCCAGACCAGTTATGTGTTTTAAGGACACATCGTGACATTCCCAGCCTGTTTGTGGTGACAACAACCAGGTATTTTTGGTGCTGTGCCATTGTTCCGACTGTCCAAAATTTCGAAGCCCCATTAGTCCCTTAAATGTCCCACTGGACTGAAAGCCCATTACTCCAACAGCCCGTTATCCTAAAAACAAACACCCCCTGCTCTGAAGTCCAATTTCTCCAAAAATACTCACTCCCTGCAGTTTGTTTCAGTTTCCCAGTGGCGTTTGACCGACCAATCTCAGGTGTTTTGGCTGACCCATGGCAGTGTTTATCAGTAACATTTAAGCCACCAATCCCAGGGATTTTTACCAACGCCTCCATGCTTTTCTTGTGAATTTTTTTTTGCCATCAAATGTCAGTGTTTGAAGCGAAAACAATCTTTTCCTAACCATAACCAGTAGTTTATCAGACTAATTGGGCATGAAAAGGCAACATTTGCACATTTCTAACAGTGGTTGTGGTGACAATATCAAATATTTTCAGCCAAAACATGATCTATTCCTATCTGAAAGCATACATTATCCACAGCGCTGTGACAACATAATATTGAAAATTCAAAACATTAAGAAATATTTAATTAATATCTGCTACATATGGCATGTACAAACGTAACCCATCCATAGTTTGCAGAAATGCACAATGTCAGCATTTTATTCTGTCGCCTGGGCTGCTACCCACTAAGCTGAATCTCAAGTCTGCATTAATTATTTATTTATTTTACCACTTGGGGGCAGTTAAACTGCCAAAATGACATATTATCACCTCATTAAGTTCATATGGCCAACATGTAAGCAATATGCACATCCAGCAGTCACACAGCAACAGTAGCATCCAATGGACAATCCTAAAATGCCAAAGATGATTTATTATTTATTCTACAGTCAAACCATCAGAGTTATTTTTTCAGAGCAGATTGAGGTATGCTGTGCCAGGTTCAGTTTCTAGCTTTAGGCACGGCAAATATTCAGGATTAGGATCAGCACTCATGTGCCCGTTAAGAATGATTGCGTTCAGGAAAGGCGCTTTGGTTTATTGAACACAGGGATTTATCTGATCCTCTCAGGCAGCTCAGATCGTTTAATGCTGCCTGGCTTTTCCCCAAATGAATTCCTGTGATTAGACATGGCACAGCCCAGCCTATCAACTCCAATAAAAGGGAGAGGCAGTAAGGGAGGTTTACATAAGTCCAAATTGTTATTGTGTCATATTTTATTATTGGGAGCGAACGGGATGAGCAGGAAAACAGTGTGGCAGGAAATGGTTCCAGTAATCTCAGGTGTTATTTACCAAACCTCGAGATGAAGAGACATGGTCTTTTTCCGTTTAGAAAGCCAAGGGTTATCACATGGTTTACACGGGATTATCATATCATGTACTCTCATGTTTACCCATCAGACTGTGCACATGAGGATCAGTAAGACAACATGCTGCAAGGCAATAAAATATATTATCTTAAGATGGGAACATTCCCATTTATACACTCTTATTGTGCATTCCCAGTTCAACATGATCAAAACATTTCTCTTTGAACCCTTGTAGATGACTCACCCTCTGCTTCCATAACACCCCACAGTGCGCAAACCGTTTCCCCCTGACAGCCAAGGCGTGTTGATCTTGATCAAATCTGCCTCCTAAAACCCAGAGGTTTACATTGTCAGTGGACAGTACAAGCTTTTTAATAAAATATCCTTCTAATAAGGATCAAACAGACCCCCCCCCTCCTTTAATCCGCTTTTTAAGGCCTCCATTAGTCCTATCTCTCATCTTCTCTCTGCTTTAAATGAAGACAGAGATGCAAGAACATTATCTTCCTTTAATGAGAACATTATTCATGTTTCCAGTTTTAAGATCTTGCCTTGCTTTAATGGTAAGAAAATAAGTACATTCAAAGTTTAAAGGCCCTGGAAATATGTTTCCTCAATCAGCTCCATGCCCATGGAAATAAAAGTATCCTCAAGTAGTTTCAAGTATTTCTGTATGCGAACGTTATGACATTTAGCTGGTTGTTTGCATGTGTTGCTGGGAAGATGCCATCCTCGATCAAACTGTTAAAATCACAAAGCAGATAAGCTTCATTTTAAACAAAAAGTTTGAAATTTTTGAGAAATAGCCTATGTTTATTTGATTTCTGGCATTGTTAGATGAGATTATTGATACCTCTCTCACATGTGTTGAAATAAGAATATGAAAAAGAATATACAACTACAACCAAAAGCCACTTAGCTTAGCACAAAGCTGGGAAACCACTAGACTGAGTCTGTCCAAAGACAACAAAAATCCAGAGCCAAGTTTAGTAGTAGTTTGGCACGACTTCCATAAATCAGTATATTCTTTGACAATTTGGTTTTTGTATGTGTATGTTTTATATGAACAAGTATAATATGCTTTACTGGTGCTGGTAGGTTCTTTATCATTGTCGTACAGAGCAAGGCTGGCTGTTTCCCCCTTTGTGCTAAGCTAAGCTAACTGGCTGCTTTCTGTAGCCTAAGGCTGAAAACACACTGCCACAGCAGTCGGTCATATGATGCGTGTTGAGTGCTGCCCCTGGCACCAACAGGAAGCATCGTGCTACAGTGCATCAGCTGAAGACTACAAGCTTGCTACTTTCACTAAAATACCTGCACCTCTTTCACCTCTGCATTAGCTTGAAATCATGTATGGACAGCCACTAAATACAATTCATTTCTCACCTGAAGAGCCAATCTCTAAAGGGGATTGTGGGTCACATAGCTCGGGATGTTTCTCAGAGTCAGCAACTAGTCTCTCCCAGGCCCCCAATTTACAAATTTGATTACAAAGGCAGAAGTTACACATTTTTTTTTCAGCTGTCCAGAGCAATGTAACGCTGGAGGGCTCTGCATTAACGTTGCATTGGTCACAACTGTAGGTAGGTCCCAGTAAACCAAATGTGGGACAAGGAGTAGGTTTGTGAGGGACAATGTGGGACACCCGCCCCCAGCACAAAAGTTTAGTCATCAGAGACTAAATACATTCATCATAAACTATACGTAGTCTATTGTATATTAACACTGGACTGTTTTGTTTATTGGAGTATTTAGCAACACAGAGACTTGTGGTCAGTAGGATGTGAGATTCTTATAATAACATCTGAAGCCCTGACTGTATCTGACTGAGCCTTAATGAAAGCTGTTGTCTATTTTTTTTTTTCCTCTGAAAATATGAATCTTATAGTCAAACACAGTTTATTCAGCCTGTGTAGTAGGGGACAGGTCAAACTGATATGATGCTGATTTACAGGAGAATTCATATCAAATGGAGGATAAACCATGAACATAAACTACAGATCACCTGTAAAGCATTTTAATAAATTAATCATTGAGAAGTAACCAAAAGGGTCTAAACTATTGTTGAGAAGGTCGATGAAAAGCTTAAATTTCAAGCCAAAATCTACAGGTTACAGTGTAAGCGTGATAAACCGCAACAGACAAGACAACAAGTTAAAGTGTCACTGAAGTTAAGGTTTTTGTCTCAGAATATGAGAAAAGGATAACGGCCTTTTTACCATCTTCACCAAGAGCATCTCTCTGTTAGTTTGGTGCTACAGTATTTACACTGAATCATTCAGCATAACGTTTGCCAACCTTTGTTATCTCTGCGATTACAGATAAGTTAATGAAGCTAAGCTCCAGAAGTTAACGTTAGCTTAACTAGAGCCCTTTGGACAACAGCTAACAATGATGTACGATCACCAAAGTACAAAACTAGAACAAAACAGGCTAATGAACTCCCAGCAAACAAGGTGACATGATGAACAACGCAGCTAGGAGCTAACGTTAGGCTAACTTTAGCTAACGTTAGCTAGAGATGTTAAAGATAACTTTGTATTTCTTTCCAGCAAAGTGACAATATGTTGCCTCAAACACAATGTTGTCTTACCTTAGAACAGATGTAGACATCATTGTTAATCTTATTCACGATGAGTTGATGCTGTGGTCTGTGGTTACCACACAACTTTATCCAAAGGAGACACTTTTCTCGGTTGAGATGTGGTTTAAAGTGTAAAAAATACACGTCGTCGCGCAGCCTCTCAGGATACCTTGTGTCAGAGTTGCATGTACCCCATGCACACCGTTTGACCATTTTTAAACTTCAAATCTCCGAAAAAGCTCATAAAACCGAACAAAACTGACTTTCTGTAATGCATTTCAATGGACGTCCAGGCAGAGAATGTCCCAGTGTATGGGAATGGCTATACGCACTGTGATTGGCTCATTGTGTTTGAGGGCGGGGCTTAAAACTCTACTATGACTCTTTAAACCGTGATGGATATATATTTATCAAACTCTCCTCAAACTAAGGACAAACCTGTCATGTCATCACAATGCAAAGTCTATGAGCCCAGCAGGAGAGACACCACTGCAAATATTCAGCAGGCATTTTTTGGTGTATGCGCTTGGCAAGCAACTCGGAATGCAATTGGACTGAATAAGCGCCATCTTGGCATTCAGTATCTAGTTATACTACATCTATGGTCTCTTCTCATCTATTTTTCAACACAAATGAGAGACAGCGACAGCAAGAGGTGAGAAGAGGAGTCGAGCTGCCACAGGGTCAGAGAGGCTGTGCTATGAAAGCCAGGATGCACAAGTGGAGGGCAAAATGTGTTTTTTCAGCAGCAGCAAGGCTGGTAAAAGGACAGTGTCATGAAGTGTCACAGAGCGGCACCTATAGCCTTTGCCAGAGGTGGCACATTAGGGCAACCATAAGGGTGTTTTTGGCATGCACCATTGGGTGGCGGTGTGTTCTAGCCTTCATGAATAACATTCAATATCGAACTCTGCAAGAAAGCAAATGAACTTATTTCTCAAAATGCTGAACTATACCTTTTTTTGCCAAACTTTAATGTTGATCATTTTGTAGTTACGAATATTCAGTGTTACAGACAAAAGTTTTCATGGGCTTTAGAGTAAAAGAGCAGAACACAGCATCATGTTGGATTTTTTTTAAATCACATTAAGCGCTGTGGGCAGATGCTGTGAGGTAGCTGCCAATCTGGAATTAAAGGGAGAAGCATGATGTTTTCCTAAAGCACTGAAGTTGCATCCAGCAACATCTGTGATGACAAAAGTCGTCTCTGCTGTTGAAATGGGTGAAACGTATAACTCTCTCACACCTGCCGCTTTGGCAACAGTCTCAATGAGGTCAGGCCAAAGTCAGAACATGTGGATGATCAATTACAGCACGCCGATTAAGGTGTGTTTACACAGAGCACTTCCATAGTGGTATTCAGTCGTAGCTTAGCAATGGCAGTACAGGGGAGGATGTTTGGATTAGTTGCAGATTCAAAACTGCTGCTACAAATCAATGCAGCAATGCCACCCCATGAAAAAAGGCTTTCCATTTATTAGTGTCGCATTGTCACAACACAAAAGGGTGAAAGAGGAGTAATCTAAGCCTCAATCGGTTTTGTCTTTTAATGAAAAGTTGTGTGTTTACATTCATTTATGCAGTATCTCATGCAGAACAATATTACCCTCCATTAGGTTTACAGTGATGGCAATGGTGGTTTCATTGGTCAGTTGGCATAGAGATTCACAATCTGCAGTCCACAGCCAACTGCGTTTCACCAAATGTTCATGCTCAAATACAAGGTCAATATGGTCTAGTAATGTCCCGCACAGAGACGACCTTGTGTAAATCTTTTCAATCATAATGTGGTCGAAAGATTTCCTCTTTCAGATTATAAAGAAATAGAGCTGTGACCTCAAAAATGTTCTAAAAGACACAATTCAGTGGGCACGATTGTGTGAAAGAGGAGCAAAATGAAATTCAAAGCAATATCTGGTGTTTCTATCTCCCCTAATAAGACACATTGTCTCTATGGTTATTATGAGACAGATTTAAAAGGTGAATGTTTTGTGTGCGAGGCATCCATGATACGCCTGAGAGCAATCTCATTGTCTTGCTTGGATAGCGTGAATGCTGAGCTAACACCAGGGCTGTAATCTATCACCACAGAGATTGCACTTGTTCCAGCATTGTTTTACAAGCTGCTGAGGACTAGGGCAGATAAGCTTTATCCTGCCCTCACTTTCTGTGTGAGCCTTTGAAATCCATCTGTCAATAAGATAGAAACAGTGTGGAATGGAATAGCATGCCTTGGTGCGATGGCCGGTGTTGCTTATGAGTTTGGTGGATTTAAAGTGAACAGTCTTTGCTCTGGATATTAGTTTGTACTTGGAAGATGAACTTGAGGATAGAGGTTTTGCAGGGACCAAAATAAGATCTGTTCTTGGGCTTCTTACCAAAGACTAAAATTAAAAAGCAGAACTTTAAAATTCTTTTTAAAGCTGCATCACCTATGTTTGCTCTGTGGGGGCCTCCAGTGGAATGTTTAAGTAAATGTTGTCTAAACATATGACACTACAGCGGAATTTATACTTTAACTGTGCGTCGTGGTGACGCAGACCTTCTGTCTATTTTTGTAAGCTGAAATCCATTTCCCTCAGTGAAAACAAAGCTTTTAATTACTTTAATTTAACAGATAAGAAACAATACATTGTGAAGACTTAAAGCCGCCGCAAAAATAGCATTTGAAGTCTTGTCTGTGATTTTACCTTAAGGGATTTATGAGATTTATCCTGGCTTCAATTGAGAAGAGGAAATCTCCACTCGTTGCTAGGCTAACTTATACAATGCAAAATACCATGGTCTTGCGCTAAAAACATTAGCATGTTGTGCATATTTGTGGGGTAATTTATGGCCAGCACACCAAGTGCTTTGTCTGTGAATGCTGCACGTTATGGTGAAGCTCATTTGTGTACTTGCGTTTGAAATTGTCCCCATGTTTAATGTGTGTTTTGGGCGTGTTTTGAATCAATTAAACTTTACAGCACATTACAGAAACCTTCACCACAGACTAGTGTTTGAGAGCTGTAATTTTGTAGAGTGACAAAGACACACCACGCACAAGCTCACAACAGCATAGGCCACGTGTGTAGGCTTCAGCGTAAGGTCTGCCGCACATGTATTTAATTCCCCTTATGCTTGTACTGTGATCAAAATACATCAATCAAAATATTAAATTATTTTTCTTTGAATATTCTGTTGTTCTTTTCAAAGTACTTTTTAAAGTTATTTTTCATATGAAACTATTCCTTTATTCTTGTACATTTCTGTCATTTTCTCTCAAAAATATTACAGCCTTAGTCTCAAAATCTGAAGCACCAGCTGTTCAAGAGACATTGCTGGATTTCTTTAAAGTTTAATTCCTGATCAGTCTTCATAAAATATAACCCTTATAATGTCTGTAAAAGATTTCCCAACTGGTGAACATAGCCGACAGCAAAACTTCACCTGGGAAAAAGACCCAAAGTAGGGCATCTCAGTTGAAGGAATGGTTGCTTTGCTTTCAACCAACCCCACTAAGAACCTTAAAATGACAAAATGGCTGGAAATTTACATAATAGTGTTGTTTAGTTGAGTTTTAAATGAATCTTTCATTTAGCTTTAAACTGGAAGTACCTTTTGAGAATTCTGTCCTACAATTTCTGTAATGGCTGAGCTGATCTATTTTTGGTCCTTTCATAATTCCCATCACTCAATTTTCAAATGATTGTGCACTTGTACAATAGATTGGAGTGGTGATTACGGAAACCACTTTACAACCAAGGTTTCTTACTGTGCAACCTGTTGACATGTCTTTCTGGAATACTGACAATCAGTCACCTTCAGAGGCTCTGGAGCTGAATTTCATTATTAACCTCTCTTTAAAGGCACAATGTGTAACCATTTCAAATTTTGCAGTCAAAAGTGTGTCACAGCACATGTGTATTTACCTCCATCAGCATATCTTAGTATGTCCATAAGCTCTCATGTAAATTCTCATTTACATTGCGACCAGTGTCTCATCATGTACGTGCGCCAACTTGAAACTACAGGTATGAGCCAGGACGATGTGAACACTCAGCGTATCCTACAACAGTTCATACAATATCCAACAAATTAGTGGCCCACGAATGAATCTACTTCAAGTTCACCCAGTTACTAGTAACACTAGTCTCCTGGGGAATGTCCATCTTTATGATCCATCCACCACCCTAACCTCCCTCAGTATGGGACCACTTCCTTCTTTGCTTCTGTCAGGGTGTTGATCTTGTGATTGCAGCTTTTAAAATATGTGGGATATACGCAAGCTACTGGTTCATGATTACATGGTATATGTACAAATTTTGGTGATTCTTTTTGTACGGAAAATGTGCATAAGAACAGCCTGTATCACTTGAACTAGGCCGTACAGGCTGTCCTCCCTATGAATGTATTAGGATATTTGGATACAACCTTGAAAGTGTCACCCCATTCATTCATTCATTCATTCCTATGAATGTTGCTCAGTGGCACATAAAGTCAAAAAAGCTCTATTTCCGCTGGACACATTTTCCCCAAAATTACAACATGCTAATGTTTCTAGCACAAGCCTATGGCATTTTACATTGTATTAATTAGCCTATGGGCTAGCGGACTTTTCTCTACTCATATGAAGCCAGGGACAACAGTAACATAACATTTTCCAAACAAATGTAACAAATGTGTGGAGATGAATGGAGATTTCATCTGCTCATATGAAGGCACGATAAATCCAGAAGTATAAATCCCTAAAGCATAAGTCACACACAAGTCTTAAAATGCTACTTTTATGGAGGCTTTACTGTCTTCACAATTTATTGTTTCTTGTCTGTGAAATGAAAGTGAATAAAAGTTTTGTTTTCACTGAGGGAAATGGTTTCAGCTTACAAAAATAGAGAGGAGGTCTGCGTCACCACAGTGTGTAGTTACATATCTGGAGAGGTGCACGTCATGCTACAGCATAAGCTCTGTGGACACAGAGCCTATGCTGTTGCTACAGCGCTGATTCATCGCAGAAGTATATATCCCACATCAGGTGTTGTAATGTATCTTGAAACCAAAAGTCAATATTGAATTATTTTGTTGTTATGTTGTAGGATGTCAGTCAGATGTACGAGGATACATTGGCCTCATGAGGCTTTGGGATACATGCAAAATTTGACTCAAAACATTATCAAATCCCACAGGCAGGCAAATTGAGACAATATCAGTTCATGTTCTCAAGTGTCTCTGCTGTACACTGATTTTATGTGAAATAACAGCACCTTTAAAATCTGCTCCACCTTCAATCTAAGTAAAAGCACCCAATCAAACACTTGAGATCAAAGAATATAGCACTGTAAGACTCATTCGTTTAAAAACCTTAGGCATTCAATGATAAAATCACGGTAATGAATGCAACCAAATGTTTTTCAGAATAGACTAGCAGTAGTGTTGGAGTAAAGTGACCTACCCTTATCAATCAAGTATGGACAAAGATTACAAACACATTGCTCTCTTTCAGTTTTAATCAGTTTTCTCTGTTAGCTAGTCATTTTACAATTCACACCCTCCTCTGTATCACAGAAGGGCTTGCTGACTGCATGACAGACACTGCCAGCAGAATGTGTGAATACAGATGGGTGAGCAGTAGATCAGAGACACTCTTTCCACAATGTTGAATAAAAGAATATTTGGTTCACATAATTCCCACTCCCTATTGTATCTGAAGTAGGCTACCTGTTTTACTGTTTTTTGGGGGGGGGTTTTTTTGTCGTTTTTAAACACACGATCCGGTCAGCGAGAGTTTACTTGTCAGATGGGATGTTACCTTTGGCCTTTTCATTCTGCTGCCTTACTGTGAGGCTGAGTTATTGATGAGCCCATCAGCTTGATGCTGTCAAATGGCGATCTACCCTCCCTCCTCATTCACTCTCATCTCACTCCCTCTCACTCTACTCCACCTCCGTAATCCTGGATTTTAATTTGCGCAGGAGCTGAGCAGATGAGAGACATCCACTAAAAGGGCGTCTGTCTCTCTCTCGCACGCGAGCTGGCGGTGAGGCTTTATTGGCAGCTCTCCTCTGGCATTTGAGAGCTCCTACAGAGGTGGACAGGAGGTTGAAGGGAGTGGAGGCTCACTGCGGCTGGAGAGTCCAAGCAGGAGGCAGAGCGTTAGATGACACAGTGGGAATAACAAGAGATGAATGGTAGAGAGAAAAAACAGCCGCAGAGCAGAGTGCAAGGCTGTGTTTAAGCCTGGGGGGGGGGGGGGGGGGGGGGGGGGGGGGGGGGGGGGGGGGGGGGGGGGGAGAGCGAAGTGAAGGCGTCTTCCTGTAAAGAGAGAGTCACATTGGGACCCTGAACCTTGTATGACATTCTTTAAAGAGAACAGTTTGGAGTTGTCAACATTTTCCTTTTAACTCCCGTGCTCTCAGCCAGGCTGGAGATTCTATTTTACTTTACTTTTACTCTGAAAAACAGCTTGTCCAGTCCACAGGAGGGTGTTACTGCTGTATTATAAATGTTTCTTAGAGCTGATACATGAACTATCCATTGTAGGACTGAGTGCCATGTGCAGAGTGCATGCACTCATGGGCCTGCATAATGTAGCCTACATGCACTGATGGGTTTGGGAAGGTTTGTTTGTGTGACTGGGAAATGGTTGTTCTCTTACTGTGAGGAAATCTGCTTTTCAGGAATCGTGATGTTATACATAATTTTAATGAAAGCCTAGATCTGTAAATTTTGTTTTAACATATATAATTAAAACATCTTAATTACACACACACTACTGCACTTCTACAGTATGTGTATCTTAATCAAAAAAATTCAATTTTATTTTTCAACCCTGATTTGAAAATAAACCATAAATCTGAGTATTCCAATGTGTTTCTAAGGCTTACAAATCTGAAATAGACACCACGTTTGCCAAAAGAGTTCAGATTTTAGATAGCCGCCATTTTGGAAATATAAAAATGTGGGGTCCAGCTGCATTCAGCCATAAAAATAAGCATTCCACTGTGTCTCTCATGGTCATAAAACATAAAATAGACACCAAGCTTACATTTGTAGCTCATCTGGTTCAAAAGTTATGGCCGAAACGGTTTTCAAGTGGCGGCCATGTTGGATTTTGACGCCATGGGCCTCAGAAAAACCACATGCTTTAATTGCCCTAAACAAAGGAACTAAACCTACAAATGAAGTTTCTTACTCACATTTGAAGTCTATTTTGAAAGACACTGTAAACATTTAATAATTAGAAACTGTACATTTCCTGTGAAAACAAGCGTACATTGATACGCTGTCCCTGAACATCCAAAACTAGGATGTCATATTTTTACACCACCAGGGCCACTGACCAAGTGTCAGTATTAAAGAGCTGGGTGTGAGAATGTGTTGGCTATCGACCAATACAATACAATTTATTAATATAATTCTGTTTGCACACAGTGGTGATTTTGATTTAATATCAATCCTAATGCTATTTAAGTCCTTGTGAGATAGCAAACAAGCTGACTGCAAAAAATGTAGATAAACATACTTGCTGAATTCATAGTCGAGTCAAAGGTTTTCATTTGTACAACTTAAATATACAAGAACAGATTTTTTTGGCCACTTGGAGGCGGCAGAAACAAGCTGTAAACACAACACTAACATATCACCTTTTAAGTTGATTCATCTCACTTTTTAAAACAGTTGTCTTTCTGCTGACCTGATGAATATAAGTCCAATATTAATTCTCTTTTCAGCTTTGTTTTTGGTCTTGACCAACTCCTGAGAGAAATATTTTGCTCTGAATGATCCACCATATTAACCAGCTAGTGTCTAAATGTGTCTTTATGCCACTTGGTGCTGGACAAATTTGCTGAAAATATATGCCTGCTGTGACCGAAAGTTTTAACATTTAGATACGACAGTGCTGATAGTGAATCAAAACAGTAGACTTACAAAACAGATATCACATCAGTGAGCTGAAAGCAAGCCCCCAGGAAGAGGGCTGAGCTTTAAGACAATTTGACAAAGTGGCCTTATGGTGGAATTACAACTTCCAGGTCTGTCATGATGTCACGGGGTGCCCAACTGAGACTTTTCCCTGTAGTTTTACATTGTGAAAAACACATCTGTAAATCAGTGGATACATTATTTTGAGTGTTCAACCCCCAACAAAATGACTAGTTAAGACTTAGTTAGATGTCACATAAGATGATAACATTTCTAAAGTCTAGCAGAGTCGCACGATTAAATCATTATAACACCACCGCAGCACGGTAATGCAGTGGTTAACAATGTTGCCTCACGGCAAGTGGGTTCCCAGTTCGAAGCTCAGGGTGTGGGAGCCCTTCTGTGCATGTTCTCCCTGTGTCAACGTGGGTTTTCTCAGAGTACTCCAGCTTTTTCCTAAATCAAAGGACATGCAGGTTAATTGGCGACTCTAAACTAGCTGTAGGTGTAGATGCGAGCGTTAATGGCTGTCTGTATCTGTGTGTTAGCCCTGCGATAGTCTGGCGTCCTGTCCAGGGTGTACCCCGCCTCTCGCTCATTGTCAGCTGGCTCCAGCAACCCCCTGACCCCTAACAGGATAAGCAGTTATGGAAAATGAATAAATGTATGAATGAATATCAAACTTTTTTGGCTTCATGTGCCACTACAACACTCTCACAGAAATGAACAAGGCCGTGTAGTTCATCACTGCAAGTTACACCTTTCCCATATGAGCAGTCAAGGTGAAAACAAAATCATTGATTTTAGCTGCTTAAAGTGCAACTCTTACATCTACAGCTCTGATTCTAAATGTCAGGATTAAAATGAGTATTAACAGAACAGTGCGTGATATTACACTTTCTAATGCTAATTCAGAAAGCTAATTTGAATGCACCACAGTTATGACACACACAGCTCAAATTATGTAATAAAATATATTTCAGTGTGAATATGATTATCTCTCAAAATGGTTGGCACATTTCTATCCTTTTGCATTTTGCAGTATCTTCACTTAACACAATATCACACCCTTCCTTTTCCATTGCTTCATATCGGTGACCTACCAGCCTCACAGTCTTATTGCCTGAGTTTGCTTTAGCTTTGCTGGCTTTATTGAAGTGTTCCAGGTCTGCACATCCATCTCTTGCTGCTTCGCTTGTCTGCAAAGATCTTCATGGCTGCATTTCGGCACACAAGTGTCACTGCGGCGTGATAAGCTCCTGTTGGTTGGCGATGTTGTTATTGCTTGCAGAGGCAGAGTGATACGAAGGAAATGTCAGCTGATGCTGGCCTTTGCCTGCTGAAAAGGCCATATTTCTGGGAGTATGTAAATCCAAGTGCATTGTTTCTGCTGCGAGTGAAATACAATGCAATATTGAACAGTGGCGGGAGAATAATGAAAAGTGACCTGCGGCTAGCCTGTTGTGTGTGCTGGGATATTTTATGTCATTTCGAGAAAAGAGTCCAACACTATTTTGTGCTTTACAGATGCAGTGAAACACCAGGCACACAAACGGGAGACCAGTCCACAACTTTTTACTTCCCTAACAGCCTTCTGTGCTGTTTTGTTTTTCTTTTTTGGCATGACGCAACAAAATGTAAATACTGAATCTAATAAAAAGTTGAGCTGCGTATAATTCAAACGTATATATCCTGCTGCAAACAGATAGTAGCTGACTTGTTGAAGGCTGCAGTTTGATTTGTTACTGATCGTAGATTATAAATATTGCTTACTGTCCAAAGCATCTTTAAACTGCATGATTGTGCCACTGAACCTAAAGATCATCAATCCAGTGACACAGCAGCCCCTGTGCTGATTCAGAGGCAACATGGCCGTCCAATAAAATTTATGGAGATGTAGCAGAATGATCTACCGTCTGCTGTGGCCTTCCAGCACAAACCCAATCAGGGAACAATACAGCTGAACATAATACGCTTGGAAGCAAGAGTGCTTATGAGTTGTTCTACTTTAAATTACAGTATGAGCCAAGGTACCTAACATCCGACGGGAGCTCAATCACGACACAGCTCTGCCTCGGCAGGAGATTTAACTCACCGCCGACTGAAAACGGATTTCATCTGAATCAATAAAGCTGTAATTATGCCTTCCATAGATTCCTTGCACCTCTATTCATCAGAGGAATCTGACATGTGTTCCCCTAAACCTGTCAGGGGTCTTGATTTGCAGCTCAACATCTGCTGGCAGAGGGAGGAACCCGGCCTCAGACTGTTTTGATGCTAGTTAATCTGCGGGCCTTCGTTATGATGAGTCATTTAGTGGGTTGTTTAATCAAACCGGATATTACGGTCTGGCTTCGCTCCAAGCACAAGCCTTGTGTGCACATTTATGGGCTTTTGTTTTCATAAAGAGAAATTATTATTTGAAACAGCAGCCCTGCACAGAGGATCTTCTAATTGGTTTTCTTAAGGGTTTATTTGTGTGTTGCTGAATTGCGTGAGCCAGTCTCAAGCTCTCGTCACAGTAATGGTATGTGCAAGAGGTTCTCTTCTTATCTGACAAATGCTTCACTGACAGGAATTCTAGGTGTATTTTAAGTCTATGGAAGCTGGATGTTGTATGTGTATGAAACAATAATGAAATAGCATGCAGTAGCTTTAAGGGTAAGCGTAAGAGTAAGAATTAAAGTCAATAAGCTTTTCCTTGGTGAG
Source organism: Epinephelus cyanopodus (assembly GCA_026686955.1). Lineage (NCBI taxonomy): Eukaryota > Metazoa > Chordata > Actinopteri > Perciformes > Serranidae > Epinephelus > Epinephelus cyanopodus. The sequence continues at coordinate 32,872,741 of CM048920.1, read as the reverse complement.
AAATTTTAAGGTGTGAATACTCAACATATCCTCATATGTTCATAAGTGTTGTTTTATTGACTGGAAATGTTCAACTTAATAGTTGCTGAACTCGCCCACCCTCACGCTCAGCGTCGCGGTGACGCAGCTGAGTTGTAATGGAGCCACACTGAGTGCCGTTACCTTTGTTACATGTTGCCGTTGTCCCTGGTTTTATATGAGAAGAGGAAAAGATTGCTAGATGCTAGGCTAGTTTATACAATGTAAAATGCCATATACTTGTGCTAATAACGTTAGCATGTTGTATTGGTGGGGGAAATGTGTCCAGATAAAGACAAGGGTTTGTCTGTCAGTTCTGCGATTTATAGTGAATCCAATTTGTGTACTTTTGTTTGAAATTGTCTCTAATAAGCCATGTTTAATGTATGTTTAATGTGAGTTTTGAATCAACCATATAAATAAAGTTTGATTTGAACTTAACTTTACAGCACTTAACACAGTCCTCCACTGCCAACTAGTGTTTTGGAGTGTAACTACAGAGTGACACCGACACACCACCACAGAAGTAAAAATAACATACAGATTTTTTTTTCTCCCCACGACTAATCGATTAGTTGAAGATTACGTGCGACTTTAGTCGACCAAGATTTTCTTTGGGTGACTACAGCCCTACAACTCACCACACATCAACCAGACTGAGATCACGTTTCACACATCTCACGACACTCACGACAAGAACAGCAACAATGCTATGGACAAAACAGAGTAATAAGATAGATAGATAGATAGATAGATAGATAGATATATGTATGCTATCCTATGAATCAACATCTTAGGAATGATATAACATACTTAATGTAAAGTAACATATTTAACATAAAGTTATGTAACTAATGTTAAATTATGGAGGTTAGGTTTAAACAAGTATAGTAATTGTAGTTCGGTTTAAGAAAAGAAACACAGAGGGGACGTACCTTGAAATGACTATAAGTTTGCTCAAAGTTCACATGGTTGCAGCTCCCTCGGGAGATTCCTGTGTTTGTGAGCCATCCACCAATTGGCCGCAGCCTTTCAAAATACATAGTTTATACACAAAGTACTAGCACAGTATGGGATATGTACAAATTTTAGTGCATTACATTTTTGTGGAAAAACACAAGAATATTGCATGAGAACAGCCTGGAATACTCCAAACAGCAAAAGATCATCCACTATACAAGGCACTATACCTCATACAAACTTTACTTTACAAACATCCCATTATGCAAATTATAATACTCTATATTGGATCTATGTTAAATTGCATAATCACTCTCACAAAAAAGTAACTGAGTACATTTACTTCCACTGTAAGCTGTCATACCTCTGCTGCATTTCAGAGTCAAATATTGTGCTAGCATCCATTTGTCTGACAGTTACAGTTAGTAGTGTTGGGCTGATCACTCAGAAATGTATTACTCAGTACTTGTTACTCTTTTCCAAATTAATATTGCTACTTTATTTATTACTCTCTGCCAAAATAATTTGTTACACTAGTCATTTACAGTCAATTACATTTAGGTTACACCCCACAAAAGTAGTAATTGTGTCCTGTCTACCCAAGATTCAGCTTTTGCCTGTGCACCTCTGTGTGAATGTCAGGGCAATCTCCAGTAAGTGCAGTTTAGGACAGATAGCGGGCAAAGTGTGTTTGAGCTTCATCAGTTCTTTATGCCTTGTATTTGTCCACAATTACAATCCAGCTTTTGTGGCCATTGTTGAGCTACAGCCATCTTCTACAGCAGTAGAGGGCTCAGCTTTGGTAGGGGGTGTATTTTCATAAGCTTCAAGTTTTTGTGCTGTCCACTGTAGTCGGTGTTACAGCAGGTTTAAGGCTGTGTTTTTATATGATGGAAAAAGTCTTTATACCACTACCTCCACATAATTTACATTGGGAAACAATGTTCTCGTTATCTTTGTTCCAAACAAAAACAAAGTCGTGCGATTATTCTCAGGCACTAAATGTAAGCGTTTGTGATTTTAAGCTATTTTAAGTTAGCTTGTGATATGCATGTGTGACAATTTCAAAAATGAATCTGGGAATTTGATTAATTGTTGGATTTCAAATCAGTACGGGGATGAAAAAACAAGTAAGGCTGTAATGCTATTTGTTTCTGGGGTAACTGTCATGTTATTACTGAAATTTTATTAGAATTCATTACACTAACTGTTACTGGCGAAAGTGATATTCTGTAACACAGTGTTACTCAAATGTGCTGCAAATCCAGGTGTGCCATGGGATTTTATGATAACAACGCGTTATTATTACAATATTCAACTGGGCCCATACAAAAAGTTATGAATGAATTTTTAATTGACGTCTCAGTATTTTGTGTGCATTTCCTGATAAAGAGGCTAACTGAAGCTAAAAAAATTAATTTAATTTAATTTAACCAAAAAAAACAACCTTCACAGGGAACCTATTTGTCACCGTTCACACGTGGGAATTCTAGGTATGTGACACATCAAAAGCCCTGATTGGCAGCCAGTGTGAGGGGTGTTAACATTTAAAAGGAGAAATCTGTGAGTGGGACAATAGATCGCTCTATTGTACAGTGCAAATTACAACAAAGCATCAGCAAAGATGACCTACCAGAGAAAAAAAAAAAACACTCGCAAAAGCTATGTGTCATATTTTTTTTTTCTTAAGCTATTGTACACAGATATAAATAGAGGTGTACCCTGAGATTTTGGCTTGCCCTTTGTGTTGCTTGGTGTGCCACAACCACTGCTGTAACATATGACTGCCCAACACCGGTTATTAGTTTTTTTAGCTATATTACGGTATAAAAGTTTTCACAGAAAAATCTATCATCATCTTCCTTATCAGAAAACATAATAAACCAATATAAAGTAGTCTGAATTGGCTCCATTTATGTATAGATAATAATGAGTACTTTTTGATACTAAAAGTATATTTTGCTGGGGTATTTTTAAATGGTGGTATTGCTACTGAGGTAAAGAATCTTCCATCACTGCCGCTGTGTTTCAGGTATGTGAATTCATTTTCTCTACAGCTCCAGGCAGTTGGTGTCCATTCATTTCTGGGTAGATATCAAAGTCTCTTTCTTTCAGGGAACATTAAGCCTGCGTTCGTTTTTGTCAAAATTGCATTAGAAGGTAACGCAGTGCAAACATCTCAAGGGAATTTACACTTTCACTGCATGAACTCAGAGATGATCTGCATGAAAATGTAAAGAATACGTGATTTGCAGTTCAGGAGCTGTAGCTTGCCACATTCCCTTCTCAGATTATTTTATTTAAACAGTTTTTAGGGTCTCGAGGAGGTAAAACTGGGATTTGGGGGGGGGGGGGGGGGGGGGGGGGGGGGTGCTTGAGGAAAAGTAAGAAAAATAAAATAAACTTTTTTTCTGATTTCATTCTTTATTGATCATCTTGCATCCCCTCAGATTTATCTTCTAAGCTCTTAAGAGATCCTGACTTCCACTGTTAGAGAGCTACAGTATATACTGCATATATAACCTCTCCCTAAGTAACCATGTTATGCTAAATAATCAATGTATGTCTTCAGCCCGTGGTACTTCAGTTGCGCTGTGTCCTTCTCCTGTCTGTCTCCACTTGTCTTTATGGTTACGGCTGTCTGACTCTTCCTCTTGCCTGCTGCCTGTGTTTGAGGACTGTGCGTCTCCTGCCTGTGCTCAGGCAGCAACGGTAGCTGTCTCAGTCAAGATGATTATTTTATTTAAAAAAAGAAAAAGGAGAAGAGGCAATTAGATGCTCAACATTCACATAAGTGCATTTTAACCAGTGCAGAAATTACAGATAATTAGAGAAATAGAGTAATTTTATGTACAAGTAGGTTTGTTGGTTGATTTGTAGGTTGTTGTGAAATTCAAGATATTGTTAGACTAATGTCCTTACTTCACATTTCATTCATCTTTGCCTGAGAAATAAACCCAGGCTATAAGCTCATGTGTTTCATTAGATGCTGTGTGTCAGTTCTCTTCCTCTAGGGAGAAATATGGATTGTCACAAAGCCAAACATTTTTTTTTTTTTTTTTTTACTTTTTTGGCCAAAAAGGGCCATCCCCCACATGTGCCGCCACAACAAAAGAGGAGACAGAATTTGTAAAATGATGGTTTTGAAGAAAATGACAGGCATTAAATTTGGCCGTGGGTTGTGTGATGAAAAGGAGCCAAAACATGTTTTATTTCTGCTTGATTGCTTGCATTTGAATTCCTCGTGTCTCATTCAAACGCTTGTTTGGTTAAATTAAAGGAAAAAAAAGAAAAAAAGAAAAAGTGTTTTCTCACACAATGCTAATTACATTGCCTCTTCCTGTTTTTAACTTTAGATTTGTAAAGCCTGTCAGGGAGCACAGCGTTTTGTATTTTTCGGCGCAAATAATTAAGAGACCACATCCCCACCCTAACTCCTTGACATTCAAGGAAAACAATTTGCCTTCTCTCATTTCCTATTATGTCCTTTTTCTTCTTTCTTTTCTCTTTACTGTCACAGTGAGTTTGATCTGGACATCTTGCTCCAGTCAGTGAAAAGTAACATCTATTGGGGAAGGGAAACAGCCGTGGCTGGTGGGTAAGGAGTGCTTCTGCTCCCTGGTAATAGCTTTGGACACAGCTGTGTGCATGGCTGACTCCTCAGCACTGCCGGGCCTTATCTCCAGAAAGGAGATTAGGTTTCTGGGGGTTCCCGACGTATGTCTATAGTTGAGGGGAGGCTTGTGAGCTGGTCCACTGCGCAGTAGCCACAGATAAAATGTTTGAGGCATTATTCCAATTCCCTGCGGTTTTTGTTTACTTTGGCTATGTTGATTCTGAATAATAGTCTGGGACGCCAACCTCGAATGTGCAGTAGTTGGAGTTGATAAGGAAACACAGTTTTCAGACTTTAATTTTCACCCTGTTCCACTCTTCTTATTAGCCTCATTCTGTTCCCCACTCTGCAGTTGGTTCGATTTTTTTTTTTTTTTTAGCAGACAAACATCTGAAGCAATGAAACATCTGAAACAACCCAAATTGAGGCTTGTTTACTCATCGCAGCCCATGTGCAGAGTGGTGTAAATATAGAAAACAAATGGCTTTTTCCGCGTTTACTCAAAACTTCATGCTGTTCCCCCCCCTCTCCAAGCGCTTCCTTCCTCCCCATCATAAGGGTCTTCGTGCTTTTTGAGCCGTCGAGAACAAAAGCAGCACAAGGCAGCTCTTGACAGAGTGACGGAAATGATGGGGTAAATGGCTGCTACGGTACTTGGAACTTGAAAAGATGAAACTCTCTTCTTTCCCATCTTCCTCTCACTGTGTATTTTGAGGTTTTCAGTTTTTGGATCAAGAGGAATTTTTCAGTTCCTCAAGAATTCTAAATTGAGCTCAGTCTCTCAAGAGGAAGATAGGCTTCTTCCTTTCTGACCCATTTCCAATCTCCATCATCTCTCCAGCTCTGGCAGCCTCTGGATCCAAAGGATGCTGCCAGTTGTCTGTTACCTCCCTCAGTGAGACACCAGCCAATTCTTTTTCTTTTTTCTCCACCATGAATTTCACTTGATGCCTTTTCTCCGAATGTAACTCAAAATAAACAACAAAACCCGGGGTTGTAAGTACGCGTTGGGGGCTCATCTCTCTTGGCAGTGCGTGATTGCTTTCATGACGTTTCCATGCTGTGTGCTCATAACATTCATTCAAATCCCTTGACGAATTGGATAAACAAGCAATTTAGGTGCCGGTAATGTTTTAGAGTTCTTTTTGAAAGACAGCTGTTTGAGGAAAAGTTTTTGAAAGCCAAGGTGAAGAAATGCAAGGTGACTAAATTTTGTTTACATCTTAAGGCTGTGATGATGGTTGGGTCGACTCTAATTTTGGAGCAGTTTGTTGTTTAAGTGACAGTGATGCCTGAGAGTACACACTGAGGGAATATTTTTGTGTGGGAAACAAACAAAAGCAAAATGAGTGAGAGTTCAAACCAACGTACAACAGAAACTGTATGATGGCAACAAAAAAAACCAACTAAAGCATTACAAGCTTTTTATGGCACTCACTCACATATTACTATGACTACCATGTAGTTCATGAATCTGATTATTACACACTAACCAAAAACATTGCCAGGGAATATAAGTTTCCACTCAAACAATCACTGGCAAAGAAAATTAACAGGATATGAACATACTTGAAGAAAGGGTTGAGAAGTGGCAGTACAAGTCTGCCTGCCTCCACAGGGGGAAAATAATGAAAATGAATATGTAGTTTCAACATGTTCCTGAAATCAATTAAAATGAAAAACTTACTTAAAGTGGGTTCAAATTCTCTCACCTCAACAGCAGCCTCACACAATGTCTACACAGCCGGCGTAGGAAGGTCGCACCTTAGCAGCAGGTTCAGTGCTTCACACAGGATGTGTTCAGGCGCAGTACTGAGTGTAGGTCACATGTGTTTTGCCAGCGCTCAGAGCCAAATCCACAAAAGTTATAGTTACATGCATGTAATGTGAGGCAGACAACTAAAGAGCACTTCCTGGGTAGACAGGCTGTCGTCATGCAAAGGGACATCTTCTGTGCACACTTGACACCAATGTGACATCACTGACAGTATTTCAGTCATGGATTTCCTTTTTTTCCACATGCTGAAGTGTTTTAAATTGTAAGGTTTAAGTGAAAATGCATGTGTTTGGGAAGTGCTGAGCATACGAACGGATAAATGACACTTTGATTGTACAGTATGAGGTGTGTCAGGTTTGTAAGGGGATGTTTTGATTCAGTGTTGCACCTCAAATCACCAGACAGTTTCTCTGTTTTCATATTTTTTGCTCACTGTGGAGCCATGTGAGAAAATGTGAGTGAGTAAATGATATACAAATGGTCACTTGGGGGGTGAAGTATTCCTTTTATACCAAACCTTCTTCATTTTTTTTACAGTGTTGCAATGACATGACGTTGACAGCTTTTGTATTTCCTAGTTTTTCTGGTCCAGTATCACCACTACAGACACAGTAAGTTTTTGACTGCTGATTTCCAACAGCCAGTATTCAAGTGAGGTTCTTGTTTTAACCCATTTTTGTAAATGAAACTCTAAGGATTAATTTAGGGGCGCCGACTATGCTCAGATCCCAATGATGCACACCTACTCACGATCAGATGTAGTGCTGGGATGTTGCATCGATATATACCCACTCTGAACCAAGCGGCAATCTCTTGAGGCTGAAAAATGAAGCCAACATGCAAGTGCCAAAAACTGCAGCTCATTGAAAGGCCACTTGAGGCTGGCTCCATAAGCCAGGCGATGCCAATAGACAGGGTCCCTTTGAATGACAGGCTGACTGTGAGGCATCATCACAGTCTGAGTCAGAACCCCTCCCCCAGCTTGGCCACAGCTAAAACCTCTCACTCCTGGCTCCAAAAAACACAAGATGGCAACGGCCAAAATGACGAACGCGAGGTTTCAAAATAATAGGTGACATCACAGTGGCTATATCCATTATTTCTTTAACAGTCTATGTCCTGAACCTGCTCTGGGGGCTTTTGAGTATCGTTTATCAGTCACCAGCTTTGTCACACAGAACTCAAGTGAATATGTAATGCTGCAAGTTTGTAATGCCTCTGTTTTCATCATTGGTTGTTAGTTTGGAAATGTATTAAAGGAGAGTCGGTGAGGAAAAGTGTTTTTGTCAGCATTGGAATATGAGGCTGTGGTTATTTCCTGGAAGAAGTACAAACCAGTGCATCCTCAACACACACCAAAGTAGGAAAAAACCAGCACAAAAGATTGTCTCTCTCATTTCTTGCCAGCACTAATCAAGCAGCATTCATCAAGTATAAGCAATCAACAACAGGTTTGTGCAGCTCGCTTTGAACATCCCCACAAGAAAGCCCTGCCACAAAGGAAGCGAGAGAGATTGAGGATAAGAATGCAAAAATGTCCTAGTATGAGACGCAGTGAATCTTATCTGTTTCACTCAATCTCAGTATGTCTCTCACACTCTCTCCTCAGGCAGATCGTTGAAAATGAGTTAATCCAGAGGTGGCTAATTTGTCTGAAGCATTCACCTCCATGCTCAAAGGCTGCAGTAACAGCCCCAGTCGCTGCGAATACTCCTCTCATCAAAATCCCTCACATCTTATGGAATCCAACCTGGGCGGGAGCAGCGGGGTGTGCCAATGAGAGAAAACCTGAGAAACGGTTGAGGTTAAACACAGAGAAGGGTGTTGAAAGGCAAACTGAACTTTCGCTCCGCCGGGAGATCGCAGACAGATGAAATGTTCATAGTTGTCAGCGAATGGCAGCTGTCTTAAGTTCTGAGTTCACGCTGAGCTCAGAAGTTGCGGTGCAGAGGAAAAAAAAAAAAAAAAGACGACTCAAGTGAAGAAAAACAAAACCAGTCATGAGGTTTTTGGCAAACATGTGATTCAGAGTCGCATATTTTTGACAGCTGTTTTCTCTTTGCAGGAAGAGGGAAGAAGTTTTCTGCAGCGAGATTCATTTTCATGTTGTCAAAACACAGTTTCGCATGGAAGCGGAATCATTAGTGAGTACACATGAAGAGCTCAGTCCACCCAGGGTAAAGCTATGTATGTTATGATATGGATATTTTTAGCGTTTTTTTTTTCTTTTCCAAGTGATGCTGAGGACCAGATTTACATTTTACATCCGTTTCATCGTGTTTCAGATGTGTTCTCTGCCTGGAGATGTGGCAAAAAAAGCAGCCTGGACCTCTGTCCTTCATGCATATTCATTTCAGGGAGATTAGTCCAAATAACAACAGCAGACATGACGAAGCGTGGCTGATTGTGCAGCCTGCCGGATTTACTGGCTTCATTTGAGAGGGTCACTTTTCTGCCTCTGAAAAGCAGGTGCAGATTTGCGTAGGTATATTTAAGGAAGGTTGTGGTGGGTAAGATAAAATTTAATTCACCTGCTTCTTGTACAAATTTCCATAAAACTAGTGCTGTAATTACATAAGTAAAATATGCCCAAATGATTTTTTTTTTCAGTCAGAGTTGTGGCAGGTTTTTGGAATGTCACTTAATTCATCAGCATGTCTATTTTAGAAGAACTGATTTATTTTCCGAGCTTACCTGCGACAAATCCCACCGCTGAACTGCACCTTATGAGGGCAGTCCCAGTCACTGATTGCATAATTAGCTGCCGCATTAGAAAATCAGATGCTAATTTCACACGGAGACTGAGAGTAAATTGAATGAAAAGAGCAATGGAAATTTGCCAGGTGCCTTTTCTGTGTGTTGCCAGGTGATCATAAGTTGCATTTGGCCTCTCGATCCTTAATTTTGTGCAAAACATGACGACGTGCCACAGTTTCACTTCTCTCTGTTCAGGAATGCATTCGTGTATGCAGCATATAAAAAAGGTTTTGTTAAGAATGGATGAGATGGGTTTAGGAGATTATTTGGATTAAAATAATGAACTATATTTCAAATAATACAAAAGGTTTATGCTTATCCATTCTTCCTCATGATCAACCAGTAGGGTTGTCCCGATCACATTTTGTTTTGCATCCGATCAGATACAAGTCCTTTTTTTTGAAACAGAGTCCAATACCGAGTCCGATCCCATACTTTGCAAAACATCGAGAAAGAAAAAAAAGAATGCATCCAAGTTGCCCCATAAGGTTTGTTTTTTATTTAAATAGTATCCAAAAAGCTTATAGGTGGTTCAGTAGCACAAAATGTAAACAAATTCAATATCTTCTTCTTGTCTTCAACAGACAAAATAGGCCTATATCTTTTGTAGCAGTTTGACACATGAAACAAATATTTTTCTTTTACTCAGTCAAACCCCCACAAAGAAACCATAAAACCCCATAAAACAGGTCCTTTAACACCAAAATTAAATTGTTTTTACCTGGTTTCTGGAGAACAAAAGAATTATACTATACTATACTATACAAAAATTCAAATACAACTGTAATCACTTTCAAGTATATATTTTTTTCACCAAAGAAAAGAAATGTTCTGTTCTGTTCAGTCAGTTCAATCCAGTTCAAACAAAAAACTCCACTCTGGGATTTCCAAATAACATATCACAGTTCAGTTCAGTTCAATCCACACAGTTCGCTAAACAAAAGAAAACTCCACCCCAGGTTTTCCTGCAGATAAGGAGGTAAAGAAAATCCAAGGTTTGCTCTGACTCAGTTCAGTTTCAAAACAATAAATCAACCCGGCCCGAAGGTTCCAAATAAGGAATAATGAAATGGAAAGTAACCCCCAGCTTTTGCCAGCTCACAGGACCGTGTGTGAATGCCATAACGCTCCGGCGTTGGATCCCTTGATATCTGTGGCAGAATCTCTGAGGTGAGGCCGGTGGCCGGATGGATGATATTCCACGGAGAAGCGCACCTATTTCGCGGACTTTGAGCGGGTAGGCCAAATACGCAGAGGACTTCTGGCTCATTTCTCACTCGCCAGTGACTCATACTGCCAGGAGTGGAATAATGTAGGGGCCGGTCTACCTGGGCTCAGCTGATCGAGCCATAGCACTGGTGAGTGTGTCTGGAGGTACCTCAGTGTCTGGAGGTGAGCAAGCCATCAGCTGACTGTCTTATAAAAAAATATACAAGATCGGCAACAATAAACAACATAGATGAAAAACCTGGCCATTTTTGTGTTTTGATTCCTCCGATCTTTTATTACCGATTACGATTTTGTAAAAAATAATGTGATCGACGCCAACATCCCTATCAACCAGTCAAAGCCTTATTTTAATAATGTGTTTTTAATATACCTATTAAAGGCATAACTTACACTTAGGGGGGGAGTTAGGGTTTTATGAGGTATGTTTCTAAAGTCAGTGTATTACCTTTAGCAGAAGTCAGTCAGCACACTCTCAGTTTGAAGAAGCAGACAGGAGTACTGCCAAGCAAGCTAAGTTATATAGTACTGTTGATGAGGGTTAGCGGCAAAACATATTTTAGCCACTTAAATGATAGCCTGCTTAAAATAAAAAACAGAAAAAACACATCTCTCTCATTCAGCCCGTTCTTTCATTTGTTGTGTTCACACAGCGCGCAAATAAAACAATTTGCAGGAGGGAATTACATGTAAAGTCAATGTTAAGATGCCTTTGGACGCAAATTCCCATTAGCTGTGAGCAGCATTTAAAGGTTTTGCGTCATATGCTCATTCACTAGAGTTGAGAAATCGGCACTTCAACGACCAATTCATGCCGCGATAGCCAATCAGCATTGAGTTCCTGTGGGGATGTATGATGCTGAGGACGTGCCGGCAGAGGTCCATTCATCAATTCAGCGATTTCACATGTGTATGATGAGAGTTATTTGCGCGTATGAAGCCAGTCAAAACAAAATATTCTAGCATTCAAACTCATGCAAGTAAAACTTGGCATTTGTTGTCATAATCAACCATTTTTTTAAATCCATTGTTGAAAAACTCTGACCCAAACAGCTGATCTGTGCCGTATAGTGCTTGGCACAGCTGAGCTTATGCGTAGGAATACAGAAGATCTCCTGTTGCTAAAAAAGTAGTGCCAAATGAAAGAACTGTCTGTCCCCAAGGTAAAGCAGTGAACATGTTCTCAACATAGCATATGCTTCTGCACTCCTGCCTGCTTCTCCAAACTTGAGGTGCGCTAACTGCTATCTACTGATGGTTTGCAGGGTAAACTGGGGGAGGCAGCTAGTCTGGCTCTGACGAAGGGTAAAAAAAATCCACTTATCTGCTCCTCTAAAGCACTTTGGTTAATACGTGTCAAAGATATAACAATTTAAACAATAAGCTTTTGGTTAGTGAGCCAGCTACCTGTTTCCCCTTGTTTCCTGTCGTCATAAGCTAACCAGCTGGCAGTAGCTTCATATTTTCTGTACAGATGTAAGAGTGTCAGGCCTATTAATCATCTTATCTAGCTCTAAACAAGAAAGCAGATACATATATTTTCCAAAATGTCACATTATTTCTTAGAGAACTGCAATGCAATAAGTGATTTATTTGGACACTATGAGGAAGCAGAAACAAGCTGCTAATGCAACACTTTAAAATGTTTCAAACACTTGTTTATGTTACAGTTTGTGTACACCTGGCAAATGCCAATCCAATATTCACTCTCTTTTGGCTCTGTTTTGGTCTCCACCAATTCCTGAAGGAAGTATCTGTCTCATAAGCTGCTAAATGCTCCACTGTGTTTGCCAGCTAGTCTATAACTGTGTCTCTTGGCTGTTGAGAAGGTAGAATACAGTGACTGGCAAATTCACAGTGAATGGATTGTAGCCACTGACAGCACCAATGAATTGCACATGACTTGCATCCGCTATCTGCCCCATCTCAAGGTCTGATTCACTAAAGATATTGCGCTAATGATATTACTGGGCAAACACATAAATGTCGCCTTTGCAACTTTTAGGCAACATGCAGAAGAACTGCAGAAAGAAAAAGAAAAAGGAAATTTTCCGACCACGAGTTGCAGGTGTGACCGACGGAAAAAAACCAAAATTCACTCTAACTGCATGTGACTATTAGTATTGGTCTTTTTTGATTATTCATTTATTTATTTTAATTTTTTTGCAAATTCTGCAAATAGCACAGGAGCACAGAGATGCTATTTTCTTGGCAGTGAAGTTAGGGGTGCATTTTACCTTTAGCAGGTGCTTCGAGACCTACAAGTTTTCTTTTTGCGTTAGCACAGGTTTAACCACAAAAGCCACGTAATCCTTTTTAAATTTGCCCATGAGTTTTTTAGAGCAATTTTGGTTGAAACAATGCTATGAGAGTGAACCAACACCGTAAAGTTGTGGGCCAGACAACTGAACAATAAGCTGAAACACACTATGAAGCTCTTGAAGATGGAGGAGAGCTGCAGATTCAGGTGATATTCACCTGACTGTGACTCCTTTTTACACTGTCACATTGGTGCACATTTTCATTTCATACATTGTTATAAAAATATCGATTCAAGATTTGAATCCGACGTATGACATACACACACACATACAACTGCTGTTTGCCTTCTTTTGAGAAACTTTGTTAGCACAAAGTCAACAGAAATCTCTCCTGAATATTTTATTTCTTCAGGGGTAGACTTTGTCTGCCACTTTTCTGTTTCTCTTTTTTCTTGCTGCTGAACGTGCGGTGCATACGTTCAGCGCTAACTGTTGACCGGACTGGAAGTGAATATCAATTTTTGGAAAGAAATGGAAAGAGAAAAATAAGGCTTTCATGCTAATGGTGGGGATCTAGTTGTCATAAAAAAAAAAGAATTAAACTGTAATGAGTCTTTGTTTGAATTTTATCTCTTGCTGCAGGTTTACTTTGCATTCATCTGCAGTCATGGCTCCGTTTCATCTGAAATGAGCCTGTCTCAAATTTATCCCGCTTAAAGCCAACAAGACAGGGGATCTTGCCCGTGTAGTCGTCGGCTGTCGGCTGTCACCAGTTAAAGTCCTCTCTCAAGCCAGTGAATGTGTTCATTTGTGCTTCATCCATAATCTACTTGTAGCCCACTGTAAGCTTGAAAGAAAGAAAGTCTCAGAGGGTGACGCTGGCCTGCTTCCAGTCAGAACACCAGTGTCAGAGGAGCCCGGCTTTGAATCGGCGAGGGGTTCGTCATTAGGAATAGTGAGCGAGGATGATTCCCAGGCAGGAAACAGTGTCTAATGGAATTGAGTGGTGACTGCAGCCCTGTGGGAGATTATGCCACAGTCTGTCCGTAATGAGCAGCGTAATGGCACGATTACAGCAGCACTTAATGACTCAGAAACGGCCACCACTGTTAGTGTGTGGACACCCTCTACTGTATATTCCTTCTCTTACCTCATTAGCTGAAGCTCTGCACAATTACTGCACCATTTATAAGTGGCCATATTGACGAGCGGCTATCTGTTTCTGACTGAATGTATTTTTTCTGTTGCTACCCAATTTTCTGTCTAAAGGCCCAGTTATAGTACACCAGGATTTAAAACAGCAACAATCTGAATTGCTATGATCAGCCGGTCTGCTCGCTGAGGCACAGAAAATCTGAGTGTCGGTGCACTTTGACACACAAATTCATGTCACTGACAAATTGCAACCTTTTGGAAAAAGACCCAAAAGAAAAAATCATATTAACTGAGTCATGCCATCCAATTTTACACAAGCCTGTTCTGCTGACGTATAAACTGCTGCACATAGAGATGGATTGCAGTTAGTACATCTCTGTAATCCACTTTGCTAATAACTCACTGTCTGGTTAGCGACCGGGCTAGCTAGCTTGCTGCATCACCGAGCATCAAGCAGCAGTTATTTTCACAGAAGTCACAAATTAATGCTGCCATGTCAATTTCTGATCTTGGTGGGGGTTAAACCTGTCTCTCGATTAGTCTAGTCACACATGCACATGCATTCATGTCACACATTATTTACTGGTATCAAAAAGGCTGTTGCTGTGTCGAAAATCGTTCACTTATCAATTCACTTCTGACTACACTGGGAGTTTTAAATACATTGTGCGATGGCAAAATCATATGAAAGATATATTCCTCTCATCCAACAACCATCTTTCTTCTTTAGTGTGTGCAGTGCATCATGGTTGTTGTCTTGATTTGTGACCATTATATGTTTCACTATACAAGGTGCAATGATTTGTATTAGACATTCACACAAAACTTAATAAGGAACAGTTTGGGGAACAATTTTGGACAGAGAAAGCTTGTCATATATATTGAATCGCCTGGCTTGACGAAATTACCTGATGAAGTTTGGGTTGGCTCAATAATTTTAATTTGATTTATTGATTTTATCCGAAAACATGTAAGCATTAATTTCATTCTGTGAATTATTATGAGCAAGTAATTGATAAATGGAAAATGACAGTGTGTTGTTCAAATCCTTATAGAGGAAATAGAAATGGTTTTTTTGCTTAAACTGACCATTGTGAGGTAAATGTTAATTGTACAGTGTAATGGCTACAGCAGTGGTTCTCAAAAGGTGTACGGGGTTTGCTGCGATGCACATCGTTGCTGTCTTGGCTAGGTCTCCCCTGTAAAAGAGCAGTGTTGGGTGTAACACGTTACCGCCAAAAATGGCTTTTTTCAGTAGTAGTGTAAGGCACAATTGTCCCTTAATGCACTAATCACATTACAGTTACTAATCAAACACTTAAGTCATTACTTGCATTACATAAATTCATCGTTAGATCTAGGCTGTTGCCAATGGGTCAACAGTCAACAAAGATTTGGGGACAAGCCAGAGGATGGGAGAGTTACGGCGGGGGTATACTTTACGGGTGTGAATACTACAGGCGTGAGATAGAGGGAAGTCTGCTTAGGGGCCTACCTTGTGAACCAGCTGTGCAATGAACAAGAAGCTCTGGCCTGACACCTCATGCAACACCCTAATAGCATAATGGATTTCAGTCATCGCCACAATTACACTGATGGGAGAAAACATATGCTTTTATACAAGTGAGGGGGCACAGTGAATGAAGTGGGGGCCACTGCTCTCTGGTGCCCCCTCGTGAAGCCAACTCTGGGTATATCCTAGTTAACTATATAGCCTACCTTAGGATTGTTACACATAGGCTATGTAAGGTTTAATGCTATATCGTTAACTGGCAAATTACGTGAAAATGCATTTCAGGCAATTTTACAGAGTAACTAGTAATGTAACGAGTATTGTAACTAATTACTTTCTCCAGGGAGTGATCAAGTAAAGTAAAATGTAATTTATAATACATTACTTTTTTCAGTAACGACCCCCAATACTGTAAAAGACATTATTGATCTCAAAGGGACTTACCTGGTTAAATATGGGTTAAATAAAATAGAACATATAAAATAAATCCAGATGGGTTGTGGGATTTTGTGATAACTGCACATTATTATTACAATATTCAAATGGGCCTATACAAAAAGTTAGGAATTAATTTTGAATCTAGTGTATCAATGTGTGCACTCATTTCCTGATAAAGAGGCAAACTCTACCCTAAAAAAAAATAATTTAATTTGATTAAAACTAACCTTATAAGTTTGTAATAAATCACCTATCCATGCACATTTCCCGGCCCTGGGCACAAAAAGTTTGAAAACCATTGGGCTACAGAATAATGACACAATGTGTGTGTAGACTGGCTCTCTGTGCGCCTCGTGATCAGTTTGCAATTCTGTCTGCAATCAGGTATGATCCCACAGGAGAGTGTAGGCACAGAGAGATTGTGTCAACCATTGCACAACCAAAACAGAAGACGATGCCATCTTTGTTTTCCATGGTTACTGTTTCTAGCTATCCACAGTTACCAAAGAGTAATGTCAGTTCTCTGCAGTTACTATCCCCAGATGAGGAAATAGCGGCAGTGGAACAACCAAGTAACTATGGAAAACAGAATGCAGTGTGTCCTGTGTGATTGTTTCTTTGTTTGTTTTATTAAGATCCCCATTAGCTTTTGCATAGCAGAGGCTATTCTTCCTGGGGTCTGGGGTTACTAGGTTCTGAGGGAAATGGAAATCAATCCAGTTGTCTTTGCAACAGCAGAACCAACAATAAAACCACTTGGACATACTGTAAAACAAAGCATGTTTACATTTTCTTGACCTTGAAGTGACCTCTTGCTGTCATGGAAATAGAGACTGGTCGCACTCAATTTTTATGTAGCAAATAACTTCCTTTAGTTTTATTATTACTTATACTTTAATGCCAGTCTTTTTTACGCCCATCAAGGAGGTAATGTTTTTGCTTTGATGTGTTTGTTTGTTTGTTTGTTTGTCAGCAGAATTATGGAAAAAAACTGGTGGCCTGATTATTCCCCATAAGACTTGATGGAAGGGTATAGCATGGGCCAAGGAAGAACCTATTACATTTTGGAGTGGATCTGAATCATGGAATGAATACACTAATTATTGTTCACTTTTTTGTTAAATTTGCAATATACAACATTAAGAGTCTGTCCTGGGTATGCCTGCACACGGCTCTCTGATCGGACGTCACAAACAACCATGGAGGTGGTTGAGTTGAAATGGCGGTGGGTCGCAGTGCAACAGTGCTGACAGAGGTAAATGTGTTAAAGGGGGTTAACTCACACTCACCAGGGTGAGCTAGGGGGAAACTAGAGGGTGGACGTTACACTTCCACTACTACACTGTGGGTGAGACCAGCATTTGCAGACTGACACACACTAACATGCATGCAAGCAAGCTGGCCTGGCTATCAAAACAATGAATGGAGAATTTGGGATTACCACACACAGAGCAAATGTGACTTCATTCTCTGCTCAGGATGCCATTACTCTACTATATCTTAGTGGTTTGCTGCTATATTAATGTTCTGACTGTTGTATATTGTACCTTTGACATTGCGAGACGGTGCATATGGCCTTGGCGGAGGTCTGCGCTCTTGGAGTGCCCTGCTAGTTAGAGATTAGATGTTGCTTTTATGCGGCACAAATACAGGTACGCGTGTTATGACAGGTAACATATTGCCTTTTAAACGCAGCAGCAGCTCCCTGGGGAAATCCACTTGACACTGCCTAAGAATTCAGCTCGACACAGCTAACAGGATCGGATGTTATGTCAAGCAAAGGTGCAATTTTCATTAACCTCCAGCGGTGCCGTGATTTGAATGTGCCAGCCCAGCAATTAGTTGATTGTGACTGATTGACGAAGCCACTGCTTCTCAGTTCTGGTGAAAGATGGGAGTCAGAGAACAAGTGTACAGTTGACTCCTGTGTTTGAGCCTTTCCGCATGCCCCTTCCACCCCCAACGCTCTGACTGCCTCTGTGGTAAAATCAGCTGTGTTTACGAGGTCTCAGACTGAGGGTCAGAAGTTAAACTGTGTAACTGTAACAAGAAATTGATGTAAAACTCATCCTTGCAGCAACTCATTTTATAATGACTGTGGATGTCTGCATAATATAATAAATAAATGTAATAAAAGCAGATAATGTAATCATCATCCTTGTGTATAATGTAATAGGTTATCACATTTTATCCAGTTGTGACTTTGTTTATCTATTACATCTCCATTCCAGAAAATTAAATGTATTTTGTTCTGCAATGAGAAGAAAGTGTTCACAGTCTCACTGCACATCCTTCTATTATAAATACCAGTTAATGAATTTGGAAAATGGACTATGCATTGTTCAGCTGGCACCAGGTCTGGGACCAGAGATTAAGGGGACAATACATGCACTTTACTCTGCGTGGCAGCGACATGTCATAGAATAGAGAAAAGGGCCTCAGTGACAGAGATAGAAAGCTCGGTATTCCACTTTCTGATCTGTTTGTAGGAAAGGGATAATGATTGGTCTGAAGGCTCTGGCAGAAGATATTTATCCTGCTGATAAGCTTCATCAATGGGCTGAAATGCGGCGTGAAGTAGCTCATCAGCCGAACCTGCTTGAGCTCTCCCTGGGCGGTCACTCTCCTCTCAATGAACTCCTCAGTCAGAGGCAATTGAGTGTATGCATCACATGCAGCTTCAAGAGGATGCAGGGCCTAATATGATATGATTTGCATACACGGTTGCGCAAGACTTTCTCGCAACAAGGGACCTGATCTAAAAATAAAACGTCTATAGTGAAAGAAGAGAACCTGCTTGAAACTCCAGTCCATTTATATTCGAGACATTCGATGGCGCAAAAGGTTGTAGAGGAATCCGGGCTGACATTTGAATACACAGCCTGCTTCTCAATTCTCTCCTGTAGCCTCTTTTCTAGGGCATTTCACCAGACTTTATATTGAGCTCATGCACCTCTAACACGGCACCTGATCGATATGTTATTGCAGCATTGTCAGGGACATATCTGCCATTTAGATTCCAGCCGGGCAGCCTGACATTCTTCCCTCCTCGGGTCTGGTCGGCTGAGGTTTTTGCAAAATTGGAAATCTCTGGAGGTGACATCACAGGCGTATTAATAAAGCTACAGCCTCATTCTCTGAAAAGGTTGTCACTAGTATCACCTGGACGAAGATTTGCTGCAGGGGGCAGAAAAAGTGAGGTGGCGGTGTTGGCGCTCGCTCTCCCTGGGAAGGAGAGAGTGAACACAGCATTAAAAATCCTTTAATTTGTTAATTGCAGAAAACGATTTCCCCAGCCAATTATCCAAATGCCACGGTGAAACATTGCAAGACTTTCCTGAAAGTGCTTGGTATCGTGCCTCATGCATTGGTAATAGCAAAATGGGGAGTGCAAATTGCCTTTTTTTTCTCTTTCCCTCTCAGAGTTTTCAAATTGTTCAGCTGCCTTTCCCATTTATCTTTAATGCTCACTGATCCCCTATTGTGTGGGAAAAAAATCACTCTTCACAACTGTACATCTGTCTGTATGAGCAGGAAAGCAATCATGATGGCATGCTGGGGAAAATTACACAGTTATGTAAAATTCACTTAAGCTATTGCTGTTGATAATAAATATGAGACTTTTTTCTCTAAACTGTATTTATATATTTCACTGCATGTGTGCAATAGTAAACTGATCAGGTTAGTCTGAGAGAATTGCTCTTTTTTCCCTCTAAGGTCTGGAATACCGTTATTTTATCTTTTTTTTATTATCTTTTATTTATTTATTTTTACAGTGTGTTATTGTAAAATGCTGAAAAATCCTTTCCAAAAAAATGTTGAAAGCAAACACGTTTGAATCTCTTTTATTCTGTCATTAGAAATTCTCTCAACAACTAAGCCATTTTTTTTCTCCCCTCCTTTTCTTTGTACCCTCGGTGTCAAGGGCTCCTGCAGTCATATTAGCTTGTCAAAGCACGCCTTTTGATCTATCTCCTCGTTTTAAAATAAACAATTCTGAGACGGTTTCGGGTTGGGAGAGAAAATGCTCCTAAATCAGCAATAAGACGATCAGCAGCCTTGCTGTGGTCAGGCAGCTTTGCACAGTGAGATTGACAGCACACAGATTGGGGAAAACATGTCTCATTTTTGATTGGCATCATGACAAAACATTTAAAGCCTTTTTTTTTTTCCTCCTGCTGCTTCCTCTGAAAGCTCTTTATATACACTGTGTGGGCTCCCTCCCCTCCGCTGCAGGTCAAACTAATTCTGCATTTGTTATATTTGAGGAAATTGCTAGCGGATTGGAGGTAAAGTGCTTGTAGCAGGAGATCAGGAATGTGATCCTAAGGGCAGAGGGTGGTGTCTGAATACAAAGGAGATTGCGGCGCCGTGTTGACTCAAATTTGAGGTTTTAGTGTTTGTCCCATTAATCCCTGAAGCCGATAACCTCTGATCTGAGCCAACTCCAGCCTCCTTATCGAGGGCTTTGTAGATATTAATCTTCACAATGTCTGTTGGTGTTGTTGTCACATTAAAGAGAGCAACAGGATATGTTAAAGTAACCTCTCTGCAAAGGCTGAAATGGGAAACGCCCGTGCATCAGAATAATGTCACAAAACATATGCACTTTAAGAACTGGTGGTAATTGACCCACAACCTGCAGGTCGGACTGGTTAGGCTAAGCTGACTAGAAAAGGGGTCTTGGATGGGCAGTGGGGTTGAGCTCAATACTTGGATGAAAGGAGTATCCAGAGCGGATAATGTACTTTTCACCAGTACAAGTATCATCCAAACAATATGTGTCAATATCCGTACTTTCCCATTTGGATAGCCATGTTCAAACTCCAATTCTTATGATCAACAAATGATCTAAAATTCAAGCCTGAGATTGTTCTGTGAATTGTTTTAGTAAATGCAGCAATTTTTGATCAACCCACATCAGTTTCAGGCTTAAAATAACAAATTCTGGTTTAGGCCACATCCACTTCTGGTTAAAACTCCGCCTAGCCCAGGTACAGATATGGATACACATATTTAGTTGGTTAAAAAGAAACAGATTCAAATAATTGTGTACTTGCTCATCCCTAGTGGGTGGCTCAAATGGTGACAAAGACACATTCTTGGTTAGTTATTAACTCACACAAACATCATGTGCAATAGTCCACCTTCCACCTTCTCTTTCTTACTCACTGGTTGGGTTTTCATCCAACTGTAGAGCAAATTTTAACTGAATTTTCAGAAAACTAATATGTTTTTCCATCCACTACTGTTATGCCAATATTGGGAATTGATGGATGAAGATAAGCAGTAGGATGAACTAACTCTGTAGCCAGGTGCCACTGCAGAAGAGGACACAACCAAATGATGTTATTAAAAGAGCACCAGCCACCCCTCAAACAAAAGAAAACAATGAATGAATGATAATAAAGAGCACACTGCACAATAGAAATGGAGAGTTTTGAACATTAATATTACAGCCATGTGCTCTTGGAAAACTCTGGTTACAGCCCTGTGCATTTACATCAGTGTGTTAAAAGCCATCTAGAAATGACAAAGACAGTTTGCAGTGGTCTTTGCAAGCACTGTACATCATGTCTGTATGTCATAATTTAAACCCCCTTGAGACCTCGTATAAATTTGTGTTTCTTTTCTATATGATTTAACCTGATTATATAGACACCTGGTATAGGGTCGGCTATGGCTCAGAGGTACCACCAATCGAAAGATCAGCGGTTCAATTCCAGGCTCCTCCAGGCTGAACCCCAAATTGCTCCCGATGGCTGTTCCATCGGTGTGTGAGTGTGTTAAAAGGTGCCACCTTGTATGGTAGCCTCGGCCACCAATGTATGAATGTGCGTGTGAATGGGTAAACGTGACTTGTAGTGTAAAAGGCACTTTGAGTGGTTACTAGATGACTAGAAAGGCGCTATACAAATGCAGGTTCATTTACCATATTAATAGGTGTCTCCAGTGTCAACACTGAAATCCAAATCCGATTTTTCTTAGTTTTATATGTCAGAACCAGTCAGGAAGATTTAGGGGGCAACAGCAAAATGAAACAGGCCCAGCTGATTGTAAAGACAGTTATCAACAGGGAGAATACATTACAGATGAGAGAGATACTTCAGCAGTGATAGAATCAGAAGAGAAAGAGACCACAGTGCACCCGCCAGCGGAGAGCCAATGGTTTTCAACATTTCCCCCCACATAGTAGCTGTATATTTATTGAAAATGCAATTGCATTTACACTTGAGATCAATTCAGTCACAGTGCTTCCCTGAACCTCTGGAGGTGGCAAGCCGCTCACCCGAAATGCATTTTAATGCAAGGTGTAGAGGGGTTCTTATTCGCTGAATCGGATTCTATTGCCCTTAGCTGCATTTACCTTTTAGCGTTACACCAACTCTTCCACCTCCCCCAAGCATAAAAACTTTTTTTGTGATATTCTGAAATGTTTTTAAATTTTTGACATTTTCACAGATTTTTTTTTTTCATGTGCCAATTAAAAATGTGCATAACACAACTGGATAGAAACTCACTGACTGTCAGTCTGTTTCTCTCTCTTTCAAAAACTCACACACACTCTGTAGAACACAGCAGTGCTCAGTCCTTGTCTCCGTCTTCAGTCCTGACAGTTGTGCTACCGCGGTGTGTAAAAGTTGATGGATTTGCAGACTGGCTCGGGTTTGGGCGGTTGATTAATATATATTTTTGTTGACAATTTGGGTGGGTGTAGGTGTTAAAAACCCTGACACGTGCCAAATGGAAAAAGTTATTCTATTGTTTTAGGTTTATTTGTGTTTAGTCCAGATTTTTACAACAATAATGTAAATCAAGAAGTGTTTTTGTGTTTGTCTTTTAACTGCCTAAACTGTATTTCTTTTCTGTCTGTCATATAGACATATATATAGGGGTGTGTGTGTGTGTGTGTGTGTGTGTGTGTGTGTGTGTGTGTGTGTGTGTGTGTGTGTTTTCTTGGGAGTGCTTATTACCGTTTTACTTCAGGTTGAAAAAGTAAAGCAGCAACAAGAAGCAGATGGTTAGGAAGAGCATGTAGTTAATTATACTACATCAACTTTTCATTCCTGCAAGAAAACTGTGGAACTCAGGCAGAGCACAGCATTTCTGATACTTTTCACCCTCAGAGCTCTCTCTCTCTCTCTCTCTCTCTCTCTCTCTCCCTCTCTCTCTTTCTCTCTGCTCTACCATCTGTAATGAGCTAAGCAGTGGAGTGTAAGCAGCTTCTTAGATAATGAGGCACAATTCCCCAGGGAGTCAAGCTGGGCCTACAACTTTAATATATCATTTCTTCATCCTGAAAATGAAAGCAATCAGAATGGAGAGACTGAGCGGAGACATACATGCAGCTCAAGTGTCAAGAGGAGCCTTACTGTCTGTGCTTGTATCTGCAGCCACCATCCGCAAATGCAATTCAGTAAAATGATTTGATGGCACAAATACTTATTGGTATTGTCCAATTGAGGGATACAAATGCGCATGAGTCTGGCAGATTCAGCCTGTTTTAAAACAAAAGTGCTCCAACAGGCTCCCAAACCACAGGGCATCCATTTTTCATTACATGCTGTACCAAGTAATGATGGTCACATTTGTGCATCTACTACTTTGCAAATAGCACTAAATGCATTTGTTAAAGTCCCCAGCCGCAATGCACTGCGGATACATAAATGCTATAGTTTATTTTATGGTTGGAGATAGCCGCTTGGCAATCTACCTGAGCACTGGGAGCCGAGACCTCTCCAGCTTTTCTTGGAGGATATCTCCATAATAGCCTCATTATTCAACTGTGAGCCCAGGAACACTCAGGCTGAAGTAATGAGCCCCTCACTAGTTGCTGAGTATCACCTTTTTGCAAGAGGTTGCATGGAGAATGCATCCCGATTAGAAGTGCTGTTTAGCCATTTCATAGCACAAATGCAGTAAAGGTCATGATCTTCATTTTAATTTTTTTCTTCCCATTAAAATCGGGGCTGGCTGATTCAAGAACAATTGCTGCGAGTGTCTCAGCCAGGAGCTCTGGATTGCAGACTGAAATGCAATGTAAATAATTCAAGCAATGGTTCACCAGTATGTGCAGCTTAAAGTCGCAGGCGCTCATTATGATGTGCCCTTATGTGTTGTTCTGCCTCAGTCAAGTGACCGCTGGCAGTGAGGACAAAAAGTGAAAAAGTTCTCCGAATATGCTCCCGATGTGTACATGTTCTGACTGACAAAATGATTTTGTGTTGAAAAAGAGTTTTAGAGAAAAAAAGTGCTCAAAGATAAATGACTAAGTAAGTTACAACTTTAAGGTACTTCACTTTCTCATGTTACTCTATAACACCTCCCTCACTACATTTCAGAGGGCGGCTTCTGGTTACTTGTCTACATTTGACAGCCACAGTTACAGAGTTTTGCAGGTTGATATTTTAACATAGATAATACTTTGTATTGTTGTCAATGAAATTTCCATTATATTACAATATATAGAATAAAGTAAGTCAAATCAACCCCACCTCCTCCGACGACATCATTACCACAAGGCCTCACTTCATAATAAGGCTGACTTCATTATGGTTTATTCTGAGGACAGTAACTAATGGCTTTATTAATGGTATTATTCATTAATTCTGTAGGACTTAATCATAAAAGAATGTCTGTTCTCCTGTAATGTAATTTAAGGAAACAGTTTTGAGAAAAACACAGTTCAGCACATAGACATGAAACAGGGGCAAACAGCTAACCTGGCACAGTCCCGCGTCTTGTTGTCATTGTGACTTTGCCAGGCAACCAGCTGAGACTCCAGGGTAACTTTGCCTGGCTCAGAAATGATCGTATATCTTTGTATAACTTTGTTGTTTTTATACTTCAGTTTTTTGGTAAAGATTAAACAAACAATATAATGCGTTAAGTAGTGAGCTTTAGAGGTTGCCTAAAATTGGACAGACTTCTCTGCTGGTTATACTTCGGTTCCATTTTCAGTCTGACATAGTCCACTCTTCACGATTTATGTTGGGAAGTGGTATTTGATTTTTCGCAAACCAATCAGTAGAGACTTATGAATCTGCCTCAATCTATCAAGTCCATAGGCATCATTCAGGTATGGCGAGGTATGGCAGCTGCCAATACCTCGGAATCGGGCGAAAAAAAAGAGAGGTTCTGTAGTCATCTTACTTGTGAGTGTCCTTCATATTTGTTGCAAGTGATCAGATGTGATATGTTACATAGTATAGACTGAGGTGGCTGGTTGTTTTCATTGTATTGCACTTAAATAGGTCAATAATATGCTCATCAGTGAATATGAGTGTTAGTGAATACGAGTGTTTTTTTTTGTGATCAATTTTTTTTTTCTTTTCATTTTCATTAAGTTCAAACAGAAATATTTCAGGGGATACAATATTATTAGAATGGATTCACAGAGAAAGACAGTTAGCCCAGGACAAAAGAACGTGTCATGGGTAGTATTGATGATAATAATAATAATAATAATAATACAAAATACTAATAATAATAATAATAATTATTATTATTATTATTATTATTATTATTATTATTATTAATAAATAAAATATAAAAGTAAAAATAAAATTACATACATAATCTACAAAGATACACACAAACACACACAGACTCACAAACATATATGTGAAGATGAGTGTTATTGAATCAAATTGTTCACCACTTCACTCCTCCGCAAGTTATGAGTTATGTGACTTATCTGTGTGTTATAAAAGCATTTTGCTCTGCTGCTGTAGACAGCCTGTCTAAATGATGTCTTGAAGCCTGTCTGATTGTATATGGGTTTTTTTTCTTCATGTCGGCATGTTAAGCTTGTATTTTCGGTCTCTGGGGACACTCCAATAAATTCGCCTATACAGTATTGTACCAAACTGGCCTTTGTTTTACTGTGTTCCATACACCAGACCCCTTGGGTATCTTCTAGAAATGAGCTTGTAATTAATTTATTGTCTTTATTTTCTGTTTAGTTAAACACATGACTAATGATAATTAAACGTCTGCTCGCTGTCCATGGTGCTGAAATATGCGCCAAAATAGGTCCGATGTTTTCACTGCTCTCACCAAGTCGTGCATTACATGCAGACATGAGGTATTATGAATGTGAGAAACAGCTTCATGTCCTTTGAAACAGTTTTCAATAGCATAGTATGTACTTCTGACAGGTCAAAGACCAAAGTGAAGTTTTATATAAGTTTATATTTTTGAAATTCCATCATCAGTTGCTCTGTGACGTCATGTCATGTTTCCACACCTTAGCTTTTGCTGAAACGACGCCCCTGATCAAGTCCACACTGATGTGTAGCCATGCCAACATACCTGTTTTGCTGGGGTTGTAAGAGTGAGGTGGAGCAAAGTAAGAGAAACTATGATGTTGGGCGATATTGTATACTGTTGGTTCTGGTACACCGCTTGACAACACTTGACACTGCCATTAGTCCCCGCAGCTAAAGGAGTCCCACCATGGCGTTTATTGGTTGTTTTAACTTGCTGTTGTATGTCATGATCCACCATCAGTGAGCTTAAACTCTGCGGAGTGGGCAGATTCAAAGTTCTGAATGCAGATATTAAAAGGCAGATTTTGTTGCCTTTGGACTGAATAAAGAAATATTGCTGTCAACTTTGACTTTAATGTCCACCTACATCCCTGTTTGCAGTCAAAAAATGATGTTGAATTGGCTTTAATCGTTGTGTTTATATATTGAAAAACGGGGGGATTCTCTCAGCCTCTGTGTTGGCGGTCCATGTAGGCTATTTGTTTGACTGACGGCTGAGCTGACAGGACATGCAGACACACAAACTTGCTCTGATAGCAGGCTTTAAGAATACAACGCACTTCATTTGGCATATAAATAAACTGATGCTGGCATTTTGCAGGTAAGATTTGAAGGGGCACGGCTGACAGCTAATTAGCTAAGTAGCCTGCACAGTGATACCAGCGGTGCACTGCTCTCCAGAGCATGACTGGTTGATGTCACGTTCAGGGCCGGCCGCTGGCATAAACACTCTATGCGGTTGTTTAGGGCCACAACCACTAGAGGGGGCCACATGTTCAGTGTGTTGTTTTGCATTTTGTTCCTCTCTTTATTCCAATACAACATAAATCACGGTAAAATATCAATTTAAACTGACGTATTAGCAAACTATACAGGAAAAATACGCAGGAGTGAAAAAATAAACTAGTAAAGTCAGTTTGTGATTTGCTGCTTCGTGCGTAACCATGGTGACACGGCGCCGGCGGCTTCCCTCCAGAGCCGTGCGGTGCCGTGTCACCATGGTTACGCACGTAACGTTGTGGGTAACGTATCGTTCCAATTTTTATTACGATGGTCTGGGAAAACAGCTTTAAAAATGGCTCCTAAAAGAAAATTTAGGAGCGGTGCTGAAGGACGAAAAAAAAAAAAAGATGGAGACGGAGAGAAGATCACAAGATAAAGGTATGTTATAATGTGACTGTTAAATCTCAGTGAATTAACTGGAGCAATCTGCCGTTTTTCTTGCTAGCACGCTGCATTGCAGGCAGCTATTCTAAAAATAGCATTGAGAGAGCAGTTTATTGTTGTGTCCGATATGTCGGCAACACTGTCAACAGTATAAGAATGGGGTTATTAAACGTAATAATACATAGCTAGCTAGCCTGTAAGCTAGCCGGGCAGTCAGGCTCAACACTACAGCTGGGGATGGGGATGACGAGGGCTCTCTGCTGGATGCATCATGTCAAGAAATATGAAAAGTAGACGGTGAAAACACAGCTTTTAATCAAGGATGGACTATGAACAGAGTCTTGCAGGCAGTTCAATGTGTCAAATAAGAATAACTCTTTTGTGATATTATATAGTCAATCCATTTTATTTTAGGATGCACATTTTTGTCAAAAGCTCACTGTATTTAGCCCCTCACAAGAGAAAAAATAAACTATAACAATAATTAACATCTGTGTATAATGTGAATGATAGTTTCTTGGGGTATACATTCATTCACACATCACATCAATAGTATGTGTTGAAGCTGCAGGCCAAGCAATAACATGAATAGGTCTAGTTTTAATTTTTTATTGTAAAATTAAATTTGTGTTTTGATTTATTATTTTAATACATATCATATTCAATATCTGAACTGGCCCAAAAAGTTTAAGGATATCCATTTACTTTCCAAGCTAGGTTAAATTGTATTTTTTAAAATCTCATATATAAACATATAAACGTACATAAAAATAATAATATTTTAATGTATTTTTTTTTTCAGGGGCGTTATTGAAATATTTTGGACCGACCTCCGCTACACCAGGTCCATCTACGTCAGCAACTGCCATGACTGAAGGAACATCATCAGAAGCTTCAGGGGCATCTACTCCGTCCTCTGATGTGAGTGTGGCCGCAGAGGACGTAGCTGAGGGACCACAATCTATGATTCCAGCTACAGAGGCCATAACTGATGTGCCTTCTTCATCCACTGATTTTCCCTCTGCCACCTCCCAGGATCCACCTGCAGCACAACCAGTAGATCCATTTGACTGGCCATCTGTCCTGTCAGATGCAGACAGGACAGACATTGTAAGCAGAGGGCCATTTCAGGTTGACCCATCATTCACCTTTCCCAGAAGGCAGGATGGAAGACGCTTTCATTACCACTTCACATATAGGACACTGGTAAATGACGAAAAAATTAAACGAAGCTGGCTTGTCTACTCCAAGAAAAACAATGCAGTTTACTGTTTCTGTTGTAAACTGTTCTCCAGCAAGAGCTACAAGCTGGTTAAAGAGGGACTGTCAGACTGGATGAACATTGGATCACTGTTGAAAGCCCATGAAAACAGCCCTGAACACACCAAACATATGGTCACATGGAAAGAACTGGAGCTTCGACTTCAGAAAGGCAAAACAATTGACCAGGTAGAAATGTCACTCATCGAAGCATCACGAAAATGCTGGAGGGAAGTTCTCAGGCGGCTGATTGCCATTATTCAGTCACTGGCTGAAAGAAACCTGGGTCTCAGGGGAACTGTTGACACGTTACACAGTCAGAATAATGGCAACTTCTTAAAAGAGGTGGAACTTTTAGCCAAGTTTGACCCAGTCATGAGGCAACATGTTAACCAAATTGAAAGTGGAATGTATTCACATTCCACCTACTTAGGCAAAACAATTCAGAATGAAGTGATTACATGCATCAGTGACAAAATTATGGAGACAATGGTGGCTGAAATTAAACAGTCGAAATATTATGCCATAATTTTGGATTGTACCCCAGATCTCAGCCACTTGGAGCAGATGTCTGTTGTGATCAGAACAGTGAAGTTGGGAGAAACACCTGAGATCAAGGAGCACTTTTTGGGCTTTCTGATTGCACCAGAATCGACAGGACTTAGGTTGTCTGATCTCATTTTGAGCAGGCTGGAAGAACTGAACATTCCCTTCAGTAACTGCAGAGGACAATCATATGACAATGCTGCAAACATGAAGGGCAAAAACAAAGGAGTGCAGGCAAGGCTTTTGGAGAAGAACGCACGTGCCCTGTATGTCCCCTGTGGGGCTCATACTTTGAATCTAGTTGTGGCTGATGCTGCCAAGACCTCTGTAGATGCAACCAGTTTCTTTGGCAATGTTCAGAAGATTTACAATCTGTTCTCAGCTGCTACCCAGAGATGGTCCATTTTGAAACAGCATGTGACCATTACTGTAAAGTCCTGGAGTGAGACAAGGTGGGAGAGCCGTGTCAACAGCATCATTCCTTTGCGCTACCAAGCATCTGGCATAAGGGATGCATTGCTAGAAGTCAGGGAAAAAGCAACAGATGCCATCACAAAAACTGAAGCACAATCTTTGGCAGAGGAGGTTGGGTCATACAGATTCCAAATCTGCACAGTTGTGTGGCATGACGTCCTCTCCATGATCAACACAGCCAGCAAGCTACTGCAGTCTCCCACAATGCAGCTGGATGTGGCAGTCAACCTCCTGGAGAGCACTAAGAGCCGTCTCTTGAGCTACAGAGACAATGGCTTTGCTGCTGCACAAGCTTCTGCAAAAGATGCATGTGAGGAAATGCATGTGGATACTGTACTGAAGGAGAAGAGACTGCGAAGCACAAAGACTCACTTTGCTTATGAATCACCAGATGAACCAGTCAAGGATGCCCTGAAGAGGCTAGAGACCACATTTTTTAATGTGATAGTGGACTCTGCTATTACATCTTTGGATGACCGGTTTGAAACACTTGGACGAGTTGAAAGCCAGTTTGGGGTGCTGCAGAACTTCTCAGCCTTGGATGAGGAAGCACTGAAGAAACAATGTGAGGAGCTTGAGAATACATTGAGGATTGGAGAGGATGCTGACATTGATGGCAGAGAGCTGGCCATGGAAATCAGGAATCTTCCTCAGCTACCCACAAACAGGATGTCTGCATTTGAACTGCTGGACTTTGTCCACAAGAAAGAACTGACAGAGCTGTATCCAAATCTTTGGATATCCCTGAGGATTGCCTGTACCCTCCCAGTTACAGTGGCATCAGCTGAAAGAAGCTTTTCAAAGCTTAAGCTAATAAAAACATACCTGCGATCATCTATGGCAGAAGACCGCCTCACAGGACTTGCCATCATTAGCATAAACCATGAGGTTGGCAAACAGGTGTCCTACGAGGATGTCATTGATGATTTCGCTTCAAGAAAAGCAAGGAGGCAAAGATTTTGAGAACTTTCTTGCTGATGTTGGATGGTGGTGAAAGGATGAAGCTATAGTTTTTACAGTAGCCTATAGCTGTTCTTTTGTACAATAGTTAACACTTTTCACGGTTTCACTATACTTATTTTGAGTACTTTGCACTGTTATACTGTAGTTTTATTTTCTGTTTATTTGTCAGAATGTTTTAGCTTTAATTGATTTCATTTGTCATTGGCTTTACTTATTGACCTTGTTATAGGCAAGTTAATTGCTTTTATAGTGTAAATTTGTTGACTTTATCATTTATTATTTTGAAAATTTTGCACTCTTACTGATCATTGCTATTTGTCAAAATATGTTACTTTTTGGTGTTCATTTGTCATTGTTTTTACTTATAGGCCTTGTTAAATCCAAGGTAGTTGTTTTTATAGTTTAAATATGTTGACATATATTTTTTTTTTATTTTGAACACTTTTCAATTGGTAATTGTCTTAGCCTCTCAGAATTTGATATCGTTTTGAGGATACATTGTTTTAAAATAAAGTAAGATATTTGTTGTTAATCATGTGCATGTCTGTTTTAATTCAATTACGAGCAGTGCGTGTGATTTGGTGGTTGCTCTGTGCGCGTTTTGGGGCCACAAACAAAATCTTGCTTAGGGCCACCAAAGTCCTAGGGCCGGCCCTGGTCACGTTTAACAAGCCAAGATGTAAGAGTAGACATGTGCCCATGTTTGTAGATAAGGGGGTGGCATCACGGTGGCAGACTACTGTCACCATGAGCCAATTATAAAACTGCAACATTACTGTTTTAGGCATATGCAGTTTAAAATGAAATGATTTATCTAACTATCAGACAATTAGTTCCTCATATACAAAGATGGAGAACCCACGTCAGTTTGACTGGCTCATGCACGGCTTGGGGACGCCATCATTAAATTAAAAAACATGAAATATTTAATTCTCCATTTTGGTTTCTGATTTTTTTCCCTCAAAGAACACAGGCAAAAAATGCAATAAATCATCAGCTGGACCTTAAGTGCAGTTTTATTCATCATTTGAAAATTTCTACTCCACTATATTTATTTGACAGCTGTACTTACGAGTTTGCAGATTAATACCTTGCACACAAAGCATGATAAACTCTCTTCCCAAACACATTTGAGACTGCACCAACATCTGCAAGTTCAAATCTCTCATCAAAACTTTTCAAATGTGTAAATGATGTCATGTGTATTTTACTGTATTCTATTTTATAAATTTTTACCTAATGTAAAGTGTCTTGGAGCACTATGAAAAGCGCTCTATGAATAAAATATATTATTATCATTATTATTAATATTATTATTATTAATACTGACTAAATTTGCTACTTAAGTCACATTTTGAATGCAAGACATTTACTGAAATGCAGTATTTTTACAGCGTAGTATTGCTACTCGTTCTTCCTCCAGAAGGGGCCATTTCAGTGTAACACTGTGAGTTACTATTTGGTTTAATGGCCACCAGAGTTGGTTAAGATTTGTCCTCACAAGTTTCACTCCTAACAACAAATGAGCATCCCCAAACCAGAGAAAATAAATGTGTGATTGCTTACTTCAAGAAATTAAGAGGAGCCATTATCAGTGAGTTTGCAGACACTGAATCTGAATTCACTGCGGCTGGGCTATGACCAAGATGGCACCAGCCAGCCTGCTAATGCGATGCACAGCTATAACGGCATCACAGTTTAATTAATGATCATGGTTCTGTCTTTCGGCTTTGTCTAATCCTCAAGAGAATGTCACACGCTGTTACACTTCCCACATAACAAGAGATGCTCAAGTCATCTCACATTACATTTTTTCCCCTTTTGTATGACTTAAAGTGCCAGAAATTTACATAATCTGCCCTCATGTAAGCATCCATTAGCACTCTTCCCTCCGTGTGTGTCATTGTGTGGAGGCCTAACTGTCTTGGAGCCGTAGTCCCTGCTTGCCACCTGTGTCCCAGTATAGCAGGAACATGACGGATAGCACCACTGTCAGGCCCCGGGGCCCTCTCAATCTGTGATAGATATCCTAACACAGACTCCTGCTTGTTGTGCCTAGGGTTACCACCACAAACCTGGGGGGATCCTAATTAGCCTGTGGTTGGAACACGCTCCGACAGGATGTGTGTGTTTACAAATGGAAGAGCACAGGATCCCAGTGGTTCTCTCAAGTACACATCATATACTGCAATCATATGCACTTACTATTATGCATGCATTCTGCACATATATACAGGACATATATTCCGATTGTTGCAGCTCATATCATTTGGGGGATATTAATATCTATTCGAGGGTTCAAACTGCATCTGTTATCAGTCTAACTGAGATGTCCGTCTGTAACGCCTTCACAGTGTAAAAACCACAATAGAGCCTTTAATAGATGGTGCCTTTTCTGTTTGTTTCCAACACGTTTTTGTTAGATAATGTATCGAGTCAATGTCTCAAAGGGCTTTACAGAAACACAACAGCAACGGTTCATGACCTACCCCGAGCTCTTTAAGAAGACACAGAAAAACTCAACAGAAAAAGAAATAGAAGGACGTAAAGAAAATAAATGGAGGTAACCTCAGGAGAGGCAACCCGAAGACAGACGGCGGGGTGTGCAGTAGAAGTCGTGGGTGGATAAAACACACAATGTGTAACATTGTTTTCTTGTCTAAGAGAAAGGTCGAATAAACTGTCCACTGAGATGGGTCCAGTGAAAATGTCTATTAATGAGTCCAAAGCCATTCAGGTCAAAGGGCTCAGCTAGGTATTAGAAACAACTAGGAACAAAATCACATTTGTTTTTTAGTTCTTTGCCCTTTTTTGTGTTATTGTCCTTCCTAACGCTGGCTCAGTATCGCTGCTGTGGGCACTGCAATCATGATGGCTGACTGAAATGAAAGATAATATTTGCACCTCAGGCATCCTAATGATTTGTACTCTTTCCTATTCCCCCTCCTTCCCCCTCTTGTTTCATGTTCATCTTTGACTTTCACCAAGTTACCATGCTCAAGACTATATGAAATATGGAAAACTTCCTCACACTAAAAGATAGGTCAGCACCCTACTGTTGGTGGGGCTCAAAAACAGTATAAAGATAGACGATGTGTCTCCACTTACTTCCACTGTACAAAAATGAAGCCAAAATGTCCTGGATACAGCCGCTGCCATTTTCCACTGGTGATGTCATTTGGAGCCAGAGTCTGCACAGTAGCGATATCCGCGGTATTGAGTTGCCTAAGTTGACAATGATTACCGATTTGCTGGTAATTAATGAAAAATGAAAGATGGTAATAACTAATATCTTACAATACAAAATTAATATTTAAACGTTAATTTTCATAAAAGGTGATGATAAAAGTTTGCTTGTTTAAATTAAATTGACAATGTTTTGATCAAAATGAATGTTTACTTTGCATCCTGCACAAGAAGGGCTCAAAGAAAATTTCCAGCCCATAAAATCATTGCTGTCTCAAATTAAATCCAGCACTTGGCTTTTCTCAAAGTTATCCTATGGACTTTTCTTTAAAACAAAGATTTTCTTTACGTTCACTGCTACTCATCAACTAATATGTTAAATGCATAACTGCTCATAAAACCTTTGCAATGATTTTAAATATACTTTGAAGCATTGTTAGCATTCATGTCAAGTTTCTAGCATAGATTGTGTAAAATAATGGACATAGCTACATGACATCACTCAGAGGTTCTTAAACTCCTGTTTTGAAGTTTGTTTTCAGCTGTCATGATTTTGGATTTTTGGATCCAGAAGTGACTGTATTTGGACAAGAGGGTTGATTTGTGGAGGAGCAAGGGGTGGATCTGACTGAAATCCTGGAATGGACATTGTTGCGGACAGCCTGTCACTCAAAGGGGCCACGCCCTGAATCATGCGTAATCTTAAACCTTAATAAAATGCAAACAGGTGAGCTATATAAAAATTAACTCCCTGTCAAGTTTTCATTAAGAGGGGAACTAGCTATAGAGAGCAACAAAATGTTTTGTACCAGGCTGTAAACATGTTTATTTCTGCTACAAATTTGGGTGTTTAAATGTGGGGGTCTATGGAGATTGACTCACGGGCATCCTTGTGCAACGGCAAGAACAAGCACAAAGGTATGCATTTGCAAAAGGGAAAAAAATATGTTCCATGGTGCTAGTAGTGTTTATTAAAATGCATTGGCTACCTTTAACTGATATTCCATTGGTTTGCAGCTTAGAATGATTTCCGCACCTGCACACAAATACTATGTTACTTTGTGTCAACAGCAAACATCCATATCAAGGAAGTAAAAGTTCCGATTTATGAGGTCTTAAAACTGCAGTGTGAACAAACCCTTAGAGACAACAGCTTGCACACACACACACACACACACACACACACACACACACACACACACAATCTCACTAAATGTATGCTCAATCATGCATCTCTGTGCTGTCACATACACTTAACAATGCAGCCCATCATTTATTGTAGATTAATCCTCGTTCCATATAGTGTCGGGACCTGCACTTTACCTTGTTTCATCGTCATTAAAGGGAAGAGATTGAAGAGCACGGTAGTGTGCGGGACGAGGGAGGACAAAAGAGCACGGAGGCGAAGAAATATCCACTAAATGGTGATATTGCGTTGGGAGGCAGGGAAAACTGGGTGAGGGTAAAAAAAAGGAAAAAAAACGAATTAACCTTTGACAGATGAAAGCAACAGTGGATAAGACTTGAATACAGAGGGTAAAGACAGACAGAGAGAATGAGATGTTCCAGGTTAGATTTTAACACCTCCGTGTCCCTGTAATACTGCAATGTGTGATGTTAGATGGTAGTGTAGGTCGCAGGAACAGAGCGGACTGGAGGTGGAGAAAAAAGACACGGTTTGAACCAGCTGTATGACAAAAAAAGTGAAACAGGTGGACGGGGATAAAGACGGAGAGGTGTTGAGAGATTGAAGCTTCCCCTGTTAATGAACCCCACAGCGTCGGTGCTCCCCTCCATGCTGCAGCCCCTAGCCTCTGCCCTCGCTGTCAAGACCGTGTCCGAGCCGTACAGAGCAGCAGTGACAGCTGTAGCAGAGCCCACTTTGAAGTCGGGAGTGCAGCAACAGGGTAGATAATGACCCCGCCAATCTCCTCCCACTGCCCTGTCTGCCTCCCCTGGCCTCTATGCGGGCCACAGACGGAGGCCTAATGAGCATACTTTTCTGAACAACTTTCACTGAAGGCAAATGCATTAATTCTTGATCCACTTCTACTCTTTATAGAGCTCGGTGTTCTGAGGGAGCGAGGATGAGTCAGGGTGAGGGAGAGTCACTAATGCATGTTTCAGACAAAAAAAAAAAAAAAAACAGCAAAAAAGTAGAGGAGACAGGACATAGAAATGGAAAGAGGGATTTGCATCTTTGTTGTGTGATAGAGCAAGAAAGACAAGGTTGAGAAGCACAAATGACTGCTGGATTTAATGATATCGAGGTAAATAAGCTTCTGTCTCCTTCCCAAGCACTTACAGGGGGTGGCTGTCCGTTATCTGGCGTGATTAATTAATGTTTACCTGCTTAAAATCCCAACCCAGGTGCCGCCCAAGGAAAGATGTTGAATGCTTCTTCATTTGGGCTGTCAGGGTTACAAAGAGGAGAGGTAATCCAAATCAGCTCTGCCAAGGACAGCTGCTTCATCACAATTATAACAAGGTGTCTGCCTGCTGCATCCATACCTGCGGCACTTCAAACAGGTCGAGGCTAATCAATGTGCAGCTCTTCCTGCCGGCAGCGGCGGCCTCGCTTTTCTCCGGGAGATGTTTGATGTTAACTAAAGTTCCCGTCGTTGTTCCATTAGCGGGATCAGGTTCAATATGGCAAACTGAAACCCTCGTAGTGAAATGATTCCTCATAAGAAAAGCTTCAGGGAGATGCGTGTAAAAAGAGAAATCAAGTTATTGGTGTCAGAGTCGCGTTTAAATGGTGACAGATAACAGCAATTTTTGTAGGTTTAGACTGAGCTCATTTTTACTCCCATTTCCTCCGGGTGAGGAAAAACACAATTACTGCCTCCACCACAGAGGCAACAATCATTTCATGCTTCTTTTTTTTCCCTCCGCGGTTTAAACTATCTGGCATGTTAGCATATCTTCAAACAACAGGTTATCTACGTTATTCTGTTGCTTATTTCCACGTACTCGAGTCTGTTTTATCTGTGGGAGTTTTTCCTGTACATCTGATGATGAATGGTCTGTTGTTGCCCTGAGAGATCTTTACCTGCAAGACACTGTATATCACATCAAAAGCAAACACAAACACAAACGCACTATCAACTCTACCAGGAATTGTACCGTAGGGTCCATACATCACGCTATTTTAAGGCACACCCAT
Source organism: Epinephelus cyanopodus (assembly GCA_026686955.1). Lineage (NCBI taxonomy): Eukaryota > Metazoa > Chordata > Actinopteri > Perciformes > Serranidae > Epinephelus > Epinephelus cyanopodus. Next base: position 32,835,986 of record CM048920.1, on the reverse strand, counting down.
TCCAGACAGAACAAATAAAACTGAGCCCCGAGGGAGGAACCAGTATGAAATGTCTCAAAACAGCTGCTGCTTTTATGCTCACAGTAACCATTGTATATCACCTGCCCAGCATAAATTAACAATATCCATTGCTTTTAAATGAATTGTAAAGTTATGGTCTTTCGTATGAGAAACACACATACTATCAGGACAACAACTGTGTCAGATTTGATTGCCATAATATTACATGTCAGACTTCAGTTAGTGTGTGTTTTATGCACCTGATTGGATCAGCCCTCTGGATGTTGTTCAGCCACTTTCAAGGGTCAGTTCACACAAGCACACACACACACACACACACACATACACACACACACACATGCACACAAAACAGTGTTGCTAACTTCCTGCTATCTAACCATACAGATAGGTTTGGTTTTATTTGTTCAGGCTTTGAACTACCCAAATCTGAAAGGTGGGCCTGCACACTAACATGATTGCGATGAATGAAATTTCATTTGTGCTGCTCAAAGCAATGAATACCAGCTTTGAAAAACCCAACAGCAATGTGTCCAGACTTCCCTGTGAACAATTTTGCCAAAACAAATTGCGTAGAGAACTGTACACAGTGTGGTCTTCAGATCACCTAGAGAGACTGGGATGTTTTATGTGGGCAGTCACAATGCTGTTGAGTTTTCAAATGTGATTTTTTCAGATTGCAATGGAATGCTATTCAAATCCATTTTTTAATGTGATGCAAACAATAATATATGCATGGAACTATATCACTAGGGGAAATGGTCAGGTCAGGGTTAATTTACCTCCTTTGGCAAAAAGCCAACCTGATCTCACAGAAATATGCGGACTGACCACAACCTGCAGACTGGCTGATCTGGGGGCTGGTCTATTTAACACCTTTGTTGCTTGAGATGACTACAAGGGTCAATGTTGACTGCATAACATTTCCTTTTTGGGGCGTCAGTGGCTTGGTGGTAGAGCAGGTGCCCCATATACAAGGCTGTTGCCGCAGCGGCCCGGGTTCGAATCCAGCCTGTGGCCCTTTGCTGCATGTCACTCCCTCTCTCTCCCCCCTTTCACACTTGTCTGTCCTATTGATTAAAGGCTTAAAAATGCCCAAAAAAATATCTTAAAAAACATTTCCTTTTTGATCACCCAAGTTTTGTAACATTGTAGGATTCTGTGAAATTGTGAGAGCAGTGAGCAGCATATCTTCTGTGCATGCTAATGCCTTTGCATACTTTGTAAATAGCACAAACACTTTAAATAATACTATACCAATAAGTTCAAAATAAACACAAGAAATTTGTGCTCTAGAGAAAGGATCAGCGCTCAGTGAATCACCTCCGAAGCCCTATGATAAGCTATTATGGCAAGGCTTAACTGTACAGACCAGTGAGCAGTGATAACTAACATGTCTTTGGGGTCATCAGGTGGGAACCTCCTTTCACCAGTGTTTCGTCTAGTTGGTCCCACGACAGCTCCAAGAGGCTAGACAGTGATCTCTGGGGTCACACTCCCTTAATGCCAGCTCTCACTGCACCCCACACCGACCCAACAACCTCCTTAACCTTACTTACACATGGCTTTGTCAGCCCAAACAGCACTGCCACCTTCAACAAAACAAGGTTCCGTACATGCGAGCTCCAGGTAGAGACAGTGCTGATACTACCTTTCCTAGCACATTCACCATACTCTGTTTCACATGCTTCATATCATAACTCCAATATAAACTAAAGTTAAGGGAGATAGAAACAATTAACTCACAGAATCAGCAAACACACTCACCTTGCAGCATGGTCTCAAACAAAAGGGATTCAAATAGGCCACTCCCACACTATAAGGCAATAAGCCATAGGAGTGAACTTCCATTTTCATTTTAAACACAATTTCCTCCTGTTTTTATATAACATGGGGAGCCAGGGCCCACACATGTTACTTAGTTTGTTTCTTTTGTTTATTAGGGATTAAGCAGACCCAAACAGAGGATAGTTTGGTTTTGTTTATTATTTTGGCCTTTGGCTTGTCTACCACCCCACCCTACCTGGACTGTCTCGCTCTTCTTACTACCTATTGCATGTTGTCTATGGTTTTTGTGTGTCCACCACAAAAAACGGGACCCTAACTGAAAATGTTTTTGTGGTGCTGGCACATAATTTTAACACATTACATGCCACCACAAAATGAATGCGGTGTCATGAGGTCATGGTCATTTCACATATTTCTGCAAGACAGGGCTGCAGGAAACGGTGTGGTAGGAAACTGTAGGAACTAACACGGTTATCAGGCTAACAACAGCACTCTGAAAATTGTGAATTTTACAGCCTCCTATCAAGCAATTTATTTTCATTTCCCTCCATCATTGTCTGTTTGCAGTTATATAAATAAAAACAACAATATTTTCTGAAAAAGAGGTCATTCACCCTCCAGTCCAATAGCAGGACATGAATGAGGTGGCATCTTTTTGTGTCTGGAAGTGAATGTGGCCCCTCCTTACTGAAATGTGCAGGAAATGAAATCCTCATAGTAAGGAGTAGAAATGATACTGTGATAGCAAACACATACTGTGATGGCCCACCACACTGGCCTCCAAGGCTACTTTGCAGTCTGGGGGTGGGGGGGGGGGCTTAATCAAAGTTTCCATACTATTGAGTACTTACACACCTTTATACCTACAGACTATTAAGAGTGGGAAGCTTGAGTATCTGGAGACAACCCACGCCGACACAGGGAGAACATGCAAACTCTGAACTGAAGGGCTCCCCCAACCCAGGGTTTGACCCCCCACCCCGGTTTCAAAATTGGTTTATTTGGTTAGAGGCGGCAATGCTAACCACTGCACCACTGTGCCACCATCCATCCATCCATCCGTCTTCTACCCACTTCACCCTCTTGAGGGTCATGGGGGCTGGAGCCTATCCCGGCTGACCGGGAACCCTCTTGCTGTGAGGTGTCATTGCTAACCACCACACCACCGTGCCGCCTATGTTTAAAAAGTTTTCATGAAAACCCCAAAACATGTCTTCCTTGTATTTCCAATTAAAGATCTAGTGTTGCGCTCTGTGATAGTCTGTGATGAGTGAGTAAAGTTAGCAGCTAATCCACAAATGCCTGGGAAGTATTGATGATAATGTACGGCCTTTGATGACAAAGATCATCACATGCCTGAGAAAAGAAGCGGACTCATGCAGGATGTGGACTGTGGACCAAAACTTTTGATATTGGCAACATCAGCCAATATGAGCCCTGGTCAGCCATGCTAAAGAAAAAAAAAGCATCAGGAAAACTAAAAGGCCTCTGAAATTACTGCCAGTGTTGGTGCATATTCCACACCTGCTGTAGCCAGGCCAGATAATGTTACCAGTTTGTGCCTACTGTAGTTGTAGACACAAAGGCATTTTAGGAGTAAAAGCCTCAATATACGACTGTATGATTGCCAAAAATGTCAACCTCATTGTGGTGCTACTGGAAAAGTCTGAGAATCACCATAGTCATCGGAATTCATCATCCTCTTTTCATATCTGAACTGCCTTGTATGCAACCCATCAAATATTTGTTGAGACACGTCACTAAAAATCACAAATGACAACCTCATTGTGGTATTAGATGAAAACTATGATGATCACCAAAGTCGGTGGGCTTCATCTTCTCATCTTCTAAGGGATCACTGACATCTTTGCCAAATTCCATGGCAATCCTTTAAATTGTTGAGATATTTCAGTCAGAACCAGAGGCATGTACTGATCGAACAGCAGACAGACCTTGCAATCCCTAGAGACATGCTGCTAGCTAGCTAGTTAAAATACAATTACATATGAGGTTATCGTACGTCAACGAGAGGACCCTGTTTGAAGCGCTTGTGTTGGCAGTCATTCATTCCTCTGAAGTGTCCTTGAGCAATGCGCTCGATCCCCACCAGCTCTAGCTGCACCTGCACTCTCACCTCCCTTTGGAATATATGGTGAAAAGAGAATTTCCCAAAGGGGATCAATGAAGTATCACGTTGTTATTACCATCCTCACACTCTCCCTGAACACAATGAAACTGCAGCACAGCCTGAGGGAACCAAGAAAGTGTTTTAGAGGACATACGGCAGCTCCACAATCATCTCCACTAGCGGGCTTGTGTCCTTATCAGTTTTTTAATTTGTTGATGTGCAATTGGACAGACTGTAAATGCTCCCCTCGATGACTGGAGCTGAAGCCCTCTGGAAAGCCTTCTGCTCCAGTGTCTCCACACTGCTCAACATATGTGGCAATAGATCAAGCACCTGTTTCTGCCCGTCACATCTGCGCTCAAACCTCTGTGGCTCTTATCTGGCCGACAGTTACAGATGACCATGCATCCGGAGGCTGATGCAGATGATGAATGAGGGAGTCCGCTCTGCGTGTTGCTTTCGCTCTCTTTCAGTCTTCAGACGAGCGGTGTGGGGAGTTATTATTAAACCGCAGCATCTCTGCAACCTGTCCAGTGGTTGAGAACACTCTGCTCTCATTAAATAAACCAAGGAGCATCACACACGTTTCCCACTCTCACTTCATTTCCTACACTTTCCTCTTCTTGCACTCGTCTTTGTCATAGTTTTCATGTTCTCTTTTCATTAACCATGACAACCAAAAAGTGAGAGCTGGGCTTGGGATCTTCAGAGCTGGCACAGCACCACTTTGCTGTCTTGACAAGAACTCAGAGAGGAGAGCGCAGGGAGGAACATTTACTCATTCTGTTTGCAGCAAAGGGGATGGGCTCTCTGCTCTTGCTCCCTTTGATTGTAATCCTATCTAGGCCAGCACAAGACACTGGAGACTTCATTCCCTGAATCTTCGTTTGCATGGATAAACAGGAGATGGGGTACAACGGTATAGAATGTTTTTGCCTTTCAGCAAATTTTGCTGCTATGCATCCTGCAAAAACTTCACACAGATAAAAGTTGTTTCATTGTTATTTTGTTGTCGCTGTAGGGTAAAATGTTGTAGCAAAGCAGTGCTTCTACTTCTGCTTCCCAAAATGCTATCTTTAAATAAGTGGTGTTCATAAGTTGTTTTTCCACTGATGCTGCTGGCACAAATGCCCATGAAGGAATGGAAACATGCATCTTTATGCATTCTGTTTATACAGCAAAGTCTCATCTCTACATAGATGATCCATAAACAATCAAAGCAAAGGGAAAAAAATAAAGCAATGCTCTCATTCTCACCCAGGGAGACACAGTTTGGAAATCAGTTTCAGCAGCACAATTTTGCAGGATTCCGCTGTTGTATATTTGATTTAATTTGTTTGCGTTTTTTTGTATATTTCAATCAAATCGAAAACCAGAGCAGTGTGAAATGAAAGTATGAATTATTCATAAAGATACACTTTAAGATCACAAAAGGCTTCTGTGGCTGGGGGCCTTTGTAGTCAGTATACTCGCCATTCCCCTCACTACCAGCGTTACAGCGTCCGTACATCAGCTTTACATGCTGCTCTGTAGCAGGTCGTTTTCAAGTCAGGTTTACACGCAAAAGCCTCAGAAGTACCAATATTTTCAACATTGCCGTGCTCAGTGTCAGCGCAGTAGATGCCACAACATGCACTGGGCTGCTGGAGAGCTCTGGGACTTCGCCAAAAATACACAAGCAGCTTCTTCCCCCACTCTACAGTCATTTAAAAAGTAATGAAGAGAAGACACATGCAAGTCAATCTTGTGCACAGCAAGCAAGCGTGATCACTGCAGCGTGTTTCCGTCATGCATAAGCAGCCCTCATGCATTTTGTCTGTGCTCTCCAGTTGAGGAAGTGTCCTCATGAGTGCCATTGCGATGGTGCATTATGTGACATAGCTGTTCATCACATTTGCCCTACTTAGCATCAGCAAAGACATAAGTTATATAACATTCTGAAGAGCTCACAATGACATAATCTAATCCAGTAATGTATTAAAATCCTTCAGAGGAACACACACAGAACATACACTTTTGATGATGTCAATATGACATTCGTGATTACAGCGTTTAACTTTTTCCTCAGCAGCTGTTAGAGTTGATTTCTTCACTATCACTCAATTAAATTTATTGAATAACAGGAATTATATGAGAGTGTTGGCTGATAGGATCAGGAATAATTACATTAGAAAGTGGGATTGCTGAGATTCATAGCTGAGGCTTGGTATAAACAAAGTATGTGAAGTGTGTAAGACACGTGATTTGAATGGTATTATCTGAAAAAAAAGAAGTAGTTAAGATTACCAAAATGCAATATGAACAATTTTCAGTTTTGCTTTTCTTGTCTTGGTTACTGAAGCAGTGGCTCGTAACAGGCCATGGTATATTGTGACAGGCCAAACAACACCCCTTAACTGTTATAAGACACAATATATTATCAAGTGAGCTATTGTTTTCATAAAATAGTGGCTTAAGTTATGGCCAAATTCAAATTTAAACCTTTATTCTTAAGGCAGTGTTACCACATGTTGTAAGGCAGATATTATGCTAACTGTTATGGATTAGTGTTAGCAGATGTTATGGCAACTAAACATAACCAGTTCATCTATTTCTGCATGGTATCTTGTAGGTTCAATAGGTTAATATTCCCCCATATATATTTAGTCCACTCATCCATAGTTAGGCCAGCATGGAGGGCAAAGTTGACCTTAATTTTTCTGCTTTGTCGTGGTTTGTTTTAGAGACATGCTCATACCGATACCAGTATTGGAAATGCTTCCTATACTGCCTAAAATGCTCGATCAGGTATCGGCAAGTATGCTGGTTTCAGCACTGATCCAACACCACGTAGTTTGATTATACAATTAAAACTACTTTCACACCTGTATAAAAATGGCAGCTCTCCCAGCCATTTCAGAGCAGTGAATAGTTTACACACAGGACAGCCGGCTTGTCAAGACTCAGCTGTCCACTTACAGAGAACGGACGATCTTTCAAGGACAGCAATGTGCACATCTTGGCCAGGGAAGAAAGATGGTTTGAAAGAGGCACGAAAGAAGCCATCTACGTCAAACTGGAGCAACCATTGTTAAACAGAGGAAGTGGGATCTCTACCCAGACAGCTTAAAGGGATAGTGCACCCAAAAATGAAAATTCAGAGAGGGAGGCTCTGGTGACGTTTTAGACTCCTCACAACACTTGCGGAGATCAAAGGGGAGAGTGGGTAGCAGCACAACTCCACCTAATGCAGGCTGGGCGCCCCAGATTAAAATGTCCAAAAAACACATAATTGTAACCACAAAATATCTCCAGACTGCTCATCCGTAATGATCCAAGTGTCCTGAAGCCTTGACATAAAAAGTTGTTTGGAAAAACATCATTTAAACTCTGTTTTTAGCCTCATTGTAGCCTGTAGCTCTAACTGATTCTGTGTACACTGAGCTCACGTGTGCACTATCCCTTTAACACCCATTCACATCTGGTCCCATCTGACCCTAAAGACACACAAGATGGCCGGATGGGTCAACGACTCACAAGTGACCTTAACAACTAAGAGCTCACATGTGACCTCATCGACTCTGTAAGGATGCACACGCACACAGGGTTCAAAGCCTAACCCTAACCCTAAAATGAGGTTTTGTTTAAAGACTTTGAGTCTACAGTCGTGCCACCAGTTCTCATAAAGCTGTGATTAGAGCAAAATGTTAATGTTAGCATGCTAACATGCTCACAGTGGCAATGCTAACATGCTGATTCATAGCAGAGATAAGGCTTGTCATGTTCAGTGTGTTAGTATAATCTTTTAGCATGGTAACATTTTTACTGCACAAAGTGTTAATTTGCAAAAAGGGAGAGAAGAATCAACATGTTAAGACCAAATAATAAATTGCCCAAAAAATGCAGAGAACTTTTCTGGTTGTTAATCCTCACATAACCTTTAATGATTTCACAAGTGTTATACATCTAACTACCTAGCGTATCCATTGATCCACAATGTTAACAAATACGATTGGATTCTTACTCTACTTCAAAATGTCCAAATGTGTCCCACAGTGGATCTGAAACATGCTACATTCCACACAAACTCTTTACCCTTGTGAGTGACAGCCCCCTGAAATGAAGACAGAAGAAGAAAAAGCAAAGTTAAAAGCTGGCGAGTCTTTTAGATGCATTTCAGAGAATACTGAGGCAGTAGATGAAAGTTAAGTTGCGAGGGCTATCATGATCGCTGGAATAAAGAGATGAGGAAAACAGCTCAATAACATATCGACACCATCCTTTAATGTCTGTCAGAGAACAAACAAGTGCTGCAGCCCTTGGGGCCATGCTCCCTGCAGTGGCCCATGTTAAATGGGATGCCTTGACATTTTCAGTTTCAGTCTTTATTTCAAATGCTCTCCACATTATAGGGGAAAAGTTTTAGACTTTGTATTTTATGGATGCCAAAAGTTGTATGTTTTGCCACCCCCTTTTGAATACTATGGATACTAATGAGCTGCAGTGCTCATTAGTTTCAATCAAAAATGCTAACAATGCAAAGTCCCCTGTAAAAGGAAAGCAATAATTCTTAATTATACCTGTCAACCAGTGACAATAACTGAGATTAGCTTATCTTGCAGTGGCTATAATCAATATTCACATATAAACCGTGAGTCAGAAGACAACCTAGATAAAAAAAAAGGAGTTGCTCATAGACACAAACCTGCAGGGATTTGCCAGCTGCAGATCTTCATAGCATCATCAGCTCAGACTTACCAGCCATAATTTTACTGTTTTGGTTCACTCTGACCCCTTTCATTAGCAGTGTTACTCATTACAAAGTAACGCATAAGAATACTCAGATTGCTTTTTTGTTCTAACAAGTAACATTACAAGTTAGCTATGCAAGTAATTAGTTATGTAGTTACATTTTCAGCTTGTATGCTATACAAGCCCATATTTTAGGGTATAGCCCAAAACTTCCTATCTTCAGAAAGATCCAGGAAAAGTGCAAGAAAACAACAAGTATTTTTATTTTATTTTTTATTGCTATCAGCGACTGGATGAGTACATTGCTGAGTAACTGACCTTTCACTAAGCCCCGCCCCTTTGTGATGGTATGTCAAGCTGTCGTTGCAAGCATGGACACCACATCACTGGCAATCAAGACAGAAGACAATGAATATAAAGAGAAACTCAGGAGCCACCAGCAGCTGGACCTCCACCACCAGACGGGTGGAGAGCTTTGGGGGGGAAGCCAAACAATCCTCTCCTGCACACTCTGCGATGACACACAGCTGGTTGAATATCAGTTTAACTAATAGTTAGTTCCTCATTAGTTCCTCAGTAACTACTCTAATTTTGTGTACCTTATTGTAAAGTGTTACCGGTTTCCCTGCTTACCTTCACTAGTTGCTGTAGAGCAGGGTAGGCCCTTATTCAGTGTTACAATTATTTAAAACCAAATTAGCATGTGCATGCATTCAGTAGGACCTTCATGTAATAACTAGCTTGCTAGCTAACCCTAACACTTTTCAGGGTTAGATTTTGGTTTTAGGAGCAGAACCGTATGTCACCATCCAACTTCTGTAGGGAATGGGTATCATTATTACACCTACCCCAGGCCAGTTTAGCTGCAGATGCACAAACCAGCCTGAAAATGAAGGAAATCTGAAACTATAGTATGAGAGCCTATGGAGCAACACTGTGTAGTTTTTGGACCCTTTTCAGAGCCAGTGCTCAGTCATGACTGGCTAGTTTATGTTAGAGGAACAGGACTTAGCAAAGGGTCAGTTGTTGTTATTTTATAACCTCAAAAGTCAGTGGTCTGCCTCCAAAGATGAGAACTGCTACTCAGCAGGCAGAGCAACGGCAGAGAAAGACAAAGGAGAAAAACACCAAACTAGAGTTGGTTATTGTTGAAGCAGTGGTATGAATAGGTATAAGAATACTACCTTTCTTGAAGCTTCAATACATTCAAAGGTAGCTGTAAAGTAGATTATGCACCCTCTGGACAATATAACCAACATTCACAAGGAATTGCAAATGAGATTTGATTTTTGGTAATGCAAATGAACTGCTGGTAACACAGTAACCTAAAAAGTTACTTTGTTGTAGCAGTAATTTTGTAATGTAACAAGTTACTTTAAAGTTAACATAACACTGCCTATCAGTACGGTTTCAGCTGCAGCAGGCAGCTGTTTTCATTAAAAAGCTCAGTGCTAAACAGCAGACAGAGAAAGTTAGTTACTAGCTGGTGAATATAGTCGAGCATTTAGCAGCCAAAAAGACAGATATTTATTTCAGGAATCTGTGAAGAGCAGAAAATGATCGATTCAACGTACTGGGCATACAGTAATCAATGTATCTTGTTTTTCCTCCAATAGGTTTGTGAAGATTTAACAGCCCATAAACCAATAATCCTTCAATTTAAAACAGCAGAAGGCCGTGTTTATATGAAGAGAATACACACACCTTAGGCTTCAATGAGTGGGACTGCAATATATACGAGCAAATCACTGTAATAACTTCTCGGGCGTTAAGGATGGTTGCTCATGGGAAATCTTGCGACAGTGAAGAGCTAAATACAAAAGCTATTGCTGAATACAAAGTGCCTTATACAAGTATGGAGTGAACAGTCTCCTCATCATACCCCCCCAAAGTTAACTGTCAAACTTTACTGCATCCATCCCCCTATACATGCGGACTTTTGAGATTTTGTACTCTGGATGTACTACAGGTGTTACACCATGAGCGTTAAGCTTCCATGATATAACTGTTTTATTATGGCAAATGACCCTCTGTAGATGTAGGTATGACAGCTCATTTTCATTTCCAAGGTGTCAGATAAAGTAGTTTGGTTAGCGGCGGTCAGTATCTGATTCCGACACGAGGCATCCTTTCTGCATTGTTTCCACTTACGTATGTGACTGTAACGAATGGATAGACACCTGATAGAAACTACCTGTAGCCATGGGGGTGAGGATAATTTTGTTCGTTTTTTTGCCATCCAGTAGTTTGAAATATGCACATGGAACATTACCAGGACAAAAAGAGGACCTGCCAGGTACATGGCATGCTTTCTGAAATATTCAATTAAAAGGACGTATGAACAGCTTGACAAGTCATAATGACAATCTGAGGGTAAAGAAAGTATAACCGTATTTTTAGCAACATTACTCAGATTCACATTGTGTTAAAACTTGATAAGCCAGTTTATTTTAATCATACAAACTCACCTGACAATAAACACAGGCAAGTGAAGTGAAGGAAATGCCTAAGGCTAGCTGGCTAAGCTAGCACACTGTCATATGTCTCTGAATTCCACTGAGAAATTGAAATTTTAGTTATTTATTTGTATTCATGCTGTTGAGCTTTAGTGGAAAATATCCAATCATGCAAACCTAATATGATGTTAACTGGTCATTTAGTTCAACATTATTGGCATAACATTTTGTAATGTGAGGCACTGTAGCTATATTGTGCGTGTAATGTCATTTCAGTCTTCTTGGTTTACATTGTTAGGCAGCAATGTCATCAAGAGTCAGCTCAGTTATGTCAAACATACTCCATATTAACCTCACTTGGTTTTACTTTTATCTTGAAACAGATCAAATATTAGCAAGCTAACTTTATCAGGAGGTTGAAAACTGAAGGTTAACACATCACTTACATAATGACTAGACTAAGCTTCACTGCTATTTGGGGACTGTGTGCAGTGTTGCACCTTAATTAAATTGCATTAACCTTGGGCTGTTGCGAACACAAGCCTTCAATACCTGCATGATTATTTCTAAATTGAAGAATCAATTAAGAAAATAAGTCCCTCTAATAATGTCTTGGTTAATTTCGACCTGTGATAACCGTAACTACTTGGGTCTGTGAGTAATACAAGGGGAATTTTGATTGCTGCCATGCTTTTGATAACTGCCTATTTAGTTATAATTTGGCATTCTTACTGAATCAGCTCATTACACTGAGTTGACAGATTAATCTGGCATTGTGACATGGGACGTCGGTTTCTCGATTGAAATAAAAAACAATCCAATGACTGCCATGGGGAGACTAACATCGTTATCAAGCTGTTGTCAAGCGGTGCACTGGAACCAATGAGGAGCAATAACAAAGATGGCGAGCTCTATAGACAAGATAGATGCTGCTTTGGAGGCTGCTCTAAATCAACATGGTTTCCCAATACCACAGACAGCCTAGTTTGTTTTCCTTAAAAAATGGCAAAACACGTATGATGGCATGGCTACACATCAATGTGGATTTAAAGGGGAACTAATGTTTTTTTCAACCTGGGCCCTGCTTTCTGTTGCAATTTTAGTATATGTGCCACTGAAGTAATACTGCTCACTCGCTCACCCACTCTTCAGTTTCAACGAGCTCTGCATCCGTGTACGTCTGTGTACTCTGTGTTCCAATAAATACGGTCTATCTAGATCCAGTTGGTCAAAAATGGGTAAAAATTCACATGTTTGTTGTGGCAAGTCAGAACATTCGCTCAGAGAGTTAAAGTCTGGCTCTGAAATCTCACGTCTCACGAGATTTGAGTTGTTGCAGGAAGTTACTGCTGGAGTGACGTTACAAACATGAGGAGTTACTCTGCTTGGAGTAGTCATGGCTTAATTTTTACCCAATTTTGACCAACTGGATCTGGATAAGCCATTTGAATTTGTGATGATATGTAAGAAAAGTACCAATGTAGTGCATCCACGATCTGCAGACACGTACAATGCCAACATTTTCTTTTCAGGCTTGCCTGAAGTCAAAATACAGTAAAAGCAGTTGGTGGCATAGAAACATTTAAATAGAAAACTAAGTATAAGACAATTATATATAACCAGGAGCAGTTCAGCATCAACAGCAGCAGAAGCACTGCGCTGCCTCTATCACTCATTTATCTCCTCTCCTGTTTCAGAACTCCTTCAAGTGTTTTTCTTCTTTGTCTCATCTTCTTTCGTCTGTGTGTTAGTTTTTGTCATTGTGAAGCATAAAGGCAGCACCGTGTGTTAACTGCGATACAATTTTACAAAAAAGACCACTCCTGTGTAATAAATGGGAAAAGTTCAGATGATTTAATATAATATATTGCCATTGTCGCTAAAATCTATTACGCTACAGTGAAACCACATATTTACATCTATGGCATCGTAGAGATTCAAGTGTTAAATGTGTCCAATTTATGCTACAAAAACTCATTGATGAGTAGAATAAATCAAAAGCTCATTATGCACAGAGCACTGAACACCGCACTGAGCTGGGAAATGAGTTGTGCCGTTTGCTCACTTGCTGCATGTACAGTGTGATAATTAGCCACAAAACCCATCTGCAGTCGACACACTAACTGCCTCTTTTTCAGACATAATATGTCCTTGTTTATTTCACCTTGGAGGTGACTGCTCATCAATATTGCTGCATTAAACATTAATATCACACCCAATAGCCACATCAGTGGAGTGTTTCTGGGGATGAACCTCTGAGTTACTGCTGAGATGTACAATCGGGGAGAAATGTGTCCTGATAAATGTAATATAATGATGTGCACTGGGAGCTGTTTCCATGCTGTACCACAGGCAAGGTTGTGTTTTAAACCCGTTTATTCATTCACCTATTTCTAAACAGCTATTCTACACAATTTCATATTCAGCTTTAGTCATTTAAGGCACTGTATATCTATTACTTTCACTTTCTGAGGATCTTTGGATTTTTTCTGAGGTTATCATGTTTTGTTTTTTTTCGCAAACAAATGCTAAAGAAGGGTGGCAGCCTCCAGGATTGCGTCATGGTGGAAAGAAAGACTTCTATACCGCACAGCTTGCGTGCATTGACTGTTCCCCTCAGGCAACCCAGCTACATCTTGCAAGGTCAATAACATGCAGGAATCTTTTGCAAGATATTGGTAACAAACATGGAAGCCAAACAGCAAAGGCTTAGATTTTAACTTGACTTGCAAACAACTCACGAAAGAAGCTCTCTGGATATAAAACAAAACACAGTTCTGCAACTGTGCAACCTTTTTCTCAACTTGAAGTTCAGAGCAACCCAAACCGATTTTAATAGAGAAACTTGACATTTACACAGCAACTGATTTAAAGTAAAGACTTCATCCAATCACAGGTGTTGGATGGATTGATTTTGAGTTATATACTACTGTCAATAATCTCTTTTACAGCCCACTTCGAAAACACCTCATGTTGACTCACATCTTTTGTGAAACATTGTGTAAAGATATAAATGGTATTGACATATCAATATTGTGATATGAGACAAGATGTTGTTTTAGATTGTGGATAATATCTAGGGATGAGCAAGTACATCATTATCTGTATCTGTTCAATAAAGGAATTATCTGTATTCGTATCTGTATTCAGATTGGGCGGAGTCTAACATAACTGGGCGTAGCTTAATCAGAAATGGGTTGGGCTTAAAGCTGCAGTAGGTAGAAAGCCTGAAAACAGTTGATTTTTGAGTCATCTGAGTTAGGTTTGTTTGTCTCCGCCCTGAGCCCCTCCTACCAGACAAGCACGCAAATATTTTATCCTACTTGGTTCTATTTCTCCCTCTCTGGGAGCCTCAGCTCTCCTTCACCGCACAGCAGATCTCCCCATCCCTCCCTCGCGGCCCCGCGCACATACCCCCAAGGCTCAGCTCTCCCTCTCCACGGAGAGCCCTCGGCTCCGCTCCCACGGCCGACGCTCACACCCTCCACCCGGGCCCAGCCCCACCTCACCCTTCCCCTCCCTCCGGGGCTTTTGGGCAGATTTCCGGTGCAGGAATTTTTTTTTTTTTTTTTTTGTGAATATTTTATCATCTTGCCGTAGCAACAGTCATTTAACCAGTCGTTTTAAAGTAAAGCAAAGTGATAGTCCCAACTACCAATGGTGTGTCACATTACTCAAGGTAAACAAGGAATTCTAGCCAATAAGAGGCAGAGTAGGGCGGGCCTAAACTTCTCACAGTCTCTCAGTCGCGCCAGACACACCGGACGCGGAACCGAAGCACGGGAGGCAGTTTTCAATCAGCGCCCATGTTAAGCTATCTGACTGTCTGCACCATACTCATAATAAAGACTCTTTATTATGTCCACACAGGCCGCCGAGCAGAGCGGCGCGCCCACAGAGGCTCGTGCATTGCAGCGCTTCAGTTCTTCAGTCTGGTCAATTTTTTTTTTCACGCGAGCCGCGAGCGCTTCTGTCAAGCTGGATAGAGCGGATCGTACCAAACAGGAAGTCGGACACAGAAAAGACGAAAGAATCTGGCCAATTTTCAAAATAAAATAAATTAAAAAAATAAATCCTGTTTAATTATAATATTGCTTGTCCATCTATAAATATTTGTTCAGTTGGATCTAGACATGAGAGAGATGAAAACACACACACACACACACACACACACATACACACACACACACACACAGAAATAGCTACAAGTTGGGGCTTGCAATTCACACATACAGAAAGAGAGAGGGGAGGTGATAGAGATAAGTAGGAGATAATGATTTGTCACTTGCTAATTGGCTCAGTCAGATAGAAGATGCTCCTTGATGTCAGAGGTTGTGAGTTTAAGCCTCAACTGATGTAATATGTACATTATAATGCAGACGTTCTTGTTGTCTTCCTATTCTGCCTCTTGTTGCTCAGACCATTTTGTAGTAGCTGATGACCAAATTTTCCGTTTTTGGTGAACTGTTCATATTTCATCATTAAAAACCTTGAAATTGTTATTCTAGCTTCTTGATGTGATACTTGATTGATACTCACAAAGTGCACCAGATTAATTAATTTAGATGTCAAATGTTCAAAATTTCCGGCACGGAAATGCACATATGCAGTAGAACAGCCAATAGGAACGCATTGGTCTGAGCTGACCTTTGACTGGCTGATGCACATCGGCACGATACTGATTCTTTAGATGCAGAAACCTATTGTTTGTCTCAGACCACTTAATTTACATTATGTGTAGAGGATATTATAAAATTTTTACTCAATTATACCAAAACAAAACACAGCTAACCAAAAAGGAATTTTCCTTCATCACAAGTACGAATATCGACACTCAGACAATACTACTTTTACTCTGTAAAATAAGAACCGCGGTGGTGGTAGTGGACAACAGGGGTGGGGAGAGCTGTCTTTTTTGTGTGTCCCTGTGTATCATTCTGTGCCCCCTGGAAGTTTTTGCAGGTCCATGACCACAGCATGAGTTCTTTTTTTCCTCACCAGCAGTCTGAGAAGTTTGAGTCATGGGGTGATTTATTGGTCAGTCAATCTGATAAAAGCTGATTAGATCAGATTGATGGATGAGAGATGATAGAAGCAGTAAGCAAACTTTTAGACCCAACATAATAAAGGGTTAACTTTAGGTTTCACTTTCACTGTGCCTGGCATTCTACTGCTCCATCTGTGCCCATATGCTCTGCACTCCGAGAGTGTGGTGTAATGGTGTATTTCATGCGTTTACCAAGCTAACAGAAGAACGAAAACTACAACTCTTTCAGTTAACTTCTAAAGGGTCACTACAGGCATCTGTTGCACAGTATGCGCATTAAAAAACCTAACCTTTTTATACTTTCATGTAAATTTTCTGCGCCACAATGACGTGCAACTTTAATTTAGCCTAAAAGGAAGTTAAGAGCCCTACATAAAGGGATATCAGTGTTTGAGTGAGGATGTCTGATTGTTACTGAAGACAGAAAATGTAGCTATCATCTCAAGAGAATTTAAAGCACCTGGCCCTACGCTCCTTCCGAGATGCAAGTAAATGACCTTTTTCCACATAAGATGGAGGATCCCGCTCATTGTTGGCAATTTCATTGAAAATGCTGCATGGTAGTATGACAAGACAATTGGGTCTAAGCTGAATCAGGGGAAGGTTATCAGACGAGCTGAAACTCAGCGGCTCCATTTCCAACATTAATCATTCCGATTATTTTTCAACAAAGACTTTAGGTTGAAGGCGAGGTGGTGTGGAGGTTTGCCACTCATTAGCTGGGGAAAAATGATGTCTGCTCTAGTGAAAAAAAGAAAATCCTTTCTCTCTTGGTGAACCTGCGTGAACGTCTGGACCGTGAAAACTGAGCAACAACAATGGTCCTCCTGCCAAAAGCCCACATTTGTTCGGCTGCACAACATTGAGCTGGTGATTTCTGTCCATCTGTTCCCCAACGCAGCCTGATATTCAAGCTAATCACCATGACTGCTATCATCAGCTCCGGTCATTCAGTAGGACCGATCTGCTGAACTCCACACAAAGGAAAGAACACAAACTTAGTGTTTCATAGGCTGTCGTAACAATGCAGCAGGTGTGGATGGGGTGGGAAGGCTAAAGAAATGTACCAACAGCAGCAGCACTGTTTCTCTGGGGTCTAATTATGTCTCCTTTCTCCCTGTTTGTTGGACAAACAGCACAAGCAGATTGGACATTATTGCATTTGTATGAAGGCAAATGAATACCCTCACATTTCAATATTTATGAATTGAGTAAGGCATATTGGGAATTCAGTTCCGTTATCCACAAGCACATATAATGAATGCTGACAGTATTTACTACATGGAAAGTTACATAGACTCAAGGTTTTGAGATGAGCAAATATTTCTGCTATATAGACTGAACTGAAATGGAAATGTGACTCTGCATTAATTTGAATTTAAATTTATCTTACATGTAGCTATTTATGGTGTTTTTCAGTCAGGGTAGTGAGGCTTTGCAAAGATTCTGTGCTAGAAGCTGTTGCTAGGGAGGATTTTGATTTATTCACTTGAAAACCGTAATTTGTAATTGTATCGTTTCGTATTAAATTGTTTTATTGTTGTATAAGGTATATTAATGTACTGACATTTTCTTATTGACAGTGAAATCCTTATGAAATCCCTTTAAGACAGCGAGGGGGAAAAAAGACCCTGACCTTAGGAGAAATAAACTAATCAGTTGCATCTTGCTGTGAGAGAAGCAGATAGACAGTGCAGCCCCTACCTTAAAATTTCAGCAGGAATCACACCATTCAGGTGTCTGAGAAAAGGCTTTCAAAGAGAAAAGGAAAACCTTTCTTGACAGCCAGGGTCTGATTCCCTTTCAAATATCCTCTGCTTGACAGCACACATTACGCTATTGTTCCTCCCCTTATCTGTCATTCGAATCGGCCCTTCTGTCAAATTTTAATCCCCCTATCTGTCGCAGGATAGCTAAATGGCTTCCTCCCCGTGGGTTTGATGTCATCCCTGCCCTTTAGAAACGGAACGAAACTTCCAAAACAGAGCTGAAACAGAGAGCCCCATAAACGGTGATTGTGAGTGCTGCTGACATGTCGGAGGCTAGCCGAGGCCTATCGCCTTTCATCCTTTTTCATTTTCATCACAGGCTCCTGTGTGTTGGCTTTTGTAAAGGCCTCTTTCTGAACAATGGCCACATTGCCCATTTAGAGCCATTACACACAACACACTGTCCCACTTTTTGTTAGAATTTTTATGACATAATTAGTCACCTTTAATAAAGTGCTGCTTAAAATCTGTTAATCTTGTTGCCAGGCTAACCACTCACATCACCTGTTTTACCTGATGAAACACTGGCTTAGCAGTTAACGTACAACTATCACATTTTACACTGTGCCAATTTATGTTCAGAGTAATACTGCTTAGAATCTGTTATCTTTATATAACTCTTACTAGGCTAGCCATCCTAAGCTACTAGCCAGCTTTTGAGGCTTGCAGACAATGTTCTTCTCTACTTTCCTCACCAGGAGAAACACTGGCTTCACTGCCAATATACAACTATTACGTACAGTACTGTCCCATTTCTTTGTGAGGTAGTTTACAATCTTTAAAGAAGCATTTCATGGATGGAAAGATGGTCTTTTCATAAAACTGGTCTGTTTATGCAGAATAAATAGGCAAAATACTTTTGAAATTGGTGCTACATGACCAGAGAAAAAAGAGAAAAGGGGCTACAGTGCTGGCTTTTGCTCAAGAGATTGAAAATCTACAACCACAATAATGCTCTGCACTGCATCAGACCAATAAATGCTCCCACTGGTGTGTGAAGTTATGCAAGTTGCTCAGCCACAAGTTAACAAATGATTTAGTAGTACTGTTAAACCAAGGGTCATTAACTACACTGTACAAAAATATAAACGCAACACTTTTGTTTTTGCTCCCATTTTTTAATGAGCTGAACTCAAAGATCTAAAATATTTTCTATACACACAAAAGACCATTTCCCTCAAATACTGTTCACAAATCTGTCTAAATCTGTGTTAGTGAGCACTTCTCCTTTGCCGAGATAATCCATCCCACCTCACAGGTGTAGTATATCAAGATGCTGATTCGACAGCATGATTATTGCACAGGTGTGCCTTAGGCTGGCCACAATAAAAGGCCACTCTGAAATGTGCAGTTTTGCTTTATTGGGGGGTCTGGGGGGGTCAGAAAACCAGTCAGTATCTGGTGTGACCACCATTTGCCTCACACAGTGCAACACATCTCCTTCGCATAGAGTTGATCAGGTTGTTGATTTTGGCCTGTGGAATGTCGGTCCTCTCCTCGCTGTGCGAAGTTGCTGGATATTGGCAGGAACTGGAACACGCTGTCGTATACGCCGATCCAGAGCATCCCAAACATGCTCAATGGGTGACATGTCGGGTGAGTATGCTGGCCATGCAAGAACTGGGATGTTTTCAGCCTCCAGGAATTGTGTCCTTGCAATATGGGGCCGTGCATTATCATGCTGCAACATGAGGTGATGGTCCTGGATGAATGGCACAGCAATGGGCCTCAGGATCTCGTCATGGTATCTGTGTGCATTCAAAATGCCATCAATAAAATGCACCTGTGTTCACTGTCCATAACATACGCCTGGCCATACCATAACCCCACCGCCACCATGGGCCACTCGATCCACAACGTTGACATCAGCAAACCGCTCACCAACACGATGCCACGCACGCTGTCTGCCATCAGGTCGAGACCCTGATGAGGACGACGAGTGTGCAGATGAGCTTCCCTGAGACAGTTTCTGACAGTTTGTGCAGAAATTCTTTGGTTATGCAAACCGATTGTTGCAGCAGCTGTCCAGATGGCTGGTCTCAGACGATCTTGGAGGTGAACATGCTGGATGTGGAGGTCCTGGGCTGGTGTGGTTACACATAGTCTGCCGCTGTGAGGCCAGATGGATGTACTGCCAAATTGTCTGAAACGCCTTTGGAGACGGCTCATGGTAGAGAAATGAATATTCAATTCATGGGCAACAGCTCTGGTGGACATTCCTGCAGTCAGCATGCCAATTGCACACTCCCTCAAAACTTGCGACATCTGTGGCATTGTGCTGTGTGATAAAACTGCACATTTCAGAGTGGCCTTTTATTGTGGCCAGCCTTAGGCACACCTGTGCAATAATCATGCTGTCTAATCAGCATCTTGATATACTACACCTGTGAGATGGGATGGATTATCTTGGCAAAAGAGAAGTGCTCACTAACACAGACATATTATTATTTATTTATTTATTTATTTTTTATTATTTATTTATTTATTCGAACAGGTAAAAAGAAAAAAAATAGACATAGACAGATTTGTGAACAATATTTGAGGGAAATGGTCTTTTGTGTGTATAGAAAATGTTTTAGATCCTCAGGCATTCACCAAGTGAAGAGAGCTGAGAGATATGAAAGGTTTTAAAACCCGATCCCGAATTGGCCCTGTTCCTAATTGACAGGTATGTAATTTTTGTTTTTATTTAGAGAATATATCGCAACTTGGTAGACATTGTTTCACTTCAGTATATGACGGCATGGAAGTTATAAGCAAGCTAAATGTAGCTGATGTGAACCGCTTTTGTCTAGTACAACAAACGCCACAAAATTATCTGACTGTGACCATGAGCACAAATATACAGCAGGCAGTTGTCCTCAGTTTATAAGAAATTCAGAGCTACACCAGAACATTTAGAACAGGTCTTACTTTACTACTAACTTGTGTATAACGTTAGCATGTTTCCAAGGCTGCAGGTAGGATTAGGTTTAGATCAGAACAGAAACACGACAGGAGAATTTACTGAGTCGTTTTGCTGTTTCCACTAATTACTTGGACTGACCTGACGTCAGTTAATCCTCTCACTCTCCAAAACAAATGCATGCGGTAATTACCAGTTGCAGTCGGAATTTTACGACACCAGGCTGTGGGTGTCATTCAGCTTCAACCAAAGGGGCGTTATAATCAACGAAAATGAAAAGTTCCACACAGCTGCTTTAAAACATTGGACTGGAGCCGCAAAACATATTTGAGCCTTATGGTCAGGGCCGCCCCTCCCTAAACGCAGAACACGCGCTGTGCGTAGGGTCTCATCTTCCATGGGGGGCCACACTTTGCGTGAGGGGATGCATTTGCGCATATGCGCAATGGATGCGCACATGCGCCACCGTGAGGCGCGCGTAGAATCAGCTCGAGGAAGGAGAGAAGAGACCTGACCGCCCATGCGTTGCTGCAATGATTGACAGCACTCGACATCTGAACAATCAGAGGTGTGCGCCGGCAGGCACTTGCAGAGCTGCAGCAGGTGAAGAGTCGTCCAAAAGAGCCTCGGGGGTATGTGCGGGGCCGGGAGGTCGGACGCTTCCAGAGAGGGGAGAGGGAGAAATATAGCTAAATAAGATGAAAATGTCTCTGTATTTTATTTCTGTTTTCAGTGTTTAATTGAGGTGGGAGAGGCGGAGGGCTGAGGGAGATCGGACGCCTCCAGAGAGGGGAGAGGGAGAAATATAACAAAATAAGATTAAATAGGAAAAACCTGTCTCCCTCTTTTATTTTATTTTCAGTGTTTAATCAAGGGTGGAGGATTGAGGTGGTGGAAGTTACTTTCTTTTGATGAGTAATTGATGGCTATTTGTGACTCAGATTTGTTTATTTATTTATTTCAGGTTGAATTTTTTATTTTATTTGACTCATACAGCCAAACTACTGTATACAGTTCATCTGTTATTGCCAATAAAGGTTGTCAAGTTAAATGGCAAGTTGTTGTACGGTCATTTTGTACCTATGATACATTTGGAATGGGGGCCTCAGAATAACATTTCACTTAGGGCCCCAATTTGGTCAGGGGCAGCCCTGCTTATGGTAACACTGCATATTGAGTCTAAATTAGCCTATTATTAAAAAGAGGTCTCATTTTGCATTCAAAAATATGTTTTAACGTAAGATGGCTCCTCTGCAGTGGGCTCTCATGATTTTTTGGTACTTGAATTTTGCAGCTTTCATGGTTAAAGCAAACGAATCTGTCGACTTACAACTTCTACTTTTATGGATTTGGAATCCATTGCTAGCCTATCCAGGGAGGCTCAAAATTAGCCACTGCTGTTGAGGTTTGGCAAAATTTAGAGGAAAAGTTGCCAGGCCGTAGATGTATGATGCACATTTTAGTTGACGAAATGTTAGTACTTTTTTATTTCTTTTTTCTTTTAATTCAGTGCACAGGCGACACATTATTACACCTGGAGAATGTAAGAATTTCTTTAGGCCTACAACAATGATCAATACAAATCTTAATGCTAAAAAAACAAATAAAAAGAATTACTGTTATTCAATTTCACATAATTATTTTATTTATTACTTAAAGCGCTGCATAGCATATGGCTCCAGAGCGGCAGGTTGTCTACCCCTGCGTTAAACAGTGAACCAAAATATGTTTCTGAAAACACCTGGGAAAGGGCAAGAGCAAGCAGCAACAGAGCCATGGTTTATATTTGATCAGCACTGCCTCATTTTACTCTGTGATCTCAGTTTTTTCAGCCTCTGTTTTTCACAATACAGGAACCAGTATAGCGCCTGCTTCCAGTCCACAAACTCTCATCACAGCCAAACAGTGCACCAAAATATGTTTCTGAAGACATTTTAGGGGAGAAATAAGCAATACAGTAAGGGAATCTTGGTTTATTTGATCGTCACTACCTAGTTTTGTTGTTTGATTTCAGTTTGGTCTAAGTTTGAGAGACACGGAAAGAGAGGAGCAGGTCTCTCTCTTGATCAGCTCTTTGTTTCTGTGGTAGCATCAGATAAACAAAAATGGGGATGTTCAATCTGTAGTTCAAACAACAGCCCAAGAGCCAGTGAAAATCCGCAGATTTTTGCTGGCAAATGACAAGGAAGATCTGGGCACCGTCAAGATGGAGGGAAGTTTACTACAGTTCAATTACACATACTACCCACACTGGTTGAAAATCCCTTATTTCTATGCATAACCATCAATTTCATGATTAATAACACGAACATAGGACTGTTTCACTAGTGTTTGCAAAAGTAAACAAGCAGTGTTGGAAACGTTAATGATTCAAACTGTAATCATGTAGGGTTTTCTGACGCACTGAGGTGGCCCCGTGAAGCTCAAAGCCCAGGAAAATGACCAAAGGCCCATTATTTAGTCTCCAGGTTGGGTTTATTCTGAAAATATCGTCCTCTCTAATTAAGGCACACTGAGGGAAAACAAATCAGGTTTCCAGTCATTATCAGTGGGAATCATCTGTAGAGTTGGAACCCTCGCTGCACAGCTGAAAGCAGATTCCTGGAGCCCGGCTGTGTGGTCATTAAAGAACCTGGACCTGGATCTGGGTGGCGACAGGTGTGAATACTTGTCATGTCCGGTCCCTGGCTGTATAATTGAATGTTGGCAGGCTGAAGACAGGTCCATGAGCTAAGTGACTGGGAGAGCTGACCTTTCAACCACCCTGTCACTTTGACTTTAATAACACCCAATAGTGGGCTCATTACAGTGTTTCACATGAATAGAATTTGCTCCAGGTGTTATTATATACATATCCATATTTTTCACATGACTATATGTATTTCTGCAGCCATTATAGTACTGTAGATATAAACTGCCCTTAAATGCAGTGCTGTATTTTTTTCTTGGTTAAAAACTATTTGCTTTTTGTATTATTGACTTAAACTAAACTGAAGGTTATATTTGTGTTACCCTGGTTACTGCTGGTTTTGCATAACTAAAGTTAGACAATTATAACAAGCTTGAAAACTAATTTTAGTGTAACAAAAAAAAAAGAAAAAAGTGATTCAAACTGTCACTTCTGCACCATAACTGCTTCATTTCCGCTTAAAGAGGAGCGCAACTACTCTGCTGGAGGTATTATCAGGCTAATACACACACATGAACATGTAGTTTTATACACATTAGTGTCTGTGTGAGCGTGTTGCACTCAAGAGATATTATTTTGCCCAGCAGAACAAAATGAGCTCACACTCGGTAATGGTTGGCATTTTAGTTTTAATTAAAAAGCCATTAAATCAATGCCTTATTGCGTTTTATTTAACAGTAAATGAAATGATACTATTTAAAGGCAGCTGGATGCAATAAAAAACTTGTATCGTTAAATCTTCGCTGCAATTTGTTCTGTCCCATTGTTTTATATCATCAGCTCCTGCATGTATTTGTTTTCGTCAGCCCATTGTCATTTTTCATTTTCATGTTAACTGGGATATTATTTTCTACTTTTCTCCAACTGTGACCTGCTTGGCAGGTGCAATCAGCATATGTTATCCTTCCATCTGGTTCTGGATTATATCACAGCAATATTGCTTTCCTCTCGGTGACTGCATGTCATCAGTGTCATGTAGAAACCTCCCTTCTCAAGAAAGTTAACTTTTTCATGAAAAAAAAAAGAGAGATTGATTTAGCCCATCAATCGTTTGGCTCGGCTCCAACATTATGAAGCTTTTTTCTGCACATGGAAGATAATGTCAGCTGTCGAATGCAATAAAAAGAAAATAAACTGCCAAAAAATTTCAAGATATCAGTTTTTTGCAGGACACCAGCGATGATGACTGTGGGGCTGTTTGTAATCTTCCACTGTGAACCTTTCAAGCCATTATTCATCAGCACAGTTCTGTGGCTTGAAAGAAATTGCAAGTTATTAACTCTGCTCTCAGAGAAATGATTGTGTCTTACTCGGAAATGCTAAGCCACGAGAAAAGTGTTATATAAAAATCACAGTTTAATCCTCTTCTCAGATGTAATCAGTCAAATGGCACACATCTGAAATCTGATGCTGGAATTGGGCTCTCTCCAAAGTACACTCAATGCTCTGGACTTTTCCTCTGATGCCAACCAGGCAGCTGTGTGTTCTCCGTGTTGTGCCAGATGCTCTGAGCTCAGCACATGGTGGCCCTGGATAGCACTGGATATGGGGCATTGACTAGGTCTAAGCATGCTGCACCATACTACAGACACATTGCCGGATGTGGATATAAAAAAATAAATTAAAAAAAACCTTTCCCCCTGCTGAATTTAATCCATATTGAAAAAAAATTCAGTTGTTCGATGCGCTCCCTTTGGCCCTGACCAGTGCCATGAAACTGGGCTGTCTATGGCCTCTGGCAAGCACTAATTTTCTACAGCTTGAAAACCAGAGGAAACATGAAATGTTAATAATAAAGCTGTTCTCATGAAGCACATCGTGTGGCTAAACTGCAAGACTAACTTTAATTTTTAATTAAGCCTCTTACCATTTGCAGTTGTTCCTATTCCTGTCTTTGTGTTGATGACAACGGGAGGTAAGAGATGAGATTAAAGGTGAGCATCACTTAAAGGGAAAGGGGAACAAAGAAATGTCATTGAAGTGTGGAAGCCTCTTTCTACCAAGACAAGAAATGTCAAGTCCAAATTTTGACTCAGTAGGTCATAATTACGACATATTAAGCCAAAATCATGGAGGACTATGACCATTTTTTTTTACTACTGAGGTGGTAATAAAAATGGTAACATTTACTTAGTCAAAATGTTTGCCTTTCTATTTTACAGTTTTGACTTAATCCAGGCCGGGCCTACAGGAATTTTGGGTCAGTTTATCCACAACTCTTCCCTCCTGACAATCAGAGGAGAAATCCAGTGTGGGACGTTGGTCTCTGCCAACATTCAGTTTAGATTATCTAATAATGTGATGGGTTTACAGATCCAGTTTTAAACCTCTTGAAATGCTGGTAGACTCATTTTGGCTACCCTGATTATATCAAATATGCATTTTTTATGATAACAATTACATAGGTACGGAGCAGCTGACGCTGTTGCCAAGTACAAATAAACATCCGAGCCCTCAAGGCTAATGTTAGTTAGCATACTACTGTTGGTTGATAACAAAACTGACAGTAAAATTGCACCAAACATTTTGTCATCCAGACTGGTTTATCTCTCTGCTTTTGTTTCTCTCGCTTCCAAGCTTATTAACCTACAACAAATTGTCCCACATCAGCCTCCATTTTGTTTACATCTGTTTCCCCATGAGATCACGTGAGATGGTGCATTTATGCTCCCTCTGACATGATAATCTCAATAATGTCCTGTAGTGTAATGTGCCATTTTTTTTCCAAATCTCATACTGTTTGCATATTTGATATTATAGAGAAAAACATCTGCAAAGTTTTTCCTTAAAGGATAACTTCGGTATTTTTCAACTTGGGCCCTATTTCCCCATGTGTATGTGTACGTATGATTCATAGGTACAACTCATTCTAAAATTGGTTCAGTATTGAGGGAGGCAGATGCAGCCAACAGCTGCAAAACGGGGTAAAATGGTAACGGGGGCAAATGCGTCCTGTATAAGTTTGCGCATTAAAAGTGCTTTTTTCTCCACTGACCGGTTCAGATCACCAGTGTTATCTCAGTAAATAGCATACTAAGCGTTTCCCTTACCCTTCACTTGCTCTGGGCTGTACATCATCTCACGAGAGCTTTGCTTGCTGCTGGAAGAAAACAGAGGAGCCATGCTGAGCGCCGCTCAGAGTGGCGCTGGTTGTCCCGGAGCACAGTTGAGAGTTTTGATGCATCGATTGAAAACAATGGTTTGTGTTTGTGCTTGCAAGAACAGGATGTCGCGCAACACCCCGTACAGTGTTCATAGGCTGCCTTTGTCGGATGGCGAGATGCTGAAGTTGTGCTACAAATGGATGCTAACACCAGTGTTTTCCCTACATAGACTTTACTTGGGCGGCCCGCCCAAGTAGATTGACACCCGCCCAAGAAGATGAATTTAAAAAAACAAAAACAAACAAACAACCAAAACAAACCGCGCGGTCATAATTACTGGCACAGCGTAGGGAAAACTCAGTCCACCTGTCTGTCTCTCACTGGGTTGTCAGGCGCACACACGCACACACCAACACGGGGGCGCGCGCTCGTGTATTCCGCCAGCCCGACCCACCTGCTTCAAGTGTCTCATTTTCATCCCCTAAATTGAAATCATTAAATGTCCGAAATGACGCACTGTTGTGTTTAACAGCAACGATATCTTAAAGGTAGGGTCCAAAGTGTTGTTCATTGCGGTTTGTAACGTTAAACAAAATATTCAACCTGGGTCCCTCCTCTCGGGCTAAGCCTACTGTGCAGCCTCCTGCTTCCTGACAGCAGCAGCAGCCGCAGCCGCTAATGTACAGCAGCAGTTGTCAGAAAAGCAAAATCAAGAAACAGTCCAAGGAGCTGGGGACCGATAGCCGGCAGTCACTGACAGCGGGAGCCTCGAGCGTTAACGAGCAGGGAAGAAGGTGTTAGCCGTGGCGGCTAGCATCTGCCGCTAGCATTAGCTTCCCAGTTCACAACAACAGCGCTCCTATTTGTTATCGCTCCGGTTCGCGGCTCCAGCGGGTTATGGTAATGCTAGACTGGTTATTGGACAAGGCATCTGTAAAGTAAGTCAACTTGGACACGTGGCCTTGCAAGAAAGTTCTGTATTTCTTCATTTAAAAATACATGCGACAGAACAAATAAACAAACTCACTTTCCTAGTGAAAGTTTCCAGTCATTGGCTAATAGGGCAATCACTGTTGCACTTCATTTTGCTATTAAATATTCATAAATAAATATTGTTGAGTGGGGAAAAGGTGACTGAAAATTTACCTATTGTAACTGTTACTTGTTCATATTTAGTTTACAATTTTAATAATAAAATCTCAGCAATGAACAGGGTAAGTGATTTAAACCATAATGCATAAGAGCACAATGTGAATAATTTCAGTTAATTTTCTTGTGCTCTTTTGCATTATGGTTACGCAAGTTTTTTTTTTCTCTTTTAGATCAAAACTGAACTGAGGAACAGGCTGCAAGGAGAGCATCTTGCTGCATGCATGCGCATCAGCATAAATGGACCTGACCCCAATCCTTTCCATACAGAAAGGCATTGGAGATCTTTTTTTCAAAACAGAGAAAAATACACTGCTCTGACAAAAACTGTCAGCTTTGCAAATAGCTTTAAATAGCTTTTTTTTTTTTTTTTTTTTTCGTTTTTCTTTTGGGTTCTGTTTGTGTTAAAGCAAGTCTGCAGCAGGCTTAAGTTGTATCTATGTGCAATAAATAACACATGGTTCATAAACCAGTTTGACTAGATTATTTTGAATGCACTTATCAAACACCGCGACGTCCCCCTCCACCGCCCGGCCCACCACCACAAGTAAATTCTCAACCTAGGGGAAACACTGCTAACACTCCTGTGCAGACGCTGTGCCTTGCAGACCGTCGGGTCTGCAGTGCTCACTTCTCCCAAGAAGACTAGTGCCAGCTGAAGAAGAGAAGACATCCAATCCAGAAACACCTCTTCCTCAAGAAAACGGCTGCCCCACGAGTAGAGAGAGCTACAGACATAGTGGAGCAAAGCTTGTGACATCAAACAGCCCAGAGGTTAGGGAAACGCTTAGTATGCTATTTACAGAGATAGCATGGCAATCTGAACCGGTCAGTGGTGACAAAAAAAAAAAAAAAAACACTTTTAATGAGCAAACTTATATGGGACGCATTTACCCCTGTTACCATTTTAGCTTGTTTTGCGGTTCCCGGCTGCATCCGCCTCCCTCAATACTAAACCAGTTTTAGAACGAGTGGTACCTATGAATCAAGGGCACACATACACATGGGGAAATAGGGCCCAAGTTGAAAAATACCGAAGTTGTCCTTTAAGTGCATGATTTAAGATTTCAAAATTACTGTATAATGTTCACAATCATGACTTATTTTTTTCTTTTTTTTTTATGCAAAAAGTTAGAAAGATGTCAACAAATATGGCTCACTATCCAGTATTTTATTATCATTATTAGTATCATTATTATTATTTTATTTTTATTCCAAAAATCAGCATTAAAATCATTAGCCCTTTTTAGATAAGAATTGTGCAAATTTGCAGGAAAGCCCAATCAGTCGTATTTCAGCATTGGCAGTGTAAAAACAAAATCGAGGAGTGCAGCATAAAAGTAGCAAAACATGTAGCTCAGTGTGTGACGTAAACAGTTACATGAAGGGAAGCCGCGGCTGGTCAGTCCTTCAGCGATTCTCTCGTAAGTCGGCCCATCCTTCACCGCCCCCGTCATGTGATGGTTAATGGCCTCTTCATTTGCGAGGGCAAGGAGGGTGTGCTATTCCTTGTCTCCCCACTTGCTCATCTTTACAGTGTCTGTCAGGTTTGTATTTCCCTCTTGCTACTAGCTGCTCGCTAATTCCTGCTATCAGCTGTTTCCTGTTTATCCACCACCGTCATCAACAGCTCCTCCTGTGATGGAAGGTCACCTCGGTCTATTTTTACTACAAGGGTTCCACCAATATATCTACCCTACGAGGAAGAAAATTGGGCACCTCGGATCAACTCGCCAATTCGGCTCTGTGTGTTCAAGCGCTTGCAGCTTGCCGGCAAACATTCACAGGAAATCTAGCAGTGTAAAAGGGGCTATTATTTAGAGTTGGACAGTTAGACAGTCTTTTTTACAAGTTTTATTGCAAAAAGTACGACAAATCTTTGGCTCACAACTAAAGTCAAAAATTAATTCAGTATCTTCTAGTTATGACTTAATCAAATCTCATTGGTATGATTAAGCAATTCCAAATTTTGACCTAGAATCTTGTAAATTCAATTCAATATCTCATAATTTTCACTTAGTAAGTTAGAATATCTAATTACTGTGTCATGGTTTTTACTTACATATAATTAGTGAAATTACTGACTGACTGTGATCTAATAATTGTGATGTGCCATGACTCATTATCATGGTCATTATTATTATCTATTTTCCTCTGTTCAAGGCAGAAATGAGCTTCCGTAGCCATTTTTCCTCCCCAAGGATACAAAAGCACAGTTTGCAGGTGGTTATTTGAAATTTCATGCAAGGCCTTTCCCTGACCCCGAAAATATTTTCACAACAGCTGCATCGGCACACAGAAAACCACGCTGTGTTGGGATGTGATTTGCAATGTCAGTTACAATAATTATTTCAAGCCATAAACCACCGCAACCCAGATGTCACTTGTGTTCAGCATGTGGAGGAGAGAGGCAGAGCTTTCAAAGGGAAAATCCATTCTCTAATACGCTATCGTGTATCATCAGTCCGCTGTTTTCATCTCGTTCCAAGAGTTATTTTGTAATGCAGGGTTGACTGACCTTTTCTGTGTCCAGTGATCTCTCAGACTGGCTTCTGCTTCAATTTCCAGAATGTCTATGTACTAAAATTTGGCCCTTACATTTAGGTTATGAGAGACACAGCAACAGTATGGTAAAGAAAAAAGGTTTTATAGTAACATTAACAGTAATTAAAAACATGATTTACAAAGTCATTTGAATAAAGAAGAAAACTGGCCAGCTGGCCCTGTGAATGAGCCTGTCTAGTGTCTACAGTCTAAGGCAATCAGGTCTAAGGATCCATAGTGTCATAATCAATTCATTGGCGGGCTCTGTAAGATTTTGTTAAGAGATATTTAACATCTGGACAAATATGAGGGGACTCCTGTTTGAAGGGGAAATCTGAGAGTAATTTTGTGGCATAGAGGCAACTGCTAATCGTCCTAAACAATTGTTTGTGCAGGTTGAGAACAGGGTAACATTAAAACACTTGGGCATCTTCCAATTGATGGCAAAGACTGTACAAACCTTTTCCATTTGGATTCAACCATGTCAAACTTTGTGACAGACTTGTTTCATTGTTTACCAAGCTATTGATACGTTTTCCTGAAGCACAGGCATGTCATTTCTCTCATTTTAAATGGTGTGGAAACTCTGCCTTAGGACAAGCCAGCACTATGCCTGTCAGCTCTATGAGCGTGTCCCAATTTAACATCACTCACTCACGTAGATAATTTCACTTTATATCAGCGAGACTGCCAATTCTTGGCAAGTTGTTAAGCAATTTAATTTAGCAAAAAAATACATTTCATACAGCATTATATAAAATGGCACCATGCCTGGATTAGACAGCTCTAATATGCATTTGCCAGTTAAGTGAGGAAAGTCTCACACAAAAGTAGTCATTGTTACTTTTTTTTTTTTTTTTCAAAATACATTTGTTATGTAAAAATGAATCACTACTTCCTCACTATTACCACAAACAATAAACCTCCTATTTCTCAGTCATATTTCTGAAAGGGAGGTTTAATGCTGGTGAATTTTACTTGAGTCATTTCTCAAATTTTTTCTTGCCATTTCCATCATGAGTTGTTAAGCAGTGCATTTTCCTGCAAACATTATGTTAATACTAAGAAAACGTGTTAGCATCTGAAGTTGTTTGTGCACCTGTATGGGCTTTTCAACTGAACAACTGCCAGGTATAATCATAATTAGCCTACCTCCTGTGAGTTGGAAACAGTGAAAAGATGGATTTGTTAGTAGTTTCTATAGTAACCACACAGATATATGATACAGCAGCTCACTGTGAGGGTTGTATTTTTTTAAGGGCTTTATTAAATCTGACAAGATGTTGTGTGACTTTCCCGCCATCATCACCTCATCTGTTTCATACTCTACCATCCATAAATAGATAAGCCTTTTTTAATGAGCACCTGGAAGTCAATCAACACTGCAGGCTCTGATTTAACTAATAAAATCACACCCACAACTACCAATCAACATTGCTTTAGTAAATATGCAAATGAACTATGAGACTTCGCACCACGACCGCACATTTCAATTAGTTTCATTGTCACTGGTATTACATTTGTCATCGTGAATAGCACCATATGCTCACACCACTTAATTCAAGTTGGGGAAAGATTATGAGCAGATGATTTAGCAATTGCACCGCTCCTCCATAGTGATGTGATACTGGCTGATGTGAAGTGAAATGAAGCCAGGCACTCGAATGAGTTGAGGGCACCATTTCCCTCCCCTCTGATTGACTAAACATTTAGCTGTGATATAATTGGCTTGGTAACAAAGTGACCATGGGGCGTGAATAAATTTGTAACAAGCCCTTTGATCAGACTCAGAGGCATATTGGCGTCTCGGGCCTCCCTCGACATGGCGGGCTGTCAGCAATGTTTGGAGAGTTGTGAATGGCGGAAATTTGAACGCAGGCTAAACGATGTGATGGTCCTCTTACTACAGTCTCTTCATCAAACGTGATGCTTTCTCTATTTCCTCCAACATTGCCCACTGTGACTAATTAATTTTCCTTCCTTGTGTAGTTTACTTCAAGGTAAAACTTCATTAAAACATTTTTTTGTGTGTGTGATACAGCACAAAAAAAGTATGTATTACAATGACTATCCTTAATCCAAAAAAGACAATATTCCTAAGCTGTTTACATTACAAATGAAAATCAATATTCCCTTAATATTTCTGTTTATATTCAGCTTTGCATACTCCACATGCCATTTATCATGTCAAAATATGTAAAAGTAAAACCACTGTCCTTTGTTTGATTTTTTTAAAAGTTTTCCTAAAGTTGGCCGATTTGATCGACCATGCAAACACAGCCCTGCCTTTTTGAAAAGGTTGGTGTTGTGATATTTACGCATATTGAAAAACCTGTTGGTCCAAGTCTGCCCTGTTAAAGTTTGTATGCTTTTCCCTGGCCTTTTCTTTTGGGCATGAATCTTGACGCCAGCCCTACAAACTGTTGGCTAGCTGATTTGTGTACAACTAATTAATGGTAATGCACAGAGGTGACCATAAACAGGCAAAAAGCTGTGTGGCACAAACTGCTTTAAAAACTAAGACATTTATTCTGAATGTGCAACATGGTCTCTCTCCAATGTCGTCAAAATCTGGCGCTTGGGCAGCAACTTCTGGCATCAGACACTGATGAGAAAAGCTATCCTTTAACGTCAGCATGATACATGGCCAGTTGCCGTTAAAGTTTAACGGTGCCCAGGGGGTCAGGGTGAAACCTGGCCATTAAGGTGGCGAAACTCCAGAGTTGGTGGGTGGGTCCAACAAACACTGACTTTCACCCAAGAAAGCAGTGTTCACATCCTGTAAGATAATAAAGGCAAACCCTGTTTTTTCTTCCTAAACCTAACCATGTGCTTTTGTTGCCTAAACCCAACCGCCTGCATTCATTGTTGAAAAAAACCAAAAGGTCAATTTTGAAAGAAGGCAATGCATGTAACAGGCAGAACTTCACAAAGAGTCTCAGAACATCAGCAACCAAAGCACCCAGGGTACCTTTCACATCTGGACATGGAAACGACCAAATGCCGATATGTGACAAGGTCAGAATGACAATGTGTTGTGTATATGTTCAAAGAATACAATGAAAACCTAAATAGTACCGGCATATCCCGCATCTTAATGCTAGATTCAGAGAAAGGCCCAGTTTGGAATATCTATTGGAATGAGCTGTTTCGATGACCCCTATCAAATTTGGAATATTGTTATATTCAGAATAATGATGGAATATTGGTGTGCATGTAAACATGCCCAGTGTAGAGAAGCTGAATCACAATATATGACTAAGAACAGCAAAAGCCCAGACTCACAACATGGCGATAAGTTAATAAGATGTACTCACCAGTTTCAGAGAATGTTACCACATTTGTTTTTTAGATTTGATGTGAGGGTGTTTTCAAATCATTTTGCAGCTCTGTTATATTAAACAATATTTGAAAAAATCTAATAAACCAACTGATAAAACCCTCAGCAAACACTCTCATCCCTCCATGCCAGCTGTTAGTGGGCTTGTCCCAGAGGTCAAATTATCATCGGGGTCTGTCCGCGGGGCTCTCAACAACCCAACCATGGTTGAGAGAAATCACGCATCTCCAAGCAGCATGGGTGAAACTGTCAGTTGCTGCGGCTGGAGAGGCACTGCAGTTGCCCCCACCGTCTGTCCCGCTCCATCTCGCGCTCCATCAGAGGCTCACCCTCACACACCCCGCCCCCCTCCCACAGCTCTACGAATCAGCAGATCTGTAACCTGTCTGCGGTGATGAATAGAGGGCGTCTGCAGCCGTGGCTGCCACCGCAGGCACAGATGGATGATAGTGGGCTGTTAAAGTGCTTCCCGCGCCACAGTGGCCGACATAGTCAAGGCGAGCGGCAGTGGCCAGTGTTCGTGTTTTATTTGTCTCTTTTTTTAAGTCATGTTTGGACTGCGAGTGCCATTGGCAAGCACTGAAACACAGGCAGAGCACCAGGTGCGACAAATCAGACATTTAGACAATTAGGTAGCAACAGTGACAGTTTTTTTCCTCCTTCTTACCTCCCACATGCACCACAACATTTTCCTTTTTTATGTCAAAACATTTTTGAAATATTAAGCACTTGTATGTTTCAACAGCTCTGTAACCAGCAACTGCTGACACAATGTGTCAAACTGCAGCACAGGCTGTCTACGTAATTCACTTTTGTGTGGCGCTATATAAAGTAATTGCATAGCTAATTGCAGGTCTAATTGAGAAGTATTCAGAATTAATTATAAACTGTTCTCCCAGATGATGAAAAAAAAATTGGTTCAATTATATACACTTCTAAATCCACCTCTAATCACACCACTTAGCCCCAGTGAGCAGTCAATAAAGAGAAAATGGATGCAGGCAGCTTATCAGTTTTTGCCACATTACTCAAAAATTACTACTCAACTTGTTTTGTTTATGTGTACATACATTCAATGAAATAATGAAGCCTTCTTCCTTAATGCTCTGAGATCATCTTAATGGATTTTTTTTTTTGACTACATTAATGTGCCTCCGCTTCTTTGTAATGTTGATTCTTGGAAGAAAAAAAACTGACCTCCTCCCTGCTCTAAATCCTATTCTGCAGCTGTCACAGATATTAGACCTCATAATGACCCTGGGGAGGGATTGAAGCATGAGCAAACATTGGAAAGAACATAAACCATTAGATGCGCTGTTACAGTGTTACACTGAACTGTGTGGTATCCACGGAGAGCTCAGTTACAGCCATGGAGGCATCCAGCTGAGTTAAGCATGAGCCCCAGCCTGCACATTGGCAGGGTTATTGTTATTAGATTAATACAGCAACTGAAAACACACTTAACATGGTTATAAATTGTCTGTGTCCAGCAGAGGCCAGCTGTGAGACACACACACACACACACACACACACACACACACACACACACACACACACACACACTATCTATAGGAGCCACTGAAAATATCATAAAATGTTTTGTTTTTTAAGATATGGAACGAGAAAATAAAATGTCATAGAAGCGGAACCTCATTTGCACATTCCCTGCATAAATTG
Source organism: Epinephelus cyanopodus (assembly GCA_026686955.1). Classification (NCBI taxonomy): domain Eukaryota; kingdom Metazoa; phylum Chordata; class Actinopteri; order Perciformes; family Serranidae; genus Epinephelus; species Epinephelus cyanopodus. The sequence continues at coordinate 32,800,641 of CM048920.1, read as the reverse complement.
ATGTTGTGCCACACTCCTATATTGCTGTTTATCAAACAATGTTGACATTTTGGGATGGATTCAACGTGCCAAAGCTTATTTGCATCGCAGACGTACTGCCGCATTTAATTTTTCTTACAAGAAGACTTCCAGTTCCTTGATGCTGTCTTTTCTCATTATGGATATGAACCTATAAACTCAGTATGGCTCCTCAAGGAACAGTGACGGCAGTACATGTGTTGGAAAGCATGTTGTTGTTGCAGAGTCCTGACCTTCCAGACATAGCTGATTAGGAAACGTTGCCCTCCAACCACTGACCTCTTGGCCATCTTAGCTGCTGTAGCTTCAGGTGAGATACAATATCTAGGCTGTGGATATTTTTCCCTCTTGCTGTTTCACACAGACAAACAACATAATCCTCCACATTTTTAATTCTCTAATCCACATTAATTACACCAGCGGCATATGAGAAGCTGGTAAAAACTTTATTATTGTGTTAAATTGGCGGTTGAATGTGGCTCCACACCTCTTCCTTATTTGTGTAAAAGGGCAGAAACAACATCAGTGCAGCTTGAGCAGCCGCCGGCCTGGCAAATACTGAAGAAAGTATTTGTCTGAAGTCTACAAGAATCACAAAGTACACTCACATCCTTCTTTCTTTTAGGGGAAGTGAGCAAATATGCACAAAGAGGAACCATTGATCAAAATAAATAGATAAGGCCTCCTTGACTCTAGCAGCTGCCTTGAGGACAGTTCTGCTATTGTGATGCAGTTGAGTATTATATAGCTTTGTGTGTGCACTACAGGAGGTAACGGCTCTCATCAGGGACAAGGGTTCACAAGGGGTCAGACTTGTCAGGTAAGAGGTGGCATATTATACAGTCAGCTGATATGAAAGAAAACACTGGAGGAGCAGCAGCTTGGAGAAAGAAAAAGGTAACAAGATAAGCTGAGGAAGAACGACATGGCTGAGCTGAAGTGGTGGAGAAGTTGAGCTTTTTATTTCAGTTCTGCAATTTACAAAACAATTCCATCACTGGTTTATGCTAATCCTGGGTTACATCAACCCAGTTAATTAGTTAAAGTGTAAATCACAAGTTTTATCACAATATTATTATTATTACCACTGATTAAATTAGCCTCCACTAACATGCATGAAATATGGCTTTGCAAAGAGAACTTTTTACACATTTTTTTTATGTTTGAACCTAACCTCGCCAATATCAGTCTCAAAGAGCCAGGAGTATTTCTCCCTTTGAAACAGCCTGTTGAAGGTGGGAATTTCACTTCATTATTCTGCATTGCTGTTCTGTATATAAAGTACAATCAAGGAATGGGGGGGGGCAGAGGATGTAGTAACAGCACCAAATCAACATCTATGTTAAAGAGACAGCCAGATGAGAGGGACCATGGACCACTGCCGGAAGATGGCAAGAGCAGGTAGCAGCAGCTAACTCAAAGAGGAGGAGGAGCAGTAGCCAAAAATGTCTACACACTGGGAAGACAATGAGGTCAGGGAGCTCCTTACCCTCCAAGCAGAGGACGAGATCAGCCACCATATAACAGGGACTGTAAATGTTTGTTATTGCCATGTTAATGCAATTGTGTGTTTATAAAGTGCTGTCGATGTTATATGTCACGCTTGAGGCGACGCTGGTGTGTTATATGTCATGCCCCTCATGCCTGTTTTGTTTCCATAACGCCAGCATGCTCTCTAAAATCAAACACTGGAGCAGCATGATGCTGCTGTTGTTTGTTTTGTTAAAAAAAGCTACAGGGTTTTTTGTTTTGGGGTTTTTTGGGGGGGATTTTGCCTTTATTTGACCCACAGCTGCTGCAGCAAGGACAATGCCTTTGTACGTGAAATGCCCACACTAACCACTGAGCTACTGGGCACCCCATGAAGGAAAAGAAATAAAAAAGCAAAAGAAAAAGTGGCATAATAAAGAGACGGCCGACATATCGTCTCGTGTCATCTTGTTTCCCGCACAACAAAATCGATTTTTTTTCCTGCTAGGCCGATGCAATTATAGGCAAAGCACTGCCAGCTATAAAGTGCAGGTAGACAGGTTTTTGTGTTTTTTTTTCACATTTCACCAGATCCAGCTGATCCCCCATTTCCAGCTAAGCTAACAGTTGAACTGTTCCTTTAAGTGCAAGAAACGATAGCAGCACTGCCCTTGAGGCTCATAATCCAAATTGTTCCAGTAGAGCTGCCTGATGTCATTGGGACGCTCCGAGGGACACAGCAGCTGTAACCTTCCATCTCCCGAGAGTCACTGTCCAATTGCACAAGAGTCGCTTCAGGAGGCAATAAGTCATCTATCACATCTATTGAACGCTCTCGGTCACCAGTAGGAACTGCAGCAACATCAATTTAAGTTAGAACCTTTAACACTGACATTCTCTCCACCCAGAGACTTTGGCCTGTAATAGACAAAACAATCATTAGACCTTTACAATAAAAAATACTGGAATACTGTAATGCTGTCTGGTTTGAAAATGTGATTAAGCTTGTAAGTTTCCTTCTTTAACAGATTCCTTTACAGGCCAGTCACTGAAAATGCCAATATTTGGATTTTATTTCTACTTGCCTAAACTTTAAAATCTGACACCTTTGAACTGACTCCAAATCAGTGTTATATTTACAGGCAAACTCAGGGATGTCTTTCCCTGTCCGTGCATACATTCTACACTGAAAACATGACACTGGATGGTGATGCACATCAGGAGTCTTGATATTCTCGGAAAAAATAGGAGTTTGACACTAAGAAATCTCAGCACGTGGTCAAGTAATCTTTGGCAAACCACTATTGATTTTCAGTCCTGTCAGCCCCCTCCAAATATGGCCATTCTGTGTTACAAGACAGTAAATGTTGTACTTTTGCACCCCTGAAAGTAACACAAGTGCTCAGCAAACTTCCTGGAAAATAAAAGATTAAGTTAAAAACAGGAAGTGACAGGGCTTGGCTGAGTGACCTGTATGAACTTTACCTTGGCAGTCTGACAGCAGAGGCAGACGAGGCCTGTCTTGACCTAACTCGTCCATTCTCTGGGGAGTTCCATCTTCGGGACATCCTGCTCACTCTGATGACATGCCTCAGAAATCATCTGTTATTTCCAGCAGTGTGGACACTACTGTATCAGCAAGATGAAGGAAAAAGGAGCAAAGAAAGCTTTCATAGCAGTGAGTATGGGTTTCTATGGAATTATTGTAATATAGCATGTAATATGCATTGGGCCCAGTTTGCTTTCTGTTTTTAACAGCTCCCTTACTACCGGTTGTGTCCCTGACTATTTTAAAACTGCTTGTGGTTGGGCTGGATCCTTCCATCCTTCACAATTATAAACCAGTTCCCAAGTTACCTTTTTTATCTAAAATTTTAGAAAAAAAATCGTGTCCTCGCAGTTTTTAACAGCTCTGGAGGATAATTGTATTTCTGAAAAATTTCAATCTGGTTTTAGGAATTATCCCAGCACTGAAACAGCACAGTGACAAATGATCTTTTAATGGCAGCTGACAATGGTATGTGCTCAGTTTTAGTACTTCTGGGCCTCAGTGCTGCCTTTGACACGATCGACCACAACATTCTTTTAAATAGACTAAGGCACTGGGTGGGGATCTCAGGTACAGTTTTAGAGTGCTTTTTATCTTACCTTACAAACAGAAGGCTTTGTGTTGCAGGAAACAACCGCATGTCCTCATTTGTTCCACTTAAGTGTGTGTGCCCCAGGGGTCAGTCCTGGGACCGATTTTATTTTCTATATATGCTTCCCCTGGGGCACATAATACAAAGACATGGGGTTCAGTTCCATTTTTATGCAGATGATACACAGCTGTATCTACCAGTTAAAACCACTGATCCTGGGATGTTGGGTGCTATGAAAAATTGTATTGTGAATATAAAAAAATGGATGTCAGAGAATTTCCTCCAGTTGAATGGGGCAAAAATTGAGGTTTTGGTTATAGCAGCACAGTCAGGATCAACTGATGCCATCTATTGGGTCCCTTGCGAAATACGTCGAGCCCACTGCAAGGAACCTCGACATATGGTCTGACAGTACCTTCTTACCTTCCAATATCACACCACAAAATTAGTGCAATCATGTTTTTATCTGCTCAGAAATATTTCAAAGATCCATTCCTTTTGAACTGTTAAAGAAACTGAGACCATTTTGCATGCTTTTATTTCATCATGGCTCGATTTTTGTAACAGCCTTTTTACCTGTCTAAGAAATCCCTGGACAGACTGCAAATGGTGCAGAACTCTTTTAACCAGAACTAAACATGATCACATAACACCTATTTTAGCATCTCTACATTGGCTGCCAGTACATTTTAGAGTTGATTTTAAGATTTTATCGGTCACTTCTAAATGTCTCAACAGTCTCAATCCTAGTTATATCACCAACCTTTTAACACCATATGCTCTTCCTCAGGCAAAGGCCTTTTATGCGTCCCAGAGTCCAGACTGAAAACTAAGGGGGACAGAGCATTTTCAGTCCGGGCACCAAAACTGTGGAACAAATTGTCCGAGGAAATAAGGTTAGCTGATTCAGTGATCTCTTTTAAGTCTCTTCTAAAAACACATTTTTACCGGAAAGTCTTTTTTGATTTTATCCGAGTTTTGTAATTTACTGTTTTCATGCATTGGAATTGTGTACGCTATGTTTTCATTGTTCTGTAAAGCACTTTGTAAAATATGTTTTGAAAAGTGCTATATAAATAAAGATTATTATTATTATTATTATTATTATATTATTATAGTAAGTATGTATCAGAACACCCACCAATTTTACATACGTCTTCTCAGGAATAATTCAACATGCGGGGAAACAGGCCTATTTGCTTTTTTCTTTGTGGTTTTGTTTTTGTTTTTTTACATCAAGATGGATGAGAAGATCAGTACAACACTCACATCTGTCCAATAAATATGATGCTAAACTTGGTTAGCTTAGCCTAAAACTGGAAATGAGGACACAGCCTGGGTGCAGCCTTTATTGAATGTACAGGCATGAGAGTGGCATCAATTTTCTCATCTTGCTCTCTTGAAAAAAGCTTTAAGGTGTCAGAGATTCCCACGCATTAATTTATTTGTGTCGATTAAAACATCCGCCACCACGTTTTGATTTTCTATTTTAGGAGCTGGACCGTTCATTAGGTGTGCTGTTGGAATATATATATACCATTTAATTATTTATAGCTCCACATTTTTGCAGTGCAGAGTGTACTCTGGGCACAGATGGAGCAGCAGGACGTCAGGCACAGTGAAAGTGAATCAACCATTCAACAACCATTTGCAAACTGCTGTGGGTTGGGGGCAGGGCAGGGGACACAAACTGGAAACTCTTTAGTGTTACTGCCAAAATGTCAAACTATTCCTTTAAATTTAGGCCAGTCTCAGAACCCAGTGGCCATCTGTCTTACGACAATAAGCCTCCGGGGCAACAGCCAATATTTTAGTCACCCCTAGAGAAGTCTGCAAAGATCCAGGCCAAGACTTCCTCTTCCATATGTAGCTCATTTTGGCTAATTTCCATGAAGAGATATCTGAATTAGGGATGTGCACATTAGTCAACTACTCAATTTAAGGTTGCTACTCTCACTTGTCAGCACTAAGACCCTGCAATACTAGAGTGACGACACTTCGATTGACTCGTGTGGTATGCAGAAGTCTCATGCGCCCTCTAGTGCAGCATGAGGGTATTACCTTTCCGACCAGAAAACCCATTCACTTACAGTATGTCTGACACGCACTTGCTTGTAAGTTGATGGATGGATTTTAGGGGTCATATTAAATCACACTTATAATTTGTTTAAAAATGTAGAAAGTAACATTATGTAGACATCTGTTTTGGGGTTTTTTCACCTGTAAACGGGTCACTGATGCTCCTATTACGGTAGATTATGGTAGATTATGTTTTTAGGTTTGCTTGACTTTGGAGATGCACAAGAATTCCTGGTCGGCAGCAATGCAGCAATATGAGGTTCAGTCAGTTCTTGGTCAGATATGCAACACGCTGTCCCGCCACTAGAGGGCACATGACCAACTATCCGCTTGACCAGTGTGTGTCGCTACTCTGGTGTTGTAGGGTAAAACTTAGTTTAACTTAACTTAACTTTCAACTGCATCTAGAATATGATAAGGTTATTTTAATAAGTGATTATAGCTGTCGAGATATAGTTATAGTTATACAGTCTAATATAACCAGTATTCTTTTGGACAATGTTTAACCTTATAGATTAAAGTGTGCCCAGTCTTGACTGTTTTCAGAGTGTTTTCGTACTTTTAGACTAGTCGACTAGTCTAAGTTAAAAAGTTGGGGCAATTCCTGATCTACATATGAATGCAAATAATTTAAATGTAAAGCCATATTGCTCCATCTCCACACGGGCTCTACCTGCTTTTCAAACATGAATGGTCAATGCCTCTCAAACTACTAATGGAAACCACAATGCTTCGAATACAAAAACATTCTCTCATTGATTCTGCATACGTACACAGATATCTGTTTAAAGAGATTAACTAAGGGTTAAATACACACTGTGCCAACTGTGTTTATGTACAAAGCAAAAAATACATAATAATAAAGGAGAAAATAAAACAGTAAAGATCAGATCTGTATCAGCAGATATTCAGTATTAAGCATACTGGAGGCAAAAACCTGATCATGCCATATTTTTGTTGTTATAATAACATCTTTTAGTTACTTCCAGAAAGCTGTGGCATGTAGCCACATTTTTTTTAAGGACACCATCTGATCATCATCCCTCAGTTGAAGACAAACATTGGCCATTTTTTGGTCTAAAATCTGGCCGTGGGGTTTCTGCATTAAATTTGTGTGCAGTGCTATAACACGCATCACATCTGTGAGCATATTTGAATACTGAGGACTCTTACTTATGAGTAATGCATCACCACTAGCACTGCCTTCTCTGTTTAATGAAGTACATTCAATATAATTTTGCCAAAAAGTTATGAATATGAAACACAACCTGTTTATTGGAGATAAGTTGAGCAGCATCCCTCCAGAAATAAGCATTTTTATTATAAAGTAAATCTATTGCAGTGTATGAAATAAGTATGATTTCACACACACACACACACACACACACACACACACACACACACACACTACTGCATGCTGTCTGTTGCATTAAATCAAATCAGCGGAGAGAGACCTCTGGCCTGAATGATTGACAGCTGAGTCCAAATCGATTCTTGTTGAAATCTTGAAACCTTTTCATGCAGCGATGGTTGATTGGACAGCTAAGCTGAGTTATGGAGGTCAGGCAGTTGCTCTAATAAAGCCAAGGTCATGATTCTTGGTGAAAACATCCAAAATTTAAATCAAACAGCAACATTTCATCCCTTCGTATCTTCAAATCTCAAACTGTATTTCAAGTGAATACTGTATGAGGTCATTCTATGCATCGTGACTTCAATTGCTAATGTCAGGACTGTCTGAAGTGAGGATGAGTCAAATTATAACTGTATTCCTTAAACTTTTGCATGGAGCTGTCTTGTTGCATGAAGGTACCTACATTTTCTCTGAAGTTTGACCTTGTTAAAAGCAGAATCCCCAGTGAAACGAAATTGACTGTATGGGCTGCATCAGGAAAAAGGGTTGAACTCCTGGAAAAAACAGTTTTCTCTGCTATTTAATATTTTACGAGTGTATTTTAACTGTGTTTGTCAGAAAACATAGGCAATAAGAATGCATTATTCAAGAAGGTTTCCATGTTTGTTTTCTGAATTTCTGTCAGTAGTCATTAGTCTTCATTTATTCTCCTCTCCTGGTCCCCCGGAGCAAAAAAAGCTCAGGAATATGACCCCCACAGCGTGTGACTCACAGAGCACACAAAGGCCATCACTGAAGTAAATATCCACTCTTACTTACTGCCAGATTTTTTTTATTTTTTTTTTCCTTTTACATGGCTGTGTTGACTCGGATGCTCGACACAGTAGGTGAATTTCCGGGCAAAGTACCAGGACTCTGTGGAGAATGTCACCACATTTAGATGCAGCCAAATCAGTCTATTGTTTGCTTTTATACTTTAAGCCACTAATGTTTGTTATTAGAATTTGCAAAAGGTCATGAAGTAGCACAATCAATGTTGGCATTTTTCGTTTATGCATTACTGCAGACAAACAATAAAGACCTTTTTCGTGGCAGACGTTTTGACTTGTTGTGGCAGGGAAAGCACAAGTGTAATTAATAACACTCATTAAGACTGTGTTTAAAGGTTCAGTGTGCAGCAGATAGGGTGATGTATTGGCAGAAATGGAATACAATATTATTAGTATATTTTCTGAAAAAAAGGAATGGTCGTGTTTTTGTTACCTTAGAATGAGCTGTTATATCCACATATGGAGCTGAATTGAAACCACAAAATATTTCCATACTGCTCACCTGTAGTGATCCAAGTGTCCTGAAGTCCCGACATAAAAAGTTTCGAAAAGTTTTCGAAAAACGTTATTTGAATTGTAGCCTGTAGCTGTGACTGCTTCTCTGTGCTCCGCGCTCACATACTGTACATGCGCTTGCGCGAGACCAGCAAAAGCATGAGCTTTGCCTACCTGTGTTTACGTCACGTGACACATGCACTGCAGGGGGAGACAACAGTTACCACAGTAGCTAAAAGATAATTTGCACTATGGTCTTTTAGCAAAGGACAGCCCAACATGTCTGAAGACTTTGAAATAGAGTATACGGACGCACCCTCAGCCAGCCGCAGAATACCGGAGTTGAGCACTAGAAACCTGGTGGTGTAGTTGTTTTTAATGCAAAGCAATGCCAACAGATGAGGAGATGAGGAAAGTCTTTGCTGCTCAGACTGGGAATTGGCGATGCCTGCACTTGAGAATCTGGACATCAGTACTGACGAGACTGCTGCTCTTCAGAGACCGTGCATCACCGATCACCAAGCAATACTGACCCGTGGTGTTCTGGAGACATTTTTTTTACTTCCCCAAGATCAACTGGAAGAAAAGGCAAAGGCCCGCAGGACCAGATGGCAGGCATTCAGAGGAGTAAGTCATTCATTTCTACAGTAGTTCAGGTGGACAATGGCGTTGATTTCAGATATGTGGTTACTGTTGTCTCTCCCTGTGGTGCACGTGTCACGTAATGTAAACACGGGTAAGCAAAGCTTGTGCTTTCGCTGGTCTTGCGGAAGTGCGCACACGTGAGCGCCGAGCACAGAGAAGCAGTCAGAGCTACAGGCTACAGTGAGGCTAAAAACAGAGTTCAGCACACTTGGATCACTACGGATCACTACGGCATGTTGGAGATATTTTGTGGTTTCAATTTTGTGTTCTTGGACGTTAGTCTGGGGTGCTGTTAGCCATTAGGTGTGCTAGCCGCTCCCCCTGCCAATCTCCACAAGGGATGTGAGGACTCTAAAACTTCACCCTCGGCATGAGGGTGAGTAGATAATGGCTGAATCTCTTTAAGTGAGCACCAGCATTGGGAGGTAACACTTACAAGTAACTTACTATAGTGACAAAATTACTTTTTAAAGCAATAAGTAGTGTACGTAATTACTGATAAATTTCAGTGATGATATTACAGTTATCTGAAAACAAATAACTCATTTCAACAGTATTTTTGTTATCACATCACTACTAACTTGAAATAAATCAATCACATCAGTGAGTGGTAGTTTGGAAGATGGAAAACACTTCTTTTAGCAGCTGGAAATATTCCCATCACTTTGATTTTGTCAAGAGGAAAGATGACATAAACAGTTGCTGCAGGAAGGCCTGGTGGCACTAAAACCCACTGCAAAAAACACACCCTCAGTCCGCCGGTCTGAAACACCTACTACGTCCAACAGCACAACATCATAAAGTTCCAGGAAATACATCCCACCAGAGGTGAGCCCTCCTCATCTACAGAGGATGGCTGTAGCCTCACAGTGGCTAAACAACCAAAACTGGACTTTAATCGTGGACAGCTGCAGGCTACAAAGAAGTAATGAAGCTTGTGGCTGGACTCTCTGTTAGACAGAGCCTTGGGAAAACACTGGACACTGACAAGAGAAGACCCTCTGGTAAAAAAAAAAAAAAAAAAAAAATTGCCTTTAGCTTCAGGAGCTGCCAATTACCCTGATATTCACACAGAGGCACACATAAGGAGTCTTTTGTGTGGGATAACAGAGCAGTAATATAAAAAGTAGTGTAACAAATTACTATTAGCAGGGAGTAACAAGTAAAGTCATAATATTACTTTGGAAAACACTAATGAGTTATTAGTAATATATTAATTTTTTTATAGTAATGAGTCCGACACTGGTGAGCACACATTAGCAAGTGCTGGCCTAGCAGGTCGTTTAATCACCTGGTCCGTTTGTTCTCGGGAGGTATAGACCTCTGTAGATAACCTCCTGATCAGTGAACACTGGAGGAATTCTAGCCAGGCGAAGTTTCCAGCTGGTTGCAATCTGCAATCCTCACCACTAGATGCCACTAAATCCCCCTAAATCCTACACACTGGACCTTTAATGGGTAGTCGCTTGGGTAGTGCAAATGCTGGCTCCAGTTATGTAAGGTAACGACAGAGTGCCAGAGTGCGCACTAGTTAATGGTTACAAATCACACACACACACACACACACACACACCATTAGGCGTAAATATACCATATATAATAACAATAATAATAATATGTGTGACTATAATCATATCTAACTTGCTATCCTAACAGCAGGACCCAACCGCGAATAGCCTTGAAGCGCCAGGAAGCGAAGCCAGTTTCCTTTTGGCGCCCATGTTAACCAATTGGTTAACTGGTCTATTTTCTGCGCAAGCCGCGAGCGAATGTGTCAAGCCGGGCAGAAAGGAACAACAACAGTATCCGGTCAATTTTCAGAATAAAACAAATTACAAAATAAATCACCCTGTTTGACAAATGCGATGTATGTGTGTGTGTTTATATACATATACTCATTACTAAGAAGTGCACACACATGTACAGTTGTTAGGAAAACATGGCGTATAATTTTATGAGGTTATTTACTTACCCATGATGGAAAAACAGCCCCAAATGTGACGGCTGGGAGCAGAAGTGCTTGTCGACCAGCATGAAATGCCATGTTTGATGTGAACGGAAATGCTCCGGCTCGCGGGAGAATTTCGATGCACTTTGTTGGCCCTGCGTTACCTGGGGGTCGTCCTTCAGCTGGCAACTGTTTTTAAAACAAACAAGTGCCAAGTGATCATTCATACATATACAGTACTCCAATGGGATAACAATTAATCCTGGGGATCAAGTGATTGATCATCCAAAATTATAACATAGAAAGATTGTACCTGCGATAGGCCCTCCCAGGTTTACAACAGAGGTCTCCTCTATGAACTGAGTTGAGTTAAATTGAAAAAAAATGAATGCTGTGTTTACAGGGGATACAAATAATGACCCCTAATAAGTTGTAATTGCATAATGAAGCAAACAACATTGCAACTATTGAAAACTTTAAAACGCCAATCACTGATAATAGGTGATCAATCATGAAAAAGGACAAAGTTATCAAATGAAACAGGCACATTGAGCTGGAGGTAATGAAAGGGAACAAAATTTATGTTTCCTAAATTATATTTAAAAGTGTGCAAACCCCACTGTGTGCTTATAACTACTCACTGCATGTTCCTTAAAGTCTGCTTTTAAAGCCCTAATAGCTCTAAGACTAAAGTACTTCGTTCATTCATTTTGAGCTTATCTCCGGTTCATATTCACTTAAGCAGCCTGTCAAACTCAATCTGAATCAAACAGCAACACAGTCTTTGGCTGTTTGCCTGCTTTTACTGAAGGGCAAATTAAACCTGTCATGGCCAGTGAGATGCATCTCGTACCTGTGTGATTCCTTCAGAAAAAAAAGCTCTAAATTAGCCATGTTTACAAATCAAGGGCTGTCAAGGTGATTAATTACCACCTCCATTCCCAGATAATATCATGCGACATCTGCCCTCTCCCTTCCTCTGAAGTGGTGGCAGAGATCACTCGTCCTCTTGATTAATTAAAAGAGCCCCATGGGTTAACATTTGCAGGGAAACCTTTATAGCCAGGCAGCTTAATTCTTCAACCTGCCCTTGAAACACACACACCCACACAGACACAAGTCCAGGGAGAATGCATGAGAAGACGGAGAAAAGATGCAGGGGTGAGGTGTTATGTCAGATTTGACAGCTGACTCCAGGAGCTGCATTAGAGGCAGACAGGACACAACGGCTAATAATATCACTTTGATCTTCTTGTCCCTGAGGTTTGCGTAAAGCACAGAGAATAGTAAGATAATGACTCGCTCTCTCAGGAATAGAAATAAAAGATAAGGGGAAACAATCTGTCGAGCAGATATGGCTCGTCCCTTTCAATTGCAACAGCAGCAATCTGGGTACCCACTGGCTTTCAGGGGATGATGACTTAGCCTCTGGAGGCAACGGACAATATTTCAGGGTTCTGGTTGGCCAGAAGATATCTGGGCCAACACTTCCTCCATCCACCGATCCTTGTTTGCAGCTACATTAGCAACACAACCGAAGAAGTTGAGAGACAGCTAATCGCTAGAGACAGATATTTGCATATGAATGCAGATAAATACATTTCAAAAGCAAACTAATAAAAGAGCTAAATCATCATCAGATGATAGCTCTGAGCTCTGAGATGTCATTTCTGTCTTTTTCATTCTCCACACATGAAGTGTTTACTTACATGCAAGCAAAGCCCACTCCAACATGATTAGTCAATACTACTCGGACTGCAAACAGAAACCAGAACACTTTCGAGACTAATATCTTGCACCTGTTGTTACAATAATAGCATCACTCCCGTTTTTGGGACTTTTTTCGTTCTTTCTTTTGCTTCTCCTACTGTTTCTCCTGAACTGTATAAAGCAAGTGGAAAATATATTTGCGGTGAATAAATACTTTTTTTTTACTCTACAAGATTTATTTGACAGGCATAGTTATTAGTTTAAAGCAGATGGTGATTACACAGACAAAACATATGCATACTTAATAACTGCCATACAGAAAAATAAATGTCTAAGTTATTTCTAAGTATAAATCCTTCAAACCAAAGTTCCTGTCAACAAATGTAAAAAAACAGGTTAAAATAATTTATACTGGCAGATTTAAAGGAGCTATATGTAAGAAATCTGAAGCATATAGTCATAAAATCATCCTAATATGTCACAGAGACTAGGGATAATATTCATATAACATACTGATCTCACCGATAGTACAGCCAGAATATTCGCATTTAAAAAACATTTTTACAAAATAAAAAAACTAATGATAAGGATATTTATGCGGTGCATAGAAACGACCTTTCATTATTTAAAGAAGATACAAAGCCATGAAATTCCCAGAATAGCTGTATCCACCTTTAACCTGAGCAAGAATCGAATTAACCACAGTTATTGAACACCTGTGTAGGTGTGCCGGGCCTTTAATATGTCAGGAGTTTTATATAAAGGCCCTGCACATTGATGGTAAACCTACATAGGTTAACTTTTTTTAGTTGTTAATTATGTCAGTGACTGTTTCCATCATAATAAGCATTTCTTAAAGGGGAACTAATGTGCAAGGGGAAATGAAGAGAAATGTCTGTGTTTGCTTTTAGCTGGATTCGGACATGTTCCTCTGCCTGTTGCAATTTTAGTATATGTGCTACCGAAGTAACACTGCTCCCCCTCTCTCCTCGTCCATTCTTCAATTTCAATGAGCTCTGCATCCGTGTACGTCTGTTCACTCCATGTTTAAATAAATACGGTCCATCCAGATCCAGTTGGTCAAAATCAGGTAAAAAATATGGACAGTTTGTTGTGGCAGAGAGTGAAAGTCTGGCTCTGAAATCTCACATCTCGCAAAATTCGTCTTCTTCTTTGGTGTTTTACTATACAGTCTATGGTGTTTTACAGCAGTTGGTCTTGGAGTGAGCATGGAGTACACGGACGTACACGGACGCAGAGCTCATTGAAGAGGGACGAGGAGAGAGAGGGAGCAGGCAGAGGAAGTGTTTTGACTTGCCACAACAAACATGTCCGAATCCAGACAGACGTTCATTTCTCCTTTCCATTATGTTGTTGGATAATTATACCAACAATCCGAGCCAATCTGTGTGAAAAAAATGCACTTTAAAGGCTAAGTTCGGTTTTTTGACACCTGGGCCTTATTTTTAGGAATAAATACCCTCGTAGACTCACCCAGACGATTTTGGTGGAGCTCGGAGCCGTTTTCGAGCAATTTAGATCCATCCGACGGCGTCTTCTCTCATGCCATAGAAGCGGACGGGGCCAGACATCGAAGCCCCTAAATTAGACATTATCTGCTGCGAAACTCGCTCATTTCACCTACATTTTATAAATGAATGGCCAGTGTTATCACCATGTCCGCTCAACTTCCTTGTTATGGTCATCCGGGGCTTTACAACGATGGGTCACTTTTGGTGACGTCATAGACGTGCGCCGCAGGAGCGCAGCTGAGTTCCGCCGGCGCTAGGCTAGGCTAGGAGCTACACGGGTACAAACATGGTTTTTCATTGCGTTCTTCCACTTTGTCCAAACAAAATGACTAGTTGGACAAAGTTCACATTCACAGGCTTCCTTTGAAAAACCCGGAGTTACTAAAGATCTGCTTGTTGTCCTGAAAATGGACCCGAATATTCCTATGGAAGAACTGAGGAGGGTCAGTCACCGGGTCTGCAGCGCTCACTTCGCTCCAGAAGACTTCATTACGAAGAGACAAAGATAAAAGGCCAGGAAGCTCAGCGTCAGCACCTCAGAGGAATGCCATCCCGATTGTTTCAGAGGGCAAAACAGACGCAGCGGAGGTAATGCATTTCTTTTGAAGATGTAATAATATTGGTCGATAACCAGTGCACGTCGGCCAGCGTATAAAGCTCTTGTATAAAATGAATAGCTATCTTCACGACCTATGTCTGAGCAGGAGTAGCCTTCTAAAAATACATTCCTGCAAAAGAATACTGCACTGTAACGCAATATAATTTACTCTAGTCCATGCTAGTTTTTGAAAAACTAACTCGCAATGCATATGATATGGTTATTCTCTGCAGGCAATAAATTGTGACTCGAGCTGCAATCATCACGGGTCTGCATTGTTAGCGCACACTTACAAGTAGTCATATGCTTTCTCCAAAACTAATTGTCAGTTGTTTCGACCGTTATTTATTTATAAAGCAAACACTCTTAGAAAATATACCCTTTTTGCATTTGTATGGGCTACTTACTCTATCGAAAGTTGTCCGTTCGGTCCTGCTGGCTTGGCTGCGTCTGCCAGTTGACTCTCGGGACATAAAAAAAAGTCTCTACCACAGCCCGGTTTGTCATGGCAGAAAAATCTTCCAGTGTAGTGAGACACGTATTTTGGGGGGCATCAATACGTGTTTCCTCTGGTCTCAAGTCCCACTCTGAGCAGCAAAAGCTCTCTTCTGTTGTCTGTGGCGTGCAGTGTTCACAACAACAACAACACCAGTTAGCCCCCGTTCGTGGACGTGCAGTGGTCGCTTGTTCTCTGGCCAGCTGTTCGGCTCTTTCCCTCTGCATCCTCCTTTCAATAGCTCCTTGTCGGTGTATTCTGGCTCAAAACGATACGGGCATCCATCATACTCAGAGTCGTCATCAGACACTTCTACATCGGATAAATATTCCGTCATGTTGCACAAGAATAGCTGTGTAGCTGTATAGCCTAGCCTAGCGCCGGCGGAACTCAGCTGCGCTCCTGCGGCGCACGTCTATGACGTCACCAAAAGTGACCCATCGTTGTAAAGCCCCGGATGACCATAACAAGGAAGTTGAGCGGACATGGTGATAACACTGACCATTCATTTATAAAATGTAGGTGAAATGAGAGAGTTTCGCAGCAGATAATGTCTAATTTAGGGGCTTCGATGTCTGGCCCCGTCCGCTTCTATGGCATGAGAGAAGACGCCGTCGGATGGATCTAAATTGCTCGAAAACGGCTCCGAGCTCCACCAAAATCGTCTGGGTGAGTCTACGAGGGTATTTATTCCTAAAAATAAGGCCCAGGTGTCAAAAAACCGAACTTAGCCTTTAAGTGGACGTATTTTGACGTTGTGTGACACTGTCTGACTGCTCTATTATTTAATATAGCCCACGTTCACGGGCTGCAGACAGGTCAGCCCTAGCTTGGTATTGGAGAGATGTCAAATATTGAACATCCTATCACTCATTTAGACAAAAGTAGATCAGAAAATAGGGCCCAAGTTGAAAAAAACGTTAGTTCCCCTTTTAAGCTTCATAAAGAGCAGTAAACTGAGATTTCAGACATTCAGGTATCATTATTCTACATCACTTAGCCTCACATTGTGCTCTTCTCATAAACAGGGAGTAGTTTAAGACACTGCCATGGATCGACTGACCCTGACTTTAATTTTAGCTTTGTTTGACACGTTAAGGCAGGACAAAATTACACCTTCATTATTCTTGTAAAACTGTCCAGTGACCTCAAGTAATTCCCAGCATAGCTGCGCCCACCTTCAACCTAGATTTAATTTACCTGGATAATTGAAAACACAAGTGTAGCTGTGCAGAATCATGAATGTATAATTAACAATGATCCATTTAGACATAGAGATAAGAATACAAAATTCTGATGGTGTGCTCAGACCAAACACAAAATGACAATGCAAATCAATGCAAAGATGCAAATAGACACCAATACATGCCACCTGATGTGAATGGACACAAAAAAGAAGCCTCTGCTGTTTCACCTTGAATGAAAAAATTGGCATGACACTATGTTGCAAATGCATGTCAGTGTTGAGATCCTGATGTCACGAAGAACCAGAAATGGAGGACAAACCTTTGTTGCTGTCTGCACATGCAGTTCTATGGCTGAACGTCACAAGGCCAACGCACGGACACAGAACAGAAGAGGAGAGGGCTTGGAGAAAAGTGAGCAAAGCCATAGGACTACATTTTAAGTTGTGGAAATATGTAGCCTATTTGTTACCGGTGTAAATCATCCTGAGAGTTGCCGTTGGCAAAATACTCTGAGTTAGTTGGGCTTTTATTGTGAATTGTAAAAATGGAAGGAGTGAAGTGCTATGCTGTAAACAAGAATGTTGCAATCCTGCCTCATGCTGGTTCAGAACATGCAGGCTTTGTAGATCATATTTCCTACGAGACAACTAAACAAAATAGCTTACACTTGATTCCAGCTATCAGTCAACACCTTAGGATTAGCTGCCTTCCCCAGCTGACCTATGGCTAAGCCACACATCAACATTCAGTGACCAGCGCTATGGCAGGTGTCACAGTACACGACATTTTGCAGGAGGGAATTGATGATTTTGGGGACATAACAATCAGATTGGAGGGATATATTCATCATTTTATTGTTGAGAGGGTCGATGAAAAGCTTAAATTTCAAGCCAAAATCTACAGGTCACAGTGTAAGCATGATAAACCGCATCTCGTTGCTGTCGCCATCAAAGACAAGTTAAAGTGTCACTGAAGTTAAGGTTTTTGTCTCAGATTATGAGAAAAGGATAACAGCCTTTTTACCATCTTTACCAAGAGTGTCTCTCCGTTAGTTTGGTGCTACAGTATTTACACTGAATCATTCAGCATAACTTTTGCCAACCTTTGTTATCTCTGCGATTACAGATAAGTTAATGAAGCTAAGCTCCAGAAGTTAACGTTAGCTTAACTAGAGCCCTTTGGACAACAGCTAACAATGATGTACGATCACCAAAGTACAAAACTAGAACAAAACAGGCTAATGAACTCCCAGCAAACAAGGTGACATGATGAGCAACGCAGCTAGGAGCTAACGTTAGGCTAACTTTAGCTAACGTTAGCTAGAGATGTTAAAGGTAACTTTATATTTCTTTCCAGCAAAGTGACAATATGTTGCCTCAAACACAATGTTGTCTTACCTTAGAACAGATGTAGACATCATTGTTAATCTTATTCACGTTGAGTTGATGCTGTGGTCTAACGTTACCACACAACTTTATCCAAAGGAGACACTTTTCTCGGTTGAGATGTGGTTTAAAGTGTAAAAAATACACGTGGTCGCGCAGCCTCTCAGGATACCTTGTGTCAGAGTTGCATGTACCCCATGCACACCGTTTGACCATTTTTAAACTTCAAATCTCAGAAAAAGCTCAAAACCAAACGAAACTGACTTTCTGTAATGCATTTCAATGGACGTCCAGGCAGTAACAGCGTTATGTGACCAGTGTAGTTTAATGTTTGCTCTTTATTTCTGCCGATTGCACTTCAGTCATTAAAAGTGGTGTTCATATGTGAAAATTACTTTGCTGAACAAAATGTGTAAGTGACATAAATTGTGTTTGCCACAGGGCTTATTTTCTGCAATAATTAAAAACCAGTGGGAAATTCCTCTTGGTTTCCTTGTCAGTCTGTAAAACAAACACCATCCCTGGTGTCACTCTATAGAGAAAAATATCAATATTTCATGTCATCTTACTATAAAATGACAGAAAATCTTTGTGTCTGTGTGTCTGTTCCACGTTTTTTTCCTCACTGACTTCAATCCATGTGAATTTGGCACAGTGGTAGAGGGTCATGGGAGGATGCGAATGAAGCAATATTACATCAGTTGGCCAAAGGAGGGCGATATGGCAGCCGATTGAAATTGCAAATTTTGAATGTGCATATCTCATGCCCCGTATGTTGTAGAGACATGAAACTTTGCACAGAGATGCCTCTCCTCATGAGGAACACATTTGCCTCAAGAACCCATAACTTCCAGTTATATAGATTTTCCACCATTTTGAATTTTTTGAAAAACACTTAAAATCAATCTCTTCCTTGGAAGTTTGAACGATCTGCATGAAACTCGGTGAACATAATCTAGGGACCAATATCTAAAGTTCCCTCTTGGCAAAAGTTGGAAAATTTACTAAAACTGAGTTTCTATAAGGCAATGAATATTGCGGAGGGCGTGGCTCATCACTAAAGGTGTATAACATCTCAAGGGTTTCACCCATCACCAGGGGCGGACTGGCCATCTGGAGGTTCTGGAGAATCACAGAACGGCCGGTACTGCAGGACGGCCGGCGGCCGCCACGCAGTCATCACTGTTTTCTCTTTTTTTTTTTTGTCTTTTTTCTTTTTCTCCATGATAATCTACTGTTCCACGTCCAGTCCGCTAGGTGGCAGCCTTTAAATTGGATGCCAGCCGGCCCATAGATATCTATGAGCTGGCCGGCCGCCAATCAAATTGAAGAAGAAGGAAGCACATATGTCACGCACATTGAGCGGCCGTGTGCAGCAGGTGCAGATGGGAGGGACCGCGTGCAAGATAACAATATGGGTACTGATATTAAGGGCCGTCTACACCAAGAACTATAAATATAACTATAAATATACAGTTTTAAAAATCGTTCTAAACTCAAGTGTTTGGCAGCGTCCACACTACAACTATAACGATAACGATAGTGGTGGACGATATCGTTTGGATAACTTTCAGAGCGATTTGATAGAAACACTGACAGCCAATCAAAATCCATCCTAAATGACAGGTCGAGACGTTCATCACATCACGTATACCCACTAAGAAAGCTCCAGGATTTCCATACACCCACTTAAACATGTGCAAAGATCCGTAACAATATAGTTTTGTGACAGAACCTTAACTTCAGTGATTTTGTTTTGCAAATACCGAGTAAATAACTGCAATAAAATACATTTTGCAGGGGAATGCGTCTCCTCTTTTCCCCTCCATTCATAAAATTCAGGCGCCAGGATGAAGTTACTGAGGGGGGCAAATCTTTATTATGCAACATAGGTTCACACAGTGAGTTATAAAGAGCGCGCAGCCGTGCGTAATTGTCGCGCGTAATGACAGCTCGTCGCCGGTGACATAATAAACTGCACGTCTTCATTCATGTTTGTCTCATGACAGATGGAGCTTACAGACAGACAGACAGGCAGACAGCAATTGGCAAATTGGTTTTCTTTTTCTGTCTCGCAACATACAGCAATAACAGGTCATCAATATCCATTTTATCCATCACTCTGCTCCCCTGCCGACCGCACCGCGCAGTGTGTGTTTGGCGTAACCTAGCAACACGACGATATCGTTCATTGGTGTGGATGCTGCCATTGTTATCGTTATAGTTAACGTTACAGTTATCTTTCTTGGTGTGGACGGCCCTTATCCAAAAAAACGGAAAGAAAAGGGTGGGGCTGAGAAGGTGAGGGAAAAAACAAAGGCGATTAGAGAGTGAAGCCTCTATGAGTTATGATAAATCACAGTGTTAAGAGGCTGTAATTATACAATTTAACTTGAATACTCGCTGAGAAATAAACGACACAGTCCAGATGTCTCTCTGCTGAACAATACAATGCAGGTGACTCCCTGAAACACAACAAGACATGGTATGAGACTCATACCATGTCTTGTTGTGTTCATTTCTCAGTGAGTATTCAACACTCTGCTCCTAACACAACATCTACAGTACATCATCGGTGCTATTGCTATAATTTGGAAGGTATGGTATCATGTTAAGATTTAAGTATTCTGACACCCGTGTTTGGGGCTGAGGAGTTTCCGCGCACCGGTTGTTGTGGGCTGGGCCGAGTCAAAGTCCAGGGCTGTTTTTTAGTCCCAGTCCGCCCCTGCCGATCACCACGCAACTTTGTAGGCATATGACCACACATTTCACACATAATTTCTTATCTAGGCCTAACTGCCATATCGATTTTTACTAAACTTGGTAGATATGTAGAACAAGATGCCTCAAGGTGACTGGAGAAATGTAACTCTAATTGGCAACTGGGTGGCGCTATAACAACAGAAAAATGCTTAAATATGGCTAAAATGCGACTAATCGCTGTGGCTCCCCCTGTGGCCCAATGTTTGTTTGTTGTTCTAATCCTGCCTGACAGCTCCCTCATAAAAATTTTTCTTGTAACGTGCTTTACCTGTTATGATAGAGTTGATGTATATTTCATCCAATAGTCCTGATTGTACAGTTATGTTATTCAAATCTGTCTTGCTGTACATTGCTGTGCAGCAATGTTGCACTATGTGCCCATAAGAAATTTCCCGTTTGGGACAATAAAGTTTATCTTATTTTATCATAATTGGGTATTTTTACATTGATTTATCATTAATTTTACTAGAGGATCTGAATGCTTCTTCCATCACAGCTTAAAAATGTAATTTATAAAGTTATTTCAAGCATGCAAGCACAGAGGGTTCTTGGAGAAGTAAGTTGAGGCATGTGTACACAGCTCCCAACTGCAGGCAGTTCAGTCAGTTATTATCCATTAGCTGCTGTTAAACAAGCCAGCAGTTCATATAAACTTTGATGATTTATTCGTAAAGCGCCAGATTTACCAAGAACGCCGCATCATTCACCGCCCCCACTTTGGTCCTGATATTAAAAATACAATTACCATATTTCATCACTTATGACAAGCCTTTGAAAGCACTGATAAACCATGACTGCATTATTATTTCCGCTCTGACAAGCAGTCTAATATATTCTACAGCAGTGAATTTCATTTCATATGTCATGACACACTGCATTGCATTCCTGTGGCTCCAAACACAGCCTCAAAACTCAAGCAAGCTCTCGGTGTAATTCAATCACACATCTTGACGCCTGCTTTTAATCCACCGCTGTCACGAAACACACTCCAAGTTTTCTAATTTATGATGTGATCCCCTCTGAAATGTACAAGCCAAATCCCAGTGTTATTTCCCCCATAATGACCATTTTTTCGTTGGCAAAGTTTGTGTGTACAGAACAATTTAAAACCTAAAAAGCCTACTAATTTGTGTCATGTAAAATAGCCAATATGGGCGCTGGGGGATTTTGAAATAATATTGTTCTTTGCTCACAGGATTAAAGCGTAGTCACAGCTTTGAATATAAACCATTTGCACATCTTAAAATGTAATTAGTCATTAAGATATTTTCTCCGTGTTGCTGTCTCAGCCTTTTGTATGAGGAGGCAGTCTGTTCTATCCTGATAGCGCCTTCATTATGAGAAAGAATACCGTTCTCATATATTCAACACTTTGATGTTTTGCATCACCACAACTGAAGTAGTTTAGCTGCAGGAGCATTTTCCTTTATTTACATGAAAACATATGGTGCTCCAATTATATTTTTTCATTGGTGTTTTTGTGCAGATAGAATTTCATGCCAAATTGAAAAGACAGATTGCTAATAAAATCACAATGCAAATTCTGCCATTTGTAAACTGTATCACTCTGCTGTGAATATTTTAGTTTGATCACAGGGAGTCAAGGATCACTCTGTGCTAAAGTACCAACTTGTCTTCATATCCCAGTTTCAAACCCACGCTTCCTGTTTTTATTTCTATTGAAACTCAATCCGCATCAATCCACGCACACACTCGAAAAAAGGAAACACATATGCACACCTACTGACATGTCATTGGCCAGAGACAGAGAGAGAGAGAAAGAAACAAGTGAACAATGAAGGCTGAGAAAAATGTTGAGATTCATGCATGGAAAATACAAAATAGCTGCAGATCAAGAGCATAACTGACAGCTGACGTGACAGATTTAAGACGTCCTGGATAGTTAACTAACATTTCTAACCTCAGAGAAACTGAGTCCATGTTAACTGTCACTTCAGATTTCACAACTGCCGCATAGTTTTGTCCTTTGTCCATGCCGCTAAGATATTTTATCATCCTCTGGCATTAAAAAAGAAAACTGGAATAATGTGTCTTCCATTCTGTCTTATGCCTCACAAATCATGTTCAGAAATCACTCCGAGGAATCGTGTTTGACGTGAGGACCACTTCAACAACACGTGACGCTTCTTCACTCTGATTGTAACAATCAAGAAGCTACCTGGGCTCTTAGAGACTCTTAGAACAGACTGCATTGTTACATGGCGATGAGTTTGATCACAAGTCCAACACACGTGACATTAAAAATGTGATATACAGCACTGCTATTATTACACATGCAGCACTGAGTCATTTAAGTGATTGCATTCCACCTGGGAAAAGTGTTTCTGATAATGAGTATAAAGGATCTGACATACCATCTGGCAAAAGTGTTCTTTGGAGAAGCATCACCAGACATGCATAATATTCGGGAATCATGAATATGTGAATGACTTGATTTTGATAATATACTCTGAATATTCAGTGGTAGTAAAAGACGGATGGTTAAAAACATAAATAAAGGACTTGAAACAGTGGGAGAGTGAAAATGTAAAATCCACAATATAAAAGTCTTCCGTATAAAACAGACACAGTGGAGCTAAATGTTTGTGTCAATAATTGATTTTGTCCACCCAGCACAGTTCTAATCAATGTAATGTTCTCCCAAGGCTTGCTGTGTCAGGTAACTGATGACTGACCTGCTTTCCTGAAACAAATTACAAACTCTTATTTATTATTAATCAACTGATTTCATTTACTCTCTGGAGCATCGGGTTTAACGTTTATCAAGTTTAAGAAATGAACCTGAAAGCATAACATATAAATGACATCTGTTACATTCATGCCCTTACCAAACGAGTTCACACAATGCCTATTAAGCCTATCGCCTCCAGGGAAAGCTCTGTATTTTGCAGTATACCAGAGTCTGTGGCGCACTGGATGTGATTCGTTTTAAATGGACCAGACAGAGCTAAAGGGGGTAGGAAGGGGGAAGAGACCATGGTGATGGAGCAGCAGTTTGGAGTATGGTGGAAGCAATGCAAAAAATCTTAAGAAGCATCCATGAAAAGTTACTGAAATGCATGCAGATAATAAAATGTCAAAATTGCAAAAAAAAACAACAACAAAAAACACATTAAAATGAATCCAACATTCAATCCAATGTTATTAGCAAAGATAACTCAGCATATTTGTATTAAAAAAGAATTAGAAGTTTTACAGTACAATACCGTATTGGTCATAGGCTGATTGCAGGCGTGTGAACTAGCTGATGTCACTGTGTGGTACTTATCCATAAAGACAAGACAAACTAGCTTACATTTCCATTCTGTTGAAACATTCGGGACAATTAGCTGTATTATTCCAACTGTACATACATTCTTGTACGTCACACAGTTAACTGTTTTGTAATTTTTCAAGCAAGAGACTCTGATAACATGTCCACCTGAGAAACCAGCAGCGAAAGTGCATATGGTGAAGCTAATGCAGCTTGCCATGATAAGGGTGACCATATTTTGATTTCCAAAAAAGAGGACACTCGGCCCGGCCACGAGATAGCCTACTTAAATGATACTCGCAGTTTACTCCTTATAATTTTAATATATTTAAAGTTTATATGTATGGATAGAAAATTCAGTTATATTACAAAATAATATCTCTAAATTCAGATAGGCCCCTATAGATAGGGGACACATACACACACTAGAGTGTGGCTACCCAATCTGAGCCCGACAGGTCCCAACGGTAGGCTTACCCGACGGGTTGGGCAGGGTTCGGTCAAAAATGTATAAATTGTATTCTGGCTCGGGTCGGATTCGGTCAGCTTTCAGCGAACATGTAGTGTAAAAATAAATAAAATCCTATTGTCTGTCCTGTTTATTGCTTGGACACTGTTATTTGCACCACGGCGCACGCCCGGCCTGTTAAATAGCCTGTAACCATAACAACTGTGTGACACAAACTCAGTGCTTTAGTAATTAAATAATGTCGGGCTCGGTTTGGTTTTGGACATAACAAAACAAAATGACTGTCAGGTTTGGACAAAGATATGCGACAAAAGGAAAACCGGACATTATCATCAGTTTATAAAACCCCCCCGGACGCCCCGGACAGGACGTGAAAAGTGGACATGTCCGGGCAAAAGAGGACGTTTGGTCAGCCTATGCTACAACTGCTGCTGCTGCTGCTGCTGACTTCGCAGTTACAGGCAAGCACAAACTGAGTATGTAGTAGGGTGTCCCTGCTCTAAGGTAGTGGATTAAAGGGAAAAAGATAAGTCAACAGCAGGGACAAACACAGAGCCCCATTGGTGTAGACTTTTCTTATTGGAAAGCTGTGAAAGAAGGGATTCAATCCTCACTGCAAGTGAAACATAATGTCAGCTGGATGTCAGATGCAGTGTGTAAGCATTTTGCCATCTAATCCACACTAACTCTATCTTCCGTTAACATCATAGCTGTACGTCAGCAGCAGCTTGTGGAGCTGAGTGTACAGTGGCTGGCTAACCTGCCCTCAACGGCAACTAGCTAACTTATGTTGGGTAACAGGTTAAGTTACCTGCTCAGGACTGGAACATCCATCCTGTGGGAGCCAACAAGTAGTATATTTTAGATTTAGCAGCTGTGTCCTGCTATGCACCCCACTAAATCCAGCCAAACTAGAGTTAGATGTCGTCACCTTCAGTTTTTCCACATCCCAAATGTAAACATAAATCTTACAGCTGTGTTGCAAGTATGCTTTTCTGTAGTAAGATTTAAAGCCATTCAAAGGTTGTATAATAATAATTTTAATTTGGACATTTTTACAGTACTGTACTGTATTATAATGCCCAAGCTAACCAGTACACGTCAATAAATGATAATGCTTTTTCTTCTTTTCCATGTCTTCTAAATGGGTCATCAGCTGACTTTCTGGAGTGCCACATTATCATTGTAAACGGCATATGCTGCCGGTCTGAGAAAAGGAAAATGGTAAGCTTGACAGGCATAGCAACAGTAACTAAGGAGTGCTGTGTTAAGTGAGTGCTCGATTTGATACTGCATGATCTCTTCTTTAGTAATTTGTCCACCAGACCGCTGATAAAACTGGTTTAATGAAACTATTTACATGTCAAGTCATTTTCAGCTCTTCCTTATTACCTGCCACTGAGACACTAAAAGCAGCGCACAACTGAAAAAACTTGGCCTGCTCCGCTCTCAAGGCAGAGTTTAATGAGACTGACCTTTGAGGATGGAGAGCCCAGCCTCGTTCTCAGCATATAAATAGCGATGAACTCTGACCTAAAGATTCAGGATGCCATCTAAGCTTGTCAGCGCTTCCCTCCTTGTCTATGACTCACCCATCTTCAGGAGGACCTCTATTCGTTTTGACACAGTGACAACAGACTGAGCACATATAGTCGCTGAAGTCGGACTCCCAGGAGGTTTGTGGTGGCTTTTAGTTGTTTGCTGCAGCGGCAGATCAATGCAGCGTGACTCTCAAGTTCACAGCACACCAGCTGTTTTTCTGTTTTATTTGAGATTAAACTTAACTACTCACTAAAAAGGGAATATTGCATGTGTTGAAACTGAGCCAATATTAATGCATCCATTGCGTAATCAAGTCATTGAAGTGCGTCCCATGTTCTTGTGCGTGTGTCAGTTTGCACATTGAATGATGTAGATCACAACCCTTGGACCATTCTGCCTGCAGGTCCCTTGTCGCTTGTTCAAATGTCTTGTGTGTGAAGTACAAGAAGATGAGTGTGTGCACTGCATAATATAAAAAATGTAAGAAAGGTGTGAGTTGTTTATGGATGTAGGAAAAAAACCCTCAAGGAAGATTTCACTCTGAAGTCAAAAGAACAAGTTATACACAAACATGCTCCCCAAGGTATGTTGGGATTCATGATACTGTTATACCTATTGTTTCTTGCTCACCATCTCCAGGATATTTTATCATTTGTCTTATCTTACGCAATACAAAACTTTACTTACAAGCAAAAAAATGATAAAATGATATGACATTTATATGAATAAATGAAATATGTATCTGTGATCTGTGAATATACATTTGGCAACTGAGAACAAACATAATAAAAAGATAAAAAGAAAATTATTAGTTCAAATCAATTAACATTATGTCAGAAACACTGGCAATTTCTTTTAAAGTAAATGCCACACCTGTCTTCATACTTGTGCTTTTGGAATGAGGCTGTTTGTCACTCACAACTCATCAAATTAAGTTGCTAGGTCAGTGGCCTTTGCTGCTCTGCAGAGAAGAGGTAGGGGTGGATGGATGGGTCAAACAAACACAGGACTTTCCAGGAGACTACTGTTTGTAAAACCAAAACTAATCATTCAGTTATTTTAAATTAGATACATGAGTTGACTTACTAAACTCATGTCACATACCTACATAAGCTTCTTAACTTACATTACAAACGTGATGTAACAAACATTAATTTTAACCCAAACCATTTTCGTTATTCTGAAAAGACACTGTATGCGTGTACCAAGTCAAAAATTACACGTGTAAAACTGATGCTGGAGGAGTACAGCAAGGGTTATCATTTTAATCACAGGACCACTGATCACGCTGCTGCGCTTGGCAGTTGGGGGTGAGAATGTGTTGATTTTTCATGGTTTGGGCTTAATGCCTGGAAACTTTCAGCGTTAATGTCACACTGTGATCTATAGCACTCAACATTTGTGAAGAGTGTCACTCGAAACAAATTCAAAGGCAGAGCGACAGTTTCTATTTATGATTTGATAAAAGGTTTCTGTCGCCTCCATAACCAGACCTCCTGCATTTATGGTCTGAGTCTATTTCCGTCACATTCACTGAAGTACAATCTCAACAGACAGCTGTTTAAAGTCACAGAAATGTCCCACTGTTTATGTGTTTTTAACTTTTTTAATCAAATATTTTTCATTGATTAATAAGCACCCAGTCTGTCTGTGAGTCACAAAGATTCCCCTCACTTGCTGGTGGGCAAGATAAAAAATATATATATCAATGAATCAATCAATACAGACACCATAGATTTCTTCCTGTGGAGCTGACATAAAAACTATTTGGCATTAAATGTCTGCTGTCAGTCAGCCTGGTGAAGTCAGTTTGACCAGCCTCTGTCCTCTCAGCTCTGCAGGAGCTGCTGCTGACAGACGGCTGCTTCTGTGGACAGAGACGTTGAACGCAAGTCAGCGTCAGTGAAGATTGAAAATGATTATCTCCATGGCGACAATAGCAACACTACCCTAGTTGTTACTATTTCAGTCAAAATGTCTAAAGAGATAAAGGCCTATAGAACAATCCATAAATTTGGCCCTTAAAGTGTTTGTGTCTGTTCATTTCTGAAAGATGGATGAGTTTGTGAAGGAGAAACTTCTTGAATGGAACTCTGGCTGAGTTGCTCCTTCCTTTGAAGGTATGTCAACTAACATTAGATAGGTTAAAAAAAGAAAAAAATATGAAATATAAAATACTACAGTGTAGCTAGCTTTA
This sequence comes from Epinephelus cyanopodus, assembly GCA_026686955.1. Classification (NCBI taxonomy): domain Eukaryota; kingdom Metazoa; phylum Chordata; class Actinopteri; order Perciformes; family Serranidae; genus Epinephelus; species Epinephelus cyanopodus. The sequence goes on along the minus strand of CM048920.1, from coordinate 32,772,508 downwards.
TACACACAGTTTTAATGAATGTGCACAGACATTCACAATGCATTTTAGGATTTATGAATAAATGGCTTTCCGCAAAAACATTTAACGCTAGATGTAAATGTAAAATTGATGCTATTTCTTGTTTTAAACAAATCCACAAATATATGTCTTTAAATGTATTTGCAGTTTTTATCAACACACAACACATTTGGATGTTTTATATACAGAATTTCGAACCTGCATTTACAAAACTGCCCATGTGCAAACTTCACTGCATTTGTGTTGGGTTTTATTATGACTCCCTTGTTGCAGCTCAATTCACATATGCATTTTTTTTTCCAAAAGGGAATTATCCATATCAGATATCTCTCCTGTTTGTTCTCTACTTGTGTTGAAATTCATAATTGCAGACCAGCAGTTGTAACACCATGAGATCACATTACAGCATACCCTCCAGTGTGCACTCATGTGGTTGGCTGAAAACGAAAGGGACATCTGATGGATACTGATAATTCCCTTTTGAAAAAAAAAAAAAAATGCATTTGTGAATTGAGCCGCAGCAGGGGAGCCGTAATAAAACCCGACACAAATGCAGTGAAGTTTACACATGGGCAGTTTTGTAAATGCAGGTTCAAAAGTCTGTATACACAACAGCCAACTGTGTTTTTGATGAAAATTGCTAATTCTTTTAAATACATATATTTGGAGATTTCTATTAGATTTTTTTTTCAAACGAGAGACATTTGTGTGTGCATCACAAATACATTTGTAATTTATGTGTGGATTTTTTTTACATTTATTCAACACTATATACTTTTGATGACAGAGTTGTTTATATATAAATCATGAAATACATTTGCATAGAGCGTGCTTTATCTTGCAGATGATCTGATTGACAAGGAGCTTCTTTCTCCTGGATGGCCTCCCTGATACTTCTCATTGGACCACGGCTGAAATTTCAACATCACCTAAAAAAGCTGCTTGAGGTTCTCCTAAAATCATAGGTCTATAGGCTATCCTTATTTGTTGCTCATAAACCCTGCCCCCTCCATGTTAGCATATGGGACATGGAACTAACCACTGCAAGCCTGTCCCAGCTGACACTGGGCGAGAGGTCAGGCACACCCTGGACAGGTTGCCAGACTATCGCAGGGCTGACACATGGAGCCAGACAACCATTCATGCCACATTCACACCTACTTGCAATTTAGAGTCACCAATTTAACTAACCTTTTGAGCCTTCTTTCTTTGCAGTGTGAGGACCGTACTCGGAGAAAACCCATGCTGACATTGGGAGAGCATGCAAACTCCACACACAGGGGCTCCCCCACCCTGGGTTCGAACCATGAACCCTCTTGGTGTGAAAACGGACTGAAGTCTGGAGTTTTACGTTATTACTTTCACATCAGTTCTCTTATTATTTTAATGTTTAATACAAATATCTGACAGTGGAATGTTATATGACAGAAAATAAGAAAGAGCGTAATTGGTCCCCTTCATCGTCATGTTTATTGGCTTTCTTTTTTATATCTGTTGTCAACTAACTGTGATGAAGTTTGGCCTGGTCTAATTATATATTTTCTAATAGGTGATGTGGAGGTAAAAATTGTCCGCAATCCTCCTGCATTGACCTGACCAACGCTCCAACAGATATATTGAAGTGACCAGTTTGTGTTAATAGCATGAGCACTGTGTTTCTTGTTAGACATGAATGGCATTTCAGCGCATTTAAATAAACATTAGCCTGTGTCTGGACTGTAATAAAGCAGCCATGGCTGCTGCAGAGATGTGTAGGTGTAGGCAGGCGTGCTGACCCGAGAATCTTCTCTGTCTATATGACTCAGGGCAGAACAACAGATTTCCTTGCGTTTCTTCACTGCACACAGTGTGTAATTGAACTGGACAGCTGAGTGAGGAATGGACCTCTAGAGACCTACTAGCAGTAATCAGGAGGTGTCTGGTTCAGATCCCATGTGGAGTGGGGCAGAGTGGCCCAAAGTGAGAGCTATTATCTGACCTCTCTTCCGCAGATGCTCCTAAAAACGATGGCTGGAGGGGTGAAACTATCACTGTGGGTAAATGCACCATCCTGCTAGTAAAATAATGAATTTTCTCTCAGTGGTTGTGACAACTTTATGCACTGCTATTTGTCTGTGAGAGGTGACAAACAGGAGCAGGAAGGAGCAGTCGTGTGGTTTTATGTTCTCCGGGACAAAGGGACACACCGTGGCGGTACTTAAAGACCACTGGAGGCAGTTTGATAGAAGAAGGCAGGCTGGAGTGTGATGTGATGACACCTCTCAGCCACCAGTCTCTCTTTCTCTTTCTTTGTGTTTACATCTCAAGATGTTTTCCCTTTCTGCCTCTGTCTGTGCCCAAGTTGCCGCTTTCATTCTTGTCTCACAGACACAATGTTTCAAAGCCTGTCAGGAAGACAAGAAGACTCGGTGGTGATGGGGGAAAGTGGGTGTTGAGAGGGTTTCCCTTAACATGCTGCTGATGCTGGGTGTGGAAAAACCTCAGCTTCACACCAGCTCTCTTACTTTCAGGTTATTTAACTCAACTCATTTGAACTGAAGTCACCCTGAAGTTGAATTTGAGTTCGTACACACTCACTCTATTACTTTATCTATTGATCCCGGCCTCATTTTGTAGTGTAAGAGTGCAACCTTTAAGCCAGGAAAGGATAACACCACATATATATTTAAATAACTTTTCACACAAATATTTGGAATTTAAAGAGTCAATAAGGCAATTTCTTTCCAGCCATTCTAATATTGCAGAGGCGATATTTACTTTATAGCATGAAAATGTAATTTGCCACAGTCACAGTGTCACAACAGGAGCCGTGTGTCAATATTTGACCAGAGACAGCTGCATTTTTTTTGTCTGCTTGGCATTCTCTTTGATAGATGGAGAGGAGGGGAAAGTATTAACTGCAGAGACCTCAAGTTGTGACTCGCATAATGACATGAGCACATCTGACAAATATACACATGCAGCTGGTTTATTAAGATTCATAAAGCGTACATATCTTCCCCATTTAAACTTTTGTGAAGTCTTGGTGGAGGTGAGTGAAGTGTGTGTGTGTGTGTGTGTGTGTGTGTGTGTGTGTGTGTGTGTGTGTGTGTGTGTGTGTGTGTGTGTGAACCGAGTTCAGCTCTACTTGCAAGGTCCTGATGTCTTTATATTCTAATAGGAAAGCTGCTGGAGCTTTTCTCCATCCAGCCTCTGAGGGGAAACAGATCCAGATTTAGTGCAATCTCATGGCAAATTTGCATCAGTGAAATATGTGTAGTGAGTTTCTTGGTGTTGTATGATAGATGTTGATGGTTGCCGAACTTGGTGATCTCATTGTTAGGATGGCCTTGCTGCGGCAGAACTTTAAAAGCAGGAGGCTTGAGGCAAAGCTGGTGCAGACCAACCAGGTGTTCACTTCACTTCACCCACAAATAACACATATAACCATGACAGTCATATTCTCCACACAACATACTGTGGACCACTGGCAGCAGCAGCATTTGATGGAAACTGGCAACCTTATACATTTAACCACCAGTCTACCTCAACCCTTTCCATGGTAGAATAAAGCACCCAAACACCCCTACACTAATTACCACCTAGTATCTCCTGGAATTTTTAAATTGGTGCTCACATACCCTGGAGACTCTTTTAGCCATAACAGAGGTGCGTGACCTCAACACGAATATTACACATTATATTACTGCACAATCAAGAAACAGCTGAAACTACATTCAGTCCATCATCATTTTGGCAAAGCTTATACCACAATGAGCTCATTATGCTGAGGTAACCAAATTAGTCAACTGAGTTGGTTGACAGTCACAGCCCAATCCCAGCTGAGAGGCAGCTACAGTCTCTACAAGACTCACATCATTAATACACATCAATAACAACATTCAGACCTTCAAGTTTGTGCCTTATTTCTTTTACCAGTACTGGATAAAAACTGCTACAAAATACTAATAATGAAGAGGACCTTCATTACATGATGGTTCGGAAAGTTAGATATTTCAACAAAAAAGCTACACAAGGCCTCTCACATATAAAAATTAAAAAAAACAAACACTTGTAACACTTGTAAAACTCATACTTAAGCAATTTAATGCAAGTCTTCAAAATTATATGTGAAAGCACACAGTTTGTCCACACCCTGCCCAGAAACATATAGAAGCATTTTCTGATCTGACACCACTGCCAGGAAAGCATTTGTTTAACATACCAATGTAGAACAGTTCATATATCTGATGAATAAGCACTCCTAATCTGACGACCTAAAATAATAGACTTTTGGATTCACACGGGACACAAACAGCAGTCTCCTAAGTGAAAATCCTGTTTTTTTATTCGTCTGCCAAACTGACTTACACAGACTTTGTAGCTCTTTATACCATGTGACCTGACTTTCTCCTTTGCTCCCATCATAATTATGAGCAGCTTGCAGCAGGCTGTTCTCACCAACTGTTCTCCTACAAATAGTAATGCACCCAGATTCACAATATCCCATGCATTTTGAAAGGCTGCAATCACATGACCAGTGCGCTGACAGGAGTAAACTAGGAAGCAGTCCCGAGTGGTCCCGAGGAGGAAGGTTATGTGGTGGCACCTTTCTGGCTTGTGATTACATGTGTAATATACAAATTATAGTGCATTACTTTTTGTAAGTAAAAGTACAAACATATTAGAACCATATCAGAGACTAAAAAGTGATAGATTTATGATGTGACCATATGACTGTATATAAAGATGGATGAAGCGTCTCCACTTACTCTGACTGTATGGAAGTGAAACTAAAATGTTCGGGTATGTCTGATGCTACATTGCTTTGTTGACGTCATTCAGAGCCAGAGTCTGTGCACCAATCACAAGCAGCACAACTGAATGTGTGCCTACCGAATGGCAAATTGACACAGTTGTCAGGCATGTTGTAAAATCCCCATATTTATATTATAACTACCTTAAATGACAGAAAACGTCTCTTGGAAAAATTTATTTGTGTACTTTGTGTACTAAATGTATTTGTGCCCCCTGTAAACTTTGTGTTTACAGGGGACACTGCATTGTGTTGATCCATCCATCCACCCTGACCCCCCTCTACTGGACTTGTCGCTCTAAATCAGCTCCTAATTTGGGTTTGTCATAATTTCTATGACCTCTAGAGGGCTTTGTCACTTAAATTGCTGGTACAACTGATAGTGATTTTCGTCTTGGGAGAGCAGTCTCGTTTCTACCCAAATTGTTGTTTCTTCTGGGAAGCAAAGTTCTCTATCCTCTAACACAAGACTAAATCCTAAATATTTTTACATTTCCATTGATGTTCTTGTGTGCCTACTAGTTTGGGCCGGTGTGGTGGATTTCCATATAAGATTCTGCCCTTGATTTGTGCATCAAAATAAATAAATAACTGACCAACATATAGACACATGGTAAACATGCAAGATACAGATTTTAAAAGAGAATTGTCAAATGCAAATTCCCACATCCTGTTGTAGCTGGTAATTTGGGCTTTTGGTAATAAATTTCAAGGCTCATTTCAAATGATATCTGACTAGCACCCCTCATGACAAGTAAACCAATCTTCATGTGTAAAATCAGTGGCATGTCCATTTAATTATGAAAATAAAATGAGTCAATGAGTTGCCTCATGTTGCCTTAAGATGAGCAAAAAGAATGGCATGAACAGTATTCTGAGGTCTGTCAGTCTGAGTGTTATTAAAACTGTCTTCTCTGAAACAAGGACTGTGATTAGTGTCCAGGCTGCTGAGGAGTAATTCTGCTCCACAGGGCTCATTTGCTCCTTAACACCCACCGTCATTAAACCCCAGTGCCCAGTAAAGCGATTATTCAGCGATAAAGTTTTAATTGTGCCATTGTCTGTGAAGAAGGTGGCGGGTGGATAATTAGGGGTCCTGGGGAGAGCACAGAGGGGTTGGGCAGAGACGTGTCACACTAAAGAAGAGAAACTTAAACTGAGTTCGACAGTAGGGTTTGTTTTTTGTTTTTTTTGTGAAATGATAATGAAGTGTTCTTTTGAGCAGCATACATGTCTTTGTTGTTCTTCGATTTTTAGGGACCTATTTGAGTATACAGTAGACTTTGAGAGAGGTGAAGGACATTTTTGAAAAGCAAGGATAGTTTAGCTGTTCTTCATCTCTTTGATCGAGGGTAAAGACTCAGCTCATGCTCATGCTGCTTTTGTTTATTTTAAATCATTTTAAAGTGAACACCTTTGAAAGCATGACCTCTCTACTTTCTGATATGATTCATTCGTTTTAAAAAAGTCAGCAATCATTAGTTCCGATTCCAAATTAAATTCTGTAAATGAAATATCTGCCACTGTTAAACTTTGCACCTATACCTTAATTTAATATATTGAAAACATTCTCATCCTGATAGCGAGTGGTGATAAACCACCAGTGTCCTCTCTGAATCCTTTCATGTAAAGAATGACCAAACTGGTCTTCTTAACCCAGTGTCCCAGCAGATGTAAATAAAACTCATTAAAATCTACTCTGATCAGATCCCCTTTGAACTAATGTCCTCTGGTTAGCAGTGGACTTGTTATCTGGGCCAGTGCACCTTAGGGCCAATATAATTTTAATTTCTAATATTACAAAACTAACTAAAGAAATAAAATTTAAAAAATTGCTCATGACAGGCCTATAAAGCAGGGCCAGCAGCTCTTCTTTCAAACATCTTTGAAAGAACTCCTTGTCCCGATTGTCAATATGGATGAACAAAAATGAAAAAAGTTGGTTATAGAGAAGTTGCAGGCCAAAAAACAAAGAATCTAGATTCGGAGGCCACCAAATGTGCAAAAAATCACATATATGTTGGCTGCCCAGTGCTGCAGCAGCAATTTTCTCATCTGTTTTCAGGATGTGAACTACAAGAGGGGCAGTGGGAGCTTGGCTCTCCTTAATAAGACATGAGCTCCCCTGATAACATGATTTATAGTTTTTTAAATAGGCTAAAAATATTGACAATGTGCTATTTTTGCCATGCATTTCTATTTTTCTGTATCTTCATCATCAGGGATCATGAAAAATTAGGCTATTACTATAGGCTATTAATTCACTTTAATACATATATTTGCATGCATGCTATTCTTGCCTTTACCATTAAGTGTAAATCATGAACTTCACTCATCAATATAAATAAATAAACCCTGACCCTATTTTATAGGCTTCTGCTCCAAAATTGCATATCCATAATGAAATGAATATATCTCTGCAACCACAAAGTCTTTTTGAATATTTTTGGTGTCATGATAAAGGCAACACTTGTGAGATTTGTTAAGATGTGTAAACATCAGTATATGGTTCGCCTAAAAAAAAAAAGCATTTTCAGGATGAGTATCCCTTTGGAATGATGCAGCAGCAGCTCTAAACCGTTATCACACCATAGAAAATTACATACAGAAAATTCAGGCGAGCTCTCCAAAATTGTACCATGTTTGCATATGATTTTTGTCATGTACAATCCTATATCTTTAATTTTTTGTTTCTGTAAATCCCCACTGATGTTTAGAGTATACACATGCAACTGTCTGTTTCGTTTTTTTACTCCATTTCCCAATCCAAACTGATCAGTATGCACCTATTATACTGTATTTGAACCTCAGTTTATATTCTGAGCTTTGGAGGCCCGTATCTCCGCGACGGCTGAGCCGATTTGAGCGATTGACACCTCGTTTGATTCATTAGAGCCAATAGAATGACACTGTACCCATCAAAACGAGATTGACAGCACTCTAAGCCAATCAGAGTCAGCATAACGCGTTGGTTTTAAATCCAGCAAGTTGATTTTAAACACAGGTGTCCCTCAAGGTTGTGTTTTATCCCCCATTCTCTTCTCTGTGTACACCAACAACATCTCCTGTAACAGTGAAGGAATGACTCTTTTTAAATACGCAGACGACATGGCTCTGGTGGCTCACCTGTCGGACAGCACTGCACTGACCCGTTACCAGGAGACAGTCAACAACCTTGTCCAAGGTTTTGACAAGAACGCTCTCGTGCTCAGCATCTCAAAAACAAAGGAGCTGTGCTGTGGGGGCAGAGGTAAATCTCTGCAACCCCTTTTTACACCCCTCAGTATCCAGGGTCAGTCTGTCGAGCAGGTTTAAGTTTTTCAATATCTGGGAACCGAGATCGACACCAACCTGTCGTTTGCGAATCAGGCCGACTCGGTGTACAAAAAAGCACAACAGCGCCTTCACCTGCTGAGGAAACTGAGGACTTTTAATGTCAGCAGAGACATTTTAACCCTGGTTTACACCTCACTCATTGAATCCATCCTCACATTCAACATTTCATCCTGGTATAGCTTCCTCTCCACTAAACACAAAACAAAACTCTCCCGTATTGTTAATCAGGCCAGCAAAATCATTGGTTCATTACAAACTCATGTCTCTGAACTGTATAACCGTTCGGTGATCAGGAAGGCCATCCTGATCACAGAGGACCCCTCTCACCCCCTCCATCACTCCTTCCAGTTACTTCCATCAGGCAGACGTTACAAAGTCCCACTGGCCCGCAAAAATATCTACAAAAAATCCTTTATTCCCACTGCAATAGCCACCCTGAACAAATTGAAATAAGACACTTAACAGTACATAAATTCTGGCTGCTGTTTTTTATAACATTTCCCTAGTTGTTAGTATGATCTGAGTCTGTAACCTAAGTATGTGTGATATGTGTGTATTTTTATTGTTGGAGCCTTGTCAAAGGAGAATTTCTGCCACCTTTTGGGGCTTACAATAAAGCTTTTCTATTCTATTCTATTCTATTCTATTCTATTCTTATGGGGAGATGTCGGCTGCTGTGAGTTTATTTAGTTGATGTTAAAACTGAGTTTGGGGCCTGTAAAAAGTTTTTTTACAGCCTTGTAACTGAGGTTCTGCTGTTAAATTTGATGGGCAACATCACTATCAGTGTATTGATACACACCAAGCCTTTATTAGCAGCTCCAGAAGGGGGGACTTTGACCATTTGGGGGACTTTGGGGTTCAAGAAGTAAAAGATCTGAAAAAAAGAAATTCTTATAGCCCCACTCAGCCTTCATGCTGAATCACTGATATTCATTTTTTCTATTTTGAGGTTGACATACAGATATGTCAAAAGCAAAAAAGGAAATGGCCCCAAAAGCCATGGTATTTATTGCACACTATGTACAGCAGCAGCTGCCATTATATAGCAACAGGTGGAAGGAGGAGAGGGGGCTGGCCATGGTCACTGCCACAAAGAGGAGCAGGCAGAGGAGCAGGAAGTGGAGCAGGCCTGTGACAGCGAAGCCAAGAAACCGAGTGAGCAGGAGGAGAGTGTAGCTGATGCAGTAAGCAGGGAGAAGCAAACAGGAGAACAGGGACTCTCAGGAAGGACACAGGGTGGCAGTGTGTGTGTGTCATGCCATGACAAATTAAATATAATTCAATTACTGCCAATGATAATACGATAACATAATCATAATGCTATCATAAAGTGAGACCGTTAGCCACTGATAATGCTCTCTCAGTCAATTAATGTCAAATAGTGTAGCATTTGCTATTTGGCATTGTTTTTGTAGGCTCACATTGCTCCCTTATTCTGTCACTACTTAAGATGACAATTCTACTGTTAAGTAGCTAACATTAGCGCTGGCTAAACAGTGAGTGACCTGGGTCCATATCGTATCATAAAATTATTAAGTCAGTCAGGAGCAAGTCAGCACACTGGTCTGCTTGCTCTGGCCCACCAGTCCATGGCACTTACTACTAAGCTGGGGGGCTGGTCTGATTAAAAAATGCCAAGGCCCATTTTTTGTCCCAGTCTAGCCTTGCCTTTGGTGATACTGGTGATGAAACTTGAAAGATACAAAAGTGAGAATTTTCACACATTATAACTGTGCACTGTATTGCACTCAGTCTGGCTCCCATTACACCCATACAGGAAGTACAGAGAGGTCTCTTTTTTTCAAACAAAAACACACATCTGATTTCTTTATTTATCCTTAATCCCTGGTTGACACTTGTCCAGAGTTACACTGTGGTGAGATCTCACCTCCTGTGAGCTGTCTTGACACCCTCATTATCTTGCACTGTGTCTGATCCCACTTTACACATTCTTTACTCTCCTTTTTTCCCCTGCCTGTGCGCTCTCGTTCTGCCTCTCGCTGACTTCTCTTACTTTTAAAGGGATGGGACGAGTTCCTGTTCTGGCACAGGGACAGAAAAGCAGTCTTGGCGTCTCTCTCTGAAAGATTTGGCTTCTGTAAAATCAACTTAGAAATAATTTATTGAGCTCCTGGGGTTTAGCATTTTTGGCAGCGTAAACATTGTGTTTTTCTTTCTGGATATAAAAGACACTTTTACGGTGCACTAAACAGCAGGAAAGTGTTGTGATAAACTGTTCTACTTTCATGAACCTCTCTAAGGTTACATCTCTGATGCTTCAAGTTTTGGCTTGAGCCCACAGGACTTTTTTGCACTTCAAAAGGTGGGCTGGTAAAAAAAGAATAATAATTAAGAATGCAAACCTCATTAGGCTGCCCAAAAGCAGCAAGACTAGATACACCCTCTGACATGGCTTAAAGCCACCGTGAAAAGGGTGTTTTTTAAGCCTCTGACAATGGATTTATCTTTAGTGTGTTGTGTTTCTCCATCAATTAGGTTTCTGGTCCATTGAAGCCATCGTACTTTGTACAAGAGTACATCCAGTGGCCACAAGATCATACAAAATGAGCAGAGCCAGAGTCAGAAAAAGGAACACAGAGAGTCATTTTGTGTCCTCTCCTGTGTACTTTAGTTTAATGACAGCCCAGAGTTGCACCATTAAGTGGCTGCTGTGTCCTAACCTGTGCTCTGCAATTAAGGCTCATTTTTTTTGGTTGTTACCAATTTTCACCAAAAAATAAACATATTTTTTTAAGAAGGCGAGAGGAAGAAGGCTTTAAACTGATGTAAGCACCCAGAAGACTATCCACACCAGAAAATAACAGCATTGGTTCATTTTTTAAACTGACTAAAAATGACTATTTGTTTGTTGTCCTGGCATGGATTTCTTGTTGTCTTGTAAATAATAACTCTTGCACATCAAGAGCAAAGAAAAAAGAGGTTTTCCTGCACTGTATTGTCACACTAAGCAAGAAAGCTGGACTCAGTGGTTGCCATAACAAACAACAGCTTTATCCTAACCTTAACCAAGTGGCTTTAGTTGTCCAAATCTAACCAAAACATAACCAGAGATGTGGCAGATTAGAAAATTGTTTTATAAATACACTGTTAAAAAATCAAGTGAACATTTAAATCACACATCAGATCTTGATGAACAAATTATTCAAGTCGAAAATCTGATGTACATTGTGTAATCTGCTGAGAACAAAATGACGTCATCCAAAGTCATCAATCCATTGAAAGCTGGATTCAAAATCACACTGAAAATCAAGGTTTAAATTTGAAATCACTGGCTGATCCAGCTTGAGTGTGAATTTTATCACAGCAACTCCTACTGTGACTAAGTAGTGTGTATGGCCCTTGCGTGCCTGTATGTACTCCCGACAATGTCGGGGCATGCGTCTGATGAGTCTGTGGATGGTGTCCTGGGGGATCTCCTCCCAGACCTGGATCAGGGCATCAGTGAGCTCCTGGACAGTCTGTGGTGGCACTTGGCAGCATCTGATGCACTGATACATCCCATAGGTGCTACCTAACAGGAGTGAGGGTACTGTTGGCTATGACATGGAGGTTTGTGCAACCCTCCAAGAACATGCCTCCCCAGACCAGCACCGCCAACGTGTCATGCTGGAGGGTGTTACAGGCAGCATAATGTTCACCGCGGCATCTCCAGACTCTTTCACACCTGTCACATGTGCTCAGTGTGAACCTGCTCTCATCTGTGAAGAGAACGGGGTGCCAGTGGTGGACCTGCCAATTCTGGTGTACCACCAGGAGAGACAAGGACACTAGCACACAAAACCAGAGAAGAGCCAGGAGGGATGAGGAGAAGGCAACTGTACGTGGACACCACATGCAAAACTATTCCCTTTTAGTTGGTTGTCTTATTTTTGCCTCTCCATTGCACCTTTTGTTACTTTGCACCAAAGCAGGTGAAACTGATTCACAATCACTTGTGCTTCCTAAATGGGCAGATTGATATCCCTGAAGCTTAAGTGAACACTGTGATGATTAAGTGTTCCCATAATTTCTTTGAGCAATGTATTTTCTTCAGGGTCATTTGTATGTGGTTTGGTAGGCGCTGATAAATGATGTCATCCTGCAAATTGTGGTGCCAGATCAGGGAAAAACAGATACTCAATTTCTCTTTCTTTGGAAAGAAATGCCAAACAACATATTTTGCCCTTAAAATTTAAGGACTTGGTGCTTCCCATGCATAAACAAGACTAAGAGCCTCAAGTGGCATAGAGAAAAAGCCAAAATGAGCCAAAAGTCAGTAGAAGTGAGTATCTGGGAACCATAAATGTCTGTAAAAGATTGTGCCAATCAATTCAGTAGATGTTTCATTGGAAAAATGAAAATATTGACCTGCTGATGGCACTAGATTAAAACAGAGACTTGCATTGGGATTAGAATCTTACAGTTCCCACGGGACCCAACAGTCTACAGAGGGAGACTGGAGCATTCATGTGCTGTGTGTCTGTCTTGTCATTTTCATCCTCCCAGACTTTGCCAAACTTGCTTGTGATGAAATGTGCACTACAGATCAGGTACTTTCCTGACAGTGTCCAGTTCTTTGGTTGAACCCAAAGTAATAAAATGACAGTCATGCATGTCATTTTATGTCTTTGGTTTGACCACTGCTATTCGTGCTTTGTGCTGGTTTGTTTCTTTCGGGAAACGATAGACTTTTATTTCAAGTTCTAAGTTTTGACCTCATTAAAAGGAACAACCAACCACTACGCATTAAGGTCCTTAAACTAATATTGCCATTTCCCACAGTGTGTATTTCAATTCAGGAGGACTAAAATTCAGAATTTAGGCCTTACTGAGGTGGTGGATCGACCAACTGGCTGAAGACATCGGCATCCCTAGAGCTAGCACTAGCATAGCTAAAAACAGGCAGTATGCGTAATATGTTCTATACCCACGAAACACTGATTGCATTAATGAGGTTGTTCTCATGCATTGTTTGTATGTTTTCCTACGAAAGGTAATGCACAAATATTTGTAACCCACATATTTGGGAAGGCTGTAATCACATGACCAATGCGCTGAAGGGCGTAAAGGAAAAGGTCCAGTTAGGAGGCAGATTAGGGCAATGGATGGGTCACAAAACACAGGACTTTCCCCAAGGACTTTCCCTTAAAAGAATCGTGTTCTATAAACTTTGAGTCACTTCAAGGTACATCTTTACCATGTTTCTTTTCAGTAAACCTAACCACAGTAGCTTTACTTGCCTAGGCCTCATCTCCATAACTTCATGTTGAGTATCAAACTTTACTTTAAGGATATTGATCATGGGGCGCTAATTTGTAGGATATCATAGAAACTGCAGTGTGTAAATTTTTGCAGGATCTCATGCGAACCGTTGAATGAAGAAACGTTGCATTAATGCATGACATAGACTGCAAACCCACTGGTTTGCTCATTTTGTCTCAGTAGGACCCCTTATCTGCCACATGTTTACCATTTACTGGGACATTTTCTCATTATTGTCCATTATTGCTGTGCGTGACGATGTTTTATTGACCATCTTTTACTTCTGCTCCCAGAGGTGAGAAGTAATCAGTTGTTTCAGCGGAGAGACTGTTCCGATATCGCACTGCAGTGTGCACCATTCGAATATGTAATGTCCCCAACATGAACATGTTTAGACAGATTGATGTATATTGCAGATACTGTCTCAATGTCCTGAAGCCCTCTGATTGCTAATTTCACTTCTATCAATATAGCTCTACACCATGCTATACTCCCTGGAGAAATTAAAACTGATTGATCACTTGTATCTAATTCCTTCCGTCCTTTTTTTTTTTCTTCATTCTGAATTTTCCACATACTAGTGATCGAGATGCATTTTGCCTCCAGTTTCCCCTCCAGGTGAAAGGAAACAACCAAGTGCAGTTTCATTTGGGAAATTAATTTTCAGGCAGACAAGTCTGGCTGCCTCTTGATATGGCAGAGGAGGGGGTTTGATAACTTGTAATTGACCTTGTTGTTGTAGCACACTTCCAGGTAACGGGTAAATTCAAGTGGGCTGTAGTGTCTCCATGCAGCACATACAGTGCTGTAGAGGCATTTTAATGAAAGAGCCTGCTGGCATTTGCAAAGTAGTTGGTGCTTTTAAATGAGGCATTCGTGTTGGTGCTACAGGCCCTTTTGGTAGAAAAATCAAAGTACACTCTTGTAAAACATGCATTTATCTTTGAAAATAACATCATGTACAAATCCATCTCTGACCTTTCAGAAATGTAATTTGATCAGTATCAGTGTGGCCAAAACGAGCAGAGCTGGAGATGAGATAACACCACTTTCTGATTGATACGATGATATGATTGATATGAAGTAGGCTAATCCTGGCTTTAAATTACCAGCAGTTCTCTGTTCTCATACATAATGCATTATGCAAATAGTTGTGGTATAAATATCTTAATCATGTATGTCCTAAATAATGTGTCGCTGCAGGCTTCAAAGCAGCCACCTCCTGATTGCAAGATATCCCTGCCCCTGCACCTGTTTTGATATTTCATAATTTCAAACTGAAGGTTTCTTTTATGAGTTGAGCAGTTTTGATGACCTGGATACATGAGGTGAATTCACAACTCACTGTTACTTGTATTGTTTTGAATTCTATGCTCTTTTCGTTTTGCTGTCCTGCTTGATACAGTAGTTAATGTTTTTATTGTTCATATTTTTTTTTTAATTTACTGTCTGAAAAGACATGGCTTTCAAGATGCAGCAACAACATGTCCATAACCAGTAATGGAGTTCTGTAATAACTTGGGGGCAGTAGGAGCTGGCTGTGAAAGTTAAAGTTCACCTCCAGACATGTTTTAGAGTATACTCTGCTATGATTTATGTTTTGTTAACATGGTTTTCCTACACAAAAAGTAATGGGAAAAACAACTCTGAAAATGAGTGGGAAGACTCATTTTAGTCTCAGAATTTGGTCCAAAAACATTTAGAAACTCTAGAAGAACATGATTAAATCATTTTATTCCCATTCAAGTTAGCAGAGCACTTAAGTTAAAGTAGGCTACCTTGCTTGGCTAGGTCTCAAGTGTGTCTGCTGTATGAGCCCAACAATGTGGAAACACTGAGTGTCTGGCTGAGTGTCTGATTAATTTCATACGCTGCAGTTCAACTTTTTTGGCCTCGTGCTACTGAGCAATCTTCATCAGAATGAACAGTCCTGCCTGCAACGCCGTATCCAGTTCGCTTTATACATCCGTGGCTTTCTCCAGCACAGGCACGGCACTACTACTACTTGGTTGACTGATGAAAGATCAGCATGCATCAAGATAGCTACTGTTAGCATTGGAGGAATCATGGGAGAGATTCAACCACATGTTTGAGCTTCACGCAGGGCCAAACACAGATTGGGAATCTGAAAGCAAAATCAGCAAATAGCAGGCGTATGAGAGCGGTAAGTGTAGTTACATCTTTATGTGTTTATGTTTGTCAGATTGGTAACTTGTAGGCTAACTAGCAACGGCTGACACAACGTTAATGGTTATGAAACATAAAATAGTATCTGCTACCATGGGTTTTTTGGTAGACACTGAAACGAAGCTCCGTGGTTGGATTTACATCCAAAAATTGCTCAGTCTACCATGTTTGATGTCAAAACCTTCACCATGCTAAGGCAAACTCTGCTATCTGTACTGCCAAGTCCTCTCTGCGGTGGAGGTTTCAGGTTTCTTTGCCAGTGTTGCGTTGAAGTCTGTTCCCCCGACAATATGTGTTTCTCATGTTAGATAAGTATTAGCTTTTGTGTTAGTGACGTATCGAATCAAGCTTGTCTGGGGCACATTTGAATCTCAAATTCTGGGTAGAATGTGAAAACACCTCTCTAGTGACAAATTTTTCCACAGATACAAATTATTACAGTCAAGGTCAGACATTTTAGAGGACATAAACATAAGAAAAATGCATATTGACATCGAGGGAATCTTTAAATTATCACGGCAAACTGTTGTTTATGGAGCAACATTATCAAATATTTAGAGGCATGTTTGTGACCACCTGATGTAAATCCAATATTCTCTCTATTTTAACTCTGTTCTTGAATTCTAGTGACTACTGAAGCAAATTTCTGTCTCTTTAGCTGCTAAATTCTGTCTTCTTCTAGTCTGTCTGCTGTTTGGTGCTGAGCTATGTGACCGACAACTGACAAAAACAGTAAAGTTGCAGCAGCTTGACAATTAGCTGCAAGTCACTGTAAAGCTCTGTAACACCGAGCAGAGCTGCTGATCCAGGTTATGATTCTCTGTAGGTTCATCATAAAAAGTGACCTCTTTCACATTTTACATTATTTACCTCTGATGCTTGGTAAAGTATAACTATAAAGTAACATAAAATTTAAATTTGAGTAAAGTACAAGTGCTTAAAAATTGCACTGAAGTACGGTCATTGAGTAAATGCACTTAATTACTTTCCACTGCTCCAAACATTAAGTGGGGTGCTGTATCTGGAGAGTTTTTGCCATCAGATGGACCATGCTGTGTGGGCTTTTTGAATGAATCTGCATAACAAATGCGTTATCTTCAGCAGGAATGACCTTGTTGAGTTTCGGCATTGATCAGCACATCGACTCATCCACTCCGATAACTCTGAAACCCATTTATCATAGGCAAGGTTTTAGCCTGCCACGGCTACATTTACTGGCAGAAAATCAATCTGTTCTTATCAGTTAATACACCGGCGGGTCATGGCAGGAATATGTGAACATGTACAGTACAAGCCAAAGCTCTGATTAGAAAAGATGGAAATGTTCAGTAATGGGGAAGGGGGAAAAATGAGACTGGAGAGAGGTTAAATCAGAAACACGCGTGACTTAGTACAGTCCAGCACTAATTCCCCATCATACATCATAACTATTCTCAGTTGAAGAAATGTTGTAAAATTCAGTGTATTGCCAGAGTCTCCCAGGAAACCTCCCGGCTGCCTTCCACTGCCTGGGAAAAAAAAAGGACAAAATTTGAATTTTTCTTTTTGCTTCTTCAAATACTTATGGCAGAGGAGTAGAGGTGCAGCTGTGGTGCATAGTTGCCCACAGTGCACGCACACTGTACAAAGCAGGACTAACTTACAATGGCTACATCTGTATGTGAGGTAGTCGTTTTCATTTGCATACTGTAATGCAGTCTCATCCTCAGTGTCTGAGCCCAGCACACACACTCACACAGCCAGACAACAAATGTTGCCATAGGAGTTGACTTGTTGCAAACGGAGAATTTCCCACAAGGCTTGTACGTTTATATGGTATAATGAAGCAATCCCTAAATGGGCAAATGGGGTGTTTGCAGGTGGGATTATGTGTGTGTGGTGTATTTAAGATAAACATGAGGAGAAGGCGAGAGAGAAGGAGGGTGGGCTTCTTTTTTTTTTCCATGTTGTGGATGTATCAGGTTTTGGCTGGATTAAGTAGTCTCTTAATTACATGGTCTGTTTGTTGTGGGGAATAAATAGCAAGCGGCAGAATTGTGCTTGGCATCTTAGAACAAAGCCCATGTAACAACGTGTCATTTGCAATCACAGCTTACAGCACTCAGAGAGACAAAGTCAATACCTCCTAATGGACACAGGAAATCTGTAACCTGTCCCGTTGTCTGGGCCAGAATGCTTATTCGGTGCAACTGTGACGGCGCTATTTATTCTCCGAAGCTCATCAACTGCATTATGACTGAGGGTTTGTTTAACCGAGCTTCATCCTTAAATTGATGCAGAGGTTTTGGTGAGCATTGTTACTGCAGTCAGTACGCACATTAAATGATGGTGTGTGTGCGCAACATTGACTTTGTTTATTAGCACTCAGAATCCCCTCTAAAGGGTCAGCGCAACAAAAACACAGAGATTAGTTTTATATGCTGAGGCCGACAGTTGTGCTTCCAACCTGATACACTGGAGATGAATGAAATTGTGTTTGTGGTTCTCAAGGCTTAAAAGAATGTGAAAAACTCCACCACAGTGGGCATTGGAAAAAACAATGCCTCGGTCAGTCTGGATAATCCACAGCACACTGTGCACAGTTTTTACAGAGACTATTTCCTAGGCATAGGAAAACATTATCTTATATCTTGTTTGTTGTGTGAAGGGTAGGTAAAACTAAGAATAAGGTCCTTTATTTTGTTTTACTGTACTGTTTGCGAAGATCTAATGTATACAAAGCCATCCTCATTCCCAGGTCGTCAATACCGATGCGGTTTCACATCCCTGAGCATATGATTACAACATGCAAGGTGCCTTATAGTGTATTTACTATATGTACAGCTGAAATACATTGTAACATTTGGTTAATGGTATCAGATGGTCACAGTTAGGTTTAGGCAAAAAACCTTCGTGGTTAGGTCTAGAAATAAAAACAAATTCCATACTCTTACATACATGATTAATGTCAACTAGTCCATACCCATTGGTAGCTTTGTCACCTTCTACCTATGCCAATCCTCAATGCCTATGTGCAGTTTCACATAGACTGACCACGTCAGTGAGTAGAAAACGTGGGACAGACAGAATGACTGACTGACAGTTTCCGTGATTATGTACAGCATACTATGCCATGACTTAGTTATACCAAAAATTAGAAAAACGACATTGGGCCACAGGGGGAGCCACAGCGATCGGTCGCATTTTAGCCATTTTTAAGCATTTTTCTGTTGTTATAGCGCCACCCAGTTACCAATTAGAGTTACATTTCTCCAGTCACCTTGAGGCGTCCTGTTCTACATATCTACCAAGTTTAGTGAAAAAAAAAAAAAAGAGATCGATTTTAAGTGTTTTTCAAAAAATTCAAAATGGCGGAAAATCTATATAACTGGAAGTTATGGGTTCTTGAGGCAAATGTGTTCCTCATGAGGAGAGGCATCTCTGTGCAAAGTTTCATGTCTCTACGACATACGGGGCATGAGATATGCCCATTCAAAGTTTGCAATTTCAACTGGTTGCTATAGCGCCCCCCTTTGGCCAATTGATGTAATATTGCTTCATTCGCATCCTCCCATGACCCTCTACCACTGTGCCAAATTTCACATGGATTGACCAAGTCAGTGAGGAAAAACGTGGAACAGACACACAGACACACACACAGACAGAGTTTCCGTCATTATAACATGTGCTACAGATTAGGTCAGCTCACAAAACACGGGACTTTTCCCCCACGAGAGTGTGTGTTTGGAACCATGTGAACTTTGAATAAACTTTGACTACCTTAAGGTACGTCCTCACCATGTTTCTTTTCTATTTTGCTAATTTGTTGGATATCATACTAACTGTTGTATGAGGATCTGTTGCATATTGTTACATTAAAACAACATCAACTTTCAGATCCATACATGACATGAACTATTGTCTCCTGGGTTAAATTCATGTTTTGTTTTATCCACCCACCTCCTCTGCATTCTGCCCTATGTGGACTTTCTTGCTCTTCATGCTACATGAGTTGCTTGTGGCATTAAGTTAGTTGAAAGCCTGTCTGTCTCATGAACAAGTAAAAGGGTGTCTTTGGCATCAATATCACATGCAGAGGGTGTTGTGGAATGAAGAGACTCAAACCACAGTGGATTGGACATTTGAGGGTTCACTCACGAGAAAGCCAAAGAATTGGTACATCATGACTATTTATAGTGTCTGACAAACAAGCATTGTCAGTTGACACGGCTACAAGTTTTCCAACAGGGGCGGCTGGCCAATAGAGGGCGATAGGGCGCTGCCCCTCCTCGAGCCACAAAAGAAAAGAAAGATGATGATAATAAATGTACGATTATCATCATTATTATTGTCATATATACACACAATATATTAATTATTCTGATCATTTTCACTTGAAACAGCTCGTCCTGCCTCTGAATATCCAATCAGCCGCAGTGTGCAGTCAAGTTCTTTGGGGCGATATCAGCCTGGCTGGAAATCGCCCTGACTCACTCTCATAGACTTTCATGTACAGTAAAAGGCTTTTTTTTCTAAATGCAGGCACTCCAGTGCAATCTCTATGGGTTCCGGGAGGGCTCACCCCAACATGTTTTCGTCATACGTAAACCACCAAGTATCATTCATGTGCTCCTCAGATGGTCTGATTTCCCATGTCGGGAAGTCATTCTTACTTCATTGTGTGTTCATGAGCGTTTAAGTTGTAATGTGGAGACATCATGGACGTTACAAAGAAGATGTGTTGACTTTTATCACTCAAAATGTTTAAAAACACATCGTCAACCGTTTCCACTGAAATATTGCTTTATGGTCGGAAACTCATTTTTCCAATT
The DNA here is from genome assembly GCA_026686955.1 of Epinephelus cyanopodus. Taxonomy (NCBI): domain Eukaryota; kingdom Metazoa; phylum Chordata; class Actinopteri; order Perciformes; family Serranidae; genus Epinephelus; species Epinephelus cyanopodus. Next base: position 32,752,096 of record CM048920.1, on the reverse strand, counting down.
ATTCCAACGTCACATGAGGCAGCGTCACTGCGCAGCGGTCACATTCAAGATCAACATGGCTAACGTTTCCAGCTGATCCAGGAGGCTTTTTAACCATATAGGTTAAAAAGGAACGACACATAGTGCGTTCAGATTCACACCTGTTCTTCTCTATGCATTTTCTCCGCGAACATGAGTCATAGCAAGAAGCCACACATATTAGGGATGTCCCGATCCAGCTTTTTCACTTCCGATCCGAAACTGATATTACAGTCTTGAATTTTGGCCGATACCGATACTGATCCGATCCAAGTGCGTATTATACATATTCACTCATTTTGTTGTCAAGAAATCTTTAAAATGTCTAACACTAAAATTAAAATAGCAGCAAGACTCCACACACTTGTGCTTTGGCCCCCTAATAAATAAAAAATAAATCAACACCACAAAACATTGTTGACATTTAACAAACAATGCAGCCTTTCCTTTTCAGTTATTTTAGTAGTGTCAGTGCCAGCCTGGTGCTGCTGTTTCCTGGGACCAACAGAGGGGACAAAAAACCACACACAATATTGTACAACTGTTTAAACAAGCAATAGTCCATCCATGGCTCCAGTTTCACTTATTGTGCCCAAAACAATGCCATCAGTGCTCTTTACTTAAACCGTAAGAGTGTAAACCAAAAAACATCACTCTCAAAAAATCAGAGCAGAAAACAAAGTTAGTCAGTTAAGTCAGTTAACTACATTGACCGGGACTCTTCCTACCCTTCCCTCCATATGTCTGCATGCTGGCCTAGTGGATTGATCGTAAGTGCTGGAGCGGATCACTGGAATGTACTGCTTGAATCGCGGAGCGCTGGGCTGGCCGGAAAACTTGGATCGGACTCCGTGAAAAACTGGATCGGAGTTCTGGGATGGGCATTTTTCTATGCAGTCCGATCCGATGCACGTTTTTTTGCTAATATCTGCGGCCGATCGGGACATCCCTAACGCATATCACGTGAAACAGCGAATCCACAGCTTTTCAACAAGACCAGGCAGGGAGAAAAAAGGTAAAATTACACTAAATTTATGTATAATAAAGCTTTCATACAGCTTTGCACACACATTACTCTTGGATGGATAACTCGGGAATGCAGGGTCGCACAGAAATGCCACATATATCACATGAAAGTGCAGGAGCAGAGCTTTCCAGTGATACCACACACATCATTGTGCTGTCATCCCATGCTATAAATACAGATCGATTGTCTACAAAATAAAAACATTACGAATTTCTTTACAACCCATTATACAGATCTTGTTATCAGTTAATTCATATAGTGAGGAATATCGTATCTTACCACGTCTTAGGCTTGCCTGTGTTTCTCCCTGTCTATCCACATTTGTAGTCCGGCTTTCAAGATGCAAATATCTCCATATTGTCCAGTTGACACCCCATCAAACTTTGTATGACAAGACCAGCCACTTCACCTTTGCGCACCCAGACAACTGAGGCCTAATTATGCATGCTGACAGGGCCGTAGTCACCATATACATTGAGGGGGACACGTCCCTCCTCAATGCCCAAAATGTCCCCCCAGTATATAACTGAAACTGGAAAACAACAACAAAAAATGTTACTATGTGATGTGCATTGTTTTAAGTTGTAGTGTATGCCTGCATTTATTTCTTTACTCAGAACACAAAATGAATTTCCACTTAGCTATAATAAAATGTTTTCTGATGAAGACTGACAATGACTCAGTGAGTCATTATTCAATTTTATTTGATTAATGATAAAACATGACTCTATTCACATTTGTTCGGGCAAACTGATGAAAATTAGTCTGTTGATGACCACAGTGGATTGTTTAGTCATTGCAGAGCCAAATTAATTCAAATTAACCCATTGACCGGGTCACCTCAGCCATCATCACAACAAGTGCCCCCCCTGAGAAATTTGGCAGGAGCCGCCACTGCTTTCCTATACACATTAAAAGATATTTCCTGTCACTTAAGCTGCTTTTTCCTGTTATTTAGATAACCAGTTCTGGGAACAATTGCTTCTGCTTGCCCACCCAAATTTGGTCAGACTCATGTCAGGTCATCTGGCTAAAGTCACATCCGGTCATCTACACCATAAGAGTTTGTGTCAGGTCGTCTACATTATAAGGGCGTGACAAAGTGTCAGTATTTGACAATCTTAGAATGAGAATGGGCTTAATGGAGGGCTTTTTAGAAAAATAAAATCACTTAATGCTGATTTCTTTTGGATGACTATGAACCTATTTAGTTTTGCTTAATTTGCCAAGTTTCACAGAGAAGGCAAAATATTTTGTTTTGTTTTTGTTTGCTGTGAAATAACCTGACTTTGAATTGAAAAGTAATGAAATGTTGGACCACTGCATCCGTGCTTTGGTGTCTTGTAAACCCATGAGGGTTGGGCACTTTATGTGCATAATACAGAGATAAAGAAAAAAATCAAAAACAACCTTTAATGTGGATAAATCAGTCTGTATTTAAATATAAATTAATATGAGTGATTCCTACAGTATCTGTTGTCCACATGCAGCCGTTGTATGAGAAGTTTCTCCTGCAGTTTATCAAACCCCTGCAGCCGTCTGAAGGCAGTAAGACACATGTGTTAATAAATCTGCAGCTTCTGATTTAAGAGGTGTCGCTTCAGAGCGCAGCACCATTACGCACAACCGTCTACAGTGTTTACCTTCATTAAATCACGTGCAAATGACATCAGAATACTGAATAACCACATACACGTCTACACACATCAGACATGTACTTTATAACTCAGTATTCTGCCTGAAGTCAGATTACTGGAGCTCATTAATCTTGTGCGTCATGACCCCCTTAACATTTGTTTTCTTCAGTTATTTCAGAGTTTTGTTCTTGAAATGCATTACGGTGCAAGTGCTGCTTTACCACATTTTACGATATGATGTGAATTTATACATTGGATTTAGGACTGAAAATTTCTGGATCAATGCCATTATATAAAAGCTCTCAATGAACTATCGATTGATCTGAGGAAGCATCTCTATTTGTTAACTATTGGTGTCATATACAGTTACTGTTACAGTAACTTCTTGTAACAATAAGAGGCAGGGAGGTGGAAACATCTGTGTTATTTATGTGAACACAGCACAGTCGCCGGCAGATAATGTTGGCATTGTACATTTCTGCAAAACACAAATACATGACAGTTGCACGATTAATACATCATATCAATGTTTCTAAGGCGACATAGTATATAAGTTGACTTTGTAATCAAGAGGTGGAGGGGACGGTGGATGGTGTGTCTCCTAGGTGAGACGCCTGCCAGCTGCACATCCAACACATGCTCACTCCAACCATGTCACATGTTGACGCTTGATCATGGACTTTCCATGTCCACATACGATGTGTAAGGTACCCTGGGCGCGTTGGTTGTTGACATCCCGAGACATCGTGTCAAGTTCTCAAGACACCGCTTTCTTGGGTGAAAGTCTTTGCTTGTTGGACCCATTCACCACCCCTCCCGTGTGTCCTACTCGAACATTTGCCGCCTTAACTTTCATCCTTGTCCCACTGCGTTTCCCCCTCACACCACCAGGCAATGTTAAACTATAACTGCAACCAGCCACGTATCATGCTGATTTTCAAGGACGCCTTTTTTCATTGGTTTCTGACACCACAAGTCACTGCCCAAGTGTATGATTTTGACGACTTCGGACTTTGGCTGGCACATGACCTACACACCACTGATTGAGACCAACAAACAGGAAAACTGGTTTTGTTTCAGTGATTCATTGCTGTGTTTCCAGCAGCTTTTTAGGCATCAAATGCGGATGCTTTATAGTGACCTGTAGGGATAGTGGTATGAAAAGCAATTGCTTTTTACCAAGACATAGCTGCTTTTCCAGTAGGGATTATGCCCCCAAAATTGGGTATTTTAAGACAAAACATGGACTTTTCCTTACCATGACCAAATGAATATGTGCGTTAATTTACCACACATTAACCACAGCATTGCTTCAGTGTATCTACATAACATGCAAATGTAACATGTCTGTGGTTTGCAGAAATGTACAATGCCATTTTTTCTGCTGATTGGGTTGTTGAACAAATGATAAATGTTGTTGTTTTCCTTTACTTCCCCCTTTTTTGGTCAAGACAGTCTTCCTTTTCGATCTTCCCTCACACAGCAAGCAGTACTTACCAATACTAATACAATCTGGGTCATTGTTTCTGTCCCTTGTGTGCAGTAACTTCGTTACTGCTCAGTCAAAAAGGGGAGTTTAATTGGTTTATTCAGGGCTTCAGGGAGACTCAATCTCATGGTATCAAAGGTTCATGTAAACAGCTTAACCCCGGGGCTGCTCAATTGGTTTACACGTCCCTCTGACATGTGAGCACAACGGTGGTGATCAGCCTTCAACCTAAAGCACAACCTGAATTCGACCATTTATCTTGTGGTCTGTGACTAATGAATAACAGAGGTGGAAATTTACTGAAGCCAAGTGTGGTGGAGATGCGATCATCCACCCTGAACACATCACGCTGCTCTCCAGTAGTGTAATAATGGATGGTAGATGGCTGCCATTACGACCTTCCCTCTGCACGGCGGAGCACTGTGAGCCACATGAAATCAAATTACCGCTCAAGAGGAGGTTCACTCTCCTCGCCCGACATGTGCCCTGTCTCTCTATCTCTTCTCATATCCTCTTCCTTTTGGCCTCTTCTGCTAGCTCTGCATCCAGCTCCAGGGGTGGTTTTAGGAACTTCTGAGAATCAACTAAAAATACTCACATTTAAAGCTTTCCTCCTTCACAATGAAAACTGTACATTATAAATAGTCACTTTGTTAATTCAGTGTGATAAATAAAAGCCAAACAAACAACTTCAAATGACAGCAAAATATTCTAATATGCAACTATATAAAAATTAGCTTCTGTCTGTAACTCCAAGTAGCCCATATCCAGACAGATTGGACATCTAAGCCCCCATCTCTCCTACACAGGAGCAAGATGCAGACTGTGGTAGTTTGGCATCCCTTTTTAAATGTTTTGCATCTCTTTGTGCTCATTTTGCATCTGTTTTTAGGTGTTTTTGTGTTTCCACATAGTCAGTTTTTTCCACATAGTCAGTTTTGCATCTGTTTATGCTCATTTTGTGTCTCTTTGTGCTAATTTTGCATCTGTTTTTGTTCTGCGTTTATTTGATTATGGTTATTTTGTGCCCCTTTGTTGACATTTTGCATCCGTCTGTGCTCATTTTGCATCTGATTTGGGTTGTTTTGCGTTTCTTCGTTGTCATTTTGCATCCCTTTGTGCTAATTTTGCATCTGTTTTTGGGTGGTTTGTGTTTCCATGTTTTAGTTTTGCATCCCTGATTGGACACCTTGCATCTGTTTGTGCTCATTTTGTGTCGCTTTGTGCTAATTTTGCATCTGTTTTTGTTCTGCATTTCGTTGTTGTTGTTTTGTGTCCCTTCGTGGTCGTTTGAATAACTCTCCTACAAGACATGTCAACAGTTATACATGAGTTAAGTTCAGGTACCGTGGGCCTTTACCCTGTAGGCACTTTTAGTAAGCCTCAATGAAAGTCCAAGGGGGTTACTAATGCCACCCCATGTCACCCCTCTGGTTCTGCCCCTTCTAACCCCCCCTGTTTCTTCTCTCCTCTTTTTTCCATGTCTCCTCTATGACTCTATGGAAGAAGAGAAAATGTAGAAAACAGAAAAGTGCAGCGATCCTTTGAGATCTCATAAATTCAATATATTCATATTGCCTAGACTCCCTAAAAGTGCTTGGGAGTGCATTCAGTGAGTCCATAAGTCACAACATTGTCAGAGAGGCGATGGTGATGCATGAGGGCTTCGGCGCTCAGTTCATTCCAGAGCAGGTACTCTCCGTCAGATAAGCGCAACCTTAATTCCTTCCGCTGGCCTAATGTGTTTTTAATGCAGCTCTGTGACTTATGTTGCTGTCAGTCGGTCGGCCTCATAGGGATGCCAGGATGCTAGTGGGCGGCAGACAGGGACCAGGAAAAGGTGGCAAAGATTAATCGGAGCGGCTGAAACATAACACATTTGATCAAATCCATATTGACTTAGACCACTGAGAGGGCTGAATCTCTGGAAGTCAAAAAAAAAAAAAAAAAGGCAGGATGCTCGTCTTGTCTCGACCGCAGGATAAATGAGCTCAGTTTGTTCAAACGTGTATTTGATGAAACAATACGGATTGACCTCAGAGGCAATTGATGTCATCGATACCATGCGGAGGCAGGTAAATTTCTCATTGCAATGTGGTTTTGTGCAGACATTATTAATTGTCTGCGTGTTTTCAAGCTTTGGAGACTTATTGTTGAATCACTGCGCAGCAATACATCATGAGGCATGTGTCATATTGTGATTATCAGATATTTTATTTAAAACCAGTGGGAATTTACAATATATGGTTCTGCCCTCTAAAATGTCCCTGAAGAAATGTACAGGGCAGCAGTGGTACTTTCACATAGCCTTCATCTACATTTGTACCATTTAAAAAGATATATTTGTCTCATTCAGATCACTGGTAGAAATCACAAAACCACAGAATGCATCTGAGGAGGGGGGCTGCCATCATTTCAAGGCACGAAGAGGGGGAGGGGGGGCATATGCAATGAAATAGACAAAGGGCTATATTATTAATGTATGAGTATTGAGTAACATAACAGAACACTTAAATCCGAAACCACACATCGCCACATCTACATCCATAATGAACACATATTAAAGTACACATGCTGAGATTAACCCCTCTGATTCGACGCTAAAATGCACACACAAAAGGCCTATCACATATCAACACATCAGATGAAAGAATAGCAAACACATCTTACCCACAGAGAGATAGGCAGGGTGTGCACCCACACACTTGAGACATGCACAGTAGAATTGAAGGTGGCTGGTCAGTGGGTGTGGGTGACAGTGACCAGTATTGATTGGCTTGTTTAAAGTTTTCAGAGAAAAAAAAAAAAAACACAAACAGTTCAGGCTTTTATTTACAAAAAATAATATATCAGGCTCCAAAAGTTATCCAGACCACAGTCCCCCCATTTTTACAGTCTATGTCACAGGAAGTCCTAGTGTAGCTGACTGTCAGAAACACTACAGGGTTTTCCAAACAGTTTCTCTGACCCAGAGAAAACAGTGTGTAAAGAGGAACTTCTGCACTACAAAAAAAAGAAAACAGAGCTGTTTATTAATAACCTGTCAACGAGGCACTAATATTACAGTAGTTCCATTGTAAAATTGTAATAGGCTACATAAAATTGGTGCACTTACTGTATTTTTTCCTCTACTAGTTGCATCGGTTAGCTGTGGAAATTTAAAGATCCCCTCCAGACATGTTTTAAAGACACTCTGCTTCTGATAAAAGTTTGCTAGCTGTTAAGAATTCTTAAGCTTACATTCACTGCTTCTCTCTCATTGAAGAATACAGAAGTCCAGTCTTAGTGCTTAGGCCCCTGTAGGTTTTAAGTTCCTACATCACACTGGTGTAAGTTTCAAAGTGGACCACAACTGACTCCAAACTTTTGATGTCACAGAATCATGTGGTTTGTACACATTCAATGTGTGAACACAGAGAAACTTTCCCCCTTCAGGAGATGAATTTAAGAAGTTTTCAAATCGGTCTCCACTTCTTTCCCTGTGGGAAAAACTAAACATCCTCAAAATGAACTGTGTCCCAGAACAAAACTACTTGCTTCAGTCCTCCACTGGAGGTCCCCTCTGAATGCTTTAAGATATTTGATGGAATCTGTAAGAAATTTCTTTAGAATGGCAAGCATCCACATATACATTAAGGGAAGTTACAGCAGCCTGTCCAACAGGGAGGCTTAGGGCTCCCAACTTTTCATTTTTTATTATTATGCATTTCATCTGACAGCCTTTTCACCAGATACGTGTTGGTTGCATCTCCACTTACACCTGCTGCGGCTGTGCTGCGTTCCGGCTCTTTCTCAGCACTCCGGAGCCCTCCGCAACAGATACACAGGACTTCTATTTTTGCTGGATGCCGGAGCACAATGCAGCAATTCAGCACAGAGCAGATCGTGCGGGGCAGGAAGTCGAGCACAGAAACAAAATAAAACACAAGGTTAATTTTCAAAATAAAATACACAGTGTCCACGGCGGATCATATTTCCCTGCACTACACCTTGAAATCTACATAATGGGCAGAGGCGGGCCTTAAGTCAACAGGTCAGAGGTTCTCAGACGTCATTTCACTCTGTTAACACCATGGACCAGGAGATATTAATCATGGCAGTGCACTGAGATGTCTTCCGGCGGAGCTGCACCGCACCACACAGCAAACGCAGCTGGGGGGTATTGACAGACGGGGAGCACGCAGCTGATAGCCAGCACTGCCTTTCCGCAAAGGACATGCATCTGGCGTGAGACAACTTGTGCACCATTGCCTCCGGACGAGCTTCACCATGGTGTGCTATAGAGCAGACTGTTCAGCTCTTCTTCCGTTGCATTGTTTGCCCACGCCCTTCTAAACTTATTTAAGATCAACCAATTATATCCCATATTTGATGCATATGGAGAAAGATTGCAGGGTTGTTTAAACTCAGTCCCTGTTTGAATAAAGCCTCAAGTGTTTGCCTAAACCTTCTTGTCAAACTTCTTTGACAAGGGAATCCTTACGGCAGGCTCACACTGAACGCGGAAGTGTCCCAATTTGTTAATGATCAAACAGCCACCCATCAGCAGTCACATGGCCGTTCACACCAGAAGTGCATTTCTCCAAGCGATTCTGTTCTCTGCTCTGTTTACATCACATGTGGAGCTCTGTCACTGTCTGCTTGTGTGTGTGTTTATGTATGTGTGTGTGTGTGAGTGGCTCTGTTTTCTTGCTCTGTTTAGACACAGCTGACACATATGTGGAAGCATGGGATGCATATGTTATCTTTTATCATTGTCAGATATCATATTTAATATACACCCTATATTGTTTTCAATACATTTTTAGTGCGTTTTCTCGTCAGATTTCCTCACAGAAAAAATAGACCAGACACCGAATCTATTGCTGTATATCACGAGCCGGGAAAGGGCACTCTGCACCATGTTGGTTAACATGGGAGCCGAAGGCAAGCAGGCTGTACTTCATGGAGAATCAGTGTGCTCCGCAGTGCTTCCACATCCAGCATGAACCCAGCATAACACAAGGAGATTTGTACAAAGAGGCAGTAACGCCGTTAGTTTTGGCAGTAACTAACACTCTAACACGTTAGTTTTTAAATTCAGTAACTCAGTTACTTTACCAAACGATGCGTTACTCCGTTATTTTTGGCCAGGTTTTAAAACGGCGCGCAGCATGCAGTATTCCTTCACAAACTAAAGTTCCTTTTCACTAAAACATTTTAGCCCTAAACAATAAAAGACAGTCAGATAGAGGTATATGAACAGTTCTTACCAGAGCATCCTAATGAAACACGTCTCTCACCATCTCTGAAGTCACTGCCGACATGCTGGCCTCACCACAGTGCTGTAATGTTACAGTACACTAAGCGGTAGCGCTTCTGTAGATTTTTAGTTCCAGTAACGTTATATCCAGTGACGTGATATACATTGTTATCCCAAGGAAGCTTTTATTGTGGACAATGTCTGCGGTGGGCGACAAACTCAGCATCATCATGTAGCTCTTCAAATGTTCTCTTACGCTCATTTTCCATATTTGTATCCAAGTACCGTAGTTGTAAAATGTTTAGCTGCCTGACAGTGAGTGACTCCACTGTAGAAGACGGTTGCACGTTTTCTATACCGTTCAATTGTTTTGTTAAGCTGTAGTCTAACAGTTTCTTTGTTAAACTCCATCCACTGTCGCTTAGGCGATGTAGCTACGAGCCAATACAGTTAGGAAATGTTTTGGGCTGCAGGGCTGAGTTTCCCAAAACATATATAAAAAGTTACTTTTCAGTTTAAGTAACTGAGTTACTGACTGAGTTACTTTTTAATGAAGTAACTAGTAACGGTAACTAGTTACTATTTTTCCGTAACTAGCACAACACTGCTAAGAGGATACACTTAAATCATTTGATAGTCCATCACTTCAATATGGTTTAACCAGATCTCAGTTCTGGAGGTACTTACAAATATGACATGCCTTAAAGAGGATTTTTTGGTCATTGTTCCATAGCACCACAGCCACAACCAGCGGAAAACTTTTTGGCGAGGGACATGAACTATCCAGATACTGAGAAATGTTATTGTCTTCTGGGGGAAATAAAGCTCTGAGAAGTGATTTGGAGGGAGGTCTGGATTTATCATTTCAGGGGGAGATATGGGGTCAAATCTGTGGCAACTCTCTTACAATGTTTAGGGATTTGAGGGTAAGACCAATACAGTTTAAATTTCTGCATCATATTGGACCCTGAGTAGGCTACGTAGAATTGGTTTAAAGGATTAAGCAATTTGTTGGAAATGTAGGAGAGGTGAGGGCACTACGGTTATCCCCCAACATTCAAAACTTGTGGATGATGATTCACAGCTATGTTGTTGATGTTAAGTTTCGCATTTGCACTTTGTTTTGGGAGACAGTGGGGGTCTGTCTGCGCTCCCTGAAGATATGAAGAAATGGATCCATACAGCAATAATAGCGTGGCAGAATATTCTTAGGAATTGGAAAGCACAGGAAACACCTGCTTTTCAGAACTGGGTAACTGGAATGGGAAAGGTTGCTGTAATAGGACAGAGAAGTATTGGCTTAAATGGGGAAGGTTTATTGCTTTTATAAATGCACAAGTGTAAGGGTAAGGTGGAAGCAACTGAATCACAAGCCCTTTCAGGTGGACTGTACGTTTGTTTTTATATGTTTTTAAAAGTCCTCATCTCCACTGAGGTTTGTGTTTCTGTTTATCTTATTTATTTTTCTATCTATATATTTTCTCTTATTCCTCATAAAGCCACATTACCGATGTACTGAATTGTTGTTTTTCCCTCATGTTCTCAGGGTAACATCGGGTGGGGAGGGAGGATGTGGTAAGATTTGTTGAACTTGTTTTTGTACACTGGATTGGTGTTCATTGTTTGTTTTGCAAACTGAAAAAAAAATTGCAGCCGTAAAATCTTTTCAGATCACATTTTTGGATGGGGTATTACTCAACAATATGAATATTCATGGCTAAATGAGCAAGATGTAACGTACAGTACACATCTCGTAACTGTAAAGCAAACTATACAATTACATTTTAATACATGCACATTTGCAAAGGTTTATGTGTCTCCAACTTCCCGTCATCTGACGGTTAAATGCAATAAAATCCAAATATTTTATCTGTAGAAGTAGAAGTACTGTGGATCTAACTCTGCTGCAGTGAGCTCACTGTCCTTTGTGAGTTACCACTTGTTTTTTTTTTCCTCCAGTTCTGACTCTGTGGCCAGAGGTTTTGCCGCAGGGCCTCCAACATGCATGTCCCCAGCTCCACACGCTCACTTAAAAATGTTCAAAAAGAAGGCTTCTTTTAAAACATCACTATGCCTCCATTATTTTCTTGCTTTTCTTTTTCTGTAGTTTTGTCCCCCGGCCCTGATAATCCCCCACATCCTTGGCTAATCAGCAGGAAAGGAACAGGGCAGCAGTGTGCTCAGGGTTGAGTTTTAAAAATGCATGTTCTTCCTCTGAACACACACTGCAGCCCACAGGGAACCCGGCTCTCTCCCTCCTGTGGGGGAAGAGAACCACAGGCAGATAAAAACCTCCACACAGGGTAATGACATGCATGACTACCGCCTGCATGCACACGCAGTAGATCTGTGCTGAAGGTGAGGACATTTCCTGAGCGGAGCGCAGATAAACAGACAGGAGTCCAAGGCCATGTGTGTGAGAGGGTGTGGATGTCTGTGTAGGAATAGGGATTTGTTCAGGTTGGGAGGTCCTCTGCCAGCTAATTGTGTTTTCCCGGCCTTGTGCCTGCCAATAAATTGGCCCTGTGGTGTCTCCCCGGCTGGCCAGGCTGCCACAGAGAGGTCACAGGTGCTCTGGGAGAACAGAGCTACAGCACTGCATCCTGTATGAGGTGTTTAAAATCCTGATTTCCATCTTTTTTTCTCATTTCCATCAGGTTTACATATGTATTATTTTCATGTCAATGTAGTCACAGCAGCAACCTGGGATTCAACGACTCAACATATTCAATTAGAGCAATTTGTACCTGAAAGATGCTGAACTTAACCACGTTTTCCTTCACGTTATAAAATACTGCCTCAGGCCTTCCTTCCTCAGAAAGCTGTTTGTTTGTTAGTAAACAGATTTCAGGGAAAGTTTTTACGCAGCAAAAGGAAGATTTCTGACAAAGATCATTGACTGACATGTTGTATCTCTAATACATTCAGAGCTGACAGTGTGCAGGAACTCAACTTTGATTTCATTTTTTACTGTGTACCAGGTGCTGACAGCTTAGACTGATGCAAGGCTGGGGATACACTGTACAGCAGCCTTTTCAAGGAACATAAATAAATAAATTGATTGTAAAACTTTAGTGGAGGTATCAACTCAATGAGAGCTTTCTAGTTATTGGAAAGAAATATATGGACTACGGACTATGCCTTTTTGCGCATTTATGCTTGTGTGGTGTGTCTGTGTCACTCTGCAGTTACACCTCCAGAACACTAGTCGGTGGTAGGATGTCTGTGAAGCGCTGTAAAGTTTAGTTGATTGAAAACACCCCAAAACAGACATACAAAACTACAAAACAAACATGGCTTAACATGACATCACAGACAAAGCACTTGTCTTTTGCTGGACACATTTTCCCCACAAATACAACATGCTAATGATATTAGCACAAGCCTATGGCATTTTACATCGTATAAATTAGCCTAGCATCTAGTGGACATTTCCTTGACTCGTGTGAGGCCAGGGACAACAGCAACATTAATCAAAGGTAATGTTACAAAATTTGGCTCCATTACAATGCCCAGTGTTCACCAACAAAACAACGGTCATTTCTTAACATGTTTTCTAAACAAATACAACATGCTAACATTATTAGCACAAGCCTGTGACATTAAACATTATATAGCTAAATGGGCCTAGTGACAAGTGGAGATTTCCTCCACTCATATGAAGCCAGCATAAACCACACACAATACTTAAAATACTATTTTCTGGGAGCTTTATTGTCACTGGAATGTAATGTTTCTTATTTGTAAAATAAAAGTTAAAAAAAATGTTTGTTTCCACTGAGGGAAATGGTTTTCAGCTTACAAAACAGTGTAGGTACTGTGTCACTGTTGTATATTTTGTGTACATTTTTTTTCTTGACATGCACTGATGTATTACATGCATGTGTATATAATGTATATGATGTATTTTATTAACTGTAGTTTTTTTTTATTTCACCTAGATCCTCACATGACAGTCATGTGGCTGTGGCATATGTATTTAAACATGGTATCTTAATAGAAACAGCTTTGTCTGAAGGCAAACATCAGCTTGTTATGTGCTAATAAATTGCACTCGCAGGAGCAACAGTTTGCACTCAGCACCTGCCTGAAATAGTTTTTGGATGTGCTCAACTATGATGCTTTTTTGTGTTATTTCAAAAGTCCATTTTTTTACCAAACCTGATAGAATATGGGTTGTACATTATAGTGTATATTTCAAAATGCTCATCATTAAAGACAGCCTGCGTGCATCTCATCATGCTAACATGTTTCCTCGCTTCCCTCACTTGCTTACTCTCCCCGCGTCTTAGTTCCACCCACGGGAGACGAGAGCGGAGAAGGCGTGGAAGAGATTCAAGGACGGAGGAGGTGAAGCTGCCAAATGAGAAATCCTTGGTTCCATGGCGTTAGTCTCAAGAGACGTCAGTTACATATGACGTGCTGCACAACTGTAGGACCTGTCAAAACAACTGGTACAAATGTCCACATAAGGAAGCCTTCATTCTTCAAGATAAATTGTTTAACATAGCCGATTGTAAGTACTGTTATAATTATTGTGGATTTTAATCACCCTTTAGAATTCCTTTTAAATCTAATTTGTATAGGAGTTAGTGTTATGATAATACAGGCCAGCTGACAGTTATGTCTAATGTCAGACAAGCGCTCTGAGTAACAAAAGTTCTTTATAATATTCAGAATACTTTTGCAATAATCAGACTTCCACCATCTCTTCCCCTCTCTCTGCCTCTCTCACGTAGCAAGCAGCTTTATTATCCGCACTGCTGTGCTCAGATTTTCTGTAATTGGCTTTTGACCTGGAATATCTCTTAAAGTCTGACACATTTAAATCTCTCCCATCGTAATGTTCAGAAAAAATATTGCCCTCTGCAAATACGTAGGCCTAAAACAGGGCCCTGACAGCAAGCTCGTGCCTCTCTGTCCACACTGACTCATTGAATATGCCCGTTCTTTAACATCATATAAACAAACCACTGTGACAATTAGCTGTGCACTTGAGGTCATACTTTATAAGTACGTTACCACTTAAAAGATCGGTGAGTAGCCCACTTGCTTTCTTCCTACGCTTGTAAGGCTACTTTTAAACTGAAAACACATTTTTTGTTGTGATTTTTACTTGAAATTACACACAGTATAGCGTACAGCAAGTAGGTTGTTATTATCACACTTTCAGCTCCAGTTTGTGAGTGTGCGAGTTACATTTGGGTCATTAATGCATATGTTTACTGGCTGGGCAGGGCAGACTGGACATCATAACGGGCCCAGTTGGTGCAGGTGTTAAAAAACCTTGACTGCGCATAAGTGGTGTAGATATTGGTTGCATTGTCAATAAAAAACAAACTGAAAAACAAACTGCTGCTTTGTGTGATGCCACAACATTTCCAACAAATAATTTATCCTATATCTTCTGAAGTGTTACATTTATCACACACAAATTGACAGCGCATTATATTATATCTCATTATGTAACTATGTTCTATTATATTATCCAAAGATCCCTTTAAATGGCACTAGAGAGTAAGCAATTTGAGCACCAGAGCTTTTGATGAAAGACTTCTGTGAAGGACACACCTATGTGTCCTCGTTCTAAGCTCCTCCAGGAGCCTCCTCTGTCCTTGTCTCCTGGAGGTGCATTAGGGAATTGGAAGATCCTACCTGGGTCACAGGAGGAGAGAGGAGGAGGAATCATAAGTTAGCATGATGAAAAGGACCTCTTGCAAAGTTTTTGACCACTTGCAGTTCCCTAAAGTGATGTTTTTAGGAGTAGGAGTTTTGTTTGTTTTTTTGTATGTATTTTTGCACCCACAGGCAAAACAATGAATTGGCAATGTGAAGAGTGAGACTGCTGGTGAGCAAACAAAATTTAAAATAATTTTTAAAACTGGCTTTTTAAATGTTACAAAAATAAATTTGCATATTGGTAGAAAAACCCTGAATGTAAACATAATCTTTGTATGTTTACAGAAAACAGATGTATTAAGAAACCTGGATACAGCAGTGGAGGCAGGGCCACTTCCATACCTATGAAAGTTGCTTAGTGGTGCATGAAACCAAAATTGCTCTGTTTTTGCAGTATCAAATAACCCGGATAATCGGGTATAGATACCTCGTGTTGAAAAAAATCATTGAACTGAGTGTCTGTGTGCATCATTTGGGTACTATCCGTATTGCTTTGCACTCACCAACCGTGACAAAAAAAAGTGGCCTAATGATATACCAAGGCACTACTTCTAAGCTTTCAAACACATCATGATTATTTTATGTATTTTAGTGTATTGATTTATAAAAAAAAATCTGTGATAGTTTAAGATTCAAGACTGTTAAACAATGTACCTTTAATGTGCCCCTGTTTACATCCCACCCCAAAATCCTGTTACAGCCCAACTCACCAAAAATCATTGAAATCCTCAAGGAATAAGGCAGCTCAAGTATCTGTTACCATTGATTTTTTTCATGTGAAAATAAGATTTGAACATGTCAAGTGATGTTTGTTTACTGACTTGTTCCATACAGTGATGTTTTCATACATGTATTAATAGTAAACACGGTATAAATATAGTCTATTTTTATATATAATATATACTGTACACATATTTTATTGCTAAGTCCTTCATGATAAAGTTAAACAACACACACACACACACACACACACACACACACAAAAGATATTGCACATTGTTTTGTAGTGAAGGACCAAGTTGTGTAAGCATTGCTTCTGGTATCAATTTTCCCAGGGTTCAGCCACTATATTGCTATATTGTCTTGTTTATTCAGCTGAAATACTTCATAAAAGAGATGAATGTAGCTCATCAGCCAGGGAGAAAGAGAGATGAGAACACACAAGAAAATATAACAAAAATTTAATTAGGTGTATACTGTACATCACTGGGGAACTACAACTCTAACAATAAAAGTCCATCCCCACCCATAAATTTATCTCACAGCTGTCGGTATATCTGTCGAAATTTTCGAGAAATATTGCTCCCGAGGTGACACTGGAGGGAAACAAGCGCTAACTGGAACTCTTGTTTCAGCCTCGGGGTCCCAGCGGATGGATGCCCCTCTATATTTGTCTCTCCGATTGTTATTGTTTCGATCACATGCAACAATCGGGATGAGTGACAGCTGTTGGGATGACTGAAATTCATCAGGTTAACACATGCAGCAGCCCAGTACAATGAAAACTACCCACAGAACAGCTGGAAATGTATCTTTAATTACACACTTTATAGTATGTTCATTATCACATTGTATTTGTGTGTGTGTGTGTGTGTGTGTGTGTGTATTTTCATGGATTTACCTGTGTGACATTCATTTGTATTTCCTCATGTGTGGCTTATTTTGCTGTTCGCCCCCTCCCAGTGTTGTTTTGTTGTTACACCTAAGAATTCTCATTTTCTCTGAGCAGATGTAGTACTCCAGGGCTAAGCTGTGGACAAATAGCCGCATTATTTATCTCATTAGTGATAAATATAACCGGTTGCACTGCCACATTTGCAGGTAACAACACTGATAATGGCGCCTCGGCATTGTTAAGACTTTCCCTTTCCGTCCTTTTCTTCCCCCTGCCTCATTGCTGCGACGAGAGCCATTTCTGTGAACAACAGGCGCACAGTTTTATCTCCAGGCCATTTGGATTTTCACTCATTTTTTTCCAAACCTCATTTCATCTGTGTTGAATGGTGCTATCTTTAGCTGCAGGCTACGAGCTGTGACTGCCTTCCAGAGTGGCTCCACAGTGGTTACATGTACGCTGAATAACAATCACGTGTTGCTTTGATTGGACGCTTCATTAGCGCCTGACGTCACTGCTGTCACTGACTGTCCATCAACATGATGTAGATGGACAAAACTATTAAATTGGGATCTGCGCAGCTTGCTCCATCTGCTTGGTGATATGAATTAGAAAACAATTTTGTATTGATTTTTTTTCCATTGATTTCTCTCTCTCTCTTATGTGCCTGAAGCAAGCGGGCAAGTCTCTCTGATTGGCTACTTGGGCTCTGGCTGTGTTGATGTTGGTGTCTGGGTTAAAGAATACACTGTTCTTTCATCCTCTGCAAAGTTAAGCACACAGGACGTACCTTGATTACTTTTATATTTCACAATTTCTCCTTTTATGACAGTTGCTTGTAAACATGATTTTGAACTGCTGGCATGTTTTCTACCGAGAGGCAAGTGAAAGAAAAAAAAAACTGTTGATCCATTTTTTAAGTCTGATCTTAACTGTTTCTCTGTCCAGTCCCTTCTTTTTCCCTCTTCTTTTTTTGTGGATCTGTGAAACAGGTGGGGAAAGTTTTTGCCAGGTTTTTTTTCACTAATTTGTTTGTGAACTGTAAAAACAGGTGGAAGAAAAAATCTTGGCAACTGAAAGACATGACAGTAATGTTACATAACTTGCAAACTCACAATTTATTCAGAACATGGGGCACTGCTTCCTCTGACCGAAATTAACAACAAATGCTTTTTCCCCCTTTTTTTCATACATGCCAAAACTTTTTTTTACCACCTATATAATTTATGAAAAAACAAAAATAAGGAAAAGATTATCCTGGTAAAACCATTTCCACCTTTTCTGTAGTCAAATTTAGAAGAGAAAATTCATCTTTTTAATTTTCTATATTTTGTATCTATTTTATTTTATTTTCATTTTCAGTTATTTATTTATTTTATTTGAGGTTCAAAAAAAAAAAAGATTTTTGGTAACCCCAACTCTTTTTTAGCCTTCCCTCCTATTTGAGATTAAAAAGCACTATATAAACATTTAACACATAGTTTATAATATGCTATATTTGTAATCAGAAGCAAAGATATTTAAGAGTTTATCCATGAACAGTAGATGTCATAAAAAATTCTAAATCCCCCTATGCAGACCCTAATTACAAAAAATCCCAGTGTAGGCTCACTAAGAGCCATTTTATAGTCGACACAAAGGCACACAGATGCGAATGCATTGGGACGCATTGAGACACACTGGCCACCATGATGCGTGCTTGCGTCTCAAAATGCATTGTCCATTTTTTTGATAAGTGACGCAGCGACAGGTAATACCATGCTTTGCCAGCGGGGGTGATAATGCAAGCAACATACTTGAAAGTAACCACGGTTTGATATTCACAGAAGAAGCAGGTCTGTAATATAGCAAGGAGGAAAAACTTTGCAAACTTGTACGGGCACGCCCCCATTTATATAACAATTCTAGTGCCTTGCACTATAATAATGTAGCAGTACTAGCTAGCGGGAATGTACCGGTGACTCTACTACCAGCTATTGCGCGAGCAATGTGTTGCATTTCAAGTGTCACCTGCGTTGCTTGCGTTCAATGTGTCGACCATGAAAGGAAGTGTGTTGCTCGCGTGGCTTGCATTGCTTGCTCGTGTTGCATGCGTCGACTATGAAACGGCCCTAACTCTACATTTCTTTGTCCTTTAATTACTTTTTAGTGAACAAAAATAATATATAATCATATGACATATAAAATAAGAAAAGCATGTCCATATTCAGTATAATAACAATGTTTTATGGTCATTTCTGGGTTTTGATACCTTCATTAATGTATTATTGACCAGTTTGTGACAAAGGGTCACCGCTTCAATAGTCCTCTACATATTGGGTTTTAATAAGACAAAGGAAATGAGAAAATGTTTGAGGAAGAAAATGGTTGATACTGCAGTGATGATCAGCAATATTTTCACCACAAACAATGAGGAAGCAAAGCTAATAATGGAAAAAACACAAAGGTCAAGCTACTGCAAGGCCACAGAAAAATATGGATGTGAGAAACAGAGTATCACATCCTTCCTCCTTTGGCAAAGAGTAATCTCCACAAGCTTGCGTCCTTGAGTGACATAATGTAGTTACAGTCGCACATTCTCCAGACTGGCCAAAGTATTTCACGCACACTAATGTAGTTTAGTTTGAAATGAAATATCTGCAGCTTACTTTACTGCTCCCTCCGTCTCTCACTGACTGCTCTTCTTCTTTCTCTCCTCCTCCTCTTCTTCTTCTTCTTCTTCCCAGCTCAATCTTACACATTACACTCACCACTTTATCTCTCTCCCCGCCGCTTCTCTCTTCCTTCCTTGTCTCAGTTTCCAAAGGCTAATGCACTGAAGCAGATAATTATACACACCCCCACCCCACTTCCATACTGGCTTCTCAAACAACATCCCTCTCCTCCATGTGTGCACAGTGAACCTGCATTGATGCAGGAGAAGAGAAGACAAAAACACATATTCAGCGTACAGTGATAAATGAGGACACACATGCGGCAAACAAGCTGTCGTTGTGACATTGCTGGGGGCATTTCACCCCATTACCAAAATAGATCCATGTTATTTTGTGTTTTCCCATCAAATCACATCCTAGAATGCTGCGCAAGTTAAAAGCTTCAGACATCATTTAAACTAAGAGTGCAAAGACAACGCATTGACTTGGAGCTTTCTGGGGGAAGTTAGGAAGATGACATCATTTCCTCTGTCAGCAGTGGGCCTAATGGTCATATTTTAATGTGCAACAGCATGTCTAGATATGCGCAGGAGTGGAGTGAAGGTCAGCAAGGTAAAACAAAGTTAAGATGAAAGCCTTTTCCATATTCACAACCATATTTTGGGGGTTGTTTCAAACTCTAATTATCCCGACATAGCCTACAAATAGGAAATGTAAATGCCATAATTCATCTTGTCTTCTAAAGCCTTAAAAAAAAAATGACATGGTCCTCTTTTCTCATTTCCTCCTGGTTTCCTTAGTTTATTATTTGCCATTCAGTCCTCAGTCCTGTGCCAAAATAATTATTTGTGGGATATTGGAGTAAATTCTATTATTTTCTAAAGAGCTCCGCTGACCTTTTTTCCAGGAACATTCATGAATGTTTCCTTTGTGTGTCCAAAATTAATGTGCATGTGTGTTCAAAATTAATGTGACCTTGGCCTTACAGTCCAGGAAAGATGAGTCACATGTGTGTGTGGAGGCAGAGGACATTTTTAAGATACAGTGACAAATGAGCAATAATTTTTCCTTCAGGGAGTCTAATTGTGTGTGTGTGTGTGTGTGTGTGTGTGTGTGTGTGTGTGTGTGTGTGTGTGTGTGTGTGTGCGTGTGTGTGCAAGATTGCAAAATGAAGTGACATGCATACATGTTTCAGCATTCACTGTATTGACAAAACTATGTGGACATGCCTACCCTGTACTGCTGCCCTGTCAGGGGGGCTTATAGGGTTTCAGCCCTTGAATGTTTTCTCAAATGTTCTAAATCTATGCTGCTCCCTGAATAGCCTTATATTCAACTTCAATACTGAAGACCACATCACTTGGCATTGTTGGTGATCTTTGATTTGAAATTTGAGCAGCCCCGATTACTTTGGCATTGTTCTAAATGTAGCGGATTTGACAGCTAAACATTCATTCTGTAAACTCCAGCATATTAAAACAAAAATATGTTTAAAGATTATTAATGCTGCTTACACCAAATCCCTACCCTGTCTACTTTATGTAACTTAAATAGTAACATCAGACAGCTTTTGTCCCTTTTAGCTGGCAGGAGTGAAAATGAGTCATCCTCAACATTTGTTGTGTTGTGCACTCAGACAGCTTGAGAACAATTAGATACAAAATAGGATGTTGGCTTTATAGCATGTTTTATTCTTTGACAACTATCGTGTTTTTCCCAAACGATGTACAGAATTTTAGGCATTCTATTATCGTAAAATGAAAGAAAAAGAATCTCCCTGGAGGAGCATGTCCCTGGGCTGAGCCCTGAATGTTTACAACATCTGGCTCCGCCACTGCAAAGCTCTTTAGCTTCAATCAAGAGAATTAGAATTTTTATTGCTACAGCATACAATGATGTTTTAGTCAATAATGTGTTTCCAACGTTGTGACCACACTTTGGGGAAGACTTTTTCCATTTTAAACATGACGGTGCTCCCATAGCAATAATGAAGTTCATAAAAAAAGTTGGACACTTTACTTGAAGGTATCTACATAAGGGTGACATGATACTGTCATGAACTTGTCATAAACAATATGTACATGTCATAAACATCTATGACTGCTGTCATGAAGTGTCATTCAGTTTTTGTAAAGATAAGCTGACACTGTTTGGGTTGTCTTGATTACCACAACTTGACATTAATCAGTAGAGAAATTTATTTATTTTTCTGTTTTTTGGTGTAATATTTTCTGTTTTTCTGAGTATTTTTTCCCTGTTTTTCTGAGAAATATTTTCAGTTTTGCATGGTAATTTTTTCTATTTTTCATGGTATTTTTTTCCCCTGAGAGATACTTCACATTACATTGAGCGATAGACCTACACTAGAGGGATGCAGTTGAAAACATGGCTAGATTGTCATACCCTGTGTGTAACTAATTATGTGCCTTACCCTTACTGATCCAGTAGTTGAAACTGTCTAGGAGCAGGAGCACAGATGCAAAATACATCCATGAGCAGGAGTCACCATGGATGCAAGGGTCACTTGCAGGTGCTAGGTGGGAGCTTCTTGCAAGATTTTGAAGTATCTCATCTCCTCATTCAGGAAAAAAAAATACCACGAAAAACAGAAAATAAATTACCACAAAAACCAGAAAATACTACAGGGAAAAAATTATTCAGAAAAACAGAAAAAATACATCAAAAAAACAGAAAAATAAATATATTACTCAGAAAAACAGAAAAAATTACTCAGAAAAACAGCTTTTTTATTTGTCAAGTGAATGCAATACGCTTCCATACCATTGAGTGCACAGTTGCCCACGTACAGTTTCACATGGTGTGTGTTTGGGATACAGATCATAGGAAATTGCAGAGTGAATAGTCAACTGAACCCATTAAGAAGAGCAATGTATTCAGACAGAGTTCTTGTGAATTTGATAGTACGATGGCTTTATTGAAAGTACAGTAGTACCATTGCCAATAATGGGATAGTTAGTGGGCTAAAACTGCACATCAGTAGTTGAGGTAGCATGTTGAAAGGCAGATAGTTAAAGTGTTTATATGTTGTATTGAATTAAAAGTGGGGCGAACTAGTAGAATGACTGACTGACAAAATGACACACTGACAGTTTCCGTGATTATGTACAGCATACCATACCATGACTTAGTCATACCAAAAATTAGAAAAAAAAAACCCAAACAAACATTGGGCCACAGGGGGAGCCACAGCGATCGGTCGCATTTTAGCCATTTTTAAGCATTTTTCTGTTGTTATAGCGCCACCCAGTTGCCAATTAGGGTTAATTTTCTCCAGTCATCTTGAGGCATCATGTTCTACATATCTACCAAGTTTCATAAAAATCAATATGGCAGTTAGGCTTAGATAACAAAATTAGCTCTCTAGCGCCCCCATTTTGTTTGATGAGGTCAATAATGGAGGGTCCCCTCAGATTATGTGTGCTCATATGCCTACAAAGTTGCGTGGTGATCGGTGAAACATGAAAAATGACGGAAAATCTGTATAACTGGAAGTTATGGGTTCTTGAGGCAAATGTGTTCCTCATGAGGAGAGGCATCTCTGTGCAAAGTTTCATGTCTCTACGACATACGGGCCATGAGATATGCCCATTCAAGTTTGCAATTTCAATCGGTTGCTATAGCGCCCCCCTTTGGCCAACTGATGTAATATTGCTTCATTTGCATCCTCCCATGACCCTCTACCACTGTGCCAAATTTCACATGGATTGACCAAGTCAGTGAGGAGAAAAACGTGGAACAGACACACACAGACAGAGTTTTCGTCATTATATAGTAAGATGTAGTCCTATATACAGACTCTACATTCAGTGAATGTTACCTTGATGAATGATACCTTCAAGTAAAGTGTAACCAAAAAGTTTTTGGTGTCAAAAAGTAGCTGGCAGTCTGTGGGTTGGAACCCCAACAAGGGGTCGCAAGAATATTAACAGGGCATGAGCAGAAAAACATGTTTCTGCTGCCCAAAATGATGTTCATTGTTCAGAAGTTCCTCCTCTTGTGACTTACTACTTTAAAGGTACACTATGCAGGGTTGTCAGTTACGGTTTGTAAACACACTCGCCAGCTAAAGTGAAAGTAAAAACCAACCTCGGATTCATTCTTGCTCGGCATTTCACCTTATTATATGTGCATTTTTTCTGTATGTGCCTCTTGAATGCCTGCTGCTTATGGTCTGGCACTTGGTCAACCCACCTTTTTATAAAGCACTTACCTCACCTGAGCGCTGTGGGGGTGCACGACCATAAACATCCTGAGCACAGAAAATAAGAAGAAAATAAGAACATACAGACAAAGGGCAGAGCCTCTGCAGAAAAATACACCGCCACACACTTCCAGTGGGTCATAGGTGATGACTGAAAGGGGATTACTTTTGTATGGCTCTGCACATTGTTTTTTAGGAAAATCCTGCACTGTATATATAAGGTGTTTTGGACATTTTAAAATAATACAAATCTGGTTAAAATGGTCACTGCTGCCAGGTATCAACCAGTGGCGGGGAGTAGGCATTGCTTCGTGTCTACATGATCACAAGCCAAAAAGGTTGGGATGCAGATTGTAAAGGAACCTGGTTGGCCTGCACAAAGCCTTGATCCAAATCAAACTAATTACCACCAAGATGAATTGGAACACCGACTGCAACTGGTGCCATAAAGAATAAGACTGGTGGGGGCTATTTTTGGAGTTGTGGATGTAGGACATCAACTTGGTCTGGTAGGTGTCACCTTTCAGCTTTGGGTCACCAAATATTCATAAAAACTTCTTTTTGTTAAACTCGCTGAATACTGTTTTGTTGTTTTTGGTTAAATGTATGGTTGTATAGATATTTATGCAAATTGCTTAGGGATTCTGGCATGTAGCACGTTGAAGACCATTAACGGTGAGCAATAAATATTCTCTCAATGGCAAGAAGCAGAAGTTGGACTCAGTTATTCAGCTAGACACTATTAACCAACGCTACGGGAAACATGTCAATCATACGCCTGTCTGTGCAGACCCTCAGTGGCTTTAAGTTAAGGTTTAGCCTCTACATCACATATTTGTTATTGTCAACAAATCCCATGAAAAGACCATTACCACTGAAGCGTGAGTCCAATTATCAGTACTTTCTCACTTCCCCAGTCTGTGTGATTCTCTCTGCCACAAGCCCTGAAGACGTAAATCTGTAAAAACGGATCACAAATATATACTATCTTTCTTTCTTTAGAAAAAAGGCTAAATGGTTTTCTTAAACAGCATGGTTTTTTAGGAGAAGGAGTAAACAGTGAGTATATTGGGGACTGTTTTCAATGGTGGATTAATACACATTTGCTGCTTCAGTGAGTACAGTATTGCTGGCTCAATTATGTATTTTCAATAGTTTTTGTACAGAAATGGAGCTCTTTGGCAGAGGATTATGATCTATCAGGCTCTGACTACCATTGTTGTTTTGGGTCTTTTTCTGGGATTTGTTGACAGGAAAAAGAAAAAAGCAGAATATGACCAGACCTCTCCTTTAGCACTCAAACATCAGTGACTGTTAGAGCAACAATTCGCTGTTCAGCAGTCATATATGGGTTTAGCGCTAGAGCGTCCATATACTTTTGGCCATGTATGATTTTGAATTTATGTGTGCATAGGAGTGTGGCTTTGAATGTGCACACTTTCTAAGGTGTCCTCTCATTGCCTGGATAGCCACAGGTAAAGGAGTGACACAGATCAGCACAGCATTTAGGAAAGCCGGCCTGACCATCTGTGCAAGGTGACTTCCAAGAGGCATGTGTGAGCAGTCATAGATATCATCTCTAGATAACATCTCAGACTTTACTGCTCTGCTGCCGCCGAATAGCACCTTGCATGCATGCCCGCAACCGGGGAAGATAGATTACTGGAGTGGTTTAGAGGTCCGTGGCTCGTCGTGCTGTGATCCCTGCAGTTCAGCTGGAGGAGGGCAGATGGAACTGATTATAAAGGACATGTGCATGAAAAATAGGCATGAGAAAAACAGTGGGAGGATGGTTTTGGATCAATAATCAATGCTAGCAATTCTCATAACCAGTAGTATGCATCCATACATTATTAAAGCCTCTGGAAACCCAAATCCACAATAGCCTTCTAACTATGTAATTTAGGGTCTTATGTACATAATATTAAACATGTAGAAACAATTGGAAATCAGTTTCCATCCAAATTCGAAATATCTGTCTTTTAAGTTTTTGTACGTTCTTGAAATCGGGTTTGATTTGGCCGTGGTTATCTCTGAGATTTATTACACAATAAATTCCAAACCAATATAATCATCCGTCAGTTGTCCCCCCAGTGGCAGCACAACAAAACCTTTCTGCTCCAGCTAAATCTGCCTCTTTGAGTCTGAGCCAACAAACAGCTTTCTAGTCTGATGTTTAGAAAATACAGATTGTAAACTGGCTGAACCCCTCGGCTGCTTCGAATCGGGTTGACCGGCTCCGGAGCCTGGACAATCCGAGCCTTTGCAGCTCATGGAGCTGCAGGAAGAGGCGGCTTGTGAGCGGCCGGGCTTGCCCCCCGGGCCCGGTGCCGGTGTCGGCTCACAAGGAGGGGACGTAATGCACACCCTTCCTCACCCCTAACCCCAGCCCGAAGCAGTTAGCTTTGCTACGCATAAACATATCCCCAATCGCGGAGGTGATGCTGCGGGAAACAACACAATTTTAGCCGGAGGGGAACATTATTCAAGGCGGGCAAATACTTCTACACAACGCCAGAGAGACAGCCGGCTGCACCAGTCTCTCCCGCTTTGAGGGTCGGTGTGTGTGTCAGAGTAAAGACATATTTAATCTATTAAGACTGGATGGATTTGAATGAAAAAGGCTTTTATCAGAAAAACAGAACAGATTTATGTTTTCAATGAAAACGTATCTCAATGAAGAAAGACACAGCACCAGCCTCCCGCTGTCATTCATCTCAGTTAACGTTGTATGTAAAAGTTATGCTAACTATTCTACCAAGTAACATTAATATGAATCACAAAACATTTTGAAACTTACCATCCAGTGACCACCTGAAAGGAATCATTTTCTAGCCTGAGTGTCAGACTGAAGCTCCCAGAACCTTCAGTCTGACACTGCCTCCATTGAAGGCAATTTACAAGGGGGAGGGAATTAGATCTTTCCCTAACCAATCAGTAGAGATCAACGACTCAGTCAGAATCTGACGTCATTAGTATCCATGCCTTGGGGATGCCGAAAACAAGCGAGCATTGCCCGTTTAAAAAGTCTCGTGCACACCCAGCTGCATCGCCGTTAAATCCAGTTTAGCAGCTTCCTTAATTTGGTCCTCCATTAATGCGAGTAGTTGCGAAATACCTCGATAGCATTGTTAATGTGGTCTGTAGGAGCTGTCAATCAGAGCGTTATCTGCCACGCCCACTCTGTCCTGGCAAGTGGTCTAAACAGCAAAATGAGCTGTTTTTAAACCAGGTTTTCTAATAGTTATGAATAGTTATTTTCACTCAGACTTTTGTGGATGATTAATGAGACACTTGAATTTGACATAATATATACATTTTTACTATTTCAAGGTGTGCTTCCAAAGGCTTTATAGAGTCATCTTTTGTTTCCTTCTTTCATAGGAGCAGCAAAGACAAACACTCCCCCTTGCTGTTTTGAAGTGATAGACCCAAGCATGCATTTTAATAAATAAACATCCAATTCTATGGCTGCTTTACAAAGCAAAAGAGTAGCACAACCCACAGATCATGAGAGCTTTTACATTTGTTGTTTCAGAGGTCCTTTGTGCAGAAGAAGTGATGTTTCAGCAGAAAGGATGAAATCTTTAGAGTAAAAAGAAAAATGCCTCGTTAGTGCGCAATCAAAGAAAAAACAGATAAATAAGAGACCGACACCAACGACTGATGGTTGAGCTCTGAGAAATGAAAAAAAAAAACAACAACATTAAATACTTTGCAGGAAAGACAACAAAGAGCCAAACAAAAACATCTTGTGGCCCTTTTAAACAATGACAGGTTACTGCTGTTCCCAAACTGTTTTCCAGCTTCTCGCCATGTGTTTGATTAAGTAGCTTGTTTACTGTAACTGATAGGAACGGCTTAGATTATATAACCTACACTTTTTCAGTCTATACAGTATATTTGTAGTGTAAATAAATATGCAGTGGACTGATTATTTTAAAGTATCAAAACGAGGCAAGTACGTTATATGTAAAGTAGTAACTACGGTCAGAGGATTGTCAGTTTTTCTGCCCCCTTGTGGTCAAAATAGATTTGTCCAGCTTTAAAGGCAAAGTTTACCCAAAAATCCAAAATACATATTTTTCATTTTACATGTAGCGCTGTCTATCTGTTTTGGTGTGAGTTGCCAAGTGCTGAAGATATTGGCCACAGAGATGACTGCCTTCCCTCGATTATAATAAGACGCTTCTGTGCTCAAAGCATCTTCAGATACATTTGA
The DNA here is from genome assembly GCA_026686955.1 of Epinephelus cyanopodus. Lineage (NCBI taxonomy): Eukaryota > Metazoa > Chordata > Actinopteri > Perciformes > Serranidae > Epinephelus > Epinephelus cyanopodus. Next base: position 32,724,291 of record CM048920.1, on the reverse strand, counting down.
ATTAGTCATTAGTCAGTAGCAATATCTCATTATTATCCACTTGTGAATGAGAGCACAAGATGAAAACATTTATGACATCAGTGTTAGCTACAGTGGTGCTAGGTGAGCTGGCAGTACGCTTCCCTCTGCATGGTGATGCAGTGGGTGGGTTGTTTGGTAGAAAGAAAATGGTCCCTGTATAAAATTGCCCACAAAAAGTTTTTAGGATTATCTTGAGTAACCAGGTCATGGTTTCTGGAGAGAGACATTGCTGTTAAGTCTTTCATCTGACTATATAATGACGAAAACTCTGTCTGTCTGTCTGTGTGTCTGTTCCACGTTTTTCTCCTCACTGACTTGGTCAAGCCATGTGAAATTTGGCACAGTGGTAAAGGGTCATGGGAGGATGCGAATTAAACATTTTACATCAATTGGCCAAAGGGGGCGCTATAGCAACTGATTGAAATTGCAAACTTTGAATGGGTATATCTCATGCCCCGTATGTTGTAGAGACATGAAACTTTGCACAGAGATGCCTCTCCTCATGAGGAACACATTTGTTGATCTCTTCCTAGGAAGTCTGACCGATCTGCATGAAACTCGGTGAACATAATCTAGGGACCAATATCTAAAGTTCCCTCTTGGCAAAAGTTGGAAAACTTACTAAAACTGAGCTTCTATAAGGCAATGAATATTGTGGAGGGCGTGGCTCATCACATAAAGGTGTATAACATCTCAAGGGTTTTACTGATCACCACGCAACTTTGTAGGCATATGAGCACACATAATCTGAGGGGACCCCTCCATTATTGACCCCATCAAACAAAATGGGGGCGCTAGAGAGCTAATTTCTTATCTAGGCCTAACTGCCATATTGATTTTTACTAAACTTGGTAGAACAGGACGCCTCAAGGTAACTGGAGAAATTTAATCTAATTTGGAAGTGGGTGGCACTATAACAACAGAAAAATGCTTAAAAATGGCTAAAATGTGACTGATCGCTGTGGCTCCCCCTGTGGCCCAATGTTTTTGTTTTGTTTTTTTCTAATTTTTGGCAAGACTAAGTCATGGTATGGTGTGCTGTACATAATCTTGGAAATTGTGTGTCATTTTGTCAGTCAGTCATTCTGTCTGTCCCACGTTTTTTTACTCACTGACGTGGTCAATCTATGTGAAACTGCACATAGGCATTGAGGATTGGCATAGGTAGAAGGTTGCAAAGCTACCAATGGGTATGGACTAGTATATATATTTTTGGCGCTCTGAGCACCACAAGCTGAGTGCCATCTAGTTCAATTATACTGGGAAGAAGGCAGATATTTCTACTGCCGATATCCCCAACACTCAGCAGCTCACACCAAAAACCATCTAGACTGATAAATAGCTCTACAGGTAACAGGAAAAATGCGTGTTTTTGATTTTTGTTTGGACTGACCCATTAAACCAAATCCAACCTCCAGATGAAAAAAATGGCATTTTAGGTTAGTCATTTTTATTTTGAACACGTTTTTCTCACACAAATAGTTACTAAGGTCACATTTCTCATAGCTCTTTGTCAAAGTCATTGAAAAAGATTTGTTTTTTTTCTATTACACAGTCTTAAAAGAAAAGTTTAATATTTATATCTTGCTGAGTTATGATACCACTCTCATGTCTAGTGTAGTGTGTAGTTGTGTGTTAATTTTTGTTGGTGTTCATACTGTGCAAAAACTATACATATGTCACCTTAAAATAATAAAATAAAGGAATGTGTTCATTTTGATGTGCCTAGGATGTTTACCTGCCTTCTACCAAATGCATAAACATGTAGGCGAGTAGAACAAATTAATGAATAGGTTCCTTGCTTCCTTACCTGCCCTAACAAACTGCTGCTTAGTGCCTTCTCAGTGTTGCCCTGCACCTTGTTATCTCCGACGCAGCCTTATTTTTGTGTAAGTGCAGTATAGTCTACCATTAGCATAAAAAGCTGATATATGATATTAAGTTTCTAATTATCTTGCTGGGTCTGTACAAAATGAAAGTAGTGTTGCCTTAAAAGAAGAGAGAGAGAAGTTTCATGGATTCGTGCCATCTCAGTTTGAGAGAAGGAAAGTGTGTTATGGAGAGGAAAATGCAAATTTTGTGTACTACCAGACAAAACTTCTCATAATTAGCCCTGCAAATAAAGGCACACAAAGACGTGACACATATTGGTATTCTGCCTGTATTTTCTGCTGCGGTGGGTGTTCTGATCGCAGCGATTACCCCACCCAGACAGAGTGGCACCGACCGCCACATGTGCTTCGGTGTGTGGGAGTGTGTGTGTTCAAGGTGAGGAGGACAGAAGCAGACAGATAATTTGTGTATTAAGTTACTAAGTGAAAACCTCATGCAGTTTAGTTCATCTCACAAGTCGAAGGCTTTTATTTGAAATGGAAATTGCATTGCGCAGAGCGTACACTTTATTATTCTGCATCCTATTGTATGTCTCCAAGAGCTGATGCTAATTTTTCTCCTCTTATTTTTTAGGATATTTAGAATTTTAATGTTTCTTTAGAGAGCAGGAGCCTGTTTTTAGTCGTGTTATTGATGGAGCTGCTTGGTACCGTCCCTCAGCTCTTGGTTATATAAGCGCACAGCTTATTTATTATTTAGTTCTAGTCAAAGTGAATAGTAATTAGCCATGACCCTGTTTGATGCTGCAACTGGGGCCTGTTAAATTGATGCTGTGGAATAACTCTGGATCCAAAACGAACTCAGTTCAAACCTGTTCATTTATTCATGTCAGGCACATCGGCAGTGCACTTACGTAAAACTTTGCCTGTTATTTTACCAGGGCTGCTCAGCTTTTTTCACATTTAAGTGTATGTGAGTGCAAGTTTGAACATAAAAGTGAGATCTGATGCTCGTGGTGGGAAGGGAGACATAGAGATTGTGAGATACTATCAGAATTATCCTCCGTGCAAGATTACAAGTGGTAATTTTTCATCCACACAAGATTATTAACAATGCCTCGAGGTCTATCAGATACTGTTAAACAACCCAGAACTGAAAATGAGGCTGACATGATGCTGTAGAGGGCAATTTACAGAATGACATGAGCCTGTAAATAGCTTCAAATGATGTGTCTCATTATTTTTCCATAACCCATTAGCTGTTACTTTCATTAGCAACTACAAAAGTCTAACAGGATGTTGAAAGTGTTGGTAAAGGCAAAACAGAGCAACATTAAATATAATTCCTCGCCTTTGATGTAAAATCTTCAAGAAGATTCTCCAGAGCCAGTGCTGATGGGGGGTGATCTCGTCTACGGTTTTTGCATTGCTTGAGGTATATATTTGTCATAGTTTAATTATTTGCAGTAAAACACGCACATGAGGGTAGCGAAGGTTATGAAAAAGGCAATCAACTATGCCAAATGAATATACTCCAGCAACTGTGCTCCGGGGGATAATACATATTTATTCAGAGTCATTCATGTTTATGAGCCACAAAGATTCTCATGACTTCCAGAGTGGAAGACACACACTATTTATGCATTTTAATGTTCCATTGTGGATACAAAATCTTAGAGAGTTCAAGTATTAGCTGCCTGCCAGTGTTTAAATATTGGCAAATCTATTCAGACCGCAGGGGATTTGCTTGGAGACAGAGCACTTTCTAAGGACTGGCATTAATGAGAAACTATTAACAACCTCTGCGCAGTGTGAATACAACAAATAATGACCTGCAGTTTGCTATTAAAGATGCAAACTGACCTGGTCAGAGGTGGGTTTGCTATTTAAAATCAATAAAGATTAATTTCCTAAGCATGCACAGACATGTTCAGTTGTGTGGCCATTCCACTTATCCTCACCACTTCTCTCCCAACCTTAATACCAGATTTGTAATCCAGATTATGCTCTATGCCAGTGTTTTAAAACGTCAGATGCCAATATTTTTACGATATTTTTTTCCTCCACAAATAATTAAAAGGGAAATGTGCCAATCGTACATATCAATGAACTTTCTCCTAAAGACTTTTTCTTTGGGAGTACATCTCGATATGTCAATAAACCAACCACTTCTTTTTCCCAGGTTGTCAGATACTGACACTTCAGGGGCAGCAGTAGTTCAGTCCATGGGGACTGGGATGGACACCGCTTTTTGAACAAGTACAGACAAAGAATGGAGTGTGGACTGGCAGCTGGAGAGGTGCCAGTTTACCTCCTGGGCACTGCCAAGGTGCCCCTAAGCAAGGGACCGAATGCATGTGTGTGCTGTGTGCGTAGGGAGGATCCACTAAAAGATGCATTCAACTGCCAATTGTCTGAAAAATTGTGTATACTGACAAATAATTATAATAGTAATAAGGATTTTAAAAAAAAATTGCCATGCTCTATGGCATTAAAGTTGTGTTCTTCTGACCCTGATCTATTCAACCCAACGTCGGATTTTGTTGGACTCTATAGCTGTCGCTCTGAGTTATTAATGTTGCCACAGATGGATTTTCATTTGCGTGACATACCTGTGTACTTACGTTACGTTGCGTTAAAATAAGTCATTGTTGATTTTTGGGTTTCACACACAAACAGCAGTCTCTTGCATTAAAGTTGTGGTTTTTTTACCCGTCCATTCACCTCAACCTTGAATTTTGTTGCTCTTTCTAGCATTTACTCTGAGCTGTTAATATTGCCACAGACGGATTTTCATTGATAGGACATTCGATGTAACTTACCTTCTATTACATGTCGTTATCTTACGTTAAAATAAGTCAGGGTTGATTTTTGGGCTTCACACACAAATAACAGCGGTCTCCTGCATGAAAGTCATGTTTTTTTGACCCATCCTTTCACCCCAGCCTTGGATTTTGTCGAATTTTTAATGTTGCCACAGATGGATTTTTATTGGAATCACTTTAAAGTCTGGTACTTCTGATTCAGAAGCTAAAGAGTTCCTTGTGCTTCGCTATCAGACACTGACAGACGTGACAAAATCTGTACTTGATGACCTGGGAGTGAGACCAGACTTGTCTAAGGCCTTTTGTGGCCCCAGAGGGAGCTGCACTGAATCTGATAAATTCCCTCCAGTGATATCACTTGAGTCAGCATCAGTTAGGGCCAAGGACTACAAGTTTGAACAAGTTCTAAAAAATCTGGGGGTGTGGAGTTGAAAAGAAGGGCGTTACCAGATGTCTGCAGCCTGCTCCTCATCTCTGCTTGAGGCTAGCAGATCGAGGCTATAATAGCTGCTACAAGCATCCCCTAATCTCCAGCCAAACCATCGCTGACTGAGTTGCATCATGGGTAATGTAGGTGCTGGGTGCCACATGCCTATCTACCTCCCTGACAGCCACACTTTCCACTTCATTATAATGACACTGGCCATAAATTGTGACCTTCAGATTCATTCATGTATGAATATAATTCGTCTGGACTGTGTCTTCTGATTGGTCAGTGTTCCTGTCCTCCTCTTCTTCTGAGTTTGTCCTCTCCTTTAACTCTCCACAGCTTGTCACATCTGATTTAGCAGCATATATTTTAAAAACGTATCAACCTCAGCTACATTCCAAGGCATTTCAGACTTGACATTCTGTTGATCCTCACAACAAGAAAGGAGAACAATAACAAGAGTCTCCACGGGGAGGTCAAAGGTCAGGCTCAGCTGCAGAACACAACCCTGGAGAGGGGAGAGATTCAGACGCTTGCTAAATGGGACTGCAGTGAGGAGGGTGGTTTCCATCATGGGCGACTGGGCCAGTTCCTTCATTCACTTCAGTTCATTGTCATACCCTACCCACTGATACTGATATTGCTGCCTTGTTGCATATTTGTGACCTCCCAGGTCTAAAGTGAAGGTCACACATACAGAAACACATCCATTTTAACTCCATTTTGTAATTGAATTCAAGCAAATAATACAAAACCAACTATTACTTTATAATATTTTACAGATGCTACTTGTCATTAAATGCAATTTTCGACAGAACCACCCAGATTTTCTCTTGTTTCTCAGATTCTTGAAATGACTTGGCACAATACAATCCTAAAAATTCAAACATAGTTTTATCTCTCTTATGTACGAAAAGAAATGACAACAAGAAGAGATAGAGCAGCCACCACGTTGGTAAACAGCTCCACCACGCCTCGCTGCCTTGCTGCATAAACTGCATCATGTCATGCTTTTCATACTAATGAGAGACAATTAGTCCTGAGAAACAGTGAGCCACCCCTCCATGTGTCAAACACATCATTCTCTGTTTAATGTGGACTCATTTGTTATGCACCCAGGGCTTATTACTGGATGGATGGCTCTGGTTATGATTGTTGACTCAGCACCACGGTTTGAGAATTTAATTGCAAAGCATTGTATGCATCATGTGGCAGCCTGACTGTGCAAGGCTCCCCTATGTATTATCAGATACATCAGATTTACTGAGTGAGTTTTAAAAAGTGAGACTTGTGATTTGAAACATAGTTTGTCAGATTTTCGTGTGCAGGAATGTTCAAATAATTGTGTGCTCATCTGAATCATGAAACATGCTGTGGTACAGTGCAGTACACTAAGAAAACAGTCACCAACTTGACAACATGTGAAAACATCAATGTGACAACTTTTGAAAACATCACTTTGACAACACGCACAGCATTTACAAAACGGTCACAAACTTTGCGACACACAAAAACACACATTGGACAACACATGCACAGCATTTAGAAAAAGCACTGCTAGAAGCTCACTAAACAACAGAAACTGTTTCCCGGGGACATTAAAAAGTGATGCACATGGCTGGGACGCACTTGTTGGCTTATGAAGATGTTATAGTCTTCAAGTTTGTGAATGTTTTTAAAATGCTGCACTTACGTAAAGGAGATGAAGATTTTTCTTCATTTGCTTGAGTTGTTTGTGTTTGCAGTGCATTGAGCTCTCAGGGCCACTGTACTTACCTCTCTATGAAATAAACTGCCACCTTTGTTTTCTCATGTCATGGAAACAAAGGCCCAACACTGAATGAGACTGAGGAGTCAACACATTCTCTAACTTTGACACATGTCGACGTTTGGTCATGGACTTTTCACGTCCACATATAACGTGCAAGGTACCCTGGTTGCATTGGTTGTTGATGTTCTGGGACGCCGTGTCAAGTTCAGTCTGTTACATGCATTGTCTGTCTTTAGAATATACTCGTGTTTCCACAGGAAATGTACAGTTTGCACACAGTCTCTTTTAAAACAAAACACACTATATTGGTACAACACCATGAACTGACTGTTTTTTTCGCTTCAACAACACCTGCACATGGTTGACAACAAAAGCATGTGGTTGGGTTTAGGCAAAAATAGGTGTTTGGCTTTACATTCATACAGGAAGCAAACACCAGCTCTGGGGGGGTGAAAGTCGATGGGTGCTGGATTCATCTACCACCCTCCTGCTTTCTTAACTTTTATTGTTGTCCTGCCGTGTTTCCTCCTGATGCTGCTGGGTGCCGTTATCATGTCAACGCGAAAGAAAGTTCTTCTTTATCAGTGTCTAACACCAGAGGTCACTGACCAAGCGGCAGTTTTTCGATGAGTTCGGAGTGAGAACGATTTTGGGGAGTAAATACATAGTAGACAAAGTGATAAAACAACACAATATTCTTCAAAATTCTTAATGATGAATTTACAATTGTTTGATTTATTAAGCTGTAAACACAACATTGATATAATTATTACCACCTTATAAAGTTGATTTTGCTACAAAGTTTGTCTCTCATTTTTCCACCAGTCCCTGATCATGTCAGATCCAGCCACTCCCTCCTCCCATCCAGTATCACATTTCCTGCTATTTCCACCTGCTGAGTTCCCCACCTACATGCTACCTCTTTCCATCTCTCCCTCATCAGTGCAGCTGTATATAACCACCACCACCTATTCATGACGTGATTGTAAATGATGCTTATGCCTTAGCTTGGCAACCATGTGAACCTGAGCCCTTTGCCAAGTATCCAGCTGATAAATCTAAGTCCAATAGTCAGTCTTATTTTAGCTCTTTTTTGGCTCCATGAACTCTAGAAAAAAAACCTGGTCAATGTTTCAAAGCAACACCACTAACGTCTGTCCATTCTGCTCACAAACTGATCTTATATTATCTCAGTTGGCAGCCTCTGTGCAATACTGGTTGACTGTACAGTGATCAACCAATGCTGTATTTGGAATTCCAGTTTTTGCTGATGATTACAGACTTGAAGTGTAAAATTCATCACATGCAGTACCTACTTCCACACCCCCGTCTTGCATTCGGCGCCTTCGCCTCTGTTGATTTGCTATATGTTGCGATCATGAGAAAAGTGCCAAGTCTGATCAGCGTGAGATAGGCTTCTGTGGTACAGTATGTGTCACCACGACACAGTCACAGCTTCGAACGGCAAGCTCGCTGGTGACTAATCTGATTCCATCTGACAGCTTTCACATAATCTCCACATCATCCCTAAATAGGAAAAAAAAGATGTTGTGAAAGTGGAGGTTGTGAATGAATCAAATGCAGTCTTCAATTTCAGCTGCTGTGCGTGTGAAAGTCACAACCGTAACATAAAACTACCTTTGTTTTCTGAGGGAAACCGGGGAAAGCTATTATATTGCAAATGTGACATACATACAGTATATATGTATGCTCTAAACTCATATTGGTGCCTTTTGGATTTTGTACGTGATTGGAGTTTTGGTTTTTTCTTTCATTTTGTTTTTTTATTAATTTTATGGCCTGTTCAAGGCCTGGACTGCATCACCACTATAATGTAAGGTTTTCTGTGCTATGACATTCTCGAGGTGACAAACCTGTTGTCCTCCGCCATAAAGCAAAATTACAGTTTATCACAACTGGGGTTTTATTGTTTTCGTTCTGCCCATCAGATCCACTGGCTGTGATAGCATTGTACTCACCACAGTAAATGTTGAGACCTCAGACTCTGGCAATGTCCAAAAGGGCAACAAACACAAGCGGTCAGACAGTCATTGTCTGTAAAACAAGCTGATATTTCCTGTTTTTTCAGTTTAGCTTCCACTTCATTGGGAGGTAAAATCAAACTAGTGTGCACAGCTATGGCAAGTGGGGAAAAAACTTTCTTAACCTAACCCTGACCAAAGTGTTTTTTGTATAAACTTAACCATACCATAAAGGTGAAGTTTGTAAGATTTAGGAAGATTTGGTGGTGTCTAGTGGTGAACTGCAGGTCGCAACCAGCTAACTTCTCCTTGCTAGAATTCCCTCAGTGTTCTTTGCTCAGCTGGTTTTTACTGGGAGCTGAATTATCATCAGAAGTCTCTTCCTCTCCAAAAAAACAGACTACGTGACTCTGCTAAAAAAAAAAAAAAAAAAAAAACACACTTAATGAAGCAGTTTCACGTTACAAATCAGTGTTTCTCTAATACTGTTTGGCATATCTGAGGCAGGTGGTGCGTCCACTACATGCTACTATGTGCCCACTGTTTTTCTCTGATATCTTGATTAATTTGTGTGAATCTTTTTCTGATCCAGTTTTAACCAGGAGCCATATTATCAGCAGAGGTTTCTTCCTCTCCAAAACAAAAGGACAAGGTGATTAAAGCCAGTAAAAACACTGAGTAAAGCAGATTATGTTACAAATTTATTTGTCTCAGACGCTGATTGTTGCAGATGGACTTCTGGCTGACGCAAAAATACGAATGGCTGTGGGCTACTGCAGAAACATTAAGCCAGTGGCCATTAAGAAGATCCTGCTACCTGTATAGATATAAATGTCTCATTCTAAGGTAAGAAAAATACAACAATTCTCATTTTCAGGTGTTCACAAAAGAAAACGTACTTCTCATATTATTTTCCATTTCTGCCAATATATTCCCCTGAACCCTAAACCTTTAAACTCAGGATGCAAATATATGACAGAGTTGAACATGCTACTCCACAAGGGACTGAACTATACCATTGTTACTGGCTCACCCTTCTTCCCCTTTGAGGGCAGTGGCCTTGTGGGTAACCTGTGAGCGTGTGATGTGTGCTCTCGGGTGTGTCATGGAGAAGACCACATGTGGAAAATAGTGATGATAGAAGTGTCTAGATAAGCTCAGTGCTACTGATCAGCTTTGTGAGAAGGCCATGTTTGTTGTTTGGTGATGAAGACTGCAATAAAGTCATTGTTGGTGAATGGCATCCGAACGCCTTGCCATCCTTTCTTCTGCAGAGTGGTCCAGACAGCTAGAAGCTACTTACCAGCTAATAACGAGCCAGGCTAAATTAATGCAAATAAGCCAGCGTGTTTCTAAACTACAGTTTGGAGCTGGTAAGCTGTCACTTTATTTATTTATTTATTTATTTATTCTCCTTTAAAAAGACTACTTCATTAAAAATATTTCTTTTGAGTATCAAGTTCTCACCTCTGTAGGCTTAAAATGTGGCTCTGACAAAAATAGGAAAGGAACCAAAAAAAGAACCCCTTGCAGTTAAAAACACATTGGTAAAATTGTGAAATGCTGTTTGGTTAGGTTTAGGCACCAAAAGTGCCTGGTTAGGTTTAGTAAAATGGTATTATGGTATTACTTAATATAAGTACCTTTGCTACCATACCTTGTGAAGTGTCTTACCTTTGTTGTTATAGTAATTGCCTAAGTTAAACCACTTGATGTTGACTTTTTGTTTTACACGGGTTGCACATTAAGGTTTCCTGGGTGAAAGTACTATGAAAGTCCTTGTTTTACCCTTCAATCCGCCCTGACTTCCTCCATAGGTACCTGTTCTTTTGCTTCTGACATAATTACGGCAGCCACTAGAAGTCACTGCCTAAAGATAATGAATACATGGGTTGTAATAAACTCCATGTGCGGAGAACCTATATGAGTGTTTTGTTGGGAGGAAGGTCTGGTCGCGCAAGTTCAACCTTTCAAGCCCACGGGAAACAAGTATCTCAAGGAACAATTCATACATTTTATTTTGATTTAATTTAATTAAAAATGGGCAAGGAAGGAGACAAAAGGACTGTTACCTTCATGGTATAAATGTTTTCTAAAGTCTGATTCAGCTCGAGTGAGCTGATTCATAGACAGAGACTTCAAACTGAAGAAAATTGAGTTTAATGACCATATTCTAGTATGTGAGTGATGCAAACCTCGGCCACATTTCGTCTGTCCTGCCTGTCACTCATTACTGTGACAACCATTAATGAAATGGAGTGAGCCAACATGTGGGCTGAGGAAAGGTCTGAGAGCTCCTTTAAATAAAACAGCAGACATACCTGAGAGACGTCATCTGAACAGGGAGATTTACAGATCATCTCTTGTGATCAGAACAACTGTCGCAGAATAATGAGAGCAAATCAAATAGAGGGAAGATAACACCCCTTACATTGTGTTTTTCATCATCCCTCATTAGCATCTAGACCTTGCACCACCTCAGTGTATGCAGACTCATAACTTTACCAAGATGGTGCACAAAACAGTCAGAGGAAATTCTAATTGGGCAGTTTTATGAATGCTTTGCAACCACTCAGTCTATCTCTCTTGCCAATGTGGCATTGTGTTGCTATTTGAGAAGTCAGAGCATTGTGATCCGTTTCCTGGGAGTGCGGTTGTTGTTTAACCCCCTTTTTTTTCAGGTAATTAAATTTCTTTCTGCAAGCCCTTTATCAACTGCTCTAGTATTTGCGGTTTATCTGTCACTCTAATGAGGTTGGTTTTTTTTTCGCGCCTCCCTCGGGTTGTATGAAAGAATTTAAATCTATCAAATTATGCAATCCTACTGCACATGGAAAACTAATGAAAACAAAGCAGTGGGAAATTAATTTGAAAGCAAAGCCTGCACCAGGAAACTCAGAGGCAGGATGGGAGTAGCCTCATTCAGTGGGAAGAAACATGACTGAGCCCTTTAGAAAATCCTTGAAACAGTTTTCTCTCTGTACAGGCTCTAAGTTTTCCCCAGGAGTGCTATAAAAGGATCACTTTGAATACTAATATCACATGTGCTTCAGTGGATCAGTGGTCATGTGAAGACTTCAGGGATGTACCTGGACTTTATAGCTCACTGTTCCTCAATTTACATTCCCCCTTCAGTCTTTTTAAAATCATTACCATTTCATTAATAATTCTTGCTCTTGCTCTGCATGCATTCTGCACAGGCCTGTCATGAAATTGTTTAGTAATATGCATAAATCAGATATTCGCCCTCAACAGACAAGTGATCAGACAGGTATCAGGGGTATGCTTTTCTCAGTAATTCTCGACCTGTTTAATGTCTCTCTGATCTCCTCAAGCACCCCCGCTTGGAAAATCTCGGCACAGACTGTGTTGTATTCAGTAAAAGAAGATAAAAGACATTACAACTATCTTGACGGTGATTTAAACACCTAGGGCATCAGCCGAAAATTCAGATATCTGAATTCATCACTATCATCATTATCATTTCCACTACTGCTGTCCAACATATCCAGATCCATATATACATCCAGTCCTAACCATCTGGCCATTACTTCAGCCTGCACAACATGCAATCACAAAGATGTTTCTCATAATCTGGTGAGATGTTGATGTTCCAGGGGGAAAAAAAACTCTTCCTGCCTACCAATATAAAGTTTCATCCACAATCTGCCTGTAAAAACAATAATTATTGCATTTCAGTGTTTCACTGGAGCGTGGGTGACCTATTTCAAAGTACTTCATTTTCATGAGAAAGAGAATGTTCTTAATTACTGAGCAGGGAGATAATTCCTCTTTCATAAATTGTTTTGACTGCAACATGTCTGCTCTCGCTTTATCAGTGGGCAGAACAAAAAGTGTGGGCATTAGTTCTTACTTCAACCGCAAAATAAAATCCATCAGTGATGCAGCCAGTCCTCTTTTTTTCTATCCGAATCTTTCGAGCTCATCGTTGCTCTTTGCTGTTTTCTCTTGCACATGTCAGATGCCAAATGTCGTACAGATACTGTCTCTTTCCAAAAATCTGCTGTCATATCCAAATGAAGCTGTCATGTCCAAAATTAATATCTTAAAAAAACACAGAATGACATGACTTTAACAATGTGATGGAGGCAGCAATGTTATGTATTAAATGTTTTATTCATAGTCAAGACGTACCTGGTGCAAATGTTCACTTATGCTGATGACAATCTTATTTTTTGCCCTAATTATTACACCAATAAAAGCCAAATAAACACATTTAAAATTTCCCCCCAGCTGTTAGAAACCATTTCTTTACCCTCCCTTAGGTTGAGGCACTGGCATATCCCTATTTATAAAGCCATTTTTGAATTTATAAATCATGCATTTACATAAACAGAGCAGTTTTCTACCACCTTATTTATGAAAATACATTCCCCAAAAATGTGTGAATAGCTATGGCCTTTTTGCCCAAGACTAGCTTTTGTTAACAGTCCCCAAGGCCTGCACTGAATAGGCAAAGGAGTTTTTATCGATGCTGCTCCTCTCACTTAAAACGTCCTGCTGAAAGGCTAGAAACTGCAAATACTGGTCTTTTTCAGGGAATATAAATTATTGCTGCTTGAGATCTCAATAGGTCAGTATTATAAATAGAACCTCAATATTCAAAATAACTAGTTAAATAAAATTTACATTATTTACACTACAATTACTACATGATTACAGTACTAACGACTGACGATTGATAATTTGGACCTGTGTCAGCAAGTTCTACTTCCTTCTGACTACTGAATACTACTTTCATGTAATACATATTTAACCCAGTCACACAGGAATTATATTTTCGTGTTAATTAACTGCTATCTTAATAACATTGTTGTGGCAATGCAATGATTGCCAGGTTATGTTCAGAGATAATGTTTTTGTTTTTCGGTAACAAAACACTACATTCACATATAACCTTGGCTTCAGAATGTCATAGCTGGGGAGGATGGCTGACATACAAAGTGCAGGACCCTGACGCCAGAACTTTGGATTCAAGTCCAGATTTCTGTTTTAGGTTTAGGCAACAAAAGCACTTAGGTCATGGCGTAGGAAAAGATAGTGATTTTGGATATGTTTTAATAAAAAACTACATAACAAATGCTCTTGTCTAAGGTTAAGGCAACAGATGCACTTTGGTAAAGGTCAGGGTAACATCACAAAAGGCATCAATAAAAAAACCATGGTGTAGTCACTCTAAGTGAACCATGTATTGCAAGATAGCCTACACTGGTGGAAAACAACTGAATTGAATTTTGCCGATAACACTAATTTGCTTGACATTACGTTTCCCTTTACACAGATTTACCATTTCAAATTAATTGTGTATGAATATAATTTCTTAAAGTCTGGGCTGAAATTTTGTCTTTTACTAATTTAGACCATGTCATTGACCTTGAAATTGTTCTATCCTGCTTTCTAATTTGGTTGTTCGTCCCTGAGTGAAACCTCCCCTGCACAGGATTTTACGTATTAATCAGTGGAAAATAAACAAATGTGCTTTAGTTGAATTTAAAGCTAAAAGAAAAGTGTCATTGTCCGTCTTTGTTATTACTGTGAAACACCACCGTAACTACAACCAGAGGTCTCACCCTTATCAGAAAAATAAGAATTTTCCAACTAACAACTTTAATAATTAGTGTAAATGTTATATACCTGATTGTTTGTACGGTGCTCTTTGCTGTGGTGTTTGCACTGCCTAAAACACTTAACTGTGATAATGTTAAAGCTCTCACATTAGTAAGAAAGTGACATTTTAATAAACAATATATAATTATGTTAATACACTTATAAAGGGCTCTACCAAATAAGTCAGGTGATGTTAGAGCAGTAGATCCTACTGGCACTAAAGTAAAAATGTATTTAGCCCTAATCTTTCCCTCTTTCTTTTTTTGTCATAATCTTATCCTTGCGTTGGATTGTATTTTTAATCAATTATTCAGTTTCATTACAGCGGAGAGTATGAGCAAGGGCAGCAAAAGTTATTTTCTCAAATCATGTCCTTACATGGAACTCTCCTGCTCATAGGCCGTACGTAATTTAACTTTATCTTAATTAAATCAATAATATTACCTTCATTATGTCTGGTTTAATTGCATGCTAATATATCCACTGGGATTTTTTTTTTTTTTGGTCCTGTTTGTGTTTCTTTCCCTCATTTAGTCGACCTTGAGTCTGAAAATCCCTGCGTGTCCTTCATTAGTAATTAACAGCTGTGTGTTCTCCTCCAGAGATGTATAGATGTCTGTTGCCTTTGTCGGCATCCTTGCTCTCTCTGCTGTCTCTGCAGTGCTGATGGTCTACAGTTCTCTGCAAAGCAGGGGGGAAATTATCAAGACCTCTTGAACTTCAGAAACCCCCTGTGTGAGATGAAGGGGTTGAATTTATTTCCGGAAATTACCGCCTGCAGAATATGCTTGAGCTTTCTCTGGGAAGCCAGCAGATGCCACTCAAAATGAAGTCTACCAGAGAGACTCCCAGCTTTCTCTCCACTGGGGTTTTCAGAGATTCATAATTTTCTCATAATACTGGAAGAACATTCTAAAGGCAGCTTGCATTGTTGTGAATATTAGCCTTTAGCTGTGGCTTGTGTTTGCAAACAGTCTGTTATTAAATTACAATCATCTGTTATTTGATTAAAATGAACATCAGTCTCCACTAATGATGTGTTCTGCGGTTTATGAGCAAACAGAAGCTGTTGTTTGTCTGGCATACACTCACAGGGTGACTCTGTATTAGTTGTGTATTTATAAAGTTATGAGGACTGAATGTCTGCGCAGATCCAGAGAGATCACTTTACAAATTTTACTGGGCTAGTTAAGGATAATAACCAGTGTTAGATTAGCTTTAGCTTCGGCTAAAGTCAAACATTATTGTCCTTTTCAATGAAAGAAACTGATTTCACAGAAAGTGTGTACGGAAATGGGATTGAAATACTTGAACGCAGCTCTAAGTTTGATCAAGGCCACTGCCAAAGTAAATGCCGCATTAAGGGAATTTAGAGTTTCTTGGTGTCAGTTAAATCAAATAAAGATTTAACAACGACATAACAAAACCAGCTCACCGATTAAATGACAAGGCTTGAAATATTCTGTGTTTCTTTTATTGTCTACAAATCCATGAACATACCAAATGCAACAATGTATTGATCCTGTTAAGAAGAACTGCCCTTCCTCTGCCCTCACTATACTGTACTTGTAGATGCTCAGCCATGCAGCAAGCAAAATGCACTTCCAATAAAGGATGACTGTAGTCGGCCTTGGACGTTTTTACTGGAAGTCAAAGTGATATAAAATCAGAAAAAGGAGAGATACCATAATCAAGAGTTGGACCAAAAGTACTGGAAAGATGAAACTGGACTCACATAATTATAGATTTAAGTCCCATTGAGATGGGAGTAACATTGCAGGGGGAGCTGAGTGAAACATTTACTGCCCTGGGGCCTCCTTTATAAAGCTTGCTTATGCACAAAACGGGGCTTGAAAGTGGTGTACGCCACTTGCCACGCAAAGGTTGTGATTTATAAAAAAATAAACTTGGCGGGAGAATGTGCGCACCTGTAAGCAAACTCTGAATCATGCGTGCGCACATTTTGGAGACACTGGGAAGTGGCGACGCAGACGGCGAGGTGGAGAAGTGGAGTCAGATTTTTATTGATGTCTCACACAAATTTAATGTCACGCTATATCCACCTTAGATCCACGTTATCATAGAAATTAAATCCAGCAGCCTTATTTTACGCTTGGAGTGAGCGATAATTGCTTCATAAAAACGTTGTAAAATCCAACTGAAGTCCTGGATTGAAATTCTTTCTAAATACGTATTTAATCCGCACTGCCTCTAACATCTCATTGTCCACTCTGTGAGCGCAGGAGGGGGAGAGGATATTTCCAGTGCATTTATTATGTCTCCAAATACAGCCATTAAGCACAACCGTTACACTCATTTCATCAGCACTACTTAGACATTTGCTGTTCATGACAAAACCGGCCTGAAGAAACGTGTTCGTCTATTACACTTTCATCTTTGAATTGAATTTCAAATTACACGTTGTATTTTGGGACAGGGATACCACTGGTTCATGCTGTAATTCAGGCCGGGTGTCTGATCAGACTAATTTCCATAAACATATAAATACTGCGGTGACCCTCATGCGTAATTGCGCAAGATGGCACTGACACTCCTTATTACCGCCACCTTTAATAAATGTGATTCTTTATGCCCCACATCAATGTCAAACATCCTCAAAAGCAACACAATAACTACATGTTGGTAAAGGAGAAGAAATATTTGGTCTACCTTTAGATCAGACCACTTTTTTTTTTTGGTTCTGTCACTGTCTGTGCAGTCCCACAGACACAGCTGACAGCATCAGCAGCGTTGATGTGTTGCCACTTTTTTCGCTTTCTTTTATTAGTGATCCCGCTGCTGTGGTCACCAAATAAAATCTTTTTTCAGTCCTCCACCTCCCGTTAAAGGGTCTCTAGCTCAGTCTCGGAGAAATTCTGTTCTTTGGTTTGTTTCTCACCCGTCGCCGTGACTCACACAACGAGAGAACACTCGCATGCCGGTTTATTTATATGCAGATCGCATTCATGAGGTGATTTGCATGACCATTTATGGTTGAACTAGGGCGTGTAGAGGGCGGAATATGAGGCGGATCTGGGTGCGCACAACTCCAGGAGGTCTGTGATTTACATTGCGTGCAAGTGTGCATGCACACAGTTTATAAATCAGATTATTTTTTGGCGCACGGCATTTTCAGCTTTTGGACGCACGTCAACTTTTAGTATGAATCCTAAGCACTCTTTTATAAATGAGGCCCCAGGTCTGCAATTTACCTCACTGCTTAAGGCAGCATTTATCTGCCACAAGATTACAGGATGTGGTCTGAAGTAGACATGGACATTCTGCAGAATAGCCAAAATACAATTTGTCATACATTGTCCTATTGTTTTGTTTTGTAATTAAGTTAAATTAAACTTTATATTTCACATGACCATTATATCTCACTGCATAATGCGTTGAGTTACAATCTGTGTCTGCATCCCAGATTCACACAAAGTATCACAAAGGACTGTAATGAATATTAATGAAAGGTCAAATTACACTACATTAACATAAGAGCAAATTTAAAGGAAATGGAGCATGTCAGTAATGCATCTCAAGCAGAACACCTGAAAGCAATGACCCACACTTTGTCAAAGTGTGACGGTGGGGGCAAAGCTGCTCGCCATCAGGATACAGGACCCACAATGCACCAGCGGCAGTTCAGCACCTTGGACAGCGACCGCCACACATGGCTCCCCATGAGGAGACGACAGGGATGTAAACCTGCAGACCCGGACACAGCTGGTGAACCACGAACAGAGCAGAGGAGGCAGTCCAAGGTGAGACACTGCACAGCCTGCCTGAGTGCTGCTCTCACCATTGTTGCTCAGACCCTGACGATGTCCAGAACTCTCAGGTCAACTGTGCTGCCTGTCCATCATCCTCTATAAAACTGGACTTGCTCCACGCTCTGCCAGTCCAGTTCAAGGACTTTTTGTTGCTTATGCACAAGTTCTCTGTGTTCTCCTCAAAGCATATGGATAGTGTGGTGAGGGTTTCTGTTCATGTTGAGTCAAAACTGCTCCAAGAGGAAAATTCAGACAATTAATTACAACTCTTTCATCTGTAAGCACAACACTGGCCTCTTGGCAACAAGTCAAACAGCTGTTTGTTTATTATTCTCTTTTATACTTTAATATCTGGTTCACTTCACACCCATAATAAGACACTAAAAACTCAGTAATTGCTTTGATGCATAGTTTAACTGACTAAAAGATTTTATAATTGTGCTGTTTGGGGCCTGTATTTATTTAACTTTTGAATAACACTTTAAACAGCCAACTTGAGAGGATTTTTTTTTTTACAAATTACAGTGATTGTATC
This sequence comes from Epinephelus cyanopodus, assembly GCA_026686955.1. NCBI lineage: Eukaryota > Metazoa > Chordata > Actinopteri > Perciformes > Serranidae > Epinephelus > Epinephelus cyanopodus. The sequence goes on along the minus strand of CM048920.1, from coordinate 32,705,497 downwards.
ATTGATCATGTCAGTCAGAAACAAGGGCTTACCCTAATCTGCCCTCACATCAGTCCCCACATTTTACCCAGTAAACACCTGGTTTTTCAAGTTAAGTTAATTTAATTTGTGTGAAAACCTTAATATTTTCAGTTGTAATTTATATGAAAGGGTTAAAATGGTTAATATATTTAGAATATATGAATAATATAATAGGAAATATAATAGGCAAAAATGGGAAGCATAAAAGAAATGTTGCCATTGATAGACTGGTAGGGAGAAAAATATATACTACGGAGAATTTAGTATCACACTGACAAGTACAGAGAGTGAGGATGGAGAGATATTGATTGCAGACTAAATCAACACCAGCTTCTTGTGGTTTGCACAAATGATACAGGCAAAACAGAAAATAAAAAGTGGTGTATAATCAGTTCAAACTCTCCAAATCAAACTAAAACCCACAACTACCAACTTTAGAAATCTCTGGAGCCCTCTTAAAGGCCCTTCTATTGGCAGAAATGATATATAGTTTTCATAACTATGTTTGCACAGTATAAAATTATCTGACAATAAGAATCGTTGTGTTTTCGTCACCTGAGAATGAGCCATTTATATCTACATATGGATTTGGTCTTTTTTGCATGGAATCTTGGTGTTCTAGTAGATAGGACATTAGATAGGACATTTGCATTTTTGCATCAGACACCGTAGTTCTCTTGCAAGCTTGACACACAGGAGAAGTTGCAGTTCTGCAACCTTGCCTTAAAATAGCAGATAATCCCACACACTGGACTTTTAAATTTGAAAGCATAGCATTCACAGTCAATATATACATGATACATAGTTCTATTATGCAGATGATACTGTCATTTATTGCCCTAAATATTACATTATTGAAAGCCAAATAAGCGCATTTAAAGTTTCCCCCCAGCAGTTAGAAACCATCTCTTTAACCTCCCTTAGGGTGAGATGCTAGCATATCTTTATTTCTAAATCCATTTTTGAATTTATAAATGATGCATTTACATAAACAGAGCAGTTTTCTCAGTCTTATCTGTCCATTACTTCAGCCTACACAACATGTAAGCACAAAGATGTTTTGAGATATTTTCAGTGTTGAAGTTCCAGGGGGATAAAACTCTTCCTGCCTTCCCACTAACAATATAAAGTTTCATCCACAATCTGCCTGTAAAAACAATCATTTTTGCATTTCAGTGTTTCACTGGAGCGTGGGTGACCTATTTTAAAGTACTTCATTTTCATGAGAAAGGGAATATGTTCTTAATTACTGAGCAGGGAGATAATTATTTTTTCATAAATTGTTTTGACTGCAGCATGTCTGCTCTCACTTTATCAGTGGGCAACCAAAAAGTATGAGCATTAGTTCTTACTTAACCAATAAAATAAAATCCATCAATAATGCAGCCAGTCCTCTATCTTTCTATCTGAATCTTTTGAACTCAAGCTCTTCTTTGCTGTTCTCTCCTGCACATATCAGATGGCAAATACCACACAGATATTGTCTCTTTCCAAGCTGTGAGGGAAAATAATATTACAAAAAACACCTTTGTATAATGACAAAATGCCATCCCTTTAACAGATTGATTGACCCAGCAATGTTATTATTCAGTTTATTAGTATATAGTCAAGATACACCTGATGCAAATGTTCACTTATGCTGATGACACTCTTATTTTTTGCCCTAATTATTACAGCCAATTAAACGCGTTTAAAAATTTCCCCCCAGCTGTTAGAAACCATCTCTTTAACCTCCCTTAGGTTGAGGCACTGGCATATCCCTATTTATAAAGCCATTTTGAATTTATACCTTATTTATCACCTTATTTATGAAAATACATTCTCCAAAAATGTGTGAATAGCTATGGCCTTCTTGCCCAAGACTAGCTTTTGTTAACAGTCCCAAAGGCTGCACTGAATAGGCAAAGGAGTTTTTATAGATGCTGCTCCCCTCACTTGAAACCTTCTACAAAAAGGATAGAAACTGCAAATACTGGTCTTTTTCAGGGAATATAAATGATTGATGCTTGAGATCTTGACAGGTTGGTATTATAAATTCATCAGAAATTTATCATTGTTGTGTCTTAGTTGTCTTGGGTTACTGCCCCATATATAATACACATAATGACAATATTTCATTACTATAATGACACTATAACTATACTTTGAAGAAATAAGAGCGAGAATCAGTGGTGAAAGCAGTATTCAAGTCTTTAACTTAAGTAAAAGTAGATACATTGAGGTAAAATTACTCCTACAAGTAAATCTGAAGCAAAGATACAAAGGTACTAACATCAACATATACTTAAAGTATCAAAAGCAAAAGTACTAATACAGCAGCAGAATGACCCCAGTCAGTGTGATGTTATGTGATAGGATTACTGTTGTTGGTATGTTGGTAGGTGGTTGAAGTATATATATGCTGTTCAATAGTTCAATCTATATCTAAACTATCTCCGTCTCATCTGCAGCTGGTGCAGCAGAATGCTGATGCAAGACTCCTCACTGGTGCCAGTAAAGGAGACAACATTACACCAGTGCTCGCATCCCTGCACTGGCTACCTATCAAATATGGGATTGATTTTAAGGTTCTTTTATTTGTTTTCAAAGCCATACATGGGCTGGCACCCCAGTATATTGCTGAACTCCTCTGCCCCCATTCCAACTCCTGACCTCTCAGATCCTCCCAACATTTTCTTTTGATTGTCCTGCGATTGAGGCTGGTGGGAAAGGGAGACAAAATTTAAAAATTAAAAATAAAAATTTAGGATTTTATAATCTTTTTGCATTTGTAATTGTTCTTACCAGTTTTATTCTTTCTTTATTTATATACATTTTATATTGCTAGATATTCATGTGTAATGCTTTTTTTGTGTAGCACTTTGGTCAGTTGCAGTTGTTTTTAACTGTGCTATATAAACTTGATATGATTTGATAGCTCTAGATAGGATCATTCGTGTTTTCACATCAGTCATTGTAGTTCATGCTTGACACACAGGAGAAGTTTCAGTTCTGCAACCTCGCCTCTTGATGCCATTAAATCCTACACACTGGACCTTTGCATTTAAAAGCATTTCAAAGTAAGACATATGTTGAATAACATCTGTTCACATGATACTAGTCCTTCATGTTGAATTTGATAAGTCCTTGAAATGCTCCTTGGCAACAGGACCCTCAGCTCGTGCGTTGTACGCTGCTCTTCCTCATCCCACCACTCAATTTGTCCTCCCTGGTATCTGTAGATAAATTATTCCTTTGATCTCCATCTCTGTGGTCCATGCCTCTCCTCTTTCCTCTTCTGCTTCTTACACTCCCAGTCATACAAAAAAAGTACTTTCAAATGTGTGATGCCTCATGTCAAAGTGAGACCTTGAGCTAACCTGGACTGACCTACCTTGGCACGTTGTTGTCGTTGTATGACATTTGATGAAAATGTGAAGGGAAAAAACACTGACTGGTCAAGTCAGTAAATATTTATTTCCTTGCAGTCCCTTCATCTGTACCTGCCGCTTCAACAGCTGCAGCACCAGAACATCTTAAAGGGACAGTTCACCCCAAAATACATTTTTAAAAAGTACATATATTTCCTCTAACCTATAATACTTTAAACATGAAGTGTTTTGGTGAGAGTTGCCCAGTGTTGGAAATATGGTCTGTAGAGATGTCTTCCTCCTCCTGTAATGGAGCTAGATGGCACTCGGCTTGTGGTGCTCAAATCACTAACCACTATTAACGCTCAGGGCTTTATTAATGGTTCCAATAACAACAAGTGGTAAGTGGGCAGAGTGAGGGTTAAACACCCAGATAGAAACCTAATAAATACCAATGAATATCTTACTTTAATTAAGACATTCTGTGACCACTGCGGTTTCTGTGGTGTAATAAGGTTGATCTGAAGCCAGAAGTCACTGACCAAGTGCTGAATTTCGATAACTTCAGAGTGAGACTGGGTTGGATATAAATGGCATTGAAACTTCAGCCAAATGCAGCATAAACAGAAGGTTTTACCCTCTCAGTTAACTGACTACAAATGTCTACTGTAAAACATACTGGAGCTGTACAGTGGCACAGACAGGTTCTATTTCATCTGCATAATAACCACCCACCTGCATGTCTAAGTTCCCATGCAAGGACATACACAATCTACTCAGCAATTAAGTGAGCAAGCAAGAGAGGAGAGATTGATTCACATCACTGATACAACACCACCATAAAACAATGATGTGCCAACCTTCCAATGTTAAATATCAGCCAAGAGTACAGGTATTGCTTCCCTGCTGTTTCAGCACTACAGACAGCACCACTGTCTACAATAGGCAAGGAAGAGGTGGAGTGAGAGAGATGTTCTGGCCGAATTTTTATTACTCTCAGGGCTTGCATTATTATACTTCATGATATAATTATATAATATTATTAAGGCTGCTCCCCAATAGTCAACCAAACATTAGTTGACCAGAAAGGTAATTAGTTGACACTATTTCTTTGATTACTTAATTGCAGAGGGAAAAAAGTCAAACTCTATTAGGAGCTGTGCCTTGTCAAAATAATTCAAAACCTATATGACCCGACCATATGGAAAGTGGCCACTCTCAGCAGTCAGACAGGAGCCATGTTAATTTCCAGGGCTGGTGCCTCAGGTTATTCCACAGGCTAGTTAATAACATGTCCGGCAGGAACTCCAAAGCGTGGGATGTTGAGAAGGTGAAGGACGAACCCAAGGTGATATGTAAATTCAGCTTCATTGGTCGACTACAAACATGACGTATCACCTGAAACATGTCAGTAGCTACATGCCCATTAGCCACTTAGCACAATCATTATAGCTTTGCTGACGGCGTCATTAACAGGTGGCTCGCTCAGTGTGTGACGTGCATTTGTAGATAAAATATAGGCCTATATTAGTACGGTTTGTATGTCTCTCTAATGTAGCACGGTGTTAACAATGTTACTGATACTTTTCTTTCTCAGACCTTGAACTCAAACCATTGTGTTGCCCTGCCCAAAATATATAATCTAAAAATTAAATTAATATCATAAGCATGCAGGCAACAAGTCAACTAATGGCCCTTAATTCTGATTTTTGGTCAACTAGGAAAATTCTCAGTTGTGGGCAGCCCTATATATTATATTATATTATATTATATTATATTATATTATATTATATTATATTATATTATTCATTAACATGTAGCCAGGAGTTTCACACAGGTGTTGGGGACTGCTCCTGTTGTAAAGGTCCACTGTGTAGGATTTAAGGTGAATACACTGGCATACAGTGAATATCATATTCATAACTATGTTTTCATTGTGTGCCTTATCACCTGTAACTAAAAATCATTAGAATGAGCCGTTTACATCTACATACAGAGCAGGTTGATGCGATTTAATCCTACACTAGACCTTTAATATTCAGTTTGATCTGAGAGAATGGATTCCCCAACAAGTGTGTGTGCACACATGACCTTCTTGTTATTAGCTGCATGTTGTTTGGTGTGTGGGAAAAAAAGGATTTAAATTCTTAAATTCTCATGTTTCCTTAATGAACAGTATGATATGGTAGGCAAGTGGCTAAGAAGTGTGTAAATGTGAATGTGAAAGATTGTAAAGCCGGCTAGTATCGTCTGTGAGAGGAAAACAATGGTATAAGTAACACAGCAATCTACTTGTTTGCTGGTGCAACTTCAGCCTGGAGAACATCCAGTAAATATGTTGAATGTGTGAACATTTCCCCGCTCTCTCTCTCTCTCTCACACCACAGGGTCGTGTTCATACTCTTACATTCACAAACACACACACAAGACAAGCACATACACAGCAGCTCAAACCTTCCCATGCCTCTCAGTTAGGAGATTGTCTGGATCTTGCCTATTTCATGGATTAGTTACAGGAGGGGCTTTTAAAATTGTATCTGAGTGAACGTTTTCGGAGGGAACCTCTGTATAACCTTGCCGTTTCGACACTGTCTGCCAGACTTAGGCTCATCTTCTCTGTAATAAAAGCAGACACAAAAGAATATCCTTGCTCCTGCCCTGTACGCAGTGAATGCTGTGCTTCTTTTCTTTGTCCATCACAGAGTCTTTTGGCTGTGCTATTCAGAAGGCACATTTCAGCAAAATATCTAATTTGGTATTGTGCAAACTTTTAAAAGGACAGAAAATGTCGTGTATAGAACACAGAGAGGGATAGATTATTAGCCAAGTTTCTGAAATCGCATGAATAAATCAAACAAAGCTGTAAAGAAAAACTGGTAAATGTCATAAAATGAAAAAAAAAAAAATCTGCAAATACGTGACAGGAAATGTAGCTGAGGATGTGTATGATAGCTCACTGAGGAACTCAAACCTTTATTGCTGTTCTTCAAGCTGTACACAGGTTTCAATCCCTAGAAATGTTACACAGGCATTATGAAAAGGACAACATACTGTAGGTCTCACGCCAGAACCAAGGCTATTTGTTCCTAAGTGGCACGTTTCTAATAGAATTTGTCACACATCATAGAAGTTTCTCTTAGATTCGACTCATACAATTCCCTGCCATGAGAGGATGTCAATTTATCATTTTTGGGCCCATTGATGAAACAACTTGCACTTGAAAATTTTTGTATTCATTTCCGACAGCAGGCTTTTAAGCTTCACAATGTGAAGTTCTTTTTTCTTATTGTTAGAGTGACATTTTTGTGAATGGAACCTGCCAACAAATGGATCAAAACTGGCACCCTTAGTAATTCAGCAAATGTGCACCTCTCCTTGAGCAGGTGTCAGTCATCAAGTTGAATTGAGCAACTTCAACAGTGCAGTTACAAGACTGCACTGGGCTTGAAACACTTGTGTGAGGAAATCTGACAAAAACGACTTCTTCTGAAAAGTTCACAAAGTTGATCCTTTTGCTACTATATGATATGTCAGTGAACAAAGACAGAGCTCGGAAGCAGATCGGCCAGACACTGAATGTTACTGGTGAGTGTTGTGGTCTTATCACTACATAAGTTGTAAGCTTGTTAAATGCGTAGTCAACCTCTTGATAACGTACTGTTACGTTAGCTGCCTACTCAAGATATTGCAATAGAACAATATCTTGAAAATAAACAAAACTCTCACATAGCATGTTATTCAAGATTCAATTCTTTTTTATGATTTGCTGGGATGAAGCACTCCCCAGCGCCCTGCCATTATCTGCTAAGGACGTACCTTAGCAATTTAACATTTACATACAGTCTCTTTCAGAATGAATGCACTACGTCTGTGATTTCCCTTCAACAACTAATGCACATGGTTGGGCTTAGGCAACAAAAGCATGTCATTGGGTTTACGAAAAAAGAACAGGGTTTGCCTTTATGGGACGAGAACAACACTCTCCCGGGTTAAAGTTGGTTTTTGATGGACCCATCCACCCCAGTCAGACTCTTGCCACCCTAATTTTTGTTCTTGGCCAACCCCCCCACGCATTTCCCACCGATGCCGCTGGGCAGCGTTAAACTATAACAGCCACCAGCTGTGTGTCATGCCAGTGTTAAAGGATTAAATTTTTCATTGGTGTCTAATCCCGCAATTCACTGCCTAAGCGCCAGATTTCGACGACTTCATCGTGGTTCTGGGTTAAAAAAAATGCTAAGTGGACACTAGGGCCTCTAGTTTCTAGGTGGTGAACCCCGCACAGAGCTACTTTCAAGCAGCGCAACCCGAGGTGCGCTCAGTTTGGTAGTTTGGCAGACTAAGGTGCGCTGGGGGAGGTGTCGACAGATCCAGCTTGGCGCAGTGACAGCTTCGTGCCGAAAGGCTTCGCTTCCAGCACAGGCGGAGCGCAGCCGGTGTAAGTGGAAGTTTGGCTGACCAGTGGACAGTGCGCACATGTCACCAAAACCTCACAGGCAGATTTCCAGAATGTCAGGCACATTAACGATGCAATAAATAGCCACAAACACCACTATTCAATGCAACTATCTGCAATCAGCACATGAATGTATCTTTACATCAACTGTCCCATCACATCTGATGTCAGATCAAAGGGGATTGGCACCGTTTGGCACGCGTAATGGAAACCCAGTCTGATTTGATTAACACAGCTATATTCGGACACTGTGAGCTTGGACCTCCCGGACCAAACCATCAGTTTCCTCCTGGGAGAAGTTTGGCTGTCTGATGCTGCTGCTCTCTTCTGCCATGGCGAATTGAGTAAACTCTCATCACGCCTTCGTGGGGCGCATGTAAGGGCGAGGAGAGGGGCTCATTTGATTGGTGTGATGTGAATAAGCTGTGTAAAACCCACTCCACGCCTTCTCTCCTCCCTCTTTCCGATTTGCGCAGGTAGGAGGGACGGAGGTGGGAAAGAGGAGTAGCTGCGCCAGGTGCACGGTGTGCCAAACTTGCGAAATCTGCCTGGCCACAACCAGTTGGTGAAGCGCAGGTGCGCTGGGCCTCCGCCGCGCCCGGTCTGCGAAACTAGAGGCCTAAGAGTCTACAGTCATGCTTGAGACTCTGCGAGGCTATACTTAGGCACAGTGAGCTAAATGCTAACATCAGCATGCTCACAAGGCTAATACATTCATGGTATAGCATTTACCATTTCGCCATCTTAGTTTAGCGTGTTAGCATGCTGACATTTTCTGATAAGCACTAAATACAGACTTCAGCTGCTGATTTATGATTAAATAGCCTACCTGCAAACTAATCACATTTCCAGCAAAGTATTGGATAGATTAAAACATCTGGCCTGATTATGGTGCTAAAGGAAAAGTGAAGGTACCACCAAAGTTGTTGCAGTGGAGCATGAATGTTTCTGCCAAATTTCACAGCAATCCATCCAACAGTCATCGATACATTTCAATTAAAACCAGGTATGTGAACTTCAAGATGGTCCTGGATAAAAAGTTAAAGGATCACCAAAATTAATAGGATTTTAGGACCATGAATGTCTGTACCAGTTTTAATGGCAATTCTTTTGACATTTGTTGCGATATTTCAGTCTGGATCAAAGTGGTAGACAGAAGGACCATTTTCTAAAGTCAAGTTACTATTGAAGGCTAGAAGAAAGCTTCATGATAGGAATAAGAAAAGGCTCTTTCATGAAGCCAGGTATCTACTTACTCAGTTATTACAGCTAGGACGCCCTTTAGCAAGGTATTTTATTCCCACCTGTTGCAGTGGAGCTATTCTGTGGCCAATAGGCTTCACATTAACATCACTTTCATTCAAAGCAAAAGCAGGCTGAGGTGAAACTCTGAAACTGACCGCATAGTTAAATAAAACTGCTTTTTCATGTGTAATGATGTAATGAACCAAAGGCAGCCTTTCCTCACCCCATTTATATTTTGGGAATCAAAACCCTGGTCCTTTAATGTACATCAAAAGAATTCTTGTTGACAGAGTTCTGGTAACATTAAAAATAGATGTCCCTTACCTTTAATGAACAAGCACAAGCCTCCGGGCATTCTGTTAAAAGTCTCACTTCAAAGTTTGCCGGCCCTGTTATGTGAGAGAACCTCCGAAACTCCTCACGTCCTTCAGGACTTCTCATCAATTCACTTTTCATGACCCAGTCACACATGTCAAAGTGGAACACATCAAGGGGAATTAGATCATAGTGCCCACTGCTGTTTGTTAATGAGCTATCACTTCATGAGAAATCAACTTCAAGGTTTATTTATTGTTAACTCTTTGCCCTGGAGTGCCAATTAAGCAGCTTCTGGGGCCTTTTGAATGCCAGTAATTAAGAGTTATGATGAGGTGGGTTTCAGCCAAAGTTTTTTTCAAAAGCAAAAAGAGTAAACAGAAGATTTCTAGTTAGCTTTTAGTAGAAATATTTTCATGTAAAAATACACCCATAAACTCAAAGCAGTCTGACCCACCAACAGTTATATGGTCCAACACAAGAACAAAACACAGTAGACTAGAGACGTGATTTATAAAGAAAATAAGTGTGTGACTGTTGTGTTCATTAATGATGATTGGCATGATTTCATTGACCTCAATGTTTTGGCTGATTGAGGGATGAAAGAGAATGAGTAGGGACTTAACTGTAAATTATTGTAATGAGCTCATTCACAGTCAAGCAGTATGTAATATCAAGCTCAAGATATAAATCATAACATCTCCTGAACTGTAAATGATGTACACCCGATCATGTTCTATGTCACTGTGAACTCATTACACATTTCAAAATATCACTGGGGTGTGTACTCCAGTGTTGTGCACGTTTACACTTATGGCTCAAAGCTGACTTCACACAACGAGTGAAAAAAGTACTACTTCATGTTCACAATTTGAATATTGAACTAAGTTTACAGTCCCAAAAATGACCTTGTTTTTTAATTAATATAAAATCTTGTGATTATCATTCTCTTGCAGATATTTCCCCAGACTGGTCGGATGCTTCAACTTGATATGTCCTTTCAAATTTTATTGCTGATGTGCCTGTTGTTTTGACTTGTTTTTCAGACCCAATGGGCACTTTGCATAACAATGTCAAATTGTTTATCTTTTGGAATCTGTACTGATTTCTTAGTAAAACTTTTACTATCCATATGAACTTTGCAGTGTCTGAATTGACCTATGGCTAAGCCCCGCCCTCACACGCAATGAGCCAATCACAGTGCGTATACCCATTCCCATACACTGGGACATTCTCTGCCTGGACGTCCATTGAAATGCATTACAGAAAATCAGTTTTGTTCGGTTTTATGAGCTTTTTCTGAGATTTGAAGTTTAAAAATGGTCAAACGGTGTGCATGGGGTACATGTAACTCTGACACAAGGTATCCTGAGAGGCTGCGCGACAACGTGTATTTTTTACACTTTAAACCACGTCTCAACCGAGAAAAGTGTCTCCTTTGGATAAAGTTGTGTGGTAACGTTAGACCACAACATCAACTCAACGTGAATAAGATTAACAATGATGTCTACATCTGTTCTAAGGTAAGACAACATTGTGTTTGAGGCAACATATTGTCACTTTGCTGGAAAGAAATATAAAGTTATCTTTAACATCTCTAGCTAACGTTAGCTAAAGTTAGCCTAACGTTAGCTCCTAGCTGCGTTGTTCATCATGTCACCTTGTTTGCTGGGAGTTCAATAGCCTGTTTTGTTCTAGTTTTGTACTTTGGTGATCGTACATCATTGTTAGCTGTTGTCCAAAGGGCTCTAGTTAAGCTAATGTTAACGTTAACTTCTGGAGCTTAGCTTCATTAACTTATCTGTAATTGCAGCGATAAAAAAGGATGGTAAACGTTATGCTGAATGATTCAGTGTAAACACTGGAGACACTCTTGGTAAAGATGGTAAAAAGGTTTTTATCCTTTTCTCATATTCTGAGCCAAAAACCAGTGGCACTTGATGGCGACTTCAACGAGATGCAGTTTATCACACTTACACTGTAACCTGTAAATTTTGGCTTGTAATTTAAGCTTTTCATCGACCTTCTCAACAATAAAATGATGAATATATCCATCCAATGAGTAGTTTAGGCCCTTTTGGTTACTTCTTGATGACATCTGATCGTTATGTCCCCAAATATCATCAGTATCGTGTACTGTGTACAGTGTACAGCCCATGGCAGTCGGCTATCTGCTACGGGCACCGTCATCCATAGGGGGCGCCACAAATGCGGAAAAGAAAATAAATCTCCTACATAGGGCCACAACAACACAACTACATAACAAAGCCTACTAAATAACAGAGAGGCCTTTTTTCCTGAGTTCCTGCCGCCCCCGGCTCCTCACCCCTGCTCGTACGCTTTACCTGTGGGGCGAGGGTGGATGAGTTATCAGACATCACGTGAACCCCGAAACATGCTGTGTCGTTATCATGTCAAAACAACAAAAGCTCTCTGGTGCCCTCCCAACTATCACTATATTACTGAGAGGAGTGGATGTGGAGAGACAGAACATGAAATCAGCAGGAGGAGAGCCAGTTACTGTTACCTCTAAGCAGCTGGTGGCCACAACTAACAGCTCACAGAGGCTGCACTGATTTACATTGTGAAGCATCAAAGCTCTATTTAATAAAAATTAGAATTGGGCAAAGGTAAATCTTAACGTTCTCATTATGTGTTCAATGTCGTCTTGTAAAATGTGCTTTTGGCGAGAAACTTGAATAAATCCAGCAAATAAAGGAGAAATGTGGTGATGTTTTCACAGCGCTATGAAATAGATATTAGAGGGAATTATGATGTTTCATAGTTAAAAGGCTTTTTGCTTATTTTTTCATGTGAAAAGAGTTATTTTATTGTATAATTTTTATTATTGAATTTGTGGTCATTCAGAGGTTGTGTAATGAAGGACTAATTGACTTTAAAACTGCTCATTTATTGTAATTCTGTGTTTCCCTGCAACAAAAGAAGAATTGACAACAACAAAAAACAAAAGAAACACCAATATAAAAACATTGTTATCAGCTATTGCCGATATTGTTATTTCAAACATTGGTTCAAACATCATCAAACATCAATATCGGCCCAGATTTTCAAAACTGGTGTATCCCTAGTTCAGTTAGAAGTTAATTTGTATATTTTATAAAAATTTTAAAATAGTATTTTATTGTTTATTCATCTGAACAAGTTGATGTAATTATTTTATGAATTAATTATTAATTCATATGATTATTATGACACATGTCAAATTAGCTTGTTTGGTTGTTTATTTGCATTATGGTAATAAACGTGCAGAACTTTTACCGGTGAGCTGCAGCAAACAACATGTTTGCTGCGGGAGCTCTTGTCATTTTGACTTAACAATACAGCGTGTTTTTCACCTGTCATGAAAAACATGAGCATGTTTAATAAACGCTCGTGCACTCTATACAGGCACATATCATAGTTTTAAACACAGTGGGGCTTAATGGGCCTTAATGCATTTGTAGTGTTAGATATTGTTGGCCAGCAACAAATTGGCCATTAACCCTTGTGTATTTGTCTAACATTCTGTATCATTTTGTATTTATGCGTGTCTGTATTTGCATACTCACTTGCCTCAAATTGTCCCTCTCAGGAAAAATAAAACATTATGAATTAAAGTAAACTGTACATGCCATCATAATGAGGTTATGGACAGTTGATCAGTCTGTAATACTGATAATTGGAGTGGAGTGTGTTCTACAGTATCTACAGTGACTGAGATGCAGTATAAATACAATAGATGATCAGGATAATAAGCTTTAACTAGTAGAAATTCATGAAGTATACAGTTACCCATATAAGAGAGATCATCGCCACTGACAAACAATTAAGCACAGTTTGATTGGTGGGTTTGAAACAGGAGACAGTCGACAAAATGGCCTGAAAAATCATGTAAAAATTGAAAATAAAAATGCCATGTTCACACAACAAAAGAATAGATGCTCTCAAATCAGTAACTACTTGAATTTGTGTCAATGTACCATATCTGCAGGATTTAAAGCTAGAAATTGGTGTGGCTATATCATAAAATGTACTTTCAAATAGGAAATGTTTCCTTAAAACAACTTTTTGGACATTTCCTTCATGTTTGATGAACACATTTGGTTTCACTCTGTTTCTAAGCTTTGTCCATATGCTGCAACAAATGATTACAGGAGCTTGTGGAAATCTGCTTAGACTGGGGGCTCTGCACGACTAGCAAATGGATGAGATGCTTAAAGGCCAGAAAGTGTGGGTTTTTTTTATTATTATTTAAATCTGCCTTAGGTTTTAGAAATGACAGAGAATAACACCTGTGAACAGCCACACATTAAAAATAAATCCCCTATTCAAACCTGTTGAAGCTCACTACAATATGGTTATGAGTCCTGGCGAATGAGGGTACTCCGCCACTGAATACAGTTGACCCTCCCTTCTCCTCTCCTCTTTTTTGTGCTATAGTCTCCGGCCACTCTGTCCATGCCAGTGCTTTATCGCTTACACTTTCTCCAGGGCCGTTCCTTTTTTTTCGTGGCAGCCCTCTGATGGAGCACGAGCCCACTCAATTCGCTGTGAAAACAACAGAGGAGGATGCAGTCTCTCTTTTTTTAATGGACTCTTTCTTACCTGAGATGACACCAGCTGACGATTTAGCTGCCAGCCTGTCTTGGCTGCTTGTTCCCCAGCAGCCTGGCTGCCTGTTAAGCTGAACACCAGGCTAGGTGTTTAACAAGCTAACATTTTGCAGATGGAGTTGGCCATACAACGGTCTTGCCATGCATTGGCACTTTTCAGGCAAATAGTCTCAGAAAATATATAAGGAGCCTCATGCAGGAAGTAAACCAAAAAAGGAACAAAAATCCCTTGTGCACATTAAAGGAGACCCTAATCTGCTCATTTTCAGGTTCCTACTTGTATTTTGGATTCTATTTTTTCTTTTTTCAAAGTTTATGCACTTTAATTACTTTACATTAGTTACATTAGGAACATTATTTTCCTCCTACTGTCTGTGTTAGAACACCTGTATTCACTCATTATCCAGGTTAAAGCGCCTGTCTCTTTAAGCTCCCTCTCTTGAAAAGGCCCAGTCTGCTCTGATTGGTCAGCATTTTGGTCTTCTGTATCTCAGCATCTCTGCACAATCAATTCAATTTGGAAATGTTTGAGTTCAGCAGATGTACCATGAAAAATCACCAATAAATAGTTCGAACACAACTGGAAGTTCCAGCAGGAAGATGGTCAGGGGTCGGGGAGAAATTAATAACACTGGCCAAGATTATGTGTTTTCTTGACATTAGCAGATGACCATCTAAAGATATCTGTCAAAATGTCAGCTTGTCTTGAAAGTAGAAAAAAAAATCACTGGAAAGAGTATTATTGAGAAAGGTCTGAAGCCTGAGGTTTATGCTTTATATGTTTAGCTCATTATTTGAAACTTTGGCCACATTTAAAGGGCCAGTGTGTAAAATGGGTTGAAGACCGATGAAAACAGTGACATCGGTGGTCAAATTCTAGAACATCTGACATTAGCCCTTTTTAGATAGGAATTGTGCAAATTTGCAGGAAAGCCCAATCATTCTTTTTTTCAGCATTGACAGTATAAAAACAAAATCGAGGAGTGCGGCAAAATGCCACCTGCCTACTTTTGTTCATACAGAATGTGCCTTTTTCGGAGCAATGGGGGGCGTGAGCGAGTAACAAAACGTGTAGCTCAGCATGTGACGTAAACAGTGACGTGGGAGGGCAGCTGCGGGTAGTCAGTCCTTCAGCGATTCTCTCGTAAGTCGGCCCGTTCTTCACCGTCATGGTGTGTGGCATCATCAACAGCTCCTCCCACAAGTCATCAACAGCCCCTCCTGTTGCAGAAGGCCGCATCGGTCCGTTCAAAATAAAAGGGTTCCACCAATATGACTACCCTAAGAGGTGGAAAATTGGGCACCTTGGCTCAACTCGCCAATCCGGCTCTGTGTGTCTAAACACTCGCAAGTTGCCGGCAAAACGGCCCAACATTTGCTGAAAATTTGGCAATGTAAAAGGGGCTATTATAACTTTAATAATAATAATGTAAAATAATGTATAGATATCTACAGATAAAAATGCAAAAATTTTGAGAGCAAATTTTTGCACACAGTCATGTTCCGTCTTTTTCATTCACCGCTACATGACAACGTGTGTTGTCTGTACATTTTTGTTCTAATTTAGTACATTACCCTTAAAGAAGTATGTCACCACTGGAGATAAAATCTTTTCATAAAACTAGGCTGTCTATGCAGTAGAAAGACACAAAGGCTTTCTAAATTGGTGCTTAGAAAACATAGTCATTCATATGCATTCACTTTTGCCCAAGAAATAGAAAACCCACAACGACCAGAATGCACTGCACCACACCAGCCGAATGAACACTTCAACTGGTTGGTGATGTCATGCAAACTTGTCCAAACAGAGTTTTGCTGGGAGGTAAGCAGGCAGATCTAGGCACAAAAATGAAGGAAAGTGTACATCAGTTTATTCACACATACTACCCACACTGTCATGGTACAAAGCTATTTGAACATTGGCAAAGTACCCTTTTAAGTTTTAGAAGTATAAAGTATTATACAATGAAAATTCTTATGTGAAGTACAAGTACTACTGGTAAAAACACTAATACATTTTTCCATCCTTTGTAATATTTGTCCTTCTGAACACCAGTCAGAGACATTCAGCACTGTGAACTCTTCCCTGATAGTTCCTGGGTCTTTCCCCACAGCAGGAGGCTTTTCAGGCCAGGTACTGAATTTGAACCCTGGTTCCAGTGCTTCAAATGTAGGTAAAACTCCTGAGTTCCTAAAGGGTTCCTGGATTCCTGGAAAGTTTCCTAAAATTGGGCTTTATTTGTCAGAGTCCTGCTGGGTGACTCGCTGAGTGGCCATTTTCCCTTCTGGGTGGCAGCAGAGGATACACAGCAGCTCAGCCTGATCAGGATTCATGTCACACGTCTCAGGGATGCGTAATCGTTCAGCTGTGGACCCAACAGGTCAGGGTCTGACTCAAGGGTCCTTTCATGGTCACTAACCTCAGCAGGGACATTGCATTTCAGCAGAATGAGGATCAGTTGAAGGCACATTACAGAGGTGGCCGCAGCATTGGTCTGGCGATGATGATCTTTGACTGCTCTGCCTAGGCAGTCACTTGTGTGAGATTTATATCAGTCAGTGACTTTTTTCTGTGCATTAGAATATGTTTATTTAACTACAGCTGAATGAATTTGAATGAATCCCTCAAATGCAACTGCTGCTTTTGTTATATATCACTTATGACTGAAAACAATTCAAAGGTCTGGGGACACACATAAGCTCTGAAAGTCATCTGGCAACCCTAACATATGCATTGTCACACCACGGCAAATAACTATTTTCATTTATTTCAGATTTGCCAAACCTCCACTCATTTTGCTCGGGACTAATGAGCAAGCTGCCTTGACATCAACCTCAGACCCTCTTTAGAGGATCTATCTAAGTTAATCACAACACAACAATGATCCTTAAAGTAACACAAACACATGGTTGGCCAAAAAGTGTAAAATATTACTGAAAACGAGAGTGACACTTTGCATCAGTTGCTAGTTTGAGCACAGTGCAATTTCACAATCAAACAATGAAGACATTTGCAAAGAACTTAAATTATTGAGTTAATTAGAGAGGAATATTTTCAGCATTTTGTTTCCAAGAATAAATGGTGGATCTTGTTCTCATATATTTGTTCATCATCTGTCACACACATGTGTCAGATCAGTCAGATTTTCATTGCTGAGGTGTCAATGATTGTCAAAATAGCAGATTTTGCTAATTACAGTTGAAAAAAAAAGTAAGTAAATATTTGTTCCTGATTGATTCTGACGGGACTGTAAACATTACTGTTGGCGTATTGTTACAGGGTTTTCAGTACCCATGAGGGTCTGGAAACCTGTGTCTGTGTGTGTTTTACCAAATACTGTGAATGAGTGTGGGCGTGTGTGTCTGTGCACCTTTTGTATATGTGAATGCTTTGATAAGCTTTGAGACACACTAGGGAGCCTCTCTTCCCTCTGTCCCTCAGCCTGGCAGTAATCGCTGATTAGAGGCTCAGCTCGTCTCACCACATTGGAAGGTTTTTCTCCTGATACAGAAAACGTGCCTCATCTGAGCTGTCGGAAAGCCATCGACTGACACGCAGCCACTTTCTGGGGGAGACACGAGTGCATAACAGGACACAATGTGCCTGCTGAGTCTTGATGTGTTTGTGAATATGTTCTTGTTTCTGTCACAAGCAGAGAAAAATGAGGAAAAGTACTCAGCATGAGGTGGTGCAGGTCCTTGGTTGGCTGACACAATAGTAAGGGTTTATGGTGGATTTATATAGTGGTGAAATGTAACTTTGTACATTAAATCAAGTATCCTTACTACAAATTTGAGTTACAGAGAGGATACGCCATATACAGTATGAACTGGTCAGTCATACAGTCTCTTTGCCACAGTTGATTCAGACCCTGCAACATTTGATGTTATGACCAATTTAGTACAGTAAATGATTTACATCCACTCTTAAATAGCATGTCACGACGCATGTTCATACAGTGGATATATGTATATATCTTGAAAACTGAATATTACTTTGAAAGGTCTTGGGTAGACTTTTATCTATAATTTACATAACATGAAGCAACCAAAAAGTCTTGTGAGAACGTTAACCTAATGTTGTAGGTCATGACACCCAGAAGACACCTGTCAAATCCCATTCAAGTCACAACTACAAAATCCTCCCTAAAAGTCCTCCATCATTTATTTCCAGCACCTCGACAGGCCTCTGATATGAATTTGAGATTAACTAGTGTTAAATCCTTTGAGAGTATTAGCAGATCAGCTACACCACAAGAGGGCTACTTAGACCAGGATTTTGGAGATATACCTAGTGATTGTTCAGCTTACATTTAACCCTGTGGTCAGCAATCCCAAAAGATCTGAGGCACTCTGATGCACCTTCAAAGTCCTTTATAAAAGCATGAGGAACACCAGCGCTAAGACTCGAGAGACTATTTTTTGGGGCGACTGAAAGACATTGGCCCTGATGCTTTCATAAAGGACTTTTAACCAATATCAAAGTGCTGTCACACAGGGTTGTGACCCTAACTTGCCACATCTTAAAAAACATCTGATTGTGTGAAGATTTCCTGGCAGCCTTGAGATAGTCTGGCACATAACCTTGTTTTTATCCAGCCTGTTAATATTTAAACTCAACTACTCATAAAAGAGTGGTTAATAAAAATGGGTTGGTTTTTTTTTTCAAATTTAGAAATTACTTCATTCCATCATTATGTTTGCTGTTGCTGTCAAATAGGGGTGGGGAAAAAAAATTGATACAGCATAGTAACTCACCAAGTATTGATCTCTTCTCATGGTTGAGGTCAGCGGCATTTGTCAGGAAGTTCATCAAAACAAAGATGGAGGCACCGGAGAGGGACCATTTAAATCAAACGTCTGGACTTATTTTGGATTTTTTAACACAGAAGGAATGGAGGATTTGGATATGACACATGTGATTCGCAAGCTGTGTCATATGTGAATAAAATACTCTAGGAACACTAACATGCAGGCTCACCTACCACTCCACCATCCAGAAATAGCATCAGCCGCTGAGGGCCAAGCTAACACCAAACGCGATATTTTTATCACAATACTCAGCATATCACAATATCGCAATAATATCGTATTGTGACCTAAGCATTGTGATAATGTTGTATCATGGGGCCTCTGGCGATTCCCACCCATACTGTCAAAGTGGTAGCAGATCGATGTTGCAGCAGAGAGAGCCCTGATTCTTAGATGTAAACTTTCAACCCAATCACCAGAGTAGATGTTGGCATTGTACATATTTGCAAACCACAGATACGTCATGTTTGTACATTATTATGTAGTGAATATTCAAACTTTATGTTTCTCTATGTTTCAGCAATGCTGTGGTAAGCTTGTGTTTATGTTTAGGCACAAAAATCACTTGGTTGTGATGAGGAGAAGGTCCTGTTTTGGCCTAAAATACCTGATTTTTTTTTTTTTGCACAACCACTGGAAACACTGCAAATGTCTTGGTTAAAAAAAAACAAAAACGCTGTTTTGTGGCACTTTCCCCGATGGAAATACATGGGTTACTTAAAAACACCCATGTTTGGCAGCTAAAAAAGCCACTGGAATTGCAGCAATGACTCTTAAAAAATTGGTTTTGTTTTTTCAGAACAGTGGTATATGGCAGGCATCTCGCCAAGGTATCCAACTATCCATTATTGTCTCACAAAGTCAGCTCATGTACTGTGTCACTTTAGAAACGCTGATATAAGGTACAAATATAACGTATCCGTGGTTTACATGAAGCACAATGCCAACACTTCCTTCTGATGACTGCACTGCTATTCTCAGTTCAAAGTATAAGAAATAATTTCCACCAAAATATCAACACCTTGCTTTGTGCTGCCTCATTTGAATGAACCTGCCACCTGTGAACCATGTGATTGGCACCAAAATACCACACAAAGCAGATCTCAAGGTCAGAAAAAAAAACAGTCAGAGTGCTGCTCTGGTTTATCGTTGCACTGCCATGAAAATAGGGCCCTTAGTCTCGTTTTCTTTTTAAGAGCAGAATGGATGGTCCTCTTGTAGCAACTGCTGCCTAATTACATCATGAATTACTCTTGTTTTATCCTTTATTCTATTTGTTTGAACAGACAGATCTAAAATGAAAGTGTAGATCTTTCAATATTACTCCGTAAAGAGAACACTTGCAGTCCTTTTCACTGCACACACAGCTCACATTGCAATCCCGGTGTTATTTAGAGTGCTTTAATTTCCTGAGCATTTACAAACACCTGCTCTAAACACCGGCAATACATTTGGACCTGGCTCCCCCTCTGCCAGTGAGCTGTGTGGTCTGAACGCCTCATTGGCTTTATGATGATTACATTTTCCGAGATAACCTTTTCTTGCTTTGCACAGATGTCAGTAATTTGGGGGGCAGTTTTGTCACAACCGCTCATTTCTGGTATTAGTAAGGGCCCTTTGGTATCTAGCATAGTCAGAAATCAATGATGGGTGTGTGTAAATGAAAACTCATCTCATCACCATCTGTGCTTGAAGGTTAGATGACAGCAGAATGTAATGTAAACATATTCTCCTCTACACTTCAGCGTACGGTACATAAATACATATATATCGTGTGTGGAATTTATATGCATCTCCTTTTGATGTTGAACACTATTTTCCCTAATACCTTGTTTGCTCTGTTTCTCTCTTTCCCCATATTTTCCCAGGGAGCTAAAAATGGTGGAAGCTGCTTCCTAATGACCTATCCTCTCATGCATATTTTATGCAATGTTCTCATTCACATTTGAAAAGAGGCTAATTCACAGCATAAATATTTGATATGGACCTTTTATATTCCCACCTCCCACATTTCAATTAACTGCTAAATGTATCTTTGGGCTCAGAATTTACAGCTTTGCTAGCCACCATGGAAACTATTCCCCTCATTACCTTTATGTTTGTTATGCTACCATAAAAACAGGCAACACAAAGCATTAGTAAGATTGCGTTCTCCCATTGATTAACCTTTGAAAGCCTCTTCAAGTCATCCCCGTTGACCACGTTAAGCACACTTCACAGCCCATGAGTAGACTTTGATTTTCTGATGACTGGAAGTCAAATGGTCACAGATTTATATGCTTTGAGGCGCCTTCATATCTTACAGTACCCCCTGTGTCGGTTTTACTATAAGACCAAAGGCGCGGAAGGCCACTGCACCTCATCAGTCAAACTGGGAGTAATCAGACACAGATTGCTGCAAATCGCCCAGGAGGATGGGAATCGATGTAAAGCAAAATTAACCCAGGGACAAAATTGACAAAGATGAAACAACTGGTGCAAAATTGGATATGAATTCCAATTATGATAAATACCATGGCTCAAGGCGCAAGGCCTTGTTTGCTGGCACTGGATTCTTTGAAGGACGCCAAGTGGAACTGTTCTGCATGGGTTGATATGGAATACGAAGTGGTCTCCTGGCCAATAAGAAATAAAAAGTATCCTTGTTCACCTAAACTGGAACACAGATTTAATTCTCAGAGCTACATGTAAGACCCAGAGAGTAGTATGATACTGCAGGCCAAACTGTGTGCTGGAATACTAGGAAAAGTACAGAGAGGAAAGCACTCTAACTGAAAAAAATAAATAAAACACATATTGAACATAGTGGATCATTAAGAAGCTAAAGGGAAAAATATTTCCCTCAAGAGGTGGTGGAGACCAAAACAGAGCTAAAAGGAAAGTAAATGCTGGACTCATATTCATCAAGTTGATGAATGCTAAAGCTGTGCTGTGTATGCTGGATGTTTAAGTAGGCTACTGTTTGCCATAATAACTTTGTTCTAACATATGTCAGTGTTAGATTAGCTTGTTTTTACAGCACCAAAAAAAAAAAAAAAAACAATTAAAGCAATTTAACAGGTGTTTTTTGTGCCTAGACCTGACCCAACCAAAAAGGGGGCAAATTAGTCATATGAATCTTTGTTGTTGTTGTTGTTGATTTATTGGTCGTATGAAAAGGTTTTTAAGGCACTGCCTTGTTGCCCTAACTATCTAAGTTTCCAGGTCAGTTCAGTATTTAGAGATGCTAATTACCCACAGCCAAGAGCATTCCATGTAGTCCTGCCCTACTGTGCTGTGATTGGCTGGAATAAACTGAACTCATGACCTCTTTGCGCCTTTAACTGCCCACAACTTTGACACGCTAATCCCAACATGTAGACCATTTTACACTTGACAACATAAACATTTGAAATGGGTCCTTTTGAATTTCCTGTTGGAATGTTCTGCAGTTTCTGCAAATGACATAAGCTGACATGAAGTAAGCCACAGACTATAAAAATACTGGACTTCTACCTTGATTTTCAAACTCCCATGTTGAAGTTCAGTATTACAACCATCTCCATCTTGGTTGTTCAAAGTGACCATATTTGCTTGAGAGGCTGGCTCTGTAGTGAAGGAAGGAGGGGTCTGAATGAGAAGCCAAGGACACAGTTGGTAGACAGCCTGACAAGAAGTTATTACCTATAGAGACCAAAACCGTTACTGTACCAGGCTGTAAACATGTTTATTTCTCCCATTAAGTTGGGCATTCTCACATGGGCTTCTATGGAGATTGACTGACTTTCGCAGCCAGTCTCAAGTGGCCATTCAAGGCACTGCAGTTTTTGTCACTCAAAGGAGCAATAAGCAAAATTCATCATTTCTAGATTGAAGGAATTAAAAAATCGCTATGTGATGAACAAGGGGTGTAATTTCATCTGGCGCCTGGCGGGCTCATGGAAAAGAGTGGGAACGTTAGCGTTAGCTCCCGCAAGCATTAGCAGTTAGTACTAGTTGGCTGTCACCGGCTACTGAAGTAACTTACAGCTATGGAGCGCTTCTACCAGCTCCTGTAGTCACTGAGCCTCGCCTCCATCTCAGCAAATATATCACATTTATTACAGGTACCATCATCATTGAAGGGGAATAGCTAAACACAGCAGAGACCGAGAGTGAGTGAAAGACATCGCTAACTGCTAAACTAAGCCAAACTAAGGTGGCTGTTTAGGTTTTATTCCCTCGCCCCTGTAGCGAGTGAATCTGCCTGTAGTGAAACTGGGGCTAACCGGTGCTTCCTCCTCAGGCTCCACTTCACTCAGCTGCCCATAGACCAGCTGCTCCTTCCCACTTTAAACTGAATAACAAACGGAGCTAGCTGGGAGCATGACCAGAGGGAAACACAGCCAGTACGCCTCGGCCTTTGGATCCAACCGGAGCACTGAGCCCTGGTGGGGCCTGTGGAGGAAACACCAGGACTGTCTGGATGTAATAGTCCATGGATGGTGCTGCGGTGCTCGGCTGCACAGACGAGGCGAGTGGGGGGTGGGGGGTGGAGAGCAGAGGTAGAGGGAGGAGTGGCTCATGACACACTTTGTTTTGGTCTACAGGCAGTGTGCAACAGCAAACCTAGCGGGGAAACGATTTCGCTTTTTGCCCCCTTAAGTGTCAGCTTCACTTTTTAGCCCTGAAGGTGTTGACTAGTGCAATGCTAGTGAAATGGTTGATAGTAACAGCAGAGTAGGGCTATGCAAAAAACTCCTATTCGGTGGGTACATTCTAGTATTTACCACATTTACATGGGATCATTGTGGAAAGCAACGGCAAACACCTTGTGATTTAGTTCAGAGATCTTGTTTGCCAATACTATCCATTTTAAAATGCATTATTCATGTGGCCTGGGTCCAGTCCTTAGTATCCGCCAACTCCAACAAGTTCGAGCTGACTGATGGTAAGGGAGTAGAGCAAGTTAACAGCTCTGTCCAATGTCAGGCAGTTATTTAAGACATGCTAAACAGTTCACACAATATATTTTCTAGAATTCCTATTAATTCTCCAAACAGTATTCAGACCAGCATAGGACACTTTGCTGCAGCAAGTTTTCCAGGATGTTATATAGTCCTTTCTGATAATGTAAAATCATTCATAAGTCATGATCATAATTTAAGATTTTTTAAAAAGTGAAAATCAGTGTAACCCCTACATGCAGTGTGTCAAGATTTCCAGAGAACGAACCAGAAGCCTTGACAGGTTTTTAAAAGCCTGAATAGAACCGAGCCATCCTCTCTATCTGTGACAAGCCACTGAACCCCAACCAGTTTAACTGATCCTTTCTAGAGCCGAGTTCTGCTCTGCTCTTATCTGAAGGAGTGTGTTGATGTGACTGTGTCATGATAATGAAGTTAGGGCCACAGAAGCCTGTCTCAGTGACTGAATGATCGCCTGAGGGCTTCTGCCACCACCCTCATTTATCACAGCGATGATAGTTTTCTCTCTCTCTTTTTTGCCTCTCTCTCTCCGTCTCTCCATCTGTCTCTCTTTTCCCATTCCCAGACCCTGCATTTGCATTTGTACCCTTTCAGCTGTTCATTAACACTTGATGAATGCTGCTGTGTAAAAAGGTTTCCTTAAAGTCATTTAGTTTGTGAGTCATGAATATTTCCTGCGCCCCCGCTCAGCTCCCACCACACCTATCATACGCTCTTTTTCTGGCTACACGGCTGCAACGCGGTTTTCTAATACAGGTCATCTGTCAGACACCCACTCCTTATTATCTGTTACCTCTGTAGACATGACGCGGCTCTGGGCACCGGCACCTCCTTTTACCCTCAAGCAACCTGAAACCTTTGAATGCAGGCAGACCTGGGAGATTGGAGTGGACTGACATCACATCACCATAATGTCTCGTGCTTCCTATCTCCATTTCACCCCACATGCAGCAGAGGGGTGGCACGCCTCCCCTCTGGAATCTGACTGATCTCTCCAACTGGAGTCAGAAGAAGAAAGATATTTGGCTAGTTGGCCGAGGTGGGACCAAGTCATTGTTTTACAAGTCCCAAGTAAGTCTCAAATCTTCACAATCAAGTCCATGTTCCAAGTCCTTAACTTTGAGGTTCAAGTCTGGAACAAGTCATAATTCACAAATATAATGCTAATATTATTTACAGAAATCATGAATGCTTTTTAAAACTTTCATTTATTTGTTTAACAAAGTTTCTTAAAAACTTACTTAGCTGTTAAGCTTACATTAACTACACATTAGCTCACCAACTATGTTAATATTTACCATGACTTACTGCTCACTGTGCAACTTAAAATGTTGGAAGTTGTTGAGTCTTTGTCTGTAATTTTGAACCTAAACTCACCTTTTCTTGACCACTGCGTAGTTTTTGCACAGAAACAAACTTATCTTTGCTATCATTTTTTCCAACTGGAGCTCAGTAGCTTAACGTTAGTCCTTCATGGTTCTCTCCAGGATCTTAACTGGATGCTGTCAGATTGGTTCAAACTAGAGATGCACCGATCCACCTTTTTGAGTTTCAATAGCGATCTCGATGCTGTGGCTTTGAGTATCAGCCGATAACCGACACCGATCCGATACCATGATTGACCTAAAAAGCTATATATCTTTACATGTAGAACAGAAAAGACTAGAGGCACCAGGCATTGGTGACTACACAGTTCTTTCCTAAGATAAAATGAAACAAGATGAAACAGATTAATGCAATGATGAACTATTTATTTTTTAACAAAAATATGCAATTGTGCAATAGCAGGTGAAATAGTGTTTCAGGTAAACGTGCATTTTCGAATACCCAGTCCATCAATTTTGATGATATCGGGGTAGATATTCGATCCAAATATCTGATCGGTGCATCCCTAGTTCAAACAAAGTGGATTTGGGTAATTAAGGTGTGACTTGCTGAAAAAAATAATGTCAATGTTAGCTGATTTAGGAAATGAAGGGAAATAAATTGTGCTTTGGCACACTTTTTAAATAACATTCTTTGGGATTAGTGATGGGTATCAAGTATTTTAAAGTCAAAAGTCTCAAATCAAAGTAAAGTCACAAGTCACTGTTGTTTAAGTCAAAGTCAAGTTGCTAGTCTTTTTTGATTTTGAGGAGGAAATGCAGTGAGTGCTGGACTGAGCAGTGAGTGACGACAACCCCGCCCACATTTAAGGGTACTGTTTCCGGTGGAAAAGGTTAGGGTCTGTGGACCATGTCTGAAGGGTTACTTTTGGTTCCAAAGGTACTAAACTGAAAGTGTTTGGTGGAAACGAGGCTATAGGACCTAAAAAAGAGACAAAACTGACCACAAAGAAATGTCAAACAAACACAGAGATGCA
Source organism: Epinephelus cyanopodus (assembly GCA_026686955.1). Taxonomy (NCBI): domain Eukaryota; kingdom Metazoa; phylum Chordata; class Actinopteri; order Perciformes; family Serranidae; genus Epinephelus; species Epinephelus cyanopodus. Next base: position 32,679,377 of record CM048920.1, on the reverse strand, counting down.
AAATAACTACAAAGTTTTAGTCTGGGGGTCTTTCTCTCAGTCATGATTAAAGACTATTTGGAGTTACAGTACAAATTGCAGCTATTTAATTACTGTCCTGTATAGAATATCAAATGTTCCGTTTTGCAATAATTTATTACACTGAATAAAAATGTAGCCATGAATAATGTATGGTTTATTATTATCAAGAAAGGCTTAAAACTTGAGTTACAACACAATTTTACGAATTTACACGTGTCCTCCTTCTTTAAAACTGTGCCCCAGATTGCCCTCCACCTCCACTCAAAAGTTTGTCACATCATCTCGGCTCACTTTTTCTCCTGCCGTCTGCCATTCTTTTTCAGACTCATTCTCTGTCATCTCTCTCCCTCTCTCTCACTTTTTGCCTCTTGCTGCTCTTTCTCCTCATCTGGCCTGATTTTGCACTTTGCAGCTGCCATTAGTCTAAAGTACCGTCTCTCATGCATTAACCATTGGCCCATATTGGCTCCCATTAGATCTGCCATCTCTCATAGAGGAAGAGCCGAGGTGTTGGGAGACAGACAGAGAGTGCAGGTTCCTGATGCTTTTACAACAGCAACGAGAAGGCAAACCATCTTGTGCTTATTAACATCCTGCTCAGTCATACCTTTAGCAAAAGTCAACGCTTTACAACGGGAGGTTTCATATTAGCAGCGACAGAGGAACAAGATGAAACACTTTGGAAAGACGCGCACGCTAATTGTGATTGGTTGATTTGTGGCGCGGCTGCCAGATGGAATACTGATTGAGGGACTGAGGCTTTTTGATGATCCGAACATGAATGTTAAAACATAATCACATCGGAAAAATGACCTTTACCGCCCTTCTGCACCTGTTGGCTCTCTCCTTGACAAAGTGTTTTGATGTTTCACTTTGTGTAAATAATTAAAATCTTTATTCCAGCCATATCTACTGGCACTACCAGCGTAACATTAGCAGATACAGGCAAACGTTAACTTACTGCAGTCTTATCTGCAGTATTGGAGGTTTATCACATGGCTTTGCTGTCAGAAAGACTCAGCCTCTAAACTATAATCCATGAATATCAACCACAGAGTACATTTTCAAAAGTAATGCTGCTCCATGGCCTTCAACTTGACTATCAATACTGTAAAATAAACAGCCTGGAATTAGAGAGGTAAAATATGTGAAATTAGGATTCAAGCCTGTTCTGTATTTGTTTTTCTTTTCTTTTTTTGTGCTTCTCTCGGCATCTGACATCTGACAATTAGAGCTCCATTCTGCTACTGCTGATTACATTTGCAGAAGGTATCAATTAGCCCCCATAAAGGATAAATGTGACAGAGCTGTTATGAAATTAAGGCAAGGTGAGTGCCTATGTTTTACCTGAATGGTGAATTGCAATTTTTCTTTTAAACCATTTGCTTAAACACCAGGTTTTCCAAAATGCTGTTTAACATGCTGTGTGTAACAATTGTTGATCACATCTTTAAAGTTGTAATTTTGGTATTTGTCACGCTTCATTGTAACAGTGAGAAAGATATGAATATGAGGGGAGAGAGAGGGGAAGACCTGAAGCAAAGGGCCCTGGGCCAGACTCAAAGCCAAACCACTGCGGTAAGGACTCAGCCATAATGGTACATACTCCACTCAGTGAGCTAACAGGGTGTCCATTATTGATCACATTTAACAAAACTGTCTATGACTGTCTGGTCATAGCTTAGTAACTAATGCGAATGGGGTAGTTTGTAGTAATAACACTTAAGAGAATTTTCATTCTAATCCGCAGCATTCCTCAGCTATACAGAGTTTTACAGTGACTCTCAGCTCTTTGTTAAAGGAGCAATAAGCGAAATTCATCATTTCTAGATTGAAGGAATTAAAAAATCGCTGTGAAGAACTAGAGATGTAATTTCACCTGGAGTATAGCATGACCTCACACACCCTCTCTCTGTGTTGATCTCCAGCCCATTGTTTACAAGCCGGTCGGCTGCGTGTTAATGTACCTTCATGTGAATTGCCGCCTCCTCCCTCCTCTCGGAGCCCTTGACCCTCCCTCCCTATGAAAGGCTACAGCCAGTGAGCAATGGCAGCGCTTGTTTTCGAAGTGAAATGGTGGAGAACGGAACAAAACATCCACCTGAAGACGACAAGGACCCGACATTACCTCTAAAGAAACAACGGTCGTTGGCGAAGAAGTTGTCGGATAAAGAAAGGGACAGAACCCGGATTAACATTGGCCTTGCATTTCCAAGGTGGAGAGCACTGCGAGAGCTAAAGGGGCTACAATTTGACCCAGAGCTAGCTCCTCTTCTCCTGAACAGGTACAATATAAAGTGAAATGTCTGTTTTAATTAGTGTTACAGTAACGTTAGGTCAATAGGTCAGGCATTTCACTCAGCTGCCAGCACAGCCAGTTAGCCTCCGCTAGCTTCCCAGCTAATGTTAGCCCCGTCTATCCGTTTGGATCCAACCAGAGCACCGAGCCCTGGTTTGTTATTCAGGTTAATGTGGGAAGAAACACCGGGACCGTCTGGACGTAGTACTCCTTGGAGATGCTGCGGTGCTCGGCTGCACAGACGAGGCGAGTGGGGGGTGGGGGTGGAGAGCAGAGGTAGAGGGAGGAGTGGCTCATGACACACTTTGTTTTGGTCTACAGGCAGTGCACAACAGCAAACCTAGCGGGGAAACGATTTTGCTTTTTGCCCCTTTAAGCTGTCTGACCCAAAACCTTACTGCTTTGGTTCACTCTCACCGCTCTCACAGTGATGTTTTCAGCCACAGCAGGCAGCTGTTTCTAAGAGGCCAAATAGCCAGATTTATCCCTCAGGAGTTTGAGACCTAAACATGGCTAAAAGAGATTGGATATTGGATGTACATTCATCAGGTGGACACAAATGTGACTCCAAATGAATGATAATATTGCTCCGCAATTGCTGGATGTGCAAATACATCTCTCATTCCAAACTCATCAAATACCAACACTTTGTCTGTGGCCCTCGGCATCAGCTAACAAGGCACCTTTTAGTGGCAGTATAAGATGCACTGGGGGGCAGCGTATTTTGAGGCTCTGAGCAACTGCTGTTGTATAAAGAGTGGAAAAAGTCCACATAGGGTCAGGGGAAGGGGGAGTGGATGAATCAAATAAACTCTGGACTTTCAACCAGGAGAGTGCTGTTCATGTCTTGTGTACAACCAAAAGTCAGGCAAGGTATTTTAATAACAACATAGTATGTACGTATGTATAGCTAGTTACATATTTCATAAATCCAAACCATGTTTGTTTTTTCTAAACTTAACCATGTTTTTCTGTTGCCTACACCTAAAAAAGTAACGTTCTTACTTATGTTCTAAGTTTTTTTTGAAAAAAAGAAATTTAACACATTTAAAATAAGTCAATCTTACTCTCAAAATCTTTATTATTAGCTTTTGTTATTTTTCTATTGTCAAGTCAGTTGGTGTGCTGGATTAATTTGGCTTTGACAGGTGATAATACTTAACACTATCAATAAAATGATACGACAGCCCAATCAGAAATATCACACCTAGAAAGACAGTACATTATTTTTAAATGGCACCTATTGTGCTTTTCCATGTTTTGTTTATACCATGTTACAAAAAAGGATGTTCAAATTAAATGTGGCCAACCTTATAGATAATGAGGTAAGCATATGTAGAGGTAATCCCAAAAACTTCAGGCAGGGTTTTAATGTTTTCAGCATTAAGTTTCTAATTGTTTTTTCTACTCTGGCTACGGTATGACATCATGTTGTGCTTGATTTCTTTATACGGTTATCTACTCCAAGTGTTTACATTACTTACTACGTGCTAACATCAGGGAGAAATATAAACTTGGTTGCTGATGTTGTTAATTTCTCCTCAAATCCAGACCAGATTCCTGCAGGTACACGTCTGGTTGCAAAGATTTTCGTTTAAAAGCTTTTATAGGCAATTTTTTTATGGTAGAAACTGCTGCTATTTTCCGAAACAGTTATGCAATGGCTGCAATGAGGGTGCAGAGATGCCGAGATACAGAGGACCCAGATGTTCAGACAGTAAATGGAAAATAAATTGTTTTCTGACCATTAAAGCACATGAATATGCTCTAGTAGAAACCTTAAATAGAAATATGAACCCAAAGATGAAAATAACAGGTCCTCTTTAAGTATTTGCATGAGATATTTTATTAACACAAGAAAAACCAGCTCATTCTTATGTCCAAGGCATCAAATATTGCTGTTGTGCCAGTGACTTCGGCGTCAGGCACTGTCGCAAAAAGGCACCTTGCGTGGCGGTATGATATGCCACCGTGTAGCGTCACTGTACAGTGCTGCCAGTTTGAAATGCCAGCAGCAACAATGTTGGTACGATATGCCACCATTAGCAATATAATATGAAGAGACTGAAAGTCCCTACAGGGTGGGAGGGAGGAGAGGTGGATGGGTCCAACAAACTCCATTTCCACCCAGGAGCTCCCTTTTCACTTTTCCTGTGAATGTAAAGCCAAACCATGATGTTTTTTTTTTTTTTTAAACTAGCCATGTGCTTATGTTGCATGCTTATTCAGAAAAAGACAGTTTGTATCAAAGGGGCAGAAACTGTACATGTCCTGTGAAAATGTGAGTTCATTTTAAACAGACACAAGGCATGCATGACTGGCGCCAGACGCAGGAGGATACCTCACATGTAATATGTAGACGTGAATTTGTTGAGTTAGGAAAATGCATGCGTTGGAAAAAAAACTGTGTTTGGTAATTTACAGGAAGTTATACCTGTTAACTCATTTCAAATTACAGATGTAAAACTTGCATTGTGTACTTTCCATGTAGTTGTACACTATTTTACTAAATAGAAATACTGAAAACCATAAACACAAATGATTGATATCTAGGTCCATGTCCAAATGCTTGTGACACCTTGTTTATCTCACTCACGAGAGATTAAGAAGCTTTATTACCTTCACACAATGTCTGACAAACTATTTATAATAAACCGCGAAACAACGACAATTAATATGTCCTGAAGGATAATCTAGACAAACACACAAAATAGAGTCATCAAGTAGAAAATAGAAAAGGTTTGAGTGGAATAAGACTGCAGTGTAGGCGGTGTGTAGTTACAGGATTTTCTGGTGTGACAGCCACAGTTAGCGTGTTGGATTAAGCACTGTGAGCTCTGTAAGACCCTGAACTCTGCAGCTAAACAAACAGAAACACCCTGGGATAAGCTATTGTAACTGAGGAAGACAGCTTTGGCATTCTTTGGTCAACTTCGAATTCTTGCTTCATCAAAACATTTTAAACGTAAGTCATTTTGCGGAAACACAGCAGAAGCGTAACTCTATCCTTTTTCCTGTGTGAAATGAAGGGGGGATATGGAATGATGTCTCTATTTTGAGCTTTTGGTGCTCTGCCTTCCTCGCAAGGAGAATGTTTGTTTTCCCTTTGCTACTAAAACAGTCTCTTTGAATCCCCGCAGGACTCCGAGGCCTCCACTCTCCCAGCCTTGATATTGATGCAGTTTGATGTTCACATCTGTGTATCTGTAAGGCATTTTTTTCTCTGGCTGGTTTCTTCAAGCACAATATATACTTCAGTATCCCTGCTGGAAAGATGATATAATTGGCCCCAATACAGTTACGGTTGCATCTTTTAGCTATAGCCAATCAGGCATCATTAGTGCAGGCTAAAAGGGAGCTTACTGTGTGTCGCTGTTTCTGTACGAGCTGCTCTCTATCCTGTCATGCTTATTCAGAGGATCAAGAGTCTATCTCATCATGAGGTGCAACACAGAATTCAAAAGCTTACCCACACACATACACATTGTCAAAGTCAGAACTGCTATTAACCCTCTGGCAAATGGAGAAACAGGAGGAAGCGTTTGCAGAGGTTCAGTTCAGATGTAACGTTGAGCTTGATTTTGATCAGCTCACACTCAGTGTAGGGTGGCCAGAAGAGGTGTAGCACAAAGCTGTTATCGGTATTTGTACCTCTATATTCCACAGCAAGAGTCTAACATGTTAATGGATACATGCGGCTGTACTTAAAGGTACACTTTACCACAGAATGATCATTTGTATATCAATTACTCACCCTGTGTTACATTACATTTGTGAAGGACACTGTTTTTCTGGCAAGCCTCCATGGAGAGCAAAGAATCCAAAAACACAGATGAATTGATGTAAAAGGGGGCTGCATCAAACAATAGCAGGACTATACCAAGACATCAGTGCACAAGCTTAGTCATATACTCAGAACTTTCCAATGATATGTATTTTTGCTTATCTCAATTCTGCCTAACAGTCTCACACACAGACGAGTAGCGCACCCCGGCACGCTACATGTGTTGCAAGTAGCGTTGCATGTGTTTGGGAGTGATGAGTATATATAATGAGCATATTATATCCTCAGGTATACGCTGCATATACATATTAAACTGCATGAGTTGTGTGAGAGGATGTTAACAGATGTTTTGATATAGTTGTGCTGTTTTTGAACGTGGTCCCCTATGACTTCAGCCCCTTGAGAATTTTATCCTTTTTTGGATTCTTCGTTCATCATAGAAGCATGAGAGAAAAACAAAGTTTTCTTCACAAATTTAATGTAACAGAGGGTGAGTAACTGACAGATGAATGATTATTTTGTGGCTGAAGTACTCTTTCAGGCACAGTGGCACTTTGAGCAAAACATCAGCATGCTCACAATGACAATGTAAGTACCACATTTACCATCATAGTTTAGTGCCTTAGCATACTAAGATTTGCTAACTATTAATTGATTTGCCAGCTTTAATTTAAAAATATTGGACAAATTAAAATTTTGACCTATTATGGTGTAAATGAGAGAAAGGTTAAAGGGTCATCAAAGTCATTATGGTACATAGTCGATGAAAAATTAGCTCACCTGTGCACAATTTTATGTCAATCCATCCACTAGATGTTGAGATGTTTCACTGACTAAGAGACAACTTTGCTGCTGGAATGAATGAAATATGATGAACCCCACCTCTGCATGTATTTCTATCAGGAGAGACAGGAGAGTGAAGTAAAGATAATATTTAATACAGAATATGAGTGTACAGATTAACAGACGATTTGTGCTGCTTAAGATTTAACAGAAGTCTTTGGTGCTAGGACACCAGAGGGAATATTTTGTGATCGAGGGACGTCTGAGCGGCTGCAGGAAAAATCCCCCCATGGAGTTCAGACACCGGTGGTGGTGGCTGATGACTCTGAGGCTGCTGACTGCTGAGGCGTTTGAGGCTGATGAACCGTACAGACTGGGTGATCATGGGGAGGTGGAGGACAAGCACGACGGGAGCAAGAAAGAACTACGGCAGAGAATGAACCATATTTAAAATGAGGAGCAGTAAGATGATGAGCTGACAGAGAGGGTGTGTCGCTGTGCTGATAGGTTGATTGTGAATCAGGTGATGTCTCAATTAACCTACCCAGACAATGATGCCTAGAGATGGTGAGAGAGCATGCATGCAAGGAGTGAATGGCAGGGTGAGAAAGAAACTTATAGCCTGAGCATAAAAAGTATTGTCTTCCCGACTGAACTTTTGCTAGAGCTTCATTACACATCTAAACTGAGTCTAAATAAAAGTTGTAAAATATTTAACAGTCCAAGCAGAAATGAGGAGTGGAAATAAAACATAAGGTTTTAATGGTGGGGGGAAAAAAAGTTAGAATTGCACTGAGTCATCTTACTATATAATGACGAAAACTCTGTCTCCTCTCTCTTATCCTCACTGACTCGGTCAATCCATGTGAAATTTGGCACAGTGGTAGAGGGTCATGGGAGGATGCGAATGAAGCAATATTACATCAGTTGGCCAAAGGTGGGGTGCTATTGCAACAGACTGAAATTGCAAACTTTGAATTGGCATATCTCATGCCCCGTTTGTCGTAGAGACATACAACTTTGCACAGAGATGCCTCTCCTCATGAGGAACAAATTTGCCACAAGAACCCATAACTTCCGGTTATGCAGATTTTCCGCCATTTTGATTTTTTTGAAAAACACTTAAAATCGATTTCTTCCTAGGAAGTTTGACCAATCTACATGAAACTCTCGTACTCGTACTCATACTCGTCGTCCTCCGCTTATCGGGGTCCTGGTCGCAGGGGCAGTAGCCTCAGCAAAGAAGCCCAGACAGTCCTCTCCCCAGCCACTTCTGTCACCTCTTCCAAGGGAACCCTGAGGCGTTCCCAGGACATGCCTGAAACACCTCCCAGGGGAGGCGTCCAGAAGGCATCCTTACTAGATGCCTGAACCACCTCAACTTGCTCCTCTTGATGTGGAGGAGCAGTGGCTCTACTCCGAGTCTCTCCCGGATGTCCGAGCTCCTCACCCTATCTCTAAGGCTGAGCCCAGCCATCATGCTGCAACAACCAACATGGAAAGCGGTGGAAAAGGGCCTCAACGAGGACATGTACATCTTGGCTGCCTACCTCCACAGCTGGCGCCTGCAGCTTAGCATTGGGAAGACAGTGTCCGCAGCATTCCACCTCTGCAACAAGGAAGCGAAAAGAGAACTAGAGATCTCTGTGAACAGCAAACCCCTGGAGTTCCAACAGGCCCCAAAGTACCTTGGCGTACGCCTGGATAGGACTTTGTCATACAAACAACACCTCGAGGAAGTTAGGGCCAAAGTAACATCAAGGGTCTCTCTCATCCATCGCCTTACTGGTACGACATGGGGTGCCTCTGCAAAGGTACTGCGCATCTCCACACAAGCACTCGTCTTCTCTGCTGCTGAGTACTGTGCCCCAATCTGGTGCAGAAGCCCACACACCAAGATGGTGGATGCGGCCATTTACAACGCCCTGAGGATCATAACTGGCTGCCTTAAACCTACCCCCGTGCTCTACCTGCCAGTCCTAGCAGGAATTGCGCCAGCCAGCCTACGGCGGGAGGCCGCCACCCTCACCCTGGCAAGGAAAGCCCAGGAAAATGATTGGCACCTCCTCCATGACACCACAACCATGGCAACACCACCAAGCAGACTCAAGTCCCGCCATCCATACAACCTGGCGGCCCAAGAGATGCTCTCTTCAATCCCGGAGGACCTATCAACCAAAGCCTGGCTGGCGGCGGCGTGGAAGCAGGAGTGGGAGTCGGCCGGACAATCATGTCTACACCGCTACATCTGGGATCCTGGAGATGGTGCTGAAGGGGAAGACCTACCTCGCCGGCAATGGACCCTCCTGAACCGCCTTCGCACTGGGGTTGGCCGTTTCAAAGCATCCATGAAGAAATGGGGCCTAACAGACAATACAGCATGTGAGTGCAGGGAGCCTGAGCAGACTGCCAACCACATCATCACAGACTGTCCCCTCCATAGACCACCTTCAGAGGAGGGCCTCTTCCGAGTGGGACCTGAGACGAGGGCATGGCTACAAGACACAGGACATATGATGACGATACACGAAAGAAAGAAGAGCCCAGCCACGCTGGTACCGCTGGTACCGCTGGTACCGCTTGTACCCAGAGCTCGTGACCATAGATGAGGGTTGGAACGTAGATCGACCGGTAAATCAAGAGCTTCGCTTTCTGGCTAAGCTTCCTCTTCACCACAACGGACCGGTTCAGTGCCTGCATCACTGCTGACGCCTCCCCAATCCGCCTGTCAATCTCCCGCTCCATCCTACCCTCACTCGTGAACATGATCCCGAGATACTTAAACTCCTCCACCTGGGGAAGGACCTCCCCCCCGACCTGGAGTGGGCAATCCACCCTTTTCCGGCTGAGGACCATGGCCTCAGACTTAGAGGTGCTGATTCTCATCCTAGCCGCTTCACACTCGGCTGCGAATCGTCCCAGCAGGAGCTGGTCACTGTTCGATGGGGCTAGGAGGACCACGTCATCCGCAAAAAGCAGAGACAAGATCCTCCTGTCACCGAACCCGACATCCTCCACCACTCGGCTGCACCTAGAAATTCTGTCCATAAAAGTTATGAACAGAACCAGTGATGAAGGGCAGCCCTGGCAGAGTCCAACTCTCACCGGGAACAGGTTCGAGTTACTGCTGGCCACGCGAACCAGACTCGTGCTCCTTTGGTACAGGGACTGGATGGCACTTAGCAAGGGGCTACCAACCCCATACTCCCGTAGCAACCCTGACAGGATGCCCCTGGGGACACGGTCAAAAGCCTTCTCCAAATCCACAAAACACATGTGGACTGGTTGGGCAAACTCCCATGCCCCCTCCAGCACCCTGGTGAGGGTAAAGAGCTGACTGACAGCTCCCATCACCTCTGGTGTCCACCAGCAGGTTTGGGGATTACCGCAGCGACTGGCCCCTGCGGCCTTACGGCCACAGCTCACAACCGCAGCCTCAACAATGGCAGAGCGGAACAAGGCCCATTGGGACTCAATGTCCCCCTCTGCCCTCAGGATGCAGTCAAAGCTCTCCAGGAGGTGGGAATTGAAAATCATCTTGACCAGTTCTTCCACCAGGCGTTCCCAGCAGACACTCACTGCTCGTTTGGGCCTGCCAGGTCTGCGCGGCATCCTCCCCTGCCATCTGATCCAACTCACATCCTTATGCTCAAACATGGTGTTAGTTATGGCCAAACTGTGACCCGCACAGAAGTCTAATAACTGAACACCACTTGGGTTCAGATCGGGCAGGCCGTTCCTCCCAGTCACGCCCCTCCAGGTCCTGCTGTCATTGCTCACGTGAGCATTAAAGTCCCCCTGCAGAACAATGGAGTGCCCGGTCAGGCCGCTGTCCAGCACCATTCCCAGGGACTCCAAAAAGGGCAGGTACTCTGAACTGCTGTTCAGCACATAAACGCAGACAACAGTCAGGACCCGTTCGCCGACCCAAAGGCGCAGGGAAGCAACCCTTTCATCTACTGGGGTGAACCCCAACGTACAGGCAGAGAGTCTGGGGGCTATCAGAAAGCCCACCCCGACTCTCCGCCTTTCACCCAGAGCAACTCCAGCAAAGGCGAGAGTCCAACCTCTCTCAAGGACTTGGGTTCCAGAGCCGGAACTACGTGTCGAGGTGAAGCCAACTATATCTAGCCGGTAACGCTCAACCACAAGCTCCGGCTCCTTCCCTGCCAGAGAGGTGACATTCCATGTCCCAAGAGCCAACTTCCGTAGCCGAGGATCGGACCGCCAAGGCCCCCGTCTTGGTCTGCTGCCCAATCCACAATGCACCACTCCCTTCTGGATCCCTCTGCAGATGGTGGGTCTGCAGGGGGCATGAAACTCGGTGAACATAATGTAGGGACCAATATCTAAAGTTCCCTCTTGGCAAAAGTTGGAAAACTTACTGAAACTGAGCTTCTACAAGGCAATGAATATTGCGGAGGGCGTGGCTCGTCACATAAAGGTGTATAACATCTCAAGGGTTTCACTGATCACCACGCAACTTTGTAGGCATATGACCACACATAATCTGAGGGGACCCCTCCATTATTGACCCCATCAAACAAAATGGGGGCGCTAGAGAGCTAATTTCTTATCTAGGCCTAACCGCCATATCGATTATGGCTAAACTTGGTAGATATGTAGAACAGGACGCCTCAAGGTGACTGGAGTGGCGTTATAACAACAGAAAAATGCTTAAAAATGTCTAAAATGTGGCTGATTGCTGTGGCTCCCCCTGTGGCCAAATGTTTTAGGTTTTTTTTTTTTCTAATTTTTGGTATGACTAAGTCATGGTATGTTATGCTGCACATAATCACGGAAACTGTCAGTGTGTCATTCTGTCAGTCAGTCATTCTGTCTGTCCCACGTTTTTCTACTCACTGACGTGGTCAGTCTATGTGAAACTACACACAGGCATTGAGGTTTGGCATATGTAGAAGGTGACAAGGCTACCAATGGGTATGGACTAGTATTATATGATTTTATATAAAAATTGTAGGTTATACATATAGTAGGTGAAGACATTTTGCCACATTGCATGATTTTTGAGCATGCAATCAAAGGCAGTCCTGATGAAAATGAAAATGTGTCTGAAAAACAACTTACTGACTGCCTTGATCAAGTCAAATGCACTTTTGAGGCCTAACTTCAGCTTGTCAGCTTCTTCTCTGCTGTGAAGTCATGCAAGGTAGCAGGATTCAATATCTAATCATGAGGTAAAAATAACACCAGTGGGACACCAATTATGCTTCATCTTGCACTGCACAATAAATCTGGTGAAAAGTTTTTGAAAAGAGACCTCGCTTGACATCTGAATATGAAACTGAAAACTGTCTACAGCTCTGTGTTTTTGGCCTATAGCCAAACTGTTTATATTTTGGCAAATCTGCCACGCTGCCCTGATGCAACAGCTCCTGTTTGCACTGTACAAACAAATTATTTTTGATACCAAAGAAAAACTCCAAATGTGATGACTATGAGCCAAGATGTGGAGAGTTTTTTATGATTTCTAAACATCAGATATCTTAATATCACTGCAGAGTTCTGCTGATTGTTTGGTTATGATGCCTGTGTGTTCAGATAAGTTATGACTCAAAGAGGAAGCAGTGGGAGTGGGAGCAGTTTGTGACATTGTGACAGGTGACGGGAAAAAAGAAATATAACTGCAAAACTTGCTGTTTGTTATGATTCATATCATGAAGATATACATATTTGGCCTTTGCCCCTTCGTTAAGGACATTAGTTCCTCAGTATTGGATCCCTGTGTTTGATGAAGAACATATCAGTTCCTTATAATGTTCTGTATTTAATCGTATCGTGCAGACTGAAGTCTATCTACAGGGTGGAAGCTAAGCAAACATCCTCGACATGTTTCCAGTCCATTGGAGGGAAAACACACAGTCATACAGACAGCTGACAGCTGAGGAGGGTAATTTAACCGTTTGTTACCTGAACATCAAAGAAGAGGAAGAAGAGAAGGGAACAATATGGTGATCTAGAGAGAACAGACACCTGCTTTTATTCCCATGGCTGTTTGTCTGTTTTGGTGACAGATTTTTTTTTTTTTTTCGAAGTCATTCACATGATGAATTAGTGAAGTCTTTGGGGGGTAGTTTCAGGGGATACTGATTAGACATCAACCATTACAGCTGGATATTATTCTATTTAAAAATCAAAACATAAAATCATACATAAAAATGAACATAGAGATCTCTTGGTGTATATATTCATGTGACCCTTTTGCAAAGTCATCAACAAGGGGAGATGATTTTGTCCAGCTATACTTTTTTTGGGACATGCCCCCTCTCACTTTTAAAAATCATAGTTTTGTCTCCTTTAGATTAATTTTTGTTTGATTTTCTGTGAACTGTGTTCTCTGACTTGGTCCTTTAGAAAACAGGCTGCATTTCTCAATGTTTTATGCCTTCCCCTCCAGTCCATGAGGTCATATCCACATATTATTTTTCAGTCCACATATATTTGGAACATGGGAGGTGGGATCTGACTGAAGACGGGGAAACATACAAACTCCACACAGAACAGACTTGGAATTCATACGCTGTGAGCCGCTGAGCCCCCATGATGCTCCACACACATATTGAATTTCTTGATGAGCATCAGGGCCTCTAATGAAAATTAAATACCCCCTCAAGTGTTCATAGTCGTGGAATAGAAGTAATCCCAACAATTCTCTCTTGTTCTGTCTCTGTGTTTTCAGAAAAAGGGCGAGAAGCTGATTAAAGAGACAAAGACATTTCTGGCTTGATGACAATGAAGCTCATCCCATCTAAAACTAATCTCTTTAATTCTCTCCCTCAGAGACCCAACCTCCCCTTGCTGACCCATCACACCCTCTTCCTCCCATCCCTCATCCTCCCTTCCCTTTCGCTCTCCGTCTTACCTCTTCAGTTTTAATACCAATTCTCAGAGGCCTGACTGTGCATATAACCCTCCATGGCTTGATAAGCCTCTGATAAGCAGTCTGTCTCCTCTCCCCGAGGACCCTGGGTTTGAGTTTCTCTCTCTGACCTCTCTTTGAGGTCCAGGTTTCTTCCCTGTGGAGGAGCCAGGCCCAAAGCTCTCATCCGGTGACCCGTCCGAGAGAGCCGCGCAGAGCTGACAGGATCAAAAGCAGAGGCACTGAGCTTAGGGAATAGAAAGCTCTGTACATGTTCAGACTGGAAAGGAGGGATGAGACTCACCAGCTTTTCATGTCTCTCTCTCTCCTTCCCTCTTTCTTTCTTATAGTGGGCGACTGTTACTGTATACATGTCAAGCAAGACATGATGCCGCATACAAATGTATCAAGCTCTCTGCGGCTCTGTATTTTTCCTTTGCTGACATTCCCTGGCAGAGGTGTGATGTGCTGACCACGAGATGTTAGTAGGTAGATGTAAACAGAAGCACTGAACCAGAAAGAGAGGTGGACGTGTTTTCCCACAAGGCAACACAACTAATCACATGATATTGTAGACAGGTCCCACCGGATCCCACAGCAGGGGGCTGCTGTAAGGAGCATTACAAGTTTGACAAAGGCAGTGTGCACTTGGGGAGTTGATGCCAATGCAACGCAGTCTGTTTCTGTATTTTCAAAACTTCACCTGTGTTAAAGGGTCTGTTTACCCACAATACCATATGTTTTCAATTACCTCTATATTGGTATCCAGCCATGGAGATTGGTTGGCTTTGTTTGCTGAGATATTTAGATAACCAAATCTGATGTATCTGCTGCCAACCTTACACAATGGGGGGTTAATGGATTATTTGTTTCACGGCAACTTACACCCTGAAAAATTTGTCTTGTACTCATGTCTTACAGAAATTTCCACATTGCATGGACATTTTTAAAGGGCATACTTTATTTGCTTTGTACTCTAAACTCTGTCCATAAGTACGTGTGTCCGTACAGCCATCCACCTCATTTTCGTGAATGTAATATCTCAAGATGGCCTTGAGGGAATTTCTTTAAATTATGCACAAATGTCTGATTGGCCTCAACAATTACCTGATTATAGATTTGTGTGTCAAAGGTCAAAAGTCACTGTGACCTCACAAAATATGTTTTGGGTCATAACTCAAGAATTTATACTGTAATTATTACAAATTTCACACAGCTGTTTGATAGGATAAAACGATGAAGTCATTAGCATTTGTATCCAAAAGGTCAAAGGTCACCTTCATTGTAGCATCATTGTGTTCACACTTTTCTGGACATTCTTCAATATCATAACTCAGTGCCTGTCATGAATCTGTGCTGATTGTCTTCTGTGCTGCCGGATTGAAGATGTGTGTGAAGCATCCACGTTTTAGAATACGTAGCTCCTTTGTGGCAACATCCATATTTGAAGTACTGTCTCCTGTCATGGCTACATGTGAGTCTGGACAGACATGGATGTAAACTGTGACTGTTACTTGACTGGTTCATGGAGGCATCCAACCACGAAGCAGTATGGCTAGTTGATAATTGTTTCTTTGCAATGTTCATGTTCAGTGTGTTCAGTTTTACCTCCCTCCCTATATCATTACTTAAGAATCTGTGCTCAGGCAGAGTGATGCATCAGATCGGTGTTCAAATATTACACTGGACAAGTACAAATTTTGAGCTGCTGTAGATACCAAAGAGTAAATGGACATTGCTATGCCCAAAGCTACTTCAGTTTGTTAAAATGTAAAAATGTTATGAATTACTCATCATTTTTACACATTTTCTATTTTGCGTTCTATCTTTAATTAAAAAAAAAAAAAAAAAAACTTAAAGAAAGAAACTTAAATTCCTGTTTTAGATCAGTGCAATGCCTCCAACTTTGACTCTGATCAAAAAGCTACACCTTCTCAGCAGGGCAGTGGTGCTATTTAAATCCCATGGTGCATTTGAGCAGCTGCTGGTGCACACTCTCGTGACAAGGTCTTCCGTGCCTCCGCAGACAGTAAGGTCGTGGCATCCAGGAGATAGGGCCTGGCAGAGACTTGCTCAACCCAACCAGCCGCGAAAAAGCAGATAAGAAGTGACAACACAGTGAAGATAACACTGGTTGGATTTAGGTGACAGTAACAAAGACTTGGAGCAGTTTTCTTTTTATGTTTCAACAGAAAGAACATTAAAAATAACATCAAAGGTCAGGAGATAAAATGCCAGTGTTAGCTGTGGGGGGCTGCGCCAAACCCGGGCACCAAATGCAAACGTAACAGATAGTGTCTCCAAAAAACATCAGATCAATTATTCATAGACAGAAGAATATACAGCTGGAGATGTACTCGGAGTCAAATATAATCCACAGTTTCAAAGCATGTGAGCTAAATAGAGACACTAGAATGAAAGTGAATATAGATGAAGGCAAGGAAACTCAAACTACAGTGCCAAATGTTTGCAAACAATATGTCAAGATCTACAATGATAAACATTGCATGTGATATATTTTACTTTGCAGCTATTTTTTATGAACTTTGAACATCATAAAGAGAAGCTTGATGTTGTAATAAGTAACAAA
This sequence comes from Epinephelus cyanopodus, assembly GCA_026686955.1. Classification (NCBI taxonomy): domain Eukaryota; kingdom Metazoa; phylum Chordata; class Actinopteri; order Perciformes; family Serranidae; genus Epinephelus; species Epinephelus cyanopodus. The sequence continues at coordinate 32,663,020 of CM048920.1, read as the reverse complement.
ACTAACAATTACCTAAGAACTCTTTCCTAGGCACTTATTTTACACCAGCTTGAGTAAAAAGTCAGCTGAGTTGACAGTATATCTGCTTGAGTAACACATTTCATGAATCTTGTCACCCCTGCCTTTCTGGGGAGGATTTCCCTTCTCAAAAGTTCTCCACAGGAGAGACCGAGTTCCTGGTCTGACTTTTAACATCAGTGGGAATATACTGTATGTTCTAGCTGAGTACTATCCTGCTGAAAGGCCATATTCTGCATTATACATAAAAAAATAAAAGGGATGTATGCTTCTTCACATCAGCTTAAAAGTGCAATGTGTAATACATGCTTGAAACTGATAGGGGGCAGCATTTCATTGGTCCAATACTGGGTTTATACAAATTGGAATTTGCAGTCATCAGTTATTACAAAAAGCCAACTCCCAACATCAGTGCTGAAACTCTAAGTGCTATTCAAAATAACACTTCTATCTTACAATGTATAATGTGGCATCAGCCCATAGTTACATCATAGCTTGTTTTGTTTTGCTTTGCTTTAGTTTTAGTTTTAGCTTCACTTAGTTTTAGTTTTGATCATAAGGGGGTGTGACTTGAATCAAAACTGTTTGGGACACAACCAGAAGTTGTTATTTTAAGCTTGAAATTGATATTGGTATATTGTTATATTTACCTTATGAGAAGACTATCAACACAACAATCTCAGGATTGAGCTTCAGATCATTTTTGATCAGAAGAAAAAGAGTTTGAGCACAGCTACCCAAATGAGAATTTTTTCCTTCATCACAAGTCAAACATTGACACACTTTGGTTGGATGATACTCACACTTGTAAAGTGTTCAACCCTTCTTACCAATCCAAAGGAAACTGCAAGTTCAGCATCAAACCACATCTCTTTATTTGACAAGAGCTGTCTGTTTACTTGTTTTGCGTCTTTTTAATGTATATCTTTGCTTTGCTGTTGAACGTATTTCAACCCAATTGCTGGAAAAAGTGTTTTCATTGTATGTTTCTGCAAACTACACATATATTACATTGTACATTATTTTGTAGTGGATACATTAAAACTTTGTGGTGAAGGTGTTGTTAGGTTTATGCACAAAAAACACTTGCTTATGGTTTGGTAAAGATCGTGTTTTGGCCTAAAACCCCAATGTTTGGTGGCACAAAACTTGCTGAGACACAAAGCTGGGAAACACCAGGATTTGCCCCCAAAATCACCCAGGTTCATTAAAAAAAACACCCAGGTTTGGTAAAAAAACACCCAGGTTTGATACCACAAACATCACTGGAGGCTGCAAACGGTTGCCAAAAAAACAAGCAGTGTTTGTTGTCCTCAAATTGTTGTCTGCAGTGGTCTGCAGCTTGGCAGCCATCTTGGCTCGATGTCACACAATCCCCCATCCCCTCCATCACGACAGCAAAATCAGCTCATATACTACATTGTTTTAGAAATGCAGATATGCTATGTATAGAATGTACAAATTTATTGTATCCACAGTTTGCAGAAACATCCAATGTGGACATTTCCCTCTGGCGACTGGGCAATGTGTTTACTCTGCCACTAACCGGGGGCTGTAGCACTACTTCATTGTCCTCTCATGATGGGCTGAGGGCAGGCTGGGTGCTACAGTGACTCACCATCGCCTCTCGAGGTAAAAGTGCTGTTAAAAGACAGTACAGGCCAGGGCTAGCTGGTTAGCATGCTGAAGTGATAGCCCATGGAAATAATCAATCAACCCTACAGTTCCCCTTAGCTCTCTGGAGAATTTTAGTGTCTCACCATCAGGCACATGAATCTTTTTTTTCATGGTGATCCATCCAAGGCAAAATGGATAAAATACAAAATGTCATTGTAATCTGTTGAGCGGTTGTTGAGAGATATTACAGTCTGGACCTAAGTGGTGCACCGACAAATACACCAACTGACAGTCTGACGCTGCCATCCCCAGAGCCACCCCACAAGCATGGCTGGAAACAACTGCTGTCTGTATGTCAAAGCAACCATACATGAGGTCCCAACACAGATGCTGAGAAACTGCCTTAATGCACATATACGTCATGTCATATTATCCATGAAGAGATGGAGTCAGGTGATCAACAAAGGAACAAGAGCTGGGATCACATTTGCCCATCAGGTTAAGAGCCATCAGGTCTATATTTCATCACCTCAAATGCAACTACGCTCCATCAAAGCGTCACACAGCAGCACCGGTGATGACTTGAGTGCACGTCTCCCTGCCTGAGCTCATTAACAACAACGTCAGTAAGGATGCACAAACATATACAGTACATACGCAGTGACCCGGTTTTGTGTGACGCCGCCGTTGCTGCAGCTGAGCACGATCACAGGGCCATCTATAAATAATAGTGCAGCAGTGAGTTGGCTCCATTTTGTTCTGACCCCGCAGAGTGACTGATTTTAGATCGCGTCTCCAGGGGAGCCACTGAAACTGACAACAGGGAGAGTCTACAGTGTGCGCTGTTCACGAGGTTTGAGGTGGAAAGCTATAGTGGGTTTCCAGCTGTCTCATGGGTGTAGTTTTATATGCAGCATTAAAGCAACTGCTGTCTAATACCTCCTTTGTAGTCCTCTACATGAGCAGCCAAAGTGTAAAGGCTACAGGACATAATCAGGTTTGCAAGGTAGAGGACAACAGAAAAATACATCTGCACTCTCACCCCCTTTGACGTGCCTCCACTTGGACGCCTGCCTGCACCTTCATATACCACGCAAAGGATGAATACAAACACGTAAAAACTGGATACTGTACGTTCACAATGAGGTTCAAAAATTCTCTTGCTTTTGGAGCAGCTGGCAGGTTAAGTGCCTTGCTTAAGGGTGTTAAGAAATTACACAGTTGCTGATGGAAGAGAGAGCAATACTTCTTACTCATGCAAAGGCAAAGAATAGGCACACACACATACACATGAGCGGTTTCCTGTCCAGTGTAGGGATTTCAACAACACTGTGTAGTATTGGATCAGCAACAGTAAACCAACTGGAATCCCAGGCAGATAATACTATCACGCTAAACTGCTTCAAAATGCCATCAAAAGCACAGCACCGCATTGAAGAATAACTTTCAATGCTGCTAATGTCACCATATTCATAATCGTGCTCACAAACAAGGAACGGAAACTACAAAGTCTTTGGAAAGCAGCTGGAAATCTTTATCTGGCTCCCACGTTTTTAACTTTTCATCTTGCAGCAATGATGGAGAAGTGTAATCAGTGCGCTGTGACATCAGTGTGGCAGCAGGTGCATCACAGCATAGTTGTGAGCACAAACAACCACCCAGCATCACAGAGGTGCATCAGACTTGAAACTTTCAATTAGAGAGGGTGTGACACACTGCTTCTCGGCATAGTGTTAAACCTGCATCAACAGATTTTTTTTCTTTCTTCTACACACAACACCGCTGTATCATCACCTTTTAAGTTGCTTGAGTGAACGTGTTAACAAACAGCTGCCTTTTTACTCATCTAGCTTGTTACAGAGAAACATTATCATTAAGGTGGAGTCCTGTTTCTAGCTGCCCAAAGAATGTAAGTCCAATATTCACTCTCTTTTTAGCTCCGTTTTGGTCTCCACCAACACCTATTATTGATTCTTTAGTTGCGAAATGTAGATTGTTGTGCCTGTCTATAACTTTATGTTTTGCCTTGTGATTCCATTCTGTGTTGCCAAACAAATAAAGACACAGGGAACAGGTCCCCTTATGTTGTGGCTTATAGACTGACACCACCTGAGGAAATTGAGGAATTCCAATATTTTATTTTTATGGCATAGGACATTTCAATCAATATTTGTGAACACTCTCAAAGCCAGAGACCAGAGAAGTAAGTCCCAAACCTGTGACATCTAGTGTACAAAGTCTGGAGCTGCTCCATAGACAACAAATGGGAGTCTGATTTTGTCGACCCACAGAATGTTTGTTTTCTTGCTTATACCCAAATGAGCTTTATTCAATTGTAGTGTTCTGAAACAGAAAATGTACCCATATAGTCAGAACATTCCCCTGGGTGCTCTCGGTTAAACATATTTTCCAATTAATTGTCCATGGAGCAGCTCCAGACTTTATGCCGTAGGCCATCACAAATTTGAGTTTGGTTTGGGAGAGAGTTGGTAATTTTAACTAATATTTTTGCACTGTCTTATGCCATTGCAATAATATGTAAAATTTCGAAAATGGGTCAAGTTCCACTTTAAAGGGTAACTTTGGTATTTTTCAACCTGGACCTTATTTTCTGATGTTTTTGTGTCGAGGTAACTAATGTAGACAACAACTTTTAAAATTGGTTTAGAATTGTGTGAGAAACCACTCATGGCATTTGTTAACCTCATTTTTTTATCCAAAAAAAGTGCTTGTGTTTGACATGAACATGATCTTATTATAAGTGTTAAACAACATTATGGAACTATCTCTACAGAGATAGACCTTTTTGTTAAAGGTTAAGATCCTTTTTTTAAAAAAACAGAAACAGCCCCAAAATCAGTATCACCAAACCAATTAGACTCCATAAACTAGTATGTATAAAGGCAGCATAGTTTCACATCTAACAGGGTGAATTAAGGGTTTGATTCAAACAAACCAGAGTTAGTGATTGTTGGAACAGTGAAAAAATCAACCAAGACTTTTTTGTGAGTTTTTTAATTTCTGCTGATTTTGAATGAAGTGTGTTTTACAATGAGAAAATTATTGATTATTTAAATGTAATTTAGTGGGTTTCGGGATAGCGATTTTGGGGCTGTTTATGATTAAACAAAAGAGATCTTACTCTATAACAAAAAGGTTTGTCTCTGTAGAGATCCTTTCCATAATGTTGTCAGACAGTAACAGTCTGAGCCTGTCAGTGGCAAATCAAGCACTTTTGGTGGACATGAATTAATGGTGCACAACTGCTCATTAATGCCACATTGCAGTCTGCAGGGCTCTAATTCAATACTGGACCAGTTTCAAAAAAATCGTTGTCTCCATTAGTCACTTAAACACAAAAACATGGGAAAATAGGATCCAGGTTGAAATGTCATAGCTACATATGTTTTTCATAATCAGAGGGGGAGAAAATAACATTATGAGCATAAAACCAAATATAACTCAGAAAAAAGGCAACGGCACCTCTGGTTTACATCTTTGTCCAGGTAAAATACCTTGTCATTATAATTTTGTAATCATCACAATCGGCTAACATTGTGCTCCCAGAAAATCTTAACTAGCAAAAATTATTTCCGCTTTATTTTAGCTCTGCCTCTGAGAAAAAGATCTTAATTGATCAATCTCAGCCAAGGTCCATCGAGGTGGCAATACAATGGCTAAATTACAGTTTGCTTTGCTTTTTCACCAATCAAGGCAGTTGTATGGGAAAAAAAGGAACCTGCATTTCATGCATTTCTCACATGTTACTCCTCGTTCATTTAACTCAGTTAACTGTGCACATAAATCCAAGCAGTGCATTTTCCCAACTCAGTGACAAAGCTGCAAGGTAAGGTAAGTGACAAGTATTTCTTACGGACGTATATGAGGCATTCATCACACGAATCAGGAACAACATTGTTAAGCTCAGCAGGCGAATCACACACAGCAATCCTTTCATTCCCTTTCAACCCTTTCTGAACTAATGAAGAGTTATTACTGAGGTCAGTCGACCACAGGAAAACCCTGTCGCTGTCTCTCTCGCTGAGGAATTAAAGTTAATTGACTGTACCAGGGATTAGGTGTAGGCCGGAACCAAATCAGTCTGCTGTTTGAGGTGCAAAGTCATCCTGCATCATAAAATTGAGGTATTACTTTCAAACCATATAACATCAGTGTCCTCTAAATTTTTGTCACCTTTAACAACAACTGGCGGCAATGATGCATCTCTGGAATCTTTTTTGTCTGTAGTACCATTCATCTCACACTGATCTCAGAGCACAAAATCCCTGACTTATTCCAAACATTTTCCTAGGGATCATAATTCTACACTTACAGATTGTGATAATCAATAACTGATACCAGCTTGATGTTTTATGCCCCAATGTCATGCTGCCAACCTCTCTGGGACTGATAAAAGACTGCTGATTTAAAACATGCTTACAGTCTGTAAAAAAAAAAAAAAGAGCATCACAGTTTGTATATTTTAATGATTATTAGAGAAACTGGATGATTTAAGTAGTGCAGATTTGATGTGTTTTTTTTATATGTATGGCTGATACTAATCAACATAATCTACAAGCAGAACATAAAAATTGCAATTGGAGCCTAAAATAGGGTGTAATGAACCACAACGCCTGTGTTAGGACCTAAAATGGGACTGTAAATTAAATCAAATTTGTAACAGCGTTTTCGATTTAATTATGGTTTATTGAAAAGTAATGCTAACCACTACACAGCCTAATGATAGGTCAAGCTATATTTAAAATGAGCTTCCATATGAGTGCTCAACCAACTTTTGGCACATTTTACTGTATATTGCTAACTGTCATAAGTAGCATCGTCAGCCAGTGACTGCTGTGAAAAGGGCAGCTGACAACTGGGGAAAGACCAAGTGACAGCCATGTAAGATGGTTGACAGGTGGAAATAGACCTGACTGGGGACAATATTGACTAGCAAGTCACAATGGTAGCAGCCCAGTAACTATTTTAGGATAACAACAAGGAAGAAAAAGAGCATACTGAGAGCTGGCAAGAGTGGGGCTGGAGGATGGCTCACAGGCAGCAGGACCCTCATCTATTGACCTTGGACCGGAATTGACAATGAGCAGGGAGTTTTTTGGTGGAAGCCACAGTATCAAAAGTACAGGAAAGACACCTGCAGACCTTGCGGCTGGAAGAGAAAAAGGTCCTCCAACAAGGGCAGGGGTAGACGGTGGTGAAGGTGATTGGGAGCAGGTGAAGAGGGTAGTGGCTAGAGATCATGCAATGATAAGTACTTTTTAAGATGTTAATAAAATTAGTTGAATGGAATCCAGCAACAGGGTAATAACCAAAGTTTGCAGGATATCAGTGTCCCTGCCATTGCAGAGGAAGCAGAAGGTAGCACCATATGGGCAAACTGTTAACGCAGATCTGAAAGGTGCACTGAAAGGGCTAAAAGGGACAGCTGAGAGGAAGTCAGATCACCACCAGATTTTAAAACCACCTAAAGTGGAAATAACAGTTTGGCGAGGAAAGTCAGCATCAGCCCCTGGGACTAATGGTGTGCCCTATAGGTTCTGTGAAAATGCTTGTAAGTGTTGCTGTTTTTGTAAAGGCTTCTTAGGATATAATCTCTATAAACAGATATCTGTATATGTATGCAGACTCTGTAGGCAAGAGGACAAGATCTTGATATCAGAGGCATTCTGTTTTTTCATTGTAGTCCAAGTAGTATTGATTAATTGTGTTTTTGAGTGGCAGGTAAACAGTCCTTGTGGAAAAGGCAGAACGCATCAGCCAAAATGCAGTCTGAGAATCAACTGACTATTGTCTGATGATGTTTGAGCTTTATATGACCTTTATAAAATACCCGCATTCAAATGCAGATAACTGTATACAGAGGCTAGCTAAAATGACCAGCACACGGAAGAATATCCCAAAATATTGGCTTTTGCCCCCAGAGGCTTACTGTCATTAGATGATAGTCTGTGGGTTCCAAGATTGATTAGGACAGCATAGAAGCAGCTTATTCTGCGCTCTTGTCAAGAGATATCTTTATTCCGATAGAGAAAGATTCTGTTGATGCTGAACAGTTAAGGCCTATTTGTCTTAGGATTTTCTTCAGTTTAGTGGCAGCCAGCAACTGGATAAAGAAAAGACTTGCATGTGGTATTCTTAGATTTAGTAAATGCATTTAGCTCTGTTCCACACAGTCTTCAGTGGGAAGCATTAGAGTACTTCAAAGTACCAGATGTAGTCAAAGGGCTAGTGAGGAAATATTTTCGGGACATTTAGATATGTTTCACGACAAGGTGCACAATTTCACAGTTTTTACTGTGTCAATAGAGGTTATTATTAGGGCATCTAAGTGCGCCGTACGGTGAGAGAGGCTTTAGAGAGAGTAGTGCTTACCATCCATAGAAGTGTGCATGGATGGCATGACAACCATTACTACTACAGCATCAAAAGGCAGCTGGAGAAGTTGAACACTAACTTAAAGTGGGCTAGGATCAAGCCAGAGAATTTCGAATTTCTTTCTTGTACTCAAGAAAGAGGGTTTATATCAGATGAGGAAGCAATTGCAATGGTGTTAGAGAAGCCATTTAAGCGTTTAGGTGGTATGATGTGGCTTTTAGTGATAAGGAGCAGATCCTGGGGTTGAGATGGTAGTGGACGGCAGTAGGAGTATAGAGACGTCATGCCTCCCAAGCAAACTCAAACTGTGGTGGTCTGCAGTGTGGTCCACTACCATGATTGTTGTGATTCCTGACAATAGTATGATGTGTCTATTTCAAAGGAAGAGAAGACAGAGAGAATGATTAGCACTTAGATTTGGCAGTGGCTATGAAACCCACACCACCTCAGCTGTGTGGCCCTGTAACCAAAAGGGATTTTGGAGCCCCTTTATAACCAGTTTAACAGAAGAGTTTAAATGTGCAAAGGCAAGTGCTTGAGATGATGCTGTCAGAGTCTAGGGATATAGCAGTATGCAGTACATCACCAACGGTCTCAGCAGGGAGGAAGTGGAACCCAAGGGAGACAATTTTACAGGCCCATGCAGCACTTAGACACAGGGATACTGCAGATCAGGTACAGCATGGAGGTTGGGGGGTTTAAAGTAAGCATATACCACAGCCTACAAGGAACAAACCAACAGTAGTTGACAAAAGGAAACTGGTAGTGGAGGAGATTCAGAAGTAAGAAGAGGCTGCAAGATTTGCAATAGCAGTCTCTCAGGTAAAGCAGGCTCAGTGGATGAGTTGAGACATTGTAGAAAGGAAGAAACTTCGCTAAAGGGAAGCGTGGATCATGGAGGCAGGAAGGATAAGGCCCCATGTCCACCAATGCATGTTTTTCCTGCTGAAAATGCCAGGCGCTCCTCAGGAAATGCCCAATTTAAGTGTTTGAGAGGGCAGCATTTTTTCAGCAGAGATGCTTTGGTTGCATCTTGTTGCTATGGCATGGAAATAAAGATGTCGTCACAAGGTTGAAGCATCCAGAGAGAGAGGATGGACACGCCGGTCTATGTGGCTTAATGAGAGGAAATATATAAATAAATGCACAGTGTATGAACAGATTTCCTCTCTGCTGTTGTTGTTTTTCAACACTTGTGCATGTAAGATGTTTGTCTTTGCAGTATTTGTCCCTCCTTTACTGCGATTAAACAGCTGAAGTGACAGTGACGAACGCAGCATTTTTACCCAAAGTTAAACATTTTCCAACTCTCAGCGCTCAGAAAAAAGACCGAAGCGGCACAGAATCCTCACCCAGTGCCTTGTTTAAATACACTGGCCTCAGGAAAAAACACTTTGGTGGACATGGCACATTATATTGTATATTTATGCAAGGAGTAACTGGTGAGGAGCTTCCATCCCCACCATGTCCTTTATGTTCAGGTTTGGCGTCAGATTGGTACCTTATGTCAGGGTGTAAAGCAAGCCTGTCCCAAAGGTGATACTGTAGAGACCGATCAGTGTTGTTCCAGGTAACTGAAGTAGATATAAGAAGGTGGAGCCTTAAGCGGGCAGTGAAAAACATGGCAGACACTGCAATCAGTTCCAGTGAATTTCTGCCAGGTTAGAAGAAAGCTCAGGGACTGGAGCAGAGATTGGTTAAAGCGAATAAGAATCCAGCCACACTTGTAGTTTAGGAACAAAGCTGGTCGAGAAATAAAAGGTTGCTGGAGATTAATGTTACCTCAGGAATATTTCCCTAACGTTACTCAATGTACCTTTGAAGTTGGTGAAGTTGTGCCACACATCCTGCAAAGATAGGTAAGTGCAGAGCTTGTATTGTTACCTTGTGATGCTATAGACAGTGTGTTTCTAGGCGTGGTTCACTTCATAAGTAATGAGCTGTAATTCTTTCCATTAGCCTTACCCTTACCTACTTCATAGCTAGCTGAATGCTGTGTCAGCATTAGCATAAGTAACTAGCTGTAACTCTTCCCGATACCCTTACCCTAACCTTAACCACCTTCTTTTAACGCAATACTTCATGGCTAGTTAATAACTAACTTAGCCATTTCTTCTACTTTCAGGCCAAGAGGTGAAGGGGGCTGATTGTGGACTGACGTGTAGGTTAAGGTGGGCAAGTCATGTAGCTTGAGGGTGGGTCACATAGCCGCTTCAGTTGTAGTGTTACTAACGCAGATTATTTGGCTATTGCTCGGTGGGTTGAGCTACATGCTGCAGGTGATAACAGCATGCTGGCTAGCTTGACATGGTGTTAGCTGATTCTAGTTGGGTAGCATGCTGCTGTTATATAGTGATATGTAGATAGAAGGGAATATAACCTGCAACAGAGGGTTGTGTTGAGTGTGGGGTTGCAGATGGGGGGTGGTTCTGGGAAACTGGAACACCGTTCCATAGGATCTGTGTCGTTAATCCAACTCCAGCTCCAACACTGTAGAGATGCCTTCACTCTTCTCAAACAAATTCATATTGATACCGTATATATTTCAAGAACAGTATCTCATACCAGAGATGTTGCTAATTAGGGATTCAGTGATGGTGGTTGGACAACTGAACAGGCCATGACATTAAGATGAAGTTCCCTATTCAGCCTATTGGGCTATCCAGTGTAGTTTAACCGGTGCAGATACAATGTGGCCAGGTCATGCCACAGAGTATCTTCTCTTTGCTTGGGTGGGAGTGGGGGTCAAAGGCAGCAGTTTGATCAGGGCTAGATAATGGTGTTACCTGTCATGTTGCCCAGAAGATTTATAAGGGCTTAATACCCACTGTACGATGGAATGATGAGTCAAAACTTAATTTAACATGAATACTGTGCTTTTATAGGATTTTCTTTGTGTATACTATACTGCATTATTAAACAAATCTGACAATACCTTTTTAAATGTCAGGTATGTTATATCTCCCTTACAGTGTGTTCTTTTCCAAATGAAAATATTGCAAAACAGAGATGCTGTCTTCTACTTAAAAAAAAACCTTACAACTTCACTATCTAACACTTTCAGTGTTTACTTTTGGATCAAAGAATTTGTCAGTTTTGCAGCTCTACCAAGCTTTTTAGCCTCCTTTTAGATTCCACAAACAGGGAGGATTTGGCAAACCACATTGTACGCTACCTGCCCAGTGCCAATTGATGCCAAAACAGAGTTAGCAATTAGCTGGTGAGCATTATGGAGCATCTAGCTGGTTAACACCCAGAAATTCTTTTTAGGAGTTGGCTGAGACAATAACAGTCAATAACAGAAAATATTGCTTTTACTTATCCGTCTGGAGGCCAGAAGCACTGAGGATGCCATGACATGTCTGTGCATGTTGTAGTAGACAATAATTTGCCAACATATTGACTTAACAACCTTTTGTAATTCAATAAAAAGAGAGCACACTTTAAACACTAACTCCAATTAATCATAAGGTATTTTGTGATTTTTTTTTTTTTTTTTTTTTCACTTGATGTAGCTACCAATTTAAACACACAGTTAGGCCTGTCGTGATATGCGATAAGTCGCTTAATTGCGCAGTAAATCAAAAGGGAGACAGTTACTTTTCTGGCTGCGATTAATTGCCATATGGGCTACACACACACACACACACACACACACAGTGCAGTCTTCGTGAGGGGATGACGAGGCAGAGTAAAAAAACAGTTGAGCGTAAGAGAAAGACAGGGAACTTGTTCCTAAACCAAATGCCACGGCCCCTGTGTGGGAGTGTTTAGGATTTAAATCAAACTACAGAGGGCAGCCCACGAGATTGAACGCGATTTTGAAGAGTTTCTTGTAGCGGACACAGATCCAGGGCCATACCTGTTTGAGCCAGAGTATACAGATGAGGAACTCCAGGTGTTGGATGCTGAGCGGGCGAGAAGAGAGGCTGAATCCTCAGAGGCAGCGGAACAGCAAGAGGCCGAGGGGAGACGGAGGTCAGGGGAGGATTGGTGGTGTAGCTGTGGGGCTTGCCAACCTATGCCTACGGAGGTGGAATCATTTTGCTGCACAGCATGGGATTCGGTGCTGCCATCGTTGGGGAGATATATCATCAGGAGGAAAACCTTCGCAGAGAGTGCATCACAAGGAGTGAAAACTTTGCAGAAATCACTAATCCTGGCGTGATTGAAGTATTTTTTCATGTTCCTAACATAAAATGGAAAAAACGCTCCTGGCCTGCAGGAGCTGATGGACAGCTTTCAGTCAAGTGAGTAATATCGTCCGTGTCGTCTCTTTGTTTGCTTTTACAGAGTGACCTAGCGTACCTGTCCCAGAGCCAGCTGCAACTGTTACTCACCGCTGTATCCCTCCGTGCAGGGCATAAACACACTATAGTTCCGTGTATCAAACTTCTTCTAAAACGACTAAAGAGGACTCTCGTTTTTCAAATTATTGTTTAAACATGTTTATTTTAAATGCACGTGCAGAAATGCCAGCTTCAGGGTTTCTGTAACATCTCTTTGTTCACCTTTACCTTAAGCTACTGACCCCTTATAGACTTCAATTGTATTCGCTAAGCTAAGCCGCAATGCTAACAGCTGAGACCCAGCCACTGGACGTACAGACACAAAAAAGATATTGATTGAGTTGTCTCAATATGAAAATAATAGAGAAAGGGCATAACTCCCAAACCGTCGGAGTATTCCTTTAAGGCAGAGTCATAGTTAAAACCTTTTTGCCAAGAAAATACCAACCTTTAATTTCCAGAACTGAAATATTATAATAGGTCATGGCTAGTTAGGGCTTCTGAGGGTTAACACAGACCATGTTTAAGCTGAGATCTTTGACAACAGTCAATATGACCCCACAAATGCATTTCCTTTCAGTCTGTAAAGTGACGTGCAACTTCTGTCTGTCAAAGCATATGCCCTCAGGAAATAAAAGTTCATTTGGTTACATCAGCTTGCTGTGCTGCATTGTTGAATTATTTCTGTCGACTGAGAGAGACTCGGAGAGCAGTGAGCCTTGCAAACTTCTTAGTTCCTCCACTGCTGACAGAGCAGAAAGACAGAGAAAGATACAGACTCAGTATGAACTGATATGGGATTTTGAAGACACATTTCCAGTATTTTTAGACTACATTCAAGATCTTAACATTTTGACCCTTCGAAATATTCTGTTTTCCCTGCAGTTTTATTCTTGTCAGGGTAGGAAACCTGCTGAAACACCCTGCAAACCACACTGAAAATTCTACCATGATAATATAAGTTGAGTTAACAGCTTCACAGCTCCTTTCACAACCAGGTCTCCCCACTCATCAAATACCAGCACTTGGTAAGCGGCCTTCGTCTACAGATACCAAGGCACAGAGGCATCCTGTAGTGCTGGTATGAGACGCATGGGTTGGCAGCATTTTTTTTGATGAAACTAAAAGTTTCATGCAACTCTGGTGACATATGCTGATGTATGTGACATAAAATGTAACATTATATTACCTTAGTGAGAAACATACCTATGTAAAGCCAAACCACAGGTTAAAATAAACAATCATTAACAGGAAGATGAATGTAAATAAAAACTAATGATGAATTTCATCACCCATAAATAATTTAAGATTAACGTTATGAATGCGTTTCGAGTGACATTTTACAGAACACCAGCAAACCTGCCTGCAAAAATAACAACACAATCAGTGAAAATAATGTTATTCGTCTCTCTCATTAATCTCATCCGTATCATATCACCTGCAGATATCTCAGCTAAAATCGTGTTTTTGCATGGTCTGAAGCACGGGTGAAATTCTCACACTCTCACCGCACATTCATCCTCTATAAAGACCAGTTTATGTGTGGGGAAAGGCATATGCATGGTTTTTGTGCGTTCACATGGTTTATGCATCTGGCCCCTGGCGAATGTAAGTGCAGTATTCACTCTCTTTAGCGCTGTCTACCAACCCTAGACAAAATATCTGTCTCTTTAGCTGCTAAATGCTCCTGTATGCTCACCAGCTACTCAATAGCCTTGTATATCTGGTGTTTGGTGCTGAGCAGGGTTCTCGCAGCTTTTTCCGCTGAAACAGCTGCCTGCCAGACAGCTAAACAATAAGCTGAAACCGACTATACAGCTCTGAGAGGGGAGCAGATTCAAGTGATAATTCTCTGTAGGTTCATCACTATAAGTGAACCCTTTAATATTTGTCATGATGAACCACAGATATTGGAAAATTATTATTCCATGTCCTTGAAGACATAGCTATCAAGGAGGATCTTGTATGATATGAGAAATAGACAACACTCACTTGTCAGTACGTGACATAAAAGAGCAATCAATATCTTTGCCTGTTTTCTAGCAATATAAGTCTAACCCTTGCACAAACATATGGGCATGAAGTCAACACTGCTGTGATCCCACCTGTCTTCAATCTCTATTGACATCTGACTCATCGCCCACCCTGAAGTTAGTTCTGACTAGTCGCTGTGGTATTGAATGCACTGCTTTGTTAGTCTGCAGGTTCTTAATAAGTAATGTTCCTGGTGCATTGATGGACCAACGTTTGGGCTTTTTGAGACTGAAGTCGTTGTTTCATCACTCTGAATCATTCATTATTCCTTTGTGAACTGCAGGAGGCTGAGCTGCAGAGGAGAGATGGATCGGATTTGAGTCGGTCAGCCATGTGTTTTTAACAGGGCCTCTCTTCTTGACAGTCAGCTGTGAGAAACATGAGGATCAAAGCAGGAGAAACACTGGAACATAAATGAGTATGGACTCTGCAGAGAGCCAATGACGGCTACAACTAAGCTTATCGTGACGATCTGTTATTTTCACACATTGGCCTTTGCAGTGTTGAAAAGAAAATCCCATGCTCTCCTGAAACACCAGTTCATTAACCTGTAAAGAAACTGTTACTGCTCACTGTATATCATTAGCATTAAGCTGAAATCCTTAGGGAGGGCTTGGCTGTTTGTTTGCTGTGGGCTTAAACATTCATGCTCATTCCGTCGAATAAACAGGCTCGGATTATCCAAGCAGCCAAAGACAACATGCTAACTGCTCCGGCATCAACCTCAAACAGATTCGCTAAGAAGCCCTGTTCATCAGGAGCATTACAATGTTTGCTCTCGATGGTAGCAACATAAAGACATATGCCATCTGACCAGCACTGAAAACCTGCTCATTCATTGAAAAAAAAACAAAAAAAAAAAAACTAAGATGTCACAGAATTATTTATGGAACAAATTTTGGATTCATTATGTCAGTCAGATGAATTATTTATATCCTTAACATTTTAACATCATGTATATTTTACATGGACTAAATTATGAACTTGGTAGAAGTTTTTCCAAATTAAATATATTTTAGAAATTCATCCTCCCTTGGTGATGAGGACACTTCAGTTTTTCCAGTTAGTACTGAAATTTAAATAGTTCAAGTCCAGTGAATATACTGAAATGGTACAAAGGTAAGCGATTAATTGACAGAGGTTAAAATAAAGTTTAGGTTACCCATATTTGAAAGAAAAGAAGAGTTTTCAGAGCTATAAAAATGCCATTTTCAAGGTAAAAGTAATGGGTTAACAATGGCTGTATGTAATGTAAGTAAAGTAAATAACACCTATAGGTGTCCCAACTTTTGTTGATTCCTTACAAACCGTGTATGTAAAAGCAGTGTTGGAACAGACTACTACTGCACCCTCTGAAGCATTATTTAGACAATATTGCACTGCAGGAGGTAATATATTGCTATCATAATGACAAACAAAAGGGAATTAAGAAAGGGAGCCAGACAGACATTTATAACCCTTAAGTGTAGGTCGTACCTTTAGAGAAATTGCAGAGAAAGCCAATTCGTTGGTGAGTATAGTTTCCTACATCATCAAAAGGCACTTGGAATATGGAGGAACTTGGAGGAAGAGGTCTGTTAGACCCACAGCCACCACAGAATCAGAAGACAAGTTTTTGGAAGTCAACTGTGAAGAGAAGACTTAGAGCTGGAGGTTTGACTGGTCGAGTGCCAGTTAGAAAGCCATTGCTATAATGGCATAATATGAAAAACAGGTTTTCCTGGGCCATGGCACACTGCCAGTAGACTACTGAAGAATGGAAGAAGGTCTTAAGGGCCGATGAATGAAATTTGGAAATATTTGGTTGAAAATACAGGTTTTTTGTGCACTGTTGAGAGGGCTTAACGGTGGTTCCTCAGTGTGTGACACCAACTGATAAACATGGAGGAGGAAGCTTGTTGGTCTGGGGCTCCTTTGCTGGTTCCAGAGTTGACAACACATACAGAGTGACTGGCACTGAACCAGAAGGGCTACCACAGTGTTTTGCAGCACCATGCATTTCCCTCTGGTCTACATCTTGTGGGTCAGGGGATCATCCTACAGCAAGATAATGACCTAAAACATGTCTCCAGGCTATGTCAGAACGGCCTCGGAGGAAAGAACAAGACAGTAGACTCTAAATCATAAAATGGCCAACACAGTCTCTAGACTAAAACAACATTGAGCTGTTTTGGGTTGAACAGGGCAGAAAGGTACAACCTATATAAGTGCAACATTTGGGGGAACTTCTGCAAAAGTTGTGGAAAGAACTTTACAAACAATATTAAATTTGCAGTGAAGAAATAATGTGTTGGGCTGTTATGTAATCAAAAATTTAAATTTAGTTTTGTCAAACAAAATGAGTCCATGATTTCTTTTGTGTGTGTGTACTTTTAATTAAAGACCACTTCTAAAACTTTTGACTGGTAGTGTTTGATTTATAAAAAGGAAACACTTTTAATAGTAATTCAGAAAATAAAGATTATTATTTTGTTTTCCTTAAGTTCCTTCCTTTGTATTTATTACTCTTAAAATTTAGGAGGTTAAGTTTAACCTGTGCTTTGTTGTCACTGTGTAGAGGTAGAGGTCCACATGTGGTAAAAGATGGCCATACGGCAGTCAGAAATATCCTGCATATTTAGGATTCAGCTCTTTATCTGTCCCCTCTTTGTGGTTATGTGCAACTCAATGAGTGTGAAGCACAGAGTTGCTGAAACAGAGCATAGACAATATGCTTCCTCAAATACAAAAACAGTGTAAAGGCCAGGCAGAAAGCATCGCTTTTCCTTTATGTCCTTTGGAATATTTTTTCTTAGCACGCAACCAAAACCAGCCGGCTGAGAAAGAAAGTTCAGGTCAATAATAGGGTTACTGGAAGTAATAAAACCCAGCATGGTGTCCATTTTTGTTCCTGTCCAACCATGCTTTAATAATAGAAAATCTGTGATTTAAAATATTCCAATTGATTCTGTATTTTATTTATGTAGTTATTTTATTCTCCTTACTTCCCCCCCCTCAGTTTGCTTCTCTTCCACCCTTGTGGATCTCTTCTGTCCTCTAGTGGAGAAATATAGAAAGGATCCAAACACAACCACAGATGTCTTCTAAAAATATTGTTTATCAAGGCCCAATATTTGAAAAATAACTGCTTGGGTGACCTCTGTGATTAAGTGGTGACACTGTGGAGTTTTTACCAATTAGTCTGCCTTTTTTCCCACACACTGATATACATTAGTTTTATTAGACATTGCTTCTTTTTTTTTTACCCATGCTGTGCTCCACAGCCAATGGACATACATGCCCTCTATGACCCTTTAGTAATCCATATCTACTGTGGGTGGATATTTCGAGCCAATGTATCATCACTGTAGGCCTACAGTAAGTGCATCCATACTGCACATCTAGCATGGTTAGCCCCTGTGGGAGTGGAATAGAGTGCGTGGGTGGCCCAGTGGGGTTCATATCTGCCTCTGTTCCCACAGATGCCTCTCAGCTGTGCTCTGAACAAGACTGGCCCACAAAACATAGTAATTAACAATTGATTTTGAACTTGTGTTGACTCACTATAAAGGTGAAACAATGTGCTCCTTACATTAAGATTGAGCTCTTGTTTCTGAAATTATATCCGGTGTATTTACACACCTACAAACAAACTCAAGCTTTAAAAAGTAGCAAGAGTCAAATCAGTAGCAAGATTACATGACTGTTTTATTAGATTGTACTACAATTTACAGGATGTCTGTTTGGTCATTAACATGGAAATGTTTAGTACTTTTAAAGGTCATAAAAGTTAAACCTAAATTTGAAATGTGCTTCAGTATTTTAGAAAGTGTTACCCACATCCTTTGGAATATAAATCTTTGTAGAAGCACTTACATGTATACTGATTGTACTTACAACTTTCTGTTAGTTGTAATCAATTAATAATTTAGTATCTCAAAATCAAAAAACAGGGAAAATGTCCAACACATTTCCAAGAGCCCAATGGTGATGTGTTCATGTTGTTTGTCATGTGTTTCTAACAACCCCTAGAAGTTAAATTTTTGTCATGTACAAAGATTTAAAGCAGAGAAAAGCACCACATCCTCACATATTTGTTTCTTTTACAATATTGTAGGTAATTAATTTTTCTGTTTATCAACTAATCCATTAATTGACTAATTGCTCTTTATCTTTGTTGCTAAATTCTCATATCTGTGCTATTTCTGGACTGCATTTCCCAGAAATACAATGCTACATATAAATTCATATAAAACACAAAAACATGCAGTGTGTCATGTGGTATACACATTTTGAGACACACACACTTTTGGAAGGATGAGATTTTGTGGTTTTGTGTCTCTTTGTTGTCATGCCATCTCTCCTAATGGTTGTTTTGTGTGATTTGATGTTATTTTGTGTCTCTTTGTAGTCGTAGTTCTTTTTTTTTTTTCCTGGTCGATAAGTCTTAATTTGAACAACATAGTGTCAGCCCGCCTGACACTCTGGGCTCCTAGGTCTGTGCCCAGTAGCGCCATTCAGTCATCCATGTATACATTACTTCTAAGCAGGTTTCGAGTAAGTAGTGTTTTCTCACTGGAAAGGTGACCAAAAAAGTATGCTCAAACCAGACAGTAAATACAGTCAGTTTTGAGTCTGCTGTCAGCCGATTCTCCCATGATGCATTGCACAAAGGAAATGAAGGAGTTGCTCAAAGCTGGTAAAATAAATTGTGAGGGGTGGTGGGAAGTATTCAGAACTTTCTTTTTACCTATGAATTTAAGTAATCCATATACCATGTGATAACTAAAATTTTTGGAATACCAGTTCCTCAGCTGCAGCTTGGTTGAGGTCCAAAATTATATGTCTTGTATCATTTCCTGTTAGAATAAAAATATATAAACTTAATACATTATGACAATTGTTCATATATGCATGCATTTAGAATGTAGTATCGACTTACAATTGAATTCAGGAACAAAACGTTGTTCTGATGTCTGTCTTTCTGTCTTCACTAAATAATTTCTATATTTACATTCAAATAAAACAGCCAGCAGATGGACTGTTTCCAGCAGGAGAACCAAACACTTCGCAGTTTATGTTTGTTGCATTCTGCTTGTCTGTAACTGCATATAATTTGAATATTCACCACCATCTGTTTTAACCTCAGCTCTGTAGTGTATATCCGCCTGTCTGCCTCTCTGCCCCACTGACTTCATAAACCCGAGTCAAGGATCTTTGGTTGATTGAAACGGAAATTATTTATGCGTCACCAGTGATGATGATATGTAATTACATTTGTCAAAAACAGCAAAGTAGCCCACGAAAAGAGAGAAGTTGCTTTGTATAAAAATGGTTTATTACATTACTGAAAGAAGTTGCTGTGACTATGCTTTGGCACCTACAGTTCATAATGTCCTCCTAGTTCTGTCCATGATTTGTCTCAGTGGAGCAGCACCCACTCAGTACCTCAGGAGGGCACTGTTGGGTGATTCTTGGAAAAGCTGTGTCTTTTTTAGAACAAATCTGTATCAGGTAAGGATGATTTAAGAAGATACTGGCAAGTCAGTTTTGCTTTTTCTGTGGTTGCACTTGTTAAAAAATAAAGACATAAATATACAGTTGTAATACATGTACACATTTTAAACTAGTTACAAATATATAAGGTATATTTAATTCCCTTCCTTTCCTGAACAAATTCATTTGCTAGTCACCAAGACAAAGATTATATCTAAGTAAATCTTCCTCCTTTCATTTATTTTTACCATCCAAAAACCTGTGATCGACTAATCCTCCTCAAGTTCAGCCAGCATCTAACAAACCCAGTAAAGCAAGTAACTTTTTAGTTATCATTACAGCCAACATAACTTTCAGTTGCACTAATAACACAGAATTAATGGATGAAAGGGGTGGAGGAAAGAGCACCACTTGACACTGATACATCGGTGTCAATCAGCTATTGATGAATTCAAACTAAGTCGAGATTTAATTACAACTAGGTCTTGTACTGCCAGCTAACTAACAAAGTTTGTGTTAGCTGGCTAATATGTTACCAGTTCAGGATGAAGATTGAAAAGGGGTCATATGAAATCTGGCTGGCATCTACTTCCTCAGACAGGAAATGAAGTAAGGGGCTAATGTGGTACTCCCGCAAGGTCAACTTTAGTGAGGGTGGGTTTATGAATAGCATATGCAACTCAATTGGAGCCTTTTTGTCAGACACAAAGAACCATGTAATACAACCTAAGTATCAATATTTCTTGCAGGGTCATAAAATTTTATGTAGTTAGGTCAAGTTAATGTTAATGATGTAGGACAATATCAGAAATCACAAACTTTACAGCCTGCACAGCAAGAGCTCCGTGACATCCCTCTGCATTCCTATTTAAAAGATGTGGTTTGAAGTCCCTGTAAGAAATACTGTTTGTGTAACTAAAATACAGTAGCTTAATTAGAACCATAGACTGTAAAGATAATGGACAGCTACCATAGTGTCATCCATTACTTTGTGGGCTCCCCGTTTTGACATTTCAAGTTTGGCACCTTGGCTGCCACCATCTTGGTTTTGGACCATATTTGGATGAGAGGGTGAAGCTGTGGAGAAGCAAGGAGTGGATCTGACTAAGGGCTTGAGAAAACTAACTACACGTCATGAAGACGTTGACCGTCTTGTCTATTTTGGTAAGCTGAAAACCATTTCCCTCAGTGGAAACAAAGCTTTTATTTACTTTAACTTCACAGGTCACAAACAATAAATTATGAAGACAATAAAGCCTCCACAAAGTCGTATTTAAAGTTTTATATGTGATTTATCCTGGCTTCATATGAGTAGAAGAAATCTCTGCTAGTCGCTAGGTTAATTTATACAATGTAAATGCCACAGGCTTGTGCTAAAAACGTTAGCATGTCGTGTTTGTGGGGAAAATGTGTCCAGCAAAAGACAAATGCTTTTTCTGCGCTGCGAGTTATAGTGAAGCAGATTTGTTACTTGTGTTTGAAATTGTCTCTGTGTGAGCCATGTGTGTGTTTTGGGTGTGTTTTGAATCAACTAAACTTTACAGCACTTCACAGAAACCCCCCTACCGGTTAGTGTTCTGGAAGTGTAAGTGCAGAGTGACACAGACGCACAAGTATAAATGCTCACAATGGTGTAGGCCACGGGCACTTAAGAAGAGACGGACACCATTGGCACACAGTGTGTTACTCAAAGCGGCCCACTCGCTTTGTTTTTCAGGCCGAGGTTGACTCTTAATTTGAACCAACACATTATACATTTTCCAGTCAATCAAGAATTATTTTCTTTTAGCCCCAGTTAGCCCCAGTTTCACTACAGGCAGATTCACTCGCTACAGGGGCGAGGGAATAAACCTTAACAGCCAACTTAGTCTGGCTTAGTTTAGCAGTTAGAGATGTCTTTCACTCACTCTCGGTCTCTGCTGTGTTTAGCTATTTCCCCTGCCTACTTCAGTGATGATGGTACCTGTAATAAATGTGATATACTTGCTGAGATGGAGGCGAGGCTCAGTGACTAGAGGAGCTGGTAGAAGCGCTCCATAACTGTAAGGCATTCCAGTAGGCAATGGCAGTCGACACGGCTCGAGCCATCGCCGGGTCCCCACTAGTGCCAATACCGAGAGCCAACCCTAACGTTCCTCTTCTCCGTGAGTGAGAGGGATGTTTTAGCCTGGCTACATTTTACAATGCTAATTGCAAATGTTAGCTGGGCTGCTAACATTGTAGCCCCTTTAGCTCTCGCAGTGCTCTCCACCTTGGAAACGCAAGGCCAATGTTAATCCGGGTTCTGTCCCTTTCTTTATAACAACTTCTTCGCCAACGACCTTTGTTTCTTTCGAGGTAATGTCGGGTCCTGGTCGTCTTCAGGTGAACATTTCGTTCCGCTCTCCGACATTTCGCTTCGAAAATACGCGCTGCCATTGCTCACTGGCTGTAGCGATTTATAGGGAGGGAGGGCCAAGGGCTCTGAGAGGAGGGAGGAGGCGGCGATTCACATGAAGGTACATTAACACGCAGCCAACCGGTTCTTCACATAGCAATTTTTATTCCTTCTATCTAGAAATGATGAATTTCCGCTCATTGCCCCTTTAAGGGCATCCTTTAGGGCTAGCGTTTTAAGATGCTGATCATGTAATTGGAACATCCCTGGTTTGAGCAGAACCATCTTTTCATCTTCTATGTCTCTCTTCCCACTGTCAGCTGTATAAAGGCAAACATGCATAATGACAACATATTTAAATAAAATAGTAACTTTTTACTTGTTGTCTCCCATGATGGAGTATTCATAACATTACGTTGTGATATTCCTCACATATAAAGATAGCAAATGCAAGTACATATCTGATAACTGCAACTTCTGTCCAAACAACCAGCCCTGCAAAACTCACATCAGCCCAACACTTCTCCACATCTGTCTACCTCTGTCTGCTTTGTCAGCAATGGAGGAGAAGGGTAGTTTACAAAGCACACAGCTCTCACATTGCTCAAACAGTCAGCTCTAATAGTTCCAACAGTATAGCAACAAATTATTTCAGCTCCAACTGCTTTGGCATACAAGAAAGGCAAATCAGCTTGTTACATGGCAGATATAAATTTAACCTTGATTTCTGGTGGGAAAATGTAAATTACAGGGAAAATGTGTATCAGCTGTGAACAAATATCTTCCTCTGAATTGGTATCTGACTTACAGATCCCACCTGCAAATTGAATATCATAATAGTTTCTCTTCACAAATTGCTGGCAAATGTTCTGAGGAATGAGTTTGTGCAATGTATGTATTTTCAGTGACACAGAAAAACACTCAACAACTGTTCAGAACAAGTAGTATGAATACCAAAAAGCCATATTGAGAAATGAAGGCAAACACTGCATTGCTTAACAACAACATTTTGTTTTAATAGTTTCCAGGCTGAGATCAGAATCTGTGTTATTTGTTCACCAGCCTTTTGCCAGCTTTTCCCACCTTTTTAGAAGGTCATCACCAAACAGACATTTGCATGAGCTGTGTCTAAGTGTGGCCTCTATGAATGTTAAAAGAAAATCAGGTTGGTTTAATTACATAATTATACTTTTGATCCAGTTTTGAACTGAATATTTGCTTTGATTGTTCTTTTATTTCAAATGTACTCTAGATGAGAGGAGTCTGTGTTGACTTGCTGGAATGCAACACATGTGTTTGCTCTATTGATTACTGCAGATGATTACCAAGAAGGAAAAAACAAATAAAAAGCTTACTGGAATACTCTTTTTTTATTTGGTCACTGAAGGACAAACATAGCAAAGGCTACACATAGACATGGAACGATTTAAATACTAATCGCATTGCATTTAAAAAATTCCCTTTCAAAAAAAATTAAGAAGTAGAAGACTGCTGTCTGTGTGATTGTTATTTTGCTCAATGGTTTCCATGACTCATTGAGCAAACTCTACAATATAAATCTCAGTCGTGTGTACTGATATAAGTAAGACACCTGGGTGTTTTTGAAGTTTTATCAAGTATCCAGTGTGTTATCTAACATGCTGTGTATGTGGTCACTTCCTCATTTTTCTGTTCCCCGTGAGGCTGAGATTGTATTTGGAGGCTGGAACAGACTTGCGTAAATCATTGAGCAATCTCTTTTTGCCTGTGAAATCCGTGACTCTCTCTCTCTCGCTCTGTATAATAGTGTTTCAGTCTCCAGTTTCTACTCCTGTTTGGTGGTTCAGGGTGATGAAGATAAAATGCACGCAATAACCCAAAGCTGTGTCCTATTTTTGTGGATGTATATGCTGACCTTCGTAAAAAGTCAAGGTAAGCCTGAGTAGTTCCAGTAATATGCCCCGTCATTTTTATCTTAAGTACATTCATGGCTTGGTATTTTGTTGTGAGGATAAAATGATTTGTATTTACTTCTTTTTTGATTTGTTTTTTGTTGTTGTTTTTTGCTGCTCCGCAGAATGTACCCTTGAGCAGTTTTTAAAGGGCCCCCTGTTTGATTCAAATTTCGACACAACTGATCTGGACGCCAGATACTCTGGTGGAAAACAAGTGAGAGTGAGCTGCAATGTTGGCTTCACTGGGTTTTTCAAACTGATCTGTACCGAGGGAAAATGGCGGTCCATAGGCACGAAATGTCAACGTGAGTAACAGTCTTTTATTGTTTGGATTTAAACATTAACTCTGCCATTTAAAGTGATAAACACTTGTTACATTATATGCAACATGTAATGCTGTATCAGTATATACTCTGTTAAATGGGCTCAGCATTGTATTTGAGTGAGAACACAATGGCAAGGCAGGCTCAACTATATATTATATTATAGTATAGTATAAAACAATATACAGAGTATTATTGGATGGAAGAACCACTTGTGTCATCACTGCAATTTAGGCCCTAGTTCAGATTTTTTGAAGCAGGGTTGTATGAGGTATTTATCCATTGTCAGTGTATTAACTACAGTACATGTCTGTCGACATGCCCCAGTTTGGTGAAGCGGCAGGAGTGCCGAACTGGAAGTAAAGCAATGCACGGGGGCAGCAGCAAAATGTATTTTAGCCGCCTAAAAAACGTCCCACCAAATGAAATCTCTAACAGATTAATTGTACACCATACTGACAGTATTTTCGTCTTTTTACCTTACAGTCAGACAACCCGTTCCAACGGGATAACGGGTTCAGTTCCTCATATAGGCTCCCTTTAAAGCCGCCAGACTCCATTACAAAATCAAGAATTTTGGCTCACTGAACACAGGACCAGGGCCCCGATCAGTTAGTAAGTTTGTGTTATTGTGTGACTTCGGTGAATTTGAACTGAACACCAAAGTCACACAATAACACAAACAAAACGGATCTAGGCAGTGGTAACCAGCAGCTCCTGTGTTTAGTGATGTTAAATCACTATATTTCTGAATGGAGTCTGGCTTTTAAGAGAGGGATATAACAGCTTCATCTCCCCGTCGAAAATCACTGTCTGACAAAAAAGTAAAACAGTGAAAACACTCTCAATATAGCACACCTTATGCTGATATTGATTGTTTCAGGTTGGACTTTTTGTAGGTGGCTAAAATATGTTTTATTGCTGACCCCATCCCACAGCAGTTGCTCGGTTTCTATGTCGGACCCCAGCCTGTTTCTCTGAACTGGGGGTGTACTCACTTCCATGCGGGTAATACATTGACTATGGATACGTACCTCATACAGTCCCACTTCAAAAACTCCAAACTATCCCTTTAACAATATATTTACCCATGTTCTCTCTAATTCTTCTGTTTAAAGCAAAATCATGTGGTCATCCTGGCGATGCTCAGTTTGCAGATTTTCATCTGGAACAGGGAGACGATTTTGTGTTTGGGTCACAAGTTGTATACAACTGTCATAAAGGGTATGAAAATATTTAAAATCACATACTTATACTCTTGTTTCTTATGTATCTTCATGCTTGGTGCACATTATACTGTATCCCTTTGGTACTTGTCACCTAATAAGACAAATCCATTATCCATCTTCTACATAATACTTGTTTCAGTTATCAAATGGTCAGTCGCACAAACTATCGGCGTTGCATGGCTGAAGGCTGGGATGGTGTGGTTCCTGTCTGTGAAGGTAAGAGCTGTAATAAAGCATCTTAATTATCAGGTGCTGACACACACAGGGAGAAATGTCACTTTTGTGTTATCCCTTGAAAATATTGAAAAATGTAATTGCCTTCTTGTTTATAGGTTGACGCATCTGAAAGTTTTTTGGTCACTAAACTCATTTTTTTTATCATGTTTTCTCTCTCCAGCCCAACAGTGCCCCGTGATTCATGTGGACAATAATGTCCATGTAAATGGGGACCCGGAAGAAGCAACCTACGGCAATGTAGTTCGATTCAGCTGCAAGTCCAACTCTGAAATTCTGTTTGGGTCACCAGAGATGTATTGTGATGAAAATGGAGAGTGGAGTGGCGAAATTCCAAAATGCAAAGGTACAGCAGGCTGTCCAAAATTAAAACGGGAAACACTACAAGGTCTTACTTTGAAAAAAAGGAGGACAATAATAGAAGGAAAGGGAAAGACAGAAACACAAACATGCATGTATAAAATACCATAATAACCACCATCATTCACCCAGAAACTAATGTGAAACAAACCAAACAACAACCACTAACCACGTAATACAACATCCACCAGCATGTAACATCACATCAACCCCATAAAAATATAATTACCTCCAGTCCCAAGAACAGTTTGAAGCTAAGCTGTCATTCATGGTTATTACCTCCAAATGTCTAAAATGGGACATCATTTTACTTTTGAATCAGGTCAGTTAGTGGTCACTCTTCATTTGCCTTTTTGTGAGCAAGGTTATAATCATGCTCATTTCTATTCTTCAACAGCGATAACATGTGCAGTCCCCAATATTGAAAATGGTTACGTACCTAGAGATATCCAAGAGTACAAAGAACATGAAGTCCTTCACTATGAGTGTATTGCTGGATATAAACGTGCTGAAGAGAGACCTTCGAAATGCATAAAACTAGGAATAAGAGCAGAGTGGAGCCCCACACCTGCATGCGAACGTATGTATAACCTGATTAATGCAATTTATTGCTTATACCACACTAATTAGTTCAGCTTGGTGTTAACAGATAATGTGTTTAATTTCCCAACAAATGCAGCAATAAAATGTAAACTGACACTGCCGCCAGTGGAGGGAACCAGGTATGAACCTACTTACAGAAATCTATTTTCACCTGGTGACACACTGAGAGTCATATGTGGAGAGAAGTACTGGATTTCTACCCCTCAAGACATCTCAGCAGTAACTACATGCAACAGTGATGGAGAATGGTCTATCAGACCGATATGCAAAGGTACAAAACTACATGGGCTTTAGTGCCATAGACAGATTATGAGCTTCTTCACTGTGCTTGTAAGATTCATGATGACATGACGATGATTATAATCAATTGTATCATTATTACTAGAGGTAAGATGCAGCAATCAAAGACCGCGACATGTGTATTCCTGGCAAGTCTCCTGGGGGCAACGAATAGGGTTGGGTGACACTGTAAGTTATTGGTGTAGAGATGGCTACAGGAAGACAGGTGGTGCCACCTGGGCCACATGCACCAGAAATGGATGGAATCCAGATCCACTTTGTCAAGGTATTGTGACGTTAACCTTGTGTTTTTGACATTACTGTAATTTTGTATCCATATTTGGAAAAGAGAGGAAAGAGCTTTTTGTCCAGTTAGGGTGGAAAGTTTTAACTCTAAAGGCTGTTTTTCACCAAAAAGTCCCAGAAACAAAGAGCGGCTTAACTGTGGAAAACAACTGGTAATCTCGGAACATCTGCTATCAGTCTGATTGCGATATAGCCTCTGGCTGAAACAGCCAATATATCAGGAGTTCTGGTGTAGCCAGTGAATATCCAGGCCAAGACTTCCTCTTTTATGCAGTGATCACAGTTAACAGTTTGATTAACAACTTGAGACAAATCCAGTCAACATTTTAGCTAATTTCCATAAACAGATATCTGCATATTAATGGATATGTTAGACATATTTTATCAGAAAAATAGAGAAAATAATAATTCTGCAATTACTGAAAAGTTTGTTAATAAAAGACTATAAACAAATGCTTTTTATATGAAAATGTTCTATATCAGTCGACATCCATTTGAGGGTCCCCAAAAAGTTCTGTCAGGCCAAGCACACCCAACATTGCAACTTCAGTTGTATTGTGTCATACGCCTTAGCCCCTAATGGCTTCAAAGACCATGTCCCTGCCTTCATTGAATAGCCTTGATGAAAATGCAGAAGTACAATCTGTAGTTCGAGCAAAAGCCCTAAAGCCAGCAAGAGCAAGGAGATCTGGGCAGTGGTAAGATGGAGGAAAGTTCATAATAATTCATTTGCATAAACTACCCACATTGTTATGATACAAAGCTGGTTGAAAGTCATCAAACTATCTCTCTAACTACAAGGTTACATCATGTTCACCCCCATATACACCACTTACCCCACAACATAAAAACAGAAATAACTGTTGGTGATCATGTTTACAAAAAAAAAAGCTGGTGCCACATTATTGTTGGAAAACAACCACAGTCAGATGATCATTAATATTTTGTAATTCCACCACTCTGTCAAACGTTTATAATCTCTTGGTGTCTTTGTTTGCAGCCTCATCTCCAAGTTATGTGTGTCTGCTGGCAGCAACAGCACAGTCAATGTGTACAGTTGTTCATAACTGCTTTTTTTTATTACAGAAATCACATGCGACAGACGAGATGTCCCGAATGCAAACATAATCACCAATAACAAGGAGACATACAAATACAATGAATGGGCCAGATATGAGTGCGGGGAAGGTTATCAAGGACAATTTACTCTCACCTGTGGGGAACGTGGTTGGCGTGGGAATGCACAATGCAGAGGTAATGTTTTGCTGTTTGGTTTTTTGTTTGTTTGTTTTTATCTCTGTGTTTGCATGCATGGATTTTGAATACAGTTTAAGAAATTACTTTATCGGCTAAATCTGTCAAACTTAGCTCCAAGTCAATATGAAATACAATGACTTTGTGATCATTCAGTCAGAAAACAGTGAAGCTCCTGTCTTATAAATTAATCACAACAAGGGAGAAAGTCTAAACGAATGTGATGTCATCAGCATCTGCGTCTATTCTGTATGAAAGCCTTCCCCTTCAGCTGACGAAATCCCCGCTAAAATGAATCATTCCATATAATGAGATTATTGTGCTGATCTTAATGTAACATAACTAAGATCTGGAGTCAAAGACTGTTACGTTGTGGTGTTGCCACTTTTACTTATAGTGAAACTCCTTTTTTTTTTGTTTCCCAGAGGTAACGTGCAACAGAGAGGAATACAGAAACACAGAGATAGTTGGGAGCTATAAGTACGAATACAAGTACAACGACCAGGTCGAGTATATCTGCAAGAATGGTTTCGAGGGAAGATTTACTTTGACCTGTAAGGGAACAGGTTGGACTGGATCTCATGACTGTACAAGTAAGACAATAAAAAACACAATACAATCAAAAGTACAATATTTTTCTTTTTCTGTCTCTTTGTAAACTGATATTTTTAGGCTTACACCACAATTGAGGATATTTTGAACAGGCTTGTTGTAAACACACAACTAGTCGTCACTCATTTAGCTCCATGCATTGTGTCCAACTGAAAGCGCACATAAATTACTCACTCTATTACGAAGTCAGGGCGAAGAGAAGTGTTGTTTTTAATGACAGTAGTTTGAGAGAGATTTGTGACAGAGGCTCGAAGGGAGGTTCTCCCAGAGTGCGTAACACCAGGGGTAAATCCTGCTGCGGTGCCAAAGAGCAGGTGAAAGGTCTCTGTCGCCTGACTCCTTTCAAAAAGCGCCTAACCAGCGGGTGCGCAAAAACGGATCTCTCTCCATAGCCTTCATGACATAATATATATTTTAGTTATTTATTTTTACATAAGTTGTATTCTAGCTACAGAACTTGTTTGACTCAGCAATGTTTTGTACGTGTGAGCCATGTGTTTATTAAGGTCTGAAATAAAACAAGATTAGAACTTAAATATTTCCTGCACTTTCTGTGATGTAGTATGCTTGCTTATCATAGGAAGTAATTAGAAATGACTACATTAAGGTAGTAGCCTAGTGACAACAGGGTTTTGGGGGAATTTTTTCCTCTTTTTCATCAAACTGCAGTTTTTGCAAGTTCCCGCAATTTCATCGCATGAAATTGCATAAATATCCTGCATATTCCATCACATTTTTAAAGAAAATGTGTCGCATAATCAAGGACTTTTGCCCGCAACAATCACAAAAAAACTTTTTCTGGAAGGACTTCTTAGTGATGTCAGTTAAGGCTTTACTTATCTTATCTCTCTTGGAGACAAGGACTTTTATGAAATGTTTTGCTTTATACTTGTTGAATTTAACCAGAACACCTGAGGGGTGTGTGAATTCCTTCACAGTTTTGCTGACTTTGTTTCAGGGAGACAGTGTAAAAAACTTCACATCGACCATGCCTATATCCCCCGCACTGAAAAGGAGACTTACAGCCACGGTGAACGGGTCCAGTATGCATGCATGTACGAAAGCGAAAAAGTTTTCACTGTTACCTGTGAGCAAAGTGTTTGGACTGGGGTTCAGAAGTGTGCAGGTAAGAACATACACCAAAAACAAATACAGTTTAAAGATTAATTACAGTGTGGTATGATCAGGGTTTGTGTGTTGTCATAGCTAAATAAATGAATATCTTTTAGAAGCTAAAAAAAAAACCTCTACAGCGACATAAAATTCAAACTACAATGTTAATCAGTCAGATTAATTGCAGCCCATCTGGGACTGACCTCTCACTCACTAAGAACAGTGTGCACTCTATACTGGCTTTTTCCTTTGCATCGACTAGGGTTCTATTCCAACCCGCAGCCCTTTGCCTCATGTCATGAACGGCTTACCAGCTGTTTACGACTGCCTTCACATTCACAGATGCTCTCTGACTGGTGTGTGAAACAACTGCTTTCCCCATGATACACCTCTCGGCAAACTTATTTCTTGAATAGAGAAATGGGGACGTGGCAGGATGGTGATTGCAGATAGTGGGCAAGTGCCTGTCAATTTAGAATGATTCTGATTCACCAAAATACACACAGTGTTGCTGCAAAATCAGCAGGTGCACACGTCATGAATTTGACAGTTTGTGTTTAGACACAGGAGTGCTTTGAGTTAAATGCTAACCTACTCAACAAACTAATATGCTAACTTTTGCTATAACGTTCTCCGTTCTTCATTGACAGCATGCCCAACCCCTGAAGTTCGACATGGATTTGCAGTTGGCCCCTACAATGGCACACTGTACTACACTTGCGATGAAGGCTATAAGTTTTTCACCAAAGGCTGGTGGGCTGAGGCCAAATGTAATGATGGCAAGTGGCCTGAATTTAAAAAATGCATCGGTAATGACTCTTTAATGCCTCACATGTTTAGTTGTAACCAGCATTAAGCCAACCAGAAAAAAATCAAGCTGTTTATCATTTTTAGGTTTAATTTTAGATCATTACATGAGAAATCAGTAAAGGTTTATAGAAATACACAAAGATAGAAACAATGAGTATTTTCTTAAAGAGAGGTCAAACCCACCTACTCCCATGCTATGCATTGGCAGTGAACACATCTTGCCCTGAGTCATCACATTCATCTCAAAAAGCCATATCCGATATTACCACAGCAACAGCACATTTTTTGTTTTATTAGGCTATACACCTATACCTATACATCAGCCAAAACATTAAAACCACTGATAGGTGTTCCAGTGCATTGTTCTGCTGGGAACCATTTGGTTCTGGCACCCAAACACCATTGCAGACCAAGTACCCTTCACCTGTCAGCAGGTTTTGGCTGATCGGTGTATGAACAAATTGTGTGTTACTTTGAATTTAGTGTTAGGTTGTTGTTTTTTACAAGTGACAGCTGTGATGCAGGCTAATTATGAAAGGAGAAATTTGTTTGTTCATTGCTAACACAAAATTTGTGAGCAACGATATATATATAGACCTAACTGGTTGTATTTATATTTAGAAAGTGAAAAGTGTGGAAAGATTCCTGTGATTCCTAATGCGGCTGTGACACCTCCACAAATAGAAGGCCAAAGCTACAGGATTACCTGTAACAACGGGTACACAGCTCAGGTTGAACACTTTAGTTGTCGCCAGGGAAAATGGCATTTTGGTGAATTTTCCCCCAGAACAGTCTGTACACGTGAGTCATCTTCAGTCTTGTATTATCACATGTACAGTTTTAGGTTACGCCATGGAATTTTTTTATTAATACTGTACATGTTTTCATCTCTTACAGCAAATGGCAATATCTGCAGTCCCCCACCTA
The DNA here is from genome assembly GCA_026686955.1 of Epinephelus cyanopodus. Classification (NCBI taxonomy): domain Eukaryota; kingdom Metazoa; phylum Chordata; class Actinopteri; order Perciformes; family Serranidae; genus Epinephelus; species Epinephelus cyanopodus. Next base: position 32,630,830 of record CM048920.1, on the reverse strand, counting down.
AAGTTGCCAATGCAGTTGTTGTGACTCCATATCAGAAGGATTTCTTGTCTGACTCTACAGTAACTTATAACTGCCGTAATAAGTATACTCTAATAGTCGGAGAAAACACAATTCGATGCATAGATGGGAAATGGGAGACGAAGGACATTAAGTGCACACGTACGTATATCCAAAAGCATTTCACAAAGTCATACACAGAAAGCTTTGACAAGATTCCAGTTTTAAAGCTAAAATATGTAGCCTGCTGACTTTTCATAATGTCTGATTAAGGTTAGAGAAAGATCATGATGTTTTGGTTAAATACAGGAAAAGTATCCAGGGATTAGTGACACAATGTGTTTATTAACATTTAACAGAAACCACAGTCTTTCCTAACCTTAACCAAAGTGCTTGCATTGCCTAAACCAAAGCACATGCTGGACTCAGGATGTTGACCCTGACTCTGCCATTGAAGACCTGTGCTTCTTTCAATCCAGGAAGTGATTATGTTTGACACCACAATTTAAACAGGGGAAGACAAATTAGTACCATGTTAAATATTTTTAATGAGACAGAACTTTAACAACAATATACATCTTGTGTTTTCAGCATACTGTGACAAGCCTGAAGATGTGACAATCAACTCCAATGGAGACAAAGAAAAATATATGGATGGGGATGTCATAACGTATCAATGTGGCGAACCTAAGGTTGATGGCAATGCAACATGTGTCAATACCAAGTGGAATAAATCAGTAGAATGTAAAGGTAAGGAGAAAGTCAATAAAGACAAAAAATAATAAGTTTAAATTTCTGTCAAGTCCATCTTAATGCTGTACTCACAAACCATATGTGGGCTGAAAGAGAGATCAGAGGGTCATCACTGTAATCACTCCTCCTCTCCATACTGGTTATAAAGACATCACTTTATATTGCAAATACACTGTAAAAAGATGGGGGAGAGAATTCTGTAAAATGTATTTTTTAATTTTTACTTTATGCACCAAACAACACTATGAATAACAAAACATGAGAAAAATAAAACATGCTTGGGGATGATTAAAGTGTTTTACTGCAAAAACCAGACAGAGTCTGAGAACTGGATGCTTGATTTACACACACTGCTTGTTGAGATGTGATGCTGAACACAGAAATTTTCTCCCACAGCTCCCACTGAGGAACAGTGACGCTGATTTTGTTGGAGGTCTAAAGAAGTCATTTTGCATCTGTTGTTTGGAGAAAGAAACATGCATTTGTTGTCTGCATTATTCTTACTGATGAGTCATTTGATACACAATACATGATCATGATACACAGAAGTGTTGGACAGTGAATTACTTAATCAGTCATTTGTGTAATAAAGTGATCTGAAATGATACAGCTTTGCCATATTGAATAAAATATATGGAAATTACAAAGGCTGTTTTCATTATTATTATCATTAGCATTATTATGAAAACCAGGCCTATGATGACTAAATATATTAAGTGTAAAAAGTTATGGGGGAGGCATTTAGAGCATTTAGGGTGTGAAAGTGTGTCGAGCTGTGTGTTGGTGCAGAATTTAATAAACAGTGTTAAAAAGGCAAAATTAAGTTTTATTAGCGCAAAAGAAGAAGAAAAAGAGCTTTCTTAAAATCACAGAACCCATCAACTCATAGGAATAAACATACAGCTTCTAAGCAAAGTTTCAAAAGTGGCTCCAGGTCTTCAAAACTAGGTTTCATCTCAGAAGAAAATATTCTGTGTCAGTCATCTCTCTCAGTAGTGTGGCCCACTGTGAAGTTTGAATTTAAAGATTATCTCCTGCATTTCAATTACCCAACACTGTTTTTCATGAAAGGGCATTTAGTGCATGTATGACACATATAATTGACAAAGAAGTCACCTTTGTCAAAATTGAATATATCAAATTTAAGCATTTGCACAACACACTTGGCTAATCTCATATTTTTTTTAACTCTGGCCAAACAGTTTAATTAACACATAAAAATGCTGCGTAATATGAAATGGAATCCTTGATAATCCAGAGTGACAAAACAGCATTTTAGATCAAACACAGCTCAACATGAATTAATATTTGTAATTGGGATTTCTGTAACACATCTCTAAAAACATTTATTACTGACTGCCTATCCTGTGAAGGGTTGCAGGGGGGCTGGAGCCTATCCCAGCTGACACTGGTCAAGAGGTGGGGTACACCCTGGACACATCACCAGACTATCACAGGGCTGACAAACAAATACTTATCCAAGATTCATTTACATAGTATTATACAAATTATTATACATACACTGTTATGTTACATACATAAGCTATACATACAAATTACAGAATTGCATAAAACCAACATTTTAAAAATGTGTTTTGAGCAAAGATTTAGAAGAAGACAGTGACTCAGAAAACTTCATGGTACGTGAAACAGTTGACAATCGTAATGTGCATTTTTTTCAGTCTGCTCACACAAGCAAAGGCAACTTTATTTATACTGCACATCTCAAACACAGAGGCAGTTCAAATGGTTTTACATATAAAACAAAACATAAAAAGGCAAACAAAACTTAAAAATGTATTTACAAAACTTAATTAAATCAAAGAAAGTGAAATAAAATATGATAGAGTAAGAATACAGTTACACTGCAGTAGTACTGTAGTACAGTAGCAGACAGTAGAACTGTCTCAATGATGTTCACACATGGATGGCTTCAAATTTCTTGAGCCTAAACAAATCCAAAACTGAAATTATTTTATTTGGCCAATCTGACTTTTTAGATGGCTATGACAGTGCCATTGGCCTATTAGCTTCCTACTGTCACCCTGCTGCAAGGAACCTAGGAGTAATTTTTGACTGTGCCTTTGCATTTAAAAAACAGATTAGTTCAGTAGTCAAATCAAGCTTCTTTCAATTAAGGCTACTTAGTAAGGCAAAGCCCTACCTCCCTCCACTTGATTTTGAGAGGGCAATTCATGCTTTCATTACCTGTCGTCTGGATTATTGTAATTCTCTTTATGTTGGACTGGACCAGCAGTCACTGAAACACCTGCAGGCTGTCCAGAATGCAGCAGTCAGACTGCTGACAGGAAAGAAAAGACCTGATCATATCACACTGATACTGGCCTCTTTGCACTGGCTCCCTGTCCAGTTTAGAGTTCAGTTTAAAATCTTATTATTTGTTTTTAAAAGCCTGAATGGCTTAGCTCCATCCTATCTATCTGAGTTTGTTCAGCTTCACACGACAGCCAGAGCACTGAGATCAAGCAACCAGCTGCTGCTGCCCTGTCCCAGAACTAAACTTAAAAGCAAAGGTGACAGAGCCTTATACGTTATGGCGCCAAATTTATGGAATACTTTACCATTCCACATAAGGGCAGCCTGAACTTTGGAACACTTTAAATCTCTTTTAAAAACAATTTTCGCTTGCTTTCACCTCTAGTTGAGACAGACATGTCTTTTACAGCTTTTATTTGTTTTTGTTTTTCATTTGTTTTATTGTCTAAACCTATTGTTGATCTTATTGATAATTTTTGTGGGTTTTTGCTATTCATTCATTCTTTGGATGAACTGTACAGCACTTTGGTCAACCGAGGTTGTTTTTAAATGTGCTATATAAATAAATTGAGTAGTAAGTAGGCAAATTAAATAAAAATGCAACAGAGAAACAGAATAATAATAATATAAAAGAGTTTTTCATTTACAGTTGATATGTTTGTTGGGCTAAATATTCAATCTGCCATAAGTAAATTGTAACACAGTTGCATCCAATCAAAGTTAAACATTTTTAGGCTTTTAAGGCTAATACTTGGTTTATGGTTAAAATTAGAAGCTTCTAAGTTAGGTAACGGTATGAATAGGGGTTCAGCATGTTGAATGCAAGTCAATACAGTGTTCTCAACAACAGAAAAACAAGTGACAGTGACACGTTATGAATTCAGTTCTGAAATTGATGTACTGTTCAGTATGAATCATTTTAGCGCAATATAAACAGTGTTGCTCTCTCAGTACCATCAGTACAATTTACCGGAATGGAATTGCTTCATTGGCTATTTGTTCCACTTATTGATTTTTACAATGGACTTTGTACTGTAGTATCAACACTATTGACGAAACATTGAATGTGGTAATCAAACTGGACAGAGACTGTTTAATCATCAGCAGATACTCACAAACATATCACACCTCAAACTTTTTAGTCTGTATTTCTATGCAGTCCCCTGGGATAATGTAATCAAAGTGTATGTGCTGCATTCAAGGCCAATAGTTCATGTTGGCCTTAATGCTCTTGGTATTTGTTTTGGTTGTTGTTGTTAATCCTGTCAGGTCAAATCTGATGTGATTTATCAGCAGTGTTTCCCGACATCTGTCCCAAAAGTTTATTTATCTTATCTCATCAGAAAATTTGTTTTTTTTATGGTTGAAAGCAAACTCCCTTGCAGTATTTCATGAATTCATTTGATATAAATATACACGAAGAGTCCATACAATTATTATTATTGCACAAAAGATACTGTACATTATGTTTTCTTAGTATTGCTTATGTGAAAAATACATGCTGTGTGTGTTCCCATGCGTCATGTTGTGTTCATTCAGCCTTGTGCAATCCCACTGGGCAGTCCATGTTATGACCCTCAGTACTTCCCAAGGACCGCTGCTGGGGACACAGAAAACAGAGTGTGTCTAAGAAGTTAGCCTCAGTTAGAGTCTTTTTTGTGACTGCACACCTGCTCATCGAAATGCGATTGGCTTTAATGCTTTTGGTTCTCCAACTGTGGGGGAAGGTGGAAGTTTCTTTATCACAGAATGGTAAGACAGACTTTTTTAAGCACTCGCTTTCTGAAGGGGCTTATGGTTCACCACTAAAGATATTCAAATTTACATGTTTTTATTTGAATCTGATTGGCATCTGTAACACACACCTGTTATGAAGATATGTCCAATTTCCTCTTTTCTTCCTCATGCTGCTGTTTGTCAGCATGTTCAGTGCTCCCAAATGTTCCACACTCCCAAGTATCAGAGGAGACCAAAAAAGCAGCTTACCAAACAGAAGACGTGATACATTTCACTTGTGAAACTGGTTATATATCGGGCCCTGCCATCAGATATATGTGTGCTGACGGAGGCTGGATTCCACTCCGTAAGGGAGAGTGCTACCGTGAGTTAAATGGCTTTCTGCTCGACTCTTTATTTTGTTGCAACTTGGGTGACTGCAGTTATCATGTTACAACAAATGTGAATCCTTTTAGAAGTTGGAATTCGGTATATTTTAAATTTTTCCAAATGTCCAGAGTAGTTTGACGGATTGTTGACACAATTGTAATTAAATGTAATTAATTTTCCATACTTGGAGATGAAAATGACACGTGCGTGCTCACATTTGAAAATATCTGAATAACCTTTCACTTCAGTGTCCAAAAGTAACTGTAATTAATCAGATGGTACTAAGAGAGTTAAAACAAATGCTGCATTATGTTGTTGACAAAAAATTCTAATAACGAGACATCCATCTGCTTCTTCAAAGCAACAAACTAATAACATGTCTGCTGCACAATATAGTGTTATTATCAAAAGAACAAAGCTGGAACAAAATCATGTCACTGTCAGCTTGCCATTGCTTTCAAATAAAACCCAACAAAGAAGCCTGAAAGACTAAAGTTCAAAATAGACTTTTTAAAAAATCACCTTCTAAGAAACTGTTCGATGAATAATCTTTTTCTCTGTTTTCAGTGAAGCCATGTGAACTTCCTGATGACACACCCAATGGCTATTATCAAATAATCCGCGGTGAAGAGTTTGTTTTTGGAACAACAATCAAATACTTTTGTGACGAAGGGTATGTGCATTTAGAACAGTTATCCCATAAACATAATGGCAACACAGCCATTAAAATATAGGGACATTTTTTTCAATGTTTATTCATGTTTGTCATGTAAATATGGTACTGTATATTTGTGACATATTGTCATCTGGTGCACCAGTACCTTAGCTTTCACAGGAAGAGTTGCTGTGACAAATATGGCGATAAACACAAAGAAATGTCCCAAGATGTGCTTACAACAATGTTACTGTTTATCACACTGTTGCAGGTATCAAATGATGAGTAAGGTAGACACCAGGACTTGTTTGCTGGACAAATGGACCAATCACGTGCCAATATGTGAACGTAAGTCTTAGTATCAACACAAATTAGCAATTTTAATCAAAGTCCTGTCAATCACTATCAACTTTAAAGCTGTGCTGGAACATTTTGCTCAGAGAAAGTTTTTATTTTATTGAAGTAAAATATGATGACTTTTCAGCATCTCAGTGGCAGAGGAGCTATTACAGGCACCCCTGGTTCAGGTAATAAAAGTCAAAGGTGTGGACTCAAGTCTCAAATTTGATGACCTTTGACTTGGACTTTACCACCAATGATTTGTGGCTTTACATGGACTTGAGCCAATAGACTTAAAAATACTAGATAGCTACCTTCCCCCGAGCCCAAAGATTAAAAAATGTTATTTAAAAAGTGTGTCACAATAATATTCCTTTCACTTTATCTCCTAAATCAACTCACCAGTGCTTAATTTGACCCGGGACATACTAAAACACATACCAGGATCTTTTTAGAAAAGGCCCTGGTGCGTTCCGGAACTAATTTGCATGGGTGTAGAACTTTTCACAACTATAAACTACATACAGTATCCACCTTATTTTTCACGGAAACACGGAGGCAAAACAGAACGCAGCCAGCTTCTGTTTTTTTGTGCAACACTTCTGGTCCAGCACTCTTGACCACTGTGTAAATGGGAATCGCCTTGTTGTTTACCTTGTTGAGTTTATAGCATATTGTGATATGTTGATATATCTCACATTTTTCACGTCACTATATCACCGTTTAGACTAATCTGATGTTTTTAAAGTCTATAAACACAATGATTGAACAAACGTTACTATTTCTGTGTGCACGTTTTGTTTTTAATTAATAACATGGTTATCGTAGATTAGCTGGGCTAACCGTTAGCTGTTAGCCGTTAACCGTTAACGGTGTCTGTAACTCAATCAATCAATAAACGGTCCGTGAAAAAAAAAAAAAAATTCCAGTAGATGTCTGAGTTACAACATGATTGAGCTAACTGGAGTAGTTTCATGTCATATCCGACAATCATGTTGTAACAGCTGGATGGTTGATGCGTACATGCCGATTCGGGTACTATCAGAGCTGATCCGAGCATCACTATGGCTTAATAATCAACTCAGTCAATAAAAACAACCCGTCCTGTGTTAGGAGTGTATGTCGCTGACAGAAAGAAAGAAAGAAAGAAAGAAAGAAAGAAAAGGAAAAAAGATAGAAAAGCAAAATACACCTCACATATTTTTTTCTCACAGTTGTGCACACGTTTGGTGCAGAAGCACCTTCTGTGTGTCTGTATGTCGAGGGTGCGAGCCGCAGCTTCAGCTGCTCAGGTAGAGCGGCTGTGTAGCCCGGTTTGTTTCTTTGCTGATTCGGTTCAGCAGGTTCTCTGCTGGTACACTGGAGACGGTGTTCAAGCAGTTTGTCTAACTCGGGATAGATTGTGCTTTTGTGGTTCATAGTTTTTGATTGACGTGCGATTTATTCACGTTTAGAGGGAATAAATTTCCGTTATAACGGAAACGTGGGCACAGTTATCTATATAAAATACACAGACTAACTAACTAACTGACTGACTAACATAAATAACTGAAAATTGAAAAAAAATAGCTTGCACCGTTAGCTCCGGTAAGGGTAAGCATGAGGGAAAGCGGCTGGCTGTAAGTCACGCACAAAAAACGGAAGTTGATCAATATTTACTTCCGTGTTTGAAAATAAGGTGGATTGGCTGATGTCACTAGTGTTGCAGGGTAGACTGGTAATGGTAGATAACAGTACTAAAACTCCACAATACATATGATACCATAATGTTGGAGTACCGTAGTACTACGGTGCCTCACGTACCACTACTGTGGGATAAGTTCAAAGTCCATTTGCAAGAGGGTGCGTGTCCATGCGCCGTCCAATAACGGCGCACGCTGGTCACTAACGGTGCGCACTGGCCACCTGGCACTCAATATGCTGCTGTGGTGGTTTGTTTTCCAGACATGTGAATATCTTTGAGCTACGGAAGCGCATTGCATTCACTGGATAAAAAAAAAATTAGACACCTTATCTCGTAATTACGAGAGAAGGAAAGGTGCCACATTAGCCACTGCTTCGCTCAGAACCACATACTGCACATCCACGAAGGGGGGTCGGAACTACTGTAACCAGCTGCCACTCGGGTGGTGCCATCTTGACCATATCCCATATCTTTATTATAATGTGTATATATCGTAAATTACGACGGAGTATTACACTAAGCAAGGACAACAGTGTGCAACGTATATATTTTGATCATTAATTTTGGCAGGGAAACGCGTGTCCGCACACTAATGTTTCTGGTTTCAGGTTGCTCCTGCCATGAGCGAGGGCAAGTTGTGGTCCAGGAGAAAGAGAGTCTGTGAGCAATTGCCCTCCCTTTAGTGGTTTGGGGTAAAGGGCCTCTGGGTTGGTCAGAGCCCAGGAGGAAGAGACAGCCTGTCTGGGCTGGTCAATGGCCCAGCAGGAAAGAGCAAAGGGAGACTGTGTGAGAAAGCACAACTTTTCCTAAAGTTTGCTTGGAGACATCTCACAGGGGCATGTCACTGTAAAAGTACTGTCCAATCAAGCTTGACCACTGGTCTCACTTTTGGTGTGAGGTGGGTAATCCCATGGAGATGATTGTCAAATAACTGTCCTTCATTTCAAGATCAGAGAACATGAGGTGTCTTGCCATTTCAGATAGCAAGAGGAGAAGTCTTCATGTGTCTAGTTTAGGTTTGAAACTATCCCAACAAGACTTACTTGTGACTTGCAAAACAATGACTTGGTCCCACGTCTGGTAGAAGTCCCATCCATTTTTCCCATTGCCAATGTTTCATGGCTCACAGTTGGAGCACTTCTACAGCGTGGATCAGCCCATGCATTAGAAACATTTTTCTTATTTGGGTAAGAAGCCAAAGTTATAAATCTGTGTACGTCGGAGGGTAAAGGTTAACTACAACTCACAATGTGCATTCCGGCAGTATACATCCAATAACAATTCCCTACACAGCTAACTATGATGCCCTGTTTTGTCTACAAATGCACCTCACCTCAACAAAGTGTTTTGCGGTTTGTGCCCCTCACTGGTTTCTTCTCCATGGTAACTGTGGCCGAGGCTCCTGAGTACTGTAGTATTAAAACCTGACAACCATACCAAAATGATGGACAAAACATTTTTTCAGAAACAAAGTTGAAATAATTCAAGCGGGTGGTCGTAACATAATCTAGTATATCCATAAGAGTCATGTCTATATTAAGTAACATTGTGGAAAAACACCCCTCTTCCCACTCTGTAACTCTATGGGGAGACCCTGCTGTCTGTTCAAAGCCCACTGTGGGATTTTGGCTATGAATCATTCACACATCAAAATCTTGCTCTGTTCAGCTTCTTCTGTTTTTTGGGGGGTTTTTGGCTTCAGTGACCTGATTGACTGTTTGTGTTTCCTCAGCTTTGAGCTGTGACCCCCCACCTGCCGATATAGATGTGATAGTAAAAGGTATACCAGACAATGACGATCCCATACTTCCTGACCGATTCCTCACATTCAGCTGTGATGGTCCTCGGAAATATCTGAATGGCAGTTCAGTGTTGATATGTGGCAGAGATGGACAGTGGGATAATCCATTCCCCTCTTGTGAAGGTAAAGCCTGAAAGATGAAAAAAAAAAGATTCTGTATACAATTTTCAATTTTTATGGAACACTTTTTAATTGTAGTGCATGTTACAATACTCACATTCCTTACAAGGGGGGAACCTTGTGGGACATGAACTCCTATCCACAGTTTTCTATTTGATAACATCTGTTTTAATATTTCCAGACATCACTTGTGAGGCTGGCATGATGCCCCCTCATCTCAATGTAGCTGGACTACCACCAGCCAATGAAACAATGAAGATTGGACATAAATTACAGTTCAGCTGCGAAGACCAATATACAATGGAGGGGTCTGCAGAAAGTGAATGTTTACAAACTGGGCAGTGGAGTGTTGCCTTTCCAACTTGCGCTGGTATGTTCATTTTCATGGAGGTTGATATCATTTACATTGATTTTAGTCAGCGCTTTATTTGCATATTTGAGTTCACCCATCATTTTATAAAAGCTAGAATAGTTTTTCACAATACAACTCATAGAAGATAGTAGAATGAATGCTAATTAGATGAGGACAAAATCTAAATATTTTATGTTTGATAGAGATACAGGAGATTGATGTATACATGGGAGATACATCAAACATCAAATCAAACTCAAAGACAACAGGTTAAACCTAAAGTTGAATATTAAAGGGATTTTTGAAGTATGTGCTTTTCCTAGACTCGTATTTACTCATATGTATAGAAAGTAATTCTATTTTTTTAGTCACTTGGGGGCAGCAGAAACAAGCTGTGGTGTAGGACTGACACTGGCCGCGTTTCCCAGATCGCCCTTAGCGTTAAGAGCTTCTTAAGAACGCTCTTAAGCCTCCTGTGAAAAAAGAATGCGTTTCCCAGATTGCTCTTAGCGCTAAGAAGATCTTGTGTGCGCAAGATATATATTATATATTTTGACCTATTTCATACTTTACTTAAGATTTATATTGTTTGGCATTAATTGGTGCCAAAAAAAAAACGAATTTCATGCAGGGAAACACGTGTCTTTACTGTGCATATTAAATCTTGAGGCTCTATGTTTTATGAAGACCCTGTGTGCGCTCAGAGCTGTGGCACAAGTTACGTACCGAAATCTGGCCAGAGAAAAATAATAATAAGACGAAAAATAAGTATGAGGAATAACAAGTGTGTTCCTGTATGTGCTGTGCACATCAGGCGCACAAATAAAATGAATCATCATGACTATCTTTTATCATAATTTGTCCGCACATATCCCACATCTGCATGCACATATGAGATAGTTTACCGCGCCCAAAAAATGGGTCAGAGCACAACACAAACACATCCACCCTCCAAACCTGTGACATTTCACAGATATCAGGCAACTGACAGGTGTAATTGAGCTCAGCTGGAACCTCATCAAGGGACGCTCCCCCCACCACTCTATATAAACACACGTGTGAGATACCATGGCTGCTTTACAGCATATTCTCGCTGCTAACCAACAGCGTCATCGTGTGCTGTCAGATCGGGCTGTCCAAATGAAGTAGGCCTACCGGCTGCCCCGATTTCGCCCAGTTCCTGGTTGCGCTGCGTATTTACGCATGGGGAGCTTCCTGAACGTGGTGGGAGAAGGCACCGGCCTCAGCAAGGCATCTGTGTTTTTTTGTTTAAATATAATACATTTCCTCATGACTCTCTTACCAAGACTACTTCTTATTTAGATGTAGTCTTGTTTTCGTCATGAAAATAGGTCATTAACAAATATTTATCATCTTAGTTTTTATTAGAATTATTAGAACACACATACACACGAGCAGCAGGGAATTTGTGCATTAAGTAGCAGCTCTGTGTGTGACTTATGGGCTGATTAAGTGGTGGGTGATCAATGTGCCTGACATCGATTGATGTAGTTTCAGCACTCCGGCAGTGGTCAACTCCTCTTAAGAACTTCTTAAAGAACGATCTTAAGAGCGATCCTATGAAGGGCATTAAGAAGGCATCTGTGAAACACTTGTATCTTAGCGACCCTTCTTACCAAAGAGATTCTTAACTGCGCTATTAAAGGGATAGTGCACCCAAAAATGAAAATTCAGCCATTATCTACTCACCCATATGCCAATGGAGGCCCTGGTGAAGTTTTAGAGTTCTCACATCCCTTGTGGAGATTGGCAGGGGGAGCAGCTAGCACACCTAGTGGCAGACAGCGCCCCAGACTAACGTCCAAGAACACAAAATTGAATCCACAAAGTATCTCCATACTGCTCATCCGTAGTGATCCAAGTGTGCTGCAGCCCCGACATAAAAAATTGTTTCGAAAAACGTCATATGAACTCTGTTTTTAGCCTCACTGTAGCCTGTAGCTCTGACTGCTTCTCTGTGCTCTGTGTTCATGTGTGCTGGAAAGCGCTGCTCCTGCACTTTCATGTGATATGTGTGGCATTTCTGTGCGACCCTGCATTTGCGAGTAATCCATCCAAGAGTAATGTGTGTGCAGAGCTGTATGAAAGCTCTGTTAGACATAATTTTAGTGTAACTTTATCTTTTTTTTTTTTGCTTTGTAAACAACACTGGACTACCGACAAGCGGAAAGCTACAGTTCCGCTGTTTCATGTAATATGCATGGCTTCTCGCCATGATGCACGGTCGCAGAGAAAATCAATAGAGAAAATCAGGTATGAATTGGTGTATGTCGTTCAGGCCCAAAGGGTTAAAGTTTGGGTTCATGAAACCCAAAAAGTCAGATCCTAAAACTATTATGCTGCTATTTATACTGTATAAACCTTAATGATTAAGCAGTGTCTCTTCTTCAATACAGAAAGATGCAAAGTCGCAGGTGTATCAGGCAGCGTTCTCCTCAGCCCATATGTGCAAGTAAATCAACTAAGAAAAGGAGAAAAGTTAACCTTTAAGTGCAGGAGGCGTGGAGACTTTCTTCAAGGGAAAGCAGTGGTCACATGTTTAGCAGATGGACAGTGGAGTGATCCCTTCCCAACGTGTGGAGGTAAACAAATTATTTTCTTGTCCCCTTGCTGCTTATGGGGGAAAATGATGAGAAAAGATTATCAGTGACCCAACTGTTGGGCGTTTCCCACCAATCCCAACCCCTGAAAAAATGCATTATTTGTTTCTGCAAACCATTACATTGAAACTTCATATTTCAACAATGCTGTAGTTAATGTGTGCTTAGGTTTAGGCACAAACTTGGTTATGGTTAGGAAAAGATCATGTTTTGGCTTAAAATATCTGTGTCAGGGGGCATAATGCCAGCTGGAAAAGCAGCGACAGGTCACAAAACAATGTTTGATGCCTAAAAAGTTGTTGGAAACACAGCAATGACTCGCAAACTCACAACCAGTTTTGTTGTTTGTTGGTCTCAAACGCTGATCTGCAACTTAGCAGCCATCTCACCCAGAAAACACGTCATTCACCATCCCCTCAACCACCTGATGACAAAGTCAACTCATACATTATGTCACTTCAGAAACATTGGTATGAAACATATAAAACATGCTAATGTAATGTATTTGTGGTTTTCAGAAATGTACAGTGCCAGTATTTTCTTCTGGGGACTGGACTGTTTCCACAGTGTGCTGCAATCTCAGAGGGCTTGATTTGCTCTGTATACTCTGTGTTTTGCTTACATATTATCTTTGTGCTATTTATTCCTGGTAAATTGTAGTTATTTTAAGTGCTTCTGTAACATTGATTCATCTTTACCATAAAGGTGAATTAACACCTCTGGAGAAGTGATCTTAGCAAGACCCGAACATTAAAACTGTCATGAAGGTGGGACTGACTGCAGAGCTGCTTTATTAGACTGTACTAGTTTTGACTCAATGTACCTAATAAACTGGCAGTGTATCCATAAACAGACTAATGTAAGAAAAAAGCTTGAAGAGCTTTATTGAAAACTACTCATTTGTTTGTATTTTTGTGGTTGTTTAAATTCTCTTAGCTCCTTTGGGTTGTGGTAAACCACCATCACTTCTAGATGGAGACACCAAGACAACTCTTCTGTTCCAGTACAGACATAATGACTGGGTTGAATACATCTGTCAGAAATACTACACTATGGATGGTCAGCCTTACAAAACCTGCATCAATGGTGAATGGACTGGACGGATGAGATGCCTCAGTAAGTTACAACTCACTTTATATTTTCCATGTTGCATTCTGTGAAGATTCAGCAAGATGAGCAATAATCAAATATGCAGTATGCTGCAGTCATTCCCCATTGATAAAATGCTGCTCATCTTTTGTCTCTTCCAGAACCCTGCACTGTGGACAGAGAAGCCATGAGCGCACATAATATTGCCTTCAGATTTACATATGACGATAAGATTTATTCAGCCCATAATGATGTAATCGAGTTCATGTGTACAAGACGAAGAACACGTGTTGGTAGATATGGCATGCGTCAGACGTGTGTTGATGGTGTGATCCACCTTCCCACTTGCCAGTAAAGCTTTTTAGTCAACTGGACATGATAAACATGAGCTGGCTGGACAAACATGTAAATGATTAATCAAAGTAAAGAGTTAGACCAGTGATGTCCTGATGCAGTGTCTATAATATAGTGCTGTGTGCTCATTTTAATAAAACATATATCTTACCTCAGTCTGTTTTGTGCCTCTATATATATAATGAGAGCAAAGTCTATGTCTTGATTTGTTTTTAATGTGCTGAGAGGAAGATTCAAGTCAGCTTTTCTGGACATAGCTGTTCTTCTCTGGAGAAAAAAAATACATAACAGCACAGTAAATTACAAACTCAGATCCAAACTCCACACATGCTGCCAGCCACAGTTCTAACCTGGAGGCCTCCTGCTGTGAGGCAACAGTGCTAACCTCTGCACCACCGTGCTGACCACCAACTGTATTTTAAGAGACTTTAACCTCCCATGTGCAGCTGTTTAGAATATCCCAGGTTGGGTGATATATCAGTTATACTCACTGTATCACAGCTTGTATATATGTAACATAATAAAATGATCATATTGCGAACTGATCACAACATTTTTTTAAGCATGAGACTCATGAACTCAAAACTCATTCAGACCTCTGTCACCAGAGGGATAGTGTATGAGAGGCATGTGCTTTTGTATCTGCAGGACAGACCACAAGGCCATAGTCATGGAGTCATCACTGAGAGGGAACAAATCTATTTTTAGCATATTTGAATATTTGGGGGGAAGTTTCCCTTCCAATATGTAATGTAGTTACTGCCTTGCTAAACTGCAACTATTAAGTCGCATTTTGTGACCTCAGAGCACCAGTGCGACTTGCAAATATTAAGATATGAACTGGAAAATTTTTTTTCTCTCCTACTGACAGTGTATAAATCCTCATGTTTAATGGCGCTACAGTAACAATTTAACTGTTAATGATTTTAACACTAATGTGAGCAGACAAGGCGTGTTTCTGTATCTGCAGAGCTCCAGGTCATAACTTTTTTGTCACATTTTGTGACCATAGAGTACCAATGTGACGTGCACACATCAATATAGGAACTAGAGAGCTCTTAGTTTGTTTCCAACACACAGTGAATAAATCCTCCAGTTTAACTGAACTGTTTAACTGTCTGCTAACTCACAGTAAAAACATCAACACTTCAGGTCCAAGACTAGTCAGGTGTTTCAGAATAAAAGCCCCAGTGGTTCAATATTGTGCATATACATACATATAAATGTACATATATATATACAAAAATGCTGTTTCACTACAATATGACAAAACTACAACGTGTGTGGCCGGTTGGGAGAGAAGGAAGGTGAGGTCTGCCTGCTAGCTCCCGGCAAATGCCATATTGGTCCTTTAAAAATACCAAACGCCCTCAGCTGCAAACAATCACAAACAAGGACAGATTCAATCCACCAATCCCTGCCGGGCTGTAGAACACATCTATTTGCATACAGAATATACAGGAAGCAGAGAGACAACATGCAATGAAAAACACAACACATGCAGAAAAAAACCCCAAACTTAAACAACTTACAACAGTTGTAACACTTGTGATAAACGGCCGAAACACCCAATGAAGCTGGGGTACACAACTGACAATGTGTCGTATGGCTGGCACCACGTGGACCATGTGACATGGTCATCACCAAATTCCACCCGCCCAAGAGGAAATTTCCAAATTGTTGTGCTGCATCGTTAGGGATCTTAACACCCACTCCTTTTAAGTAATGTAGTTAGTAATCCATGTGTCTCTTCAGGAATATTTCATATGTCATTCATGTCTATATTTTTTTCATACTTGCATAGTGCTGAATTCACGCCCCTTCCGGTGAAACTCATGGGACCTTAGATCGGAAAAAATATGAATGGCAGTGTATGATGAGAGAAATATTATCTTTTGGTCCCGTTTGAGTTGTGACATGAAATCCATATATGTCGTTAATGAATTTAAAACAGAAATTTTAAGGTCAAGAAAGTCATACTTTGTGGTAAAACTGTACTGTATGTTTGTTTTATAACACTAATCCTGACAGGGTGCAGTTTTCTGTCCCTGATCTCCATGTTTTTCCTTTTGTTTCCCCTCTCTTGTGTTCCTGTGTGTCCCCATTTCATATATCATTCATGTCTATACTTATATATCAATGCACATTTTCACATGGTATGTATACTTTCATTGTTTATATATGGGGCATTCTACCAAATGTGTGCAAACGTTGGCTGGAAGTATTTTGAAATTTTGTATGTTTTATTTCCAAAACTTTGTTTTGTATACCTTATGGTGGAAAATTCAAATTCAAAGACAAATGTTTTGTGGTCAGTAAAACAATTTAATTTTTGAGAGGGCAGAGTAGAGTAGAGTAGAGTAGAGTACATTGGAAAAGAGTATAGTGGAGCAGAGTATATTAGAATAGAGCAAAATAGAACAGAAGAGAGCAGAATATAACAGAGTAGAGCAGAGTAGAGTAAAGTAGAGCAGAGTCGAACAGAGTAGAACAAAGTAGAGCAGAGTATAGTAGAGTTGAGCAGAGCAGAAGAGAGTAGAGCAGAGCATAGTAAAGCAGATCAGAGTAGAACAAGGTAGAGCAGAGTAGAACAGATCTGAGTAGAGAAGAACAGAGCAAAGTAGAGTAGAATAGAGCACAGTATAGAGTAGAGTAGAGCATAGTAGAGAAGAGTATAGCGGAGCAGAGTATATTAGAGTAGAGCAAAGTAGAACAGATCTGAGTAGAGCAGAATACAGTAGATTGGGCAGAGTAGAAAAAAGTAGAGCAGAGCATAATAGAGTAGAGCAGAGCAGAGTAGAAGAGGGCAGAGTAGAGCAGAGCAGAATAGAGAAGAGCATAGTAGAGTAGCATAGAGCAGATTATAGAATAGAGCAGAACAGAGCAGAGTAAAGCAAAGTAGAGCAGAGCAGAATAGAGTAGAACAGAGCAGAGTAGAGCAGAGTAGAGCAGAGCAGAGTACAGTATAGCGTAGAGCAGAGCATAGTACAATAGAGCTGAGTAGAGTAAGTATAGTACAGTAGAGTATAGAAGAGTAAAGTAGAGCAGAGTAGAACAGAGCAGAGTAGAGCAGAGTAGAGCAGAATAGAGTACAGTATAGCGTAGAGCAGAGCATAGTACAATAGAGCTGAGTAGATTAAGTATAGTAGAGCAGAGTATAGAAGAGTAGAGCAAAGTAGAGCATAGTAAAGCAAAGCAGAGTATATCAGAATAGAGCAATGTAGAACAAAGTAGAGCACAGTAGAACAGACCAGAATAGAGTAGAGCAGAGCAGAGTAGAGCAGTGTAAAGCAGAGTATAGAGTACAGCAGGGCAGAGCATAGTAGAGTAGACCAGAGTTGATCTGATTATAGAATAGAGCAAAGTAGAGCAGAGTATACTAAAGTAGAGCAAAGTAGAGTAGAGTAGAGCAGAGTATAGTATAGCAGAGCAGAACAGAACAAAGTAGCGCAGAGTAGAACAGAGCAGAATACCGCCTGGAACAGGAGAGTATAGAGTAGAGCAGAGTAGGGTTGAGAAGAATATATTATAGAGTAGACCAGAGTAGAGTAGAGCAGAGTATAGAGTAGAGCACAGCACAGTAGAATAAAGCAGAGTATAGTAGAATAGAGCAGAGCAGATTACAGCAAAATAGATCAGAGTATAGTAGAGTAGAGCACAGCTTAGTAGATTAGAGCAGAGTAAAGCAGAGTGGAGTATATCAGAGTAGAGCAAAGTAGAGCACAGTAGAGCTAAATAGAGTAGAGTAGAGTAGAACAAAGTAGGGCAGAGAAGAACAGAGCAGTGTAGAGCAGACGAGAGTACAGTATATAGAGTAGTGCAGAGCTGAGAAGAGAAGAGAAGAGAAGAGAAGGGTAGAGCAAAGTAGAGAAGAGTAAAGCAGAGCAGAGCAGAATAGAGCACAGTATAGAGTACAGCAGAGCATAGTAGAGTAGAGCATAGTCAAGAAGAGTATAGTAGAGCAGAGGATAGTAGAGTAGAGCTGAGTAGAGAAGAGTACAGTAGAGCAAAGTATAGTAGAGTAGAGCAAAGTAGAGCAGAGTAAAGCAGAGTGGAATATATCAGAGGAGAGCAAAGGAGAGCAGATCAGAGCAGAGTAGAGCAGAACAGAGTAGAACAAAGCAGAATAGAGACCAACAGAGTAGAGTGGAGCAGAGTATAGACGAGAGCACAGCACAGTAGAGTAGAGCAGAGTAAGGCAGAACGGAGGATATAAGAGTAGAGCAAAGTAGAGCAGAATAGAGTAGAACAAAGTAGAGCAGAGTAGAACAGAGTATAGAGTAGAGCAGAGCAGAGTAGAGAAGAGTATAGTAGAGCAGAGTATAGTAGATTAGAGCAAAGTAGAGCAGATCATAGCAGAGTAGAGCAGAATAGAGTAGAACAAAGCAGAATAGAGAAGAACAGAGCAGAGTAGAGCAGAATAGAGTACAGTATAGAGCAGAAAAGAGTAGAGAAGAGTAGAGTAGATTATAGAGTAGACCAGAGTAAAACTGAGTACAGTAGACCAGAGTAGAGTAGAGCAGTGTAAAGCAGAGTATAGCAGAGCAGAGCATATTAGAGTGGAGCATAGCATAGTAGAGTACAGCAGAGTCCAGCAGATTATAGAGTTGAGCAGAGTATAGTAGGGTAGAGCAGTAGAGTAGAGCAGAGTAGAACAGAGCAGAGTATAGTCAAGTAAAGCAGAGTAGAGCACAGCATAGCGGAATAGACTAGAATAGAGGAGACCAGAGCAGAATAGAGTTGAGCATAATAGAGTAGCATATAGCAGATTATAGAATAGAGCAGAGTATCGTAGAGTTGAGCAGAGTATTATGGAGCAGAGTATAGTAGAATAGAGCAAAGTAGAGCAGAGTATAGTAAAGAAGAGCAAAGTAGAGTAGAGCAGAATATAGTAGAGTAGATCAGAGTTGAGCAAAGTAGAGCAGAGTAGAAAAGAGCAGAACACAGTAGAGAAGAGTAGAGTATACAGTAGAGCAGAGTAGGGTACAAAAGACTAGATTATAGCGTAGACCAGAGTATGGAGTAAAGTAGAGTATAGAGGAAAGCACAGCACAGTAGAGCAGAGTATAGTAGAGTAGAGCAGAGAAGAATAGAGGAGAGCAGAGCATGGTAGAGTAGAGCAGAATAGAACAGAGCACAGTATGGCAGAGCATAGTAGAGTAGAGCAGAATCATGCAGATTATAGAATAGAGCAGAGTATAGTCAAGTAAAGCAGAGTAGAGCAAAGTATAGAGTATAGCAGAGCATCGTAGAGTAGAACAAAGCAGAGCAGAATAGACTAGAGCACAGTGTAGTAGACTAGAGAAAAGCAGAGCCGAATAGAGTAGAGCAGAGTATAGTTGGGTAGAGCAGAGCAGAATATAGTAGTGTAGAGTGGAACAGAGCAGAGTAGAGCAAAGTAGAGCAGAGTAGAACAGAGAATAGAGTATAGCAGAGCATAGTAGAGTAGAGCAGAGAATAGTAGAGTAGAGCAAAGCAGAGCAGAATGGAGTAGAGCAGAGCATAGTACAGTAGAGCAGAGCAGAGCATAGTGGAATAGACTAGAATAGAGTGTGACACCACCACAAAGGTGAGGGGAGAGTCATGCTAAGTCAGTTTGCTAGAGGGTTTAAAAAAAACAAAACAGATCAGCCTTCTAATATAATATGTTGGGTGTTTTCCAGTGACTTCCTCTCACTCCTGCTCTAATCTTGGTCCTCCTGGGAGTTAACTATGTTCAGGTGTGTGGCACTCAGGTGAAGGGGCGTGGCAGGAAGGAGATAAAAGAGCAGGGAATTGTTTGGGGAGGCTTCTTCTTTTTTTGAATTTGTGTGGGAAAGAGGAAGGGGAACAGAGGTGCAGTGGTGACAGCCTGCCTTGGATGAAATTTTCTACGTCCCATGTTTTTGGTGTTTCCGCGAGAGGGTTTCTGTGGAGGACCAGGAAGAAATGGACCCACCTTCCAAGTAGGACCAGATTGTTTTTGTTTAATCTACCCCGGTGAGTGTGATCCCTCTTTTTCCTCTACATTTTTCATTTTTGGCAATGCATTGTCTTTTGTCCAGGGTCTGGCCCCTTATTTTGCCTCTCACCACAACCCAAGGTCAAGCTTTAACTCTAGCATCCGAATTCAAATTATGGCAAGGCTATAAAGGTAAGCTGTGATTGTTATAAGAGTAGACCAGAGCAGAATAGAGTAGAGCATAGTAGAGCATAGGATAGAGCAGAGCATAGTAGAGCAGAGCATAGTAGAGTAGCATAGAGCAGATTATAGTATAGAGCAGAGTATAGTAGAGTAGAGCAGAGTATAGTAAAGTAGAGCAAAGTAGAGTAGAGCAGAGTAGAGTACAGTAGAGCAGAATATAGTAAAGTAAGGCAGAGTTGAGCAAAGTAGAGCAGAGTAGAAAAGAGCAGAATAGAGTAGAGAGGAGTAGAGTATAGAGTAGAGCAGAGTATGGAGTAAAATAGAGTATAGAGGAAAGCACAGCACAGTAGAGTAGAGCAGAGTATAGTAGAGTAGAGCAGGGCAGAATATAGTGGAGTAGAGCAGAGTAGTGCAAAGTAGAGCAGAGTAGAACAGAGTATAGAGTACAACAGAGCATAGTAGAGCAGAGCAGAGTATAGTAGAGTAGAGTAGAGCAAAACAAAGCAGAATAGAGTAGAGCATAGTAGAGTATAGAATAGATCAGAGTAGTAGAGCACAGTAGAGCAGATTATACAATAGAGCAGAGTACAGCAAAGTGGAGCAGAGCAGAACAGAGTACAACAGAGTATAGTATAGTATAGTATAGTAGAGCAGAGCAGACCAGAGTAGAGTAGAGCAGAGTACAGCAGAGTAGGACAGAGGAGAGGAGAGTAGAGCAGAGCAGATTATAGAATAGAGCAGAGTACAGTAGAGTAGAGCAGATTATAGAATAGAGCAGAGTATATAAGAGAGCAGAGCTGAGCAGAATAGAGTAGAGCATAGCAGAGTAGAGTAGAGTAGAGCAGAACAGAGAAGAGTATAGTATAGTAGAGCAGAGTAGAACAGATTAGAATAGAGTTGAGAAGAGTAGGGTAGAGAAGAATAGATTATAGAGTAGAGTAGAGCAGAGTATAGAGTAGAGCACAGCACAGTAGAGTAGAGCAGAGTATAGTAGAGTAGAGTGGAGCAGGATAGAGTAGAGCAAGGCATAGTAGAGTAGAGCAGAACAGAGCAGACTAAAGCAGAGTGGAGTATATCAGAGTTGAGCACAGTAGAGCAGAACAGAGCACAATAAAGTACAGAACAGTGTTGAGCAGATCACAATAGAGTAGAGCTGAGTAGGAAAAAGCATAGTAGAGCAGACCATAGTAGAGTAGAGCAAAGTAGAGCAGAGTAAAGCAGAGCGGAGTATATCAGAATAGAGCAAAGTAGAGCAGAACAGAGCAGAGTAGAGCAAAGTAGAACAGAGCAGAGTAAAGCAGAGTATAGTATAGTAGAGCAGAGTAGAGCAAAGTAGAGCAAAGTAGAGTAGAGTAAAGTAGAGTAGAGCAGAGTAGGACAGAGCAGAGTATAATAGAGCAGATTATAGAACAGAGCAGAGTATAGTAGAGTAGAGCTGAGCTGAGCTGAATAGAGTAGAGCATAGCAGAGTAGAGTAGAGTAGAGCAGATTAGTGCAGAGTAGAACAGAGCAGAATAGACCAGAGTATAGCAAAGTAGAGCAAAGTAGTGTAGAGTAGAGTAGAGCAGAGTATACTATAGTAGAGCAGAGTTGAGCAACGTATAGCCGAGTAGGACAGAGTAGAGCAGAGCTGAGCAGAATAGAGTAGAGCATAGCAGAGTAGAGTAGAGTAGAGCAGATTAGTGCAAAGTAGAGCAGAGTAGAACAGAGCAGAGCAGAGTATAGTATAGTAAAGCAGAGTAGAACAGATCAGAATAGAGTCGAGAAGAGTAGAGTATAGAGTAGAGCAGAGTAGGGTAGAGAAGAATAGATTATAGAGTAGACCAGAGTAGAGTAGAGGAGAGTATAGAGTAAATCACAGCACAGTAGGGTAGAGCAGAGTATAGTAGAGTAGAGCAGAGCAGAGCAGACTAAAGCAGAGCAGAGTATATCAGAGTAGAGCAAAGTAGAGCAGAACAGAGCAGAGTAGAGAAGAATAGAGCAGAGCACAGAAGAGCAGAATAGAGTACAGTATAGAGTAGAGCAGATCATAGTAGAGTAGAGCTGAGTAGGAAAGAGCAGAGTATAGCATAGCAGAGTAGAGTTGAGCAGAGCAGATTAGTGCATAGTAGAGCAGAGTAGAACAGAACAGCAGAGTAGAGCAGAGCAGAGCAGAGAAGAGCAAGACTTTATACCACAAAATTATGGGGTTTAACTACTGACCATTCCATTTTGTCACTGCAGAAATGATCGTGTCACTACCGAAACCCTTGGTAAAGTTTCGGTAGTGACACGATCATTTCTGCTAGTGACATTCCTAGCTATTTTTCAGGATAACTAAAGAATGCTAGCAGTCACATGGCCAACAAGCACATGTTTGAAGAGTTGTACACACAGAAAAACATAATATTTTGCATAACACCCCCAAAGTTTTACATAATTGAAGAGAACATGTGTTCGGCATTGACATCTTTAAAAGTTACACACTGACTTTCAGACTTTGGAAGACATTTATTTTGAAAATGATGGGAGTCAGCGACTTACCATGCAGCCATGTGGGACGGGGGTGCAGTACTACCCCCCATCTCAGAAATTCAGGGGTGTGGCTACAATCCAGACTCAACCAGAGCATTAAAACTCTTGCGTTTTGGTAGTGACCTGAAAACAAGGGACACTATTTTTTTTTTGCATAGTTTCTTAATTTAAAAATGAATCCCACAATACATCTAAAACTTTCAACTTCTGTTTAAACTTAATCACAAAGATGTTTTAAATTTCACTTTTGAAAATAATATGAAAAATGTTTAAAGTGTTATTTACATGAATTGAATTTTACAGGTCAGGGTTGGGGACAGCTACTTCCCAATAGAAAGTACCCTATAAATAGTGAATTTGTATTTATTTAGCTTATCACTTTTTCCATTTAATGTCCTCGGTTTCAATAGGTCATAACATAATCTTTTTTAAATATCTATGTCTGAATACTCAATTTTATTATTTTTGTTGTTATTATTTTTATATATCTGCTTGTATGTTCTTTTGTATGTTTATGTGTGGATTGCTTTTTATGTCTATGGACGTATGTATGTATGTTTTTCTTTTCATATTTCAGTGTGATTTTTAACAAGGTAAATATGTTTTCCATTTTTTCTTCTTGAATGTTTGCATGTTTGGGTATTTCTACTTCTCTGTTTGTATGTGCTAATGTTTGCATGTCGGAGGCTGTTTGTATTTTTTATGGACTGTAGGTATTAATCCATGTGTTTTTCAGACATTTTGTCTCATAGATACAGTTCAATGTGTTGTGTAACAAGGTATGTATGTTTTTCATTTTGGTATATTTAATGTGTGTCTATGAGTATTTTATATGAATTTTTATATGTGTATCTATGTTTTTCAGAGATTTTGTTTGTGTGTTTGTCTGGTCCTGTTTGTATTTGTTATGTAGGTATTAATCTTTTTTTAAGGCATTATTCATGTCTACATTTTTCGTATTTACATATCAATGCATGTTTTATGAAGGTATGTATGTTTTCATCACTTCTTCCCTATATTTTGATATATGTGTCTTTGTATGTTTTTGTGTGTTTTTATGTATGGATTGCATTGTTATGTCTCTACTTAGTTTTTACCTATGTATGGTTATAAGTGGGTATGTAATTTTTTGTATGTCTGGTATTATTCATGCAGTATTCATGCATATATGTTATGTTATATGGGCTGCCAAATGACGACACAGAGCCACCATGCGACACGCACCCAGGTCTGATCAGCCTGCGGCGGGCCATCCTTGGTAGAGGGTGTCTTGCGATAAATGGCCGAAACACCCAATGAAGCTGGGGTACACAACTGATGATGTGTCGTACTGCTGGCACCACGTGACGTGGTCATCACCAAATTCCACCCCGCTCAAGAGCAAATTTCCAAATTGTTGTGCTGAATCGTTAGGGATCTTAACACCCAGTCCTTTTAAGTAATGTAGTTAGTAATCCATCGCCAGACAAAAGCACCAAATTTTTTCCACATGTTCTTCATCATCATAACTTTCAATTTTGAAGGGGAGCCACATCAGCAAGATCGTGGAAGGCGGCCATCTTGGAAATCCAACATGGCCAACTTCCACCATCTTGCTGAAGTGGCTAAAGGCCAGGCTAGTTTTCAGTGAGCAGTAGCCTAGTTTGATGTTTTATGGTTAAAAAAAAATGTAGTTGCAGAACGGTACATGCGCTCAGACAGTGTTTGGCTGTAGGAAGGTTTTGGTCAGATAGTCCTTTAAATCTGGCTAGAGCAGATAGGCTGTAGCAGCAGTTCCTCATAAGGAGGGATTGTTGAGTTTGTTGTTTTTCAGGCCTGTTTGTTATTTTTGTATGTTGTCCGTGAGGTTAGCAGCAGTTGTCTCGGGGGCATCATCTGTAGCACTGGCTGGGGCAGTTAGCCTTCCCCAGTGCAAGCATTTTTTAGATGCATAAGTACGCGCCACCAGTACGCATACGAAGACTAGGGTTGAGTTAGTTAGATTTGGGCTAGGCAGTTTAGGGGGGAGGCTCCTTTCTTTGTAATCCTCTCTATGGTTGTGCACTGTTTGAGTTGTAGTGCGGTTTTGCCTCAGTTGGTTTTGTAAACAGAACTTTGGTTGTACTGTTCTTCAACTATGGTCCACTTGGATTTCCAAGATTTCCAAGATGGCCGCCTTCCACCATTGTGATGAAGCGGCTCCCCCTCTAAACTGAAAGCTATGCTGATGGAGAACACATTAAAAAAATTGGTGCTTTTGTCCAGCGCGTCCCATTCTTTTCACATGTCTTCAACTCATACATTATGTCACTTCAGAAACATTGGTATGAAACATATAAAACATGCTAATGTAATGTATTTGTGGTTTTCAGCAATGTACAGTGCCAGTATTTTCTTCTGGGGACTGGACTGTTTCCACAGTGCGCTGCAATCTCAGAGGGCTTGATTTGCTCTGTATACTCTGTGTTTTGCTTACATATTATCTTTGTGCTATTTATTCCTGGTAAATAGTAGTTATTTTGAGTGCTTCTCAGTGTTTCAAATTTCATTAAAATGACTGTAACACTGATTCAGCTTTACCATGAAGGTGAATTAACACCTCTGGAGAAGTGATCTTAGCAAGACCCGAACATTAAAACTGTCATGAAGGTGGGACTGACTGCAGAGCTGCTTTATTAGACTGTACTAGTTTTGACTCGGTGTACCTAATAAACTGGCAGTGTATACATAAACAGACTAATGTAAGAAAAAAGCCTGAAGAGCTTTATTGAAAACTACTCATTTGTTTGTATTTCTGTGGTTGTTTAAATTCTTTTAGCTCCTTTGGATTGTGGTAAACCACCATCACTTCTAGATGGAGACACCAAGACAGCTCTTCAGTTCCAGTACAGACATAATGCCAGGGTTGAATACATCTGTCAGAAATACTACACTATGGAGGGTCGGCCTTACAAAACCTGCATCAATGGTGAATGGACTGGACGGATGAGATGCCTCAGTAAGTTACAACTCCCTTTATATTTTACACATTGCATTCTGTGAAGATTCAGCAAGACGAGCAATAATCAAATATGCAGTATGCTGCAGTCATTCCCCATTGATAAAATGCTGCTCATCTTTTGTCTCTTCCAGAACCCTGCACTGTGGACAGAGAAGCCTTGAGCGCACATAATATTGCCTTCAGATATACATATGACGATAAGCTGTATTCAGCCCATAATGATGAAATCGAGTTCATGTGTACAAGACGAAGAACACATGTTGGTAGATATGGCATGCGTCAGAGGTGTGTTGATGGTGTGATGCACCTTCCCACTTGCCAGTAAAGCTTTTTAGTCAACTGGACATGATAAACATGAGCTGGCTGGACAAACATGTAAATGATTAATCAAAGTAAAGAGTTAGACCAGTGATGTCCTGATGCAGTGTCTATACTTTAGTGCTGTATGCTCATTTTAATAAAACATATATCTTCCCTCAGTCTGTTTTGTGCCTCTGTATGTATGATGAGAGCAAAATCTATGTCTTGATTTGTTTTTAATGTGTTGAGAGGAAGATTCAAGTCAGCTTTTCTGGAGAAAAGTGTTCTTCTCTAGAAGAGAAAAATACATACAGTGATATCCAAAATGAGTCCAGCACAGTAAATTAGAAACCTGTGCCCAGTTTCCTGAAAAATTTTGGTCTTACAAGTAAGATCATTTTTAAAGACATTTCTGCAGATACTCTGAACAAATATGCTGTGTGCACGAAGGATGCTGTATGTGACTTCTGGAAGTTCCATATGCAAACAGTACATGTGTTGCAATGTGACCTGTGTTGCACAGGCCCACTGGGCAGTCCATGTTGTGAACTTTGGAGCACCCTGAGGACTCAAGCACACAGGAATCCTGCTCAGAAAACGACGTTTGTCAAAGAACCATGAGATCGTCTGTAATCCTTCTGTTTCTCCAGCTGTGGGGGAATGTGGAAATATCTTCATCACAGAATGGTAGGTAGGAGTGTTATTATTTAGCTTTGTGGAGATACAGTGTTTGGAGTAAACAAACAGTACTGTATGCATAAAGTAAAGAAAGACTCATATGAAAACTGCATGTTTTGATTTTGTAATCCTGGTATTATATTCTGATGTGTCCGACTCTAAAAACTGGCCTTTGTGGACTATAAAAAGTAATGGGTTTTGCAATACCTAACATCATCCAAAAAAAGGACCTATCTTGTTTGAAGCCATGACTCACGTGAGAAGAATAACCTGTATACGATGTTGGATTTTAAAATATATGGATATGTCATTAACACTGACCACTGTAAACTGAAACTTTTGCAGTTTGGACAGAGGCCACTGTCTGTGACAACATTTACTGCCAAAGAAATGGACAAGAGATAAAGTTTTACAACCTGGTACAAAAAACTGTGACAACTGTGTGGGGCCTGATGGGTCACTTCTGGCTGAGTCCACAACCCAGTGGGTGATGTCGCTGTAGTTTGGTTCATTACTTTAAACATTCATTCATTCATTTCCATGCCACTTTTCCTCTTGAGGGTCACAGGGGGCTGGACATACAAATTGGTTTAGCTGAAATCATAATCAGATGTACACCACCTGCGTAAGAATAGAGAATAGGATGTTAAGACGGAGCAAACTGCGGGTGCAAATGAAGTGCAATTAACGGTGCTATCAGCGGCCGCAGTTCATTCTTTGTGAGTTCGGCCCTCTGTGTTTTGCTTACATATTATCTTTGTGCTATTTATTCCTGGTAAATAGTAGTTATTTTGAGTGCTTCTCAGTGTTTCAAGTTTCATTAAAATGACTGTAACACTGATTCAGCTTTACCATGAAGTTGAATTAACACCTCTGGAGAAGTGATCTTAGCAAGACCCGAACATTAAAACTGTCATGAAGGTGGGACTGACTGCAGAGCTGCTTTATTAGACTGTACTAGTTTTGACTCGGTGTACCTAATAAACTGGCAGTGTATACATAAACAGACTAATGTAAGAAAAAAAGCTTGAAGAGCTTTATTGAAAACTACTCATTTGTTTGTATTTTTGTGGTTGTTTAAATTCTTTTAGCTCCTTTGGATTGTGGTAAACCACCATCACTTCTAGATGGAGACACCAAGACAGCTCTTCAGTTCCAGTACAGACATAATGACAGGGTTGAATACAGCTGTCAGAAATACTACACTATGGAGGGTCGGCCTTACAAAACCTGCATCAATGGTGAATGGACTGGACAAATGAGATGCCTCAGTAAGTTACAACTCCCTTTATATTTTCCACGTTGCATTCTGTGAGGATTCAGCAAGACAAGCAATAATCAAATATGCAGTATGCTGCAGTCATTCCCCATTGATAAAATGCTGCTCATCTTTTGTCTCTTCCAGAACCCTGCACTGTGGACAGAGAAGCCATGAGCGCACATAATATTGCCTTCAGGTTTACATATGACGATAAGCTGTATGTAGCCCATAATGATGAAATCGAGTTCATGTGTACAAGACGAAGAACACTTGTTGGTAGATATGGCATGCGTCAGACGTGTGTTGATGGTGTGATCCACCTTCCCACTTGCCAGTAAAGCTTTTTAGTCAACTGGACATGATAAACATGAGCTGGCTGGACAAACATGTAAATGATTAATCAAAGTAAAGAGTTAGACCAGTGATGTCCTGATGCAGTGTCTATACTTTAGTGCTGTGTGTGCTCATTTTAATAAAACATACATCTTCCCTCAGTCTGTTTTGTGCCTCTGTATGTATGATGAGAGCAAAGTCTATGTCTTGATTTGTTTTTAATGTGCTGAGAGGAAGATTCAAGTCAGCTTTTCTGGAGAAAAGTGTTCTTCTCTAGAAGAGAAAAATATATACAGTAATATCCAAAATGAGTCCAGCACAGTAAATTAGAAACCTGTGCCCAGTTTCCTGAAAAATTTTGGTCTTACAAGTAAGATCATTTTTAAAGACATTTCTGCAGATACTCTGAACAAATATGCTGTGTGCACGAAGGATGCTGTATGTGACTTCTGGAAGTTCCAGTATGCAAACAGTACGTGTTGCAATGTGACCTGTGTTGCACAGGCCCACTGGGCAGCCCATGTTATGAACTTTGGAGCACCCTGAGGACTCAACCACACAGGAATCCTGCTCAGAAAACGACGTTTGTCAAAGAACCATGAGATCGTCTGTAATCCTTCTGTTTCTCCAGCTGTGGGGGAATGTGGAAATATCTTCATCACAGAATGGTAGGTAGGAGTGTTATTATTTAGCTTTGTGGAGATACAGTGTTTGGAGTAAACAAACAGTACTGTATGCATAAAGTAAAGAAAGACTCATATGAAAACTGCATGTTTTGATTTTGTAATCCTGGTATTATATTCTGATGTGTCCGACTCGAAAAACTGGCCTTTGTGGACTATAAAAAGTAATGGGTTTTGCAATACCTAATATCATCCAATGTCTATATTGTTTGAAGCCGTGACTCACGCAAGAAGAATTACCTGTATACGATGTTGGATTTTAAAATGGCCATGTTTGCGTGTGGATATGTCATTAACACTGACTACTGTAAAGTGAAACTTCTGCAGTTTGGACAGAGGCCACTGTCTGTGACAACATTTACTGCCGAAGAAATGGACAAGAGATACAGGTTTACAACCTGGTACAAAAAACTGTGACAACTGTGTGGGGCCTGATGGGTCACTTCTGGCTGAGTCCACAACCCAGTGGGTGATGTCGCTGTAGTTTGGTTCATTACTTTAAACATTCATTCATTCATTTCCATGCCACTTATCCTCTTGAGGGTCACAGGGGGCTGGACATACAAATTGGTTTAGCTGAAATCATAATCAGATGTACACCACCTGCGTAAGAAGATGCATTGTGTCAAAATGCTGTACCTGGTGAAGATGATGTAACTGAAGCGATGTTCATGTACATGATAATTATTTTGGGAGTCCTTCAGTGCTGTTGACATCCTGTAATTATACAGTTGTGTTCAGTGTCCGGCTCACTCTCATCCCTTTGTCCATCTGTATATGATCAAATCTAGTGGTGTGGTGGTAGTTGATGAGGGATGAGGTGGGTGTATCCTGTTTACCTGCATATACCCTCCACCCCCTTTGATGCGTTCAATATAAGACTGCCGAGCTTTTCTGATCACGTTCCATGTTTTTGTCTCTAAGCATGTTCGAAGCTTCCAGATGTTCCTCACGCCGAGGTGTCAGATCAGCAACAGCAGTACCAAGAAGGAGACCTGATACAGTTCACTTGTAAACCTGGTTATACTGCATCAGTTCCATCCATGAAATATTTATGCATGAGCGAGGGCTGGCGGGTTCGTCAAGGAACATGCTACTGTAAGTTGACTGTATGTATGTTCTACTATTCCACCACAGACTGAGAGACTTCTGTTGTCGCTAGTCATGTATCAGGATTGCAATTATCTGTTTACACTGTCATAAGATGTGTTTAGTTAGATTTTAAAGATCCATCACCATCCATCACAAGTCCCTTTCACACGCAGAATTAATTACGTAAATGTGTCGCAGTTTTAATCTGAACAAGCCCCTCAGTTGTTTTTCAAGAAGTTGCATTCTGACTATGTCTGACCTAGTAACATTTCTGTATCATTCCTTCATAGCTCAGAGGTAATTTGACTTATCATCGACTCAGTTTTACTTTTAAATAATTAATTATTAAAAGC
Source organism: Epinephelus cyanopodus (assembly GCA_026686955.1). NCBI lineage: Eukaryota > Metazoa > Chordata > Actinopteri > Perciformes > Serranidae > Epinephelus > Epinephelus cyanopodus. Next base: position 32,600,364 of record CM048920.1, on the reverse strand, counting down.
TGAAGATGCTAAATCTTGTTCAGTCTAGTTCAGAGTCAAAGGCCAAATCTCTCGTGATCTCCTTGGAAGCAGAGAAGGCCTTTCACAGAATTGAGTGGCCTTATTTGCTGGGAGCTCTCTCTAAATTTAACCTAGGTGACAACTTTATTAAATTGATATCTCTTCTTTATGCTGCTCCATATGCATCAGTTATTACTAATAGAATGAGTTTCATAGTGTGGTGTGGCTGTAGACAGGGCTGTCCTGTTTCACCTTTGCTCTTTACCCTTGCGATCAAGCCCTTGGCTGAAGCCTTGGGAAACGACCCATTAGTGTCAGGTGTAGAGATAGGTCCCATACATCATAAAATTTCTTTATATTGTGATGACGTTTTATTATATCTCAGCAATCCCGAGACCTCTGTGGCCAGAGTAGTTGAGATAATTAACTCCTTCAGTCAGTTCTCAGGCTAGAAGATAAACTACTCTAAATCTGAAGCAATGCCATTGACCCCTGAACTATCCGGGCCCCCTACTTGTTCTGCCCCTTTTCACTGGTCACCGTCTGGATTCGTCTACTTAGGCATTCATATCACTCCATCAATTTCTGGCCTGCATAAAGCAAACTTTGTACCCTTAATTCGTAGGATTAAAGAAGACCTGGCTCGGTGGACAACACTGCCGTTATCCCTTCTGGGAAGAGTTAATCTTTTCAGGATGAATATACTTCCACATTTGCTGTACCCATTTCAAATGATTCCTGCTTTTTTAACGTGCAAATCACTCTCTGTCCTCAACAGTGCTCTGTCAGCTTTTCTTTGGAAAAATAAACAGGCTAGACTAAAACTTACAGTGCTACAACTTCCACCTGAGAAAGGGGGTCTCGGGGTACCAGATATCAAACGTTACCAAACTGCATGTCTGTGTAGCTATTTCTGGCATTGGTTTAAAGATGATTCTGAATCCACATGGCTCAACTTGAAGGCCCTTCCAGTGACCCCGATCCCTCTTTGTAATATTTTATACATCTCTAAGAAATGGCTTAGTCTTAATGTTAATAGAAACTTTATTTTACAGAACTCCCTAAAAATCTGGAGAATGACAAGAAAATTAGAAAATCAAGAGGGCTTCTTTTTCTCTCCTTACTCCTATCCACTCAAACCCTGATTTCCCCCCTGGTCTTGAAGACCATGCTTTTTCCCTATGTGCTACTATGGGTATTAAGGCCATAGGTGATTTAGTGGTGAATGATACTGTGATGTCATTTGACCAGTTTAGAGAGAAACATAGTCACTTTTTCAGATATCTGCAAGTGCGCAGCTTTATTACCACTACTGTAAAGTTACATCCAAATGGGTTCTCTTTTTCAACAATTGAGAAGATATTGCAAAGTGCTAATTCTAAAAGACTCATTTCCAAGTTTTATAGGACCTTGTTTTTGTATCCTGGCTGTTCAATCTACTGCTGTGAACCTTGCTCCCTTCTTACTTAAGTTGCTTCAGGTTTTGTTATTTAGTGCAAGGAGATGTATCCTTCTTCATTGGATACTGTGCCTACTGTTTCGCATTGGCCAGGAGCATATTCGAACTCATCCCTCTTGAAGCAACAAGTTTTTGGCTGAAAAACAAACCATTCAAATTTTTCAATATCTGGAACCCTTTTTTGAACTATATTGAGGAAGATGGGGCCCGTGCCCTTCGGAGGAGCTTGACTATTTTGGCATGGTCTGAAATAACTGGGCACAGTCATTCTTAGTAGGTTATGATTTCGTCACTATAGTTGACTCCTGCTGCTATATTTTGTATCTGCCTTCTGTCTGTTTGATGTTGTGTGGGTGTTTTTGTGTTAGTCTGTTTTTGTTTCTTTTTTCACTTTTTTCAAATTATTTTTTTCCCTCTCTTTTATCTTACTAACATCCTACTAACATCATTATTATCATTATTAATTTAGCCACTTATTTATTTATTTATTTTATTTTCACGCAGTGATTTGTATGTCTTTTGGTGTCCTGATGTTTCTGTCTTGTTTTTCTTTACCAATTTTAAAAATAATAAGTGTAATATAAGTGTAAAAAGAAAAAAAAAGCTGAAGATGACAACAACAATATGCATGCAATCATTTGGAAATGTGTGAAAAACTTTCAGAGTAACTGACAACGATACAGAGTTTTCGCTTTCTAGCAGTCAGAACAGTAACGTACATGTTTTACCAGACAATTAGTTGATACAAGTTTTGCTTTAGGATCTCGTGTGCAGAAAATATTCACTGTGCATGTCCACATGCAGCAGCAGAATTTTAAAAAAATGTGATAAGTCTAATGTTGGCTAAACAAATCAGAGCATTTACACCACAATGATGTCGATAGGTTTTCGGTGTAGTGAGTCTCTGGCAAACATGATGAACAACGCAGCTAGGAGCTAACATTAGTTAGACATGTTAAAAATAACTTATTATATTACTATATTTCTTTCCAGCAAAGTGACAATATGTTGCCTCAAACACGATGTTGTCTTACCTTAGAACACATGTAGACATCATTGTTAATCTTATTCACGTTGAGTTGATGTTGTGGTCTAACGTTACCACACAACTTTATCCAAAGGAGACACTTTTCTCGGTCGAGATGTGGTTTAAAGTGTAAAAAATACACGTCGTCATCCAGCCTCTCAGGATACCTTGTGTCGGAGTTGCATGTACCCCATGCACACCGTTTGACCATTTTTAAACTTCAAATTTCAGAAAAGCTCATAAAACTGAACAAACTGACTTTCTGTAATGCATTTCAATGGACGTCCAGGCAGAGAATGTCTGAGTGTATAGGAATGGCTATACGCACTGATTGGCTCATCGCATTTGAGGGCGGGACATAGGTCAATTGAACAAAACACTGACACATCACAGACAGCATGATAATAACATCCAACACACCAGATTCAATTTCAGTGTTTTCTGTGACGTAAGAAATACTTTTAAATTTACTAATGTTTAAAATACAGAAACTGACAAAACACACAGAGCTAGCCAAACCATAGAGCTGTATCCCCAACTAGTGGAAAAATCAACCCATTCTAAACCATCTTAGTGTCACACATCAAAATCTTACCTTGTTCGGCTTTTTTTCCCCTTCAGTGACCTGACTGACTGTTTGTGTTCAGTTTCAGGTCCGAACTGTACCCCCCCACCCGCAGATGCAGGTGTGATAGTAAAAGGTTTACCAGAAAATGACGATCCCATACTTCCTGACATCCTTCTCACATTCAGCTGTGATGGTCCTGGGAAATATCTGAATGGCAGTTCAGTGCTGACATGTGGTAAAGACGGACAGTGGGATAATCCATTCCCCTCTTGTGAAGGTAACCCCTTTAAAAACAAAGACAAAGATTCATAGTTTTTCATTTGATAACATCTGTTTCACTCTTTCCAGACATCACTTGTGAGGCTGGCGTGATGCCCCCTCATCTCAATGTAACTGGACTACCACCAGCCAATGAAACAATGAAGACTGGACATAAATTACAGTTCAGCTGCGAATACCAATATACAATGGAGGGGTCTGCAGAAAGTGAATGTTTACAAACTGGGCAGTGGAGTGTTGCCTTTCCAACTTGCACTGCTATGTTCACTTTCTTTGAAGGCTCCATTTACGCTGATTTCACTCAGTGGTTTATTTGCTTTTTTTATATTACCCATCCTTTTATAAAAAAAACTTGAATAGTAATTCACAGTGCAACTCATAGAAGACAGAAATAATGGATGGTAATTTATTAGATGAGGACAGAATCTAAATGTTTTATGGTTGAATAGAGACACAGGAGATGGATGTTAATGTATGGAGCACATCAAACGTCACATCAAGCTGGTGTGACATGCTACAAATGAACATTATAGGCGTTTTTATCAAAATTCCCCCCATACACATGCAGTAGCTATAGAGCAGATCAGCATTCATCTGAAGTCATGTTTCCGCACACCTGGCAAATGGAGATCAAATATTTACTCTCCTTTTAGCTTGTTTTTTGGGCTCCACCAGCTCATGAGATACATTTCTTTCTTTTTAGCTAATAAAGCTAAAGAACTATGGCTACAGAATAGTCCTGTTTACATCAAACACTTTTGGTATGGTACCTTTGGAGCCAAAAATAAGCCCTCAGACATGGCACTTAGACCCTAGCTTTTCCACCAGAAACAGTACTCTTAAATATGGGCAGGGTTGTTGTCACTTACTGCTCTATCCAGCACTCACTGCATTTCCTCATTATCAGTGACACAGATGGAAGTCTGCACCTCGTTTACTGTCCACAGTAATTGGTTGCATGCAGATGTTTTCAGAACAAAATCAAACAGGCTGCAGTGAGAGTCTCTCTCCGTGGGATATTTAAAAACAGTTGGTTTGTGCATTTAGTCCTTTTCAGGCAAGCTCAGGGGTTTAGTGTTGCCATAGCCCTCGGCAGGCCTGGAATTTCGTCATTTTAGGGGCAAGGCCGCTTGGCCTTTCATGTTGTCATATTTTTGAGGGTACAAAGGCCAAAAGCCAGGGCAGCAAGGCTGTAAAATAAAACAATGATTTTAAGTCCACATTCATTATAAATTTAAGGACTAATGATGTATAACTATCTATGAAATTAATGAATAAAACAAGCTCAAGTAATAATAATGAGGATAATAAGTAATAATGTGATTTATTTAATAGGACTAATAAACCCAATGTGTTTATGGTTTATTTATTTATAAGCAAACGATCTTAAATATTAGGCCTAATTATTTTTTGAGTGTACATGATAAACTGATTCATTGAACAAGACTGGTTTACAATTATTTCTGATGTGTTGTTAGATAGCAAACAAACAAACAAACAAACAAACTACAGCAGGGTTGTTCAGTTAGGCTGCTATTTCAACTGGGCTGCATTTCAAAACCAGATCATTTTTTTTGCACACATATATATTTATATATACAGGCATGGCCCTCCTCAACATGATGCAGAAACAGACTAAAAAGAGCTATCAATGCACAGAAGCATAATAAGTGACATAAACAGTATCTAACAACACACACTATCTCTCTACCAGCATCTCCCTCTCCTCCACACACACACATGCACACACCTCACCTCCTGATGCTTTCCTTATAGGTCAGCTACACAGGATACAGTTTTATAGAGTCCATGGCAGCAACAGTCATGTTTACAACAACAAAGTCACTATTTAAAACCCAATAATATCTCACTGGAATATAAATATTCCTCCTGACATCACAATACTGAGTGAAGAAAGTCACGTTATCTCAGCATGAAGACAAACATCAGTATCAGTCATTCATCCTGCTCTCTGTCCCTCCTCTACTGAGGACACTCACTGTCTGCAGGTCAGCTGCCTCAGCTACATGTTCAGATAAAGTGTTAGCCTACATACAGACAGCTTTCATTTTACTTTGTCTTTAACACTTTGCTGTTAGCACTGCGAGCGCGATGTGCTTGTGTCGACTGTGATCATAAATCATAATAGCGGTGAATGAGAGACTGCGGACAGAGCAGATTGAAATATGGCTTTCTACATGCTAATCACATGTATTGATAAAGTATTGGCTTGGCTTGCAGAGGTTTTATTGCACTTACTTACAGTAACAAGCGTAGCTGTCGTCAACTAGAGTCATCTTGAAGTTATATTCCCTTCATCTGCACCGCAGCCTCTCTGCTGCACAATGATGATACATGAAACCTAAACTTTAAAAAGTAACACCGATAATGGCAGAGCTTACTGTTAATATGGTATTGATTAAACTTGCTTTGGGTTGTTAAATACCGGGTCTCGGTGCTGATCCCTGCCTGGGAGTTTGATGAAGCCTCCTGGTTGGCCAATGTCGATGCCGAGCCATGGCCCTTGTGGCCCTCGTGAAATTCCTGCCCTGGCCCTCGGAGCGACGCTTCACAGCGCTTTTTTGGAGAATTAGAATATATGCAGTTCACATAACCCGGCTGAAATCGCTTGAAGATCCACTCATTACTAAAAGTGTATGTCATATAAAAACTAAAGTGATGGTCAAAGTTGTCACAGTAACATTACAGTGTGTTGGTTGATTCACGTCATCACCTCCAGCATTGAGTAACATTACAAGTTAACATTCCGCCTTAAAAGTTGCCAGCAGTCAGCCCAGTGAATTAAGCTACTATTTCTCCGAATGCAGCTGCTGCAAGAGGCAACAAAACTTCCTTTCATTTTATAGTTGTAGTTACATGAGCCTCAAAATCAGCCACAACTCAGCCCTGAGCAGAGTGACCATCTGTTATTGTCTAATCAACGAACTGCAGTGTTCACAGCTCCACCTTTTAATACCAGATCTATGTGCTAGGTACACCAACAGAAGGGGTACCAAAAATGGGAACGGTACAAAACAGTTCCATTAGTACCATCCACAACTTTTCACGGTGGAACAGGAAAAAATCGTACTGAACTGAACTGAACTGTACCGTACTGCTCGGTGGAAACGGGGTTTAAGTTCGCCACCCAGTAACAGTTGCTTTTTAAAGCTTTTTCGTTGAAAACAGCAGCCCCCTCACACATGGGAAAATCCCACAGGCTTTTTTCAAGGGAACCAGGGCAATGTTAACTTCCACATCAGCCTACAAAAATTCATCCCTGCAGCATGACTCTGCCTTGTAGCGCTTCTAACAGCCTCACTGCACGTAAACAAAAACGACCAATCAGAGCAGAGGAGTCACATCACTCGTGTCAAACATCAAATATGAATCGAGATATGAATCCTGTCAAATGTTTTCAAAAACATATTTTACTGTGCTGTTTAGCTGCAAATGTGAAAGTTGGTCCGGCCAGTGATTGGTGCCTGGTAGTTTGGTCAACTCTCAACATGACAGCCAGGTCACAACGTTTCAGAAAAGAATTCTTCAGCTCTGATTGGTTGTTGTTGCCGCACTGTGGTCGGTTCTAACAAATGCCATTAGAAGCAGTAGGAAGAGCAATCTGTCTCATGTACTTCTTTGAGAATGTTGACAAAACGCTCATAAGAGCTAACAACTGTAGCTTCAAGTGTAATATGCTACTGTTTATACTGTATAAACCTTAATGATTAAGCAGTGTCTCTTCTTCAATACAGAAAGATGCAACGTCGCAGGTGTATCAGGCAGCGTTCTCCTCACCCCATATGTGCGAGTAAATCAACTAAGAAAAGGAGAAAAGTTAACCTTTAAGTGCAGGAGGCGTGGAGACTTTCTTCAAGGGCAAGCAGTGGTCACATGTTTAGCAGATGGACAGTGGAGTGATCCCTTCCCAACATGTGGAGGTAAACCAGTTCTTTTCCAGGTCCCCTTACTGCTTATCAAGGGAAAAAATAAGAAATTATTATCCAGAACCCAACTGTTGGGTGTGTCCCAACATGAACTGTAGTATATAGTACACGTATAGTGTTATAATTAGCATTTCAAGTTTCATAAAAATGACTAACATTGATTCAGCCTTATCACATAGTTGAATTAATACCTTTGAAAAGTGGTCCAAATAAGACCTGAACATTAAAGCCGTCATGAAGGTGGGACTGACTGCAGAGCTGCTTTATTAGACTGTACTAGTTTTGACTCAATGTACCTAATAAACTGGCAGTGTATACATAAACAGACTAATGAGCTTTATTGAAAACTACTCATTTGTTTGTATTTTTGTGGTTGTTTAAATTCTCTTAGCTCCTTTGAATTGTGGTAAACCACCATCACTTCTAGATGGAGACACCACGACAGCTCTTCAGTTCCAGTACAGACATAATGACAGGGTTGAATACATCTGTCAGAATTACTACACTATGGAGGGTCAGCCTTACAAAACCTGCATCAATGGTGAATGGACTGGACAAATGAGATGCCTCAGTAAGTTAAAACTCCTTTTATATTTTCCATGTTGCATTCTGTGAAGATTCAGCAAGACGAGCAATAATCAAATATGCAGTATGCTGCAGTCATTCCCCATTGATAAAATGCTGCTCATCTTTTGTCTCTTCCAGAACCCTGCACTGTGGACAGAGAAGCCTTGAGCGCACATAATATTGCCTTCAGATTTACATATGACAATAAGCTGTATACAGCCCATAATGATGAAATCAACTTCGTGTGTACAGGAGGAAGAACACTTGTTGGTAGATATGGCATGCGTCAGAGGTGTGTTGATGGTGTGATGCACCTTCCCACTTGCCAGTAAAGCTTTTTAGTTAACTGGACATGATAAACATGAGCTGGCTGGACAAACATGTAAATGATTAATCAAAGTAAAGAGTTAGACCAGTGATGTCCTGATGCAGTGTCTATACTTTAGTGCTGTGTGTGCTCATTTTAATAAAACATATATCTTACCTCAGTCTGTTTTGTGCCTCTGTATGTATGATGAGAGCAAAGTCTATGTCTTGATTTGTTTTTAATGTGCTGAGAGGAAGATTCAAGTCAGCTTTTCTGGAGAAAAGTGTTCTTCTCTAGAAGAGAAAAATACATACAGTGATATTCAAAATGAGTCCAGCACAGTAAATTGGAAACCTGTGCCCAGTTTCCTGAAAATTTTTGGTCTTACAAGTAAGATCATTTTGAAAGACATTTCTGCAGATACTCTGAACAAATATGCTGTGTGCACGAAGGATGCTGTATGTGACTTCTGGAAGTTCCATATGCAAACAGTACATGTGTTGCAATGTGACCTGTGTTGCACAGGCCCACTGGGCAGTCCATGTTGTGAACCTTGGAGCACCCTGAGGACTCAAGCACACAGGAATCCTGCTCAGAAAACGACGTTTGTCAAAGAACCATGAGATCGTCTGTAATCCTTCTGTTTCTCCAGCTGTGGGGGAATGTGGAAATATCTTCATCACAGAATGGTAGGTAGGAGTGTTATTATTTAGCTTTGTGGAGATACAGTGTTTGGAGTAAACAAACAGTACTGTATGCATAAAGTAAAGAAAGACTGAAAACTGCATGTTTTGATTTTGTAATCCTGGTATTATATTCTGATGTGTCCGACTCTAAAAACTGGCCTTTGTGGACTATAAAAAGTAATGGGTTTTGCAATACCTAACATCATCCAATGTCTATCTTGTTTGAAGCCGTGACTCACGCGAGAAGAATAACCTGTATACGATGTTGGATTTTAAAATGGCCATGTTTGCGTATGGATATGTCATTAACACTGACTACTGTAAAGTGAAACTTCTGCAGTTTGGACAGAGGCCACTGTCTGTGACAACATTTACTGCCGAAGAAATGGACAAGAGATACAGGTTTACAAATATGCGGTGCCGCATTTTTTCAAAGACGCCTGTGTGCTGATCTTAATGTAACATAACCAAGATTTGGGATCAATAACAGTTACATTGTCATGTTGCCACTTTTAGTTATGGTGAAACTCCCTTTTTGGTTTCCCAGAGGTAACGTGCGACAGAAGGGAATACAGAAACACAGAGAGTTGGGAGCTGTAAGTACGAATACAGTATATCTGCAAGAATGGTCACGAGGGAGGTTTTACTATGACCTGTAAGCCTGAAGACCTCTTCATGAAGATTGTTTACCAACAAGCAACCAAAGCCTGTTAAAACCTAGTTGGTCAGTCCTACTCAGACCACAAATGGAAACCAAGCCCTTCCAAAATCCCAAATCTTGTATTGTTGCCCACTGATTTTGCATGCATATGGAGGTATCTGTTAGAAATCAGGAACTAAAGGAGTTTATGCAGTCACTTCATTGCACTATTACTCCTGGTCCCAGTCTATGGGCTCATTGCACAGAAAAAAGACCTGTAAACAATAGGGTCTCTTTCTCTCTCAGTCCCCCTCGATATTCTTTGTGTCCGTAGTGAAAGGCATATGACAGTCAAGTAGGTTAAAAAGAAGAGATGTCACAGCATCACATCATGTCATTTCGGTGGGGTACAACAAGTGTACTGTGAAATCTGGTCTGCACCTGCCAAAAGGCTCACTACCTGGTGCACTATTGTAGAACAGGGGGATGACTGATTCATTTCAGTGAGTCAGCCTTGAGTCACAAATTTATTCACAATTCATTCACATATACTACCCACATTGTTTTGATACAAAGCTGGTTGAAAATCGGGTAAGTATGCCTCTAACTGCAAGGTTACATCATGGTCACCCCCATACAGTTCTTACCCCACAACATAAATACAGACATTGGCAGAACAGAAACTGCTAGTGATCACATTAAAAGAAAAAACAAGCAGCAGCAGATGCCACAATTTGCACAAATGCTTTACATCTCTTGATGTCTTTGTGTGTGTGTGTGTGTGTGTGTGTGTGTGTGTACTAATGTAGCTCACTTATGTAACATAGAAGCATTTTCTTTACACTGCTGGCAGCAACAACACAGTCAATGTGTACAGTTGTTCATAAGTGATTTTTTTGGGTTTGTTTTTTTTTTATCTCTGTCTTTGCATGCATGGATTTTGAATACAGTTTAAGAACAACTGAGGATACTTTGAACCCCCCCCCCCCCTTTGAACAGGGGGGGGGGTGACATGCAGTGATGGTCGCAAGCCGGAGTCGGACCTGTGACTGCTGCAGCGCGGTATCGCCTCTGTACATGTGTTATAGGCACTATCCACTACACTACCAACGCCCCTACTCATGTTTTTGTTGTACTTTATCCCTCTTATCATTTATATTTATTTGTAATTCCCCTGATTATTTGTACTTTTTTGTGTCTTAGTCAGTCCCTCCAGAAAAACGCGATTATGCGATCGCATAGTTCAACGCATCATCAGCCAAAGTCCGCATGTTCATGCGGGGCCGCATTTTTTTTCAAAGACGCCGCACTTTCGCCGCATAAATTGCAGATTTCCGCGTAAAATGCGCGAAATATGCGGGGCTTGCATGATTTCATAATCCTCGCATTTCGTTGCAAGAGGGGTTTTCCTTGTGAACGCTCTCTGTAATGTACAAACAACTGTTGTGTCTCTCTAAGGCTTACTGTGCGCGTCGTGTAATGAGACCGAGCGCGCACTCGGTGTGATGTTTCTTCTCCTCCTGTGGGAAGGAGGGAAGAAACCTTCCAGTGAAATAACTCTCGATCTAAAAGAGCTAGTTATGATTTTAGGCATGAATGTGGGATTCGGCCTCAGAGTAGCTGCGCTCCCGTCATCTCTGATAACGAGACAAGACGGGGAGACTGAAAGCGCACATAAATCACTCACTCTATTACGAAGTCAGGGCGAAGAGAAGTCAGTCCCTCCAGGAATTTGCGATGTTGCGATCGCAACAATTAACGCAAATTCAACCAATCCCCGTGAATTCTGCGCGACCTTGCAATTTTGTCCAATCACCGCAACTTTTCCGCAATTTTGGCCAGTCTCCCGTGAGTTCCACAAATCATAGCAGTCTCCAGCGCAATTGTAATGCACGTACGTCACCAAACACAAATAACACATAAACATATCAACATTTGACATACTTCGGACTTAAGACTTATCACACACCGCACATACAGACCACAAAACACGTAAACTTCCTTGTATTAAACATCCTACAAATCAATAAAGGAACGTACCTTGTACCCACTATCAGCCGGTGCTAAAATAACTGCACTCTGTTCTCCTTTATCCCTTAAATGAACTCTTTTCGTTCTCCTTCGTGTCGCTAGATTTTCGCTGATGTTACGTTGTCTACGTTATCGTGAATCCCGTTTTTTCCGTAAAGACACTCCTTCAAAATAAAGTGTTGTAAAGACGTTCCATCAAAAGAAAATACAAAAAAGAGTAAAATACAACATTAAACACACAGAAACATGACATTTCTGCCTTTACAGTGTGTGTGTGTGTGTGTGTGTGTGTGTGTGTGTGTGTGTGTGTGTGTGTGTGCGTAAATACGTGTGTGCCAGGATGAGAAATTAACTTTTTAAGCCACTGACAGATATGTCCAAATATGATTAATTCAATAATAAATTATCATTTTGTGCCTTGAATCTACCAACCACTTCATGTTAAACCAGTATTTGGCTGGTGCTAGTTTCCCACCGTGGTGTGTTTGCTTGTGTAAATGGGTTGGAGCGTGTTTAAGATTAGTTTAGGAATAAATATAGTCAATTAAAATGTTGAAACATGTTCTAAAAGCTGTTTTCAATTCATTTAGTTGGATGTGTAGTGAAATCAGAGAGTGCAAGCATGAGTGTGTGAGAGATGTCACCGAGGCAGAGGAAAGAGAGGAAATAGTCAAACACAAATAAGTTAAAATAATATCTTATAAAATGTAAGCAACTGTGTTGTGGAAATTTTTTTCACCAATTCTGATCAGGGTAAGAATTTAACACCAACCATGAATTATACAAAACAAAACAAACAAACAAAAAAATCCCACAACTTTTTTGCAATTTTCACTGTCTCCCGCAATTTCATTGCAACAAATATGCTTAAAACATCGCAACTTACATCGCAATTTTTTAGAAAAGCTGCCGCAAATTCAGGCATTTTAGGCCGCAACAATCTTGAAAAAAGCCCGCGAAATCCTGGAGGGACTGAGAAGTGTTGTATTTAATGACAGTAGTTTGAGAGAGGTTTGTAACAGAGGCTCGAAGGGAGTTTCTCCCAGAGTGCGTAACACCAGGGGTAAATCCTGCTGCGGTGCCAAAGAGGGCGTGATAGGTCTCTGTCGCCTGACTCCTTTCGAAAAGCTCCTAACCAGCAGGTGCGCAAAAACGGATCTCTCTCCATAGCCTTCATGACATAATATATATTTTAGTTATTTATTTTTACATAAGTTGTATTCTAGCTACAGAACTTGTTTGACTCAGCAATGTTTTGTAAGTGTGAGCCATGTGTTTATTAAGGTCTGAAATAAAACAAGATTAGAACTTAAATATTCCCTGCACTTTCTGTGATGTAGCATGCTTGCTTATCATAGGAAGTAATTAGAAATGACTACATTAAGGTAGTAGCCTAGTGACAACAGGGTTTTGGGGGAATCACTTTTTTTCCTCTTTTTCATCAAACTGCAGTTTTTGCAAGTTCCCGCAATTTCATCGCATCGCATTGCATAAATATCCTGCATATTCCATCACATTTTTAAAGAAAATGTGTCGCTTAATCAAGGACTTTTGCCCGCAACAATCACAAAAAAACTTTTTCTGGAAGGACTTCTTAGTGATGTCAGTTAAGGCTTTACTTATCTTATCTCCCTTGGAGACAAGGACTTTTATGAAATGTTTTGCTTTATACTTGTTGAATTTAACCAGAACACCTGAGGGGTGTGTGAATTCCTTCACAGTTTTGCTGGCTTTGTTTCAGGGAGACAGTGTAAAATACTTCACATCGACCATGCCTATATCCCCCGCACTGAAAAGGAGACTTACAGCCACGGTGAACGGGTCCACTATGCATGCACGCACGAAAGTGAAAAAGTTTTCACTGTTACCTGTGAGCAAAGTGTTTGGACTGGGGTTCAGAAGTGTGCAGGTAAGAACATACACCAAAAACAAATACAGTTTAAAGATTAATTACAGTGTGGTATGATCAGGGTTTGTGTGTTGCCATAGCTAAATAAATGAATATCTTTTAGAAGCTAAAAAAAACCCTCTACAGCGACATAAAATTCAAACTACAATGTTAATCAGTCAGATTAATTGCAGCCCATCTGGGACTGACCTCTCACTCACTAAGAACAGTGTGCACTCTATACTGGCTTTTTCCTTTGCATCGACTAGGGTTCTATTCCAACCCGCAGCCCTTTGCCTCATGTCATGAACGGCTTACCAGCTGTTTACGACTGCCTTCACATTCACAGATGCTCTCTGACTGGTGTGTGAAACAACTGTTTTCACCATGATACACCTCTCGGCAAACTTATTTCTTGAATAGAGAAATGGGGACGTGGCAGGATGGTGATTGTCAATTTAGAATGATTCTGATTCACCAAAATACACACAGTGTTGCTGCAAAATCAGCAGGTGCACACGTCATGAATTTGACAGTTTGTGTTTAGACACAGGAGTGCTTTGAGTTAAATGCTAATGCCAGCATGCTAACCTACTCAACATACTAATATGCTAACTTTTGCAATAACGTTCTCCGTTCTTCATTGACAGCATGCCCAACCCCTGAAGTTCAACATGGATTTGCAGTTGGCCCCTACAATGGCACAATGTACTACACTTGCGATGAAGGCTATAAGTTTTTCACCAACGGCTGGTGGGCTGAGGCCAAATGTAATGATGGCAAGTGGTCTGGATTTAAAAAATGCATCGGTAATGACTCTTTAATGCCTCACATGTTTAGTTGTAACCAGCATTAAGCCAACCAGAAAAAATCAAGCTGTTTATCATTTTTAGGTTTCATTTTAGGTCATTACATGAGAAATCAGTAAAGGTTTATAGAAATACACAAAGATAGAAACAATGAGTATTAAAGAGAGGTCAAACCCACCTACTCCCATGCTATGCATTGGCAGTGAACACATCTTGCCCTGAGTCATCACATTCATCTCAAAAAGCCATATCCGATATTACCACAGCAACAGCACATTTTTGTTTTATTAGGCTATACACCTATACCTATACATCAGCCAAAACATTAAAACCACTGATAGGTGTTCCAGTGCATTGTTCTGCTGGGAACCATTTGGTTCTGGCACCCAAACACCATTGCAGACCAAGTACCCTTCACCTGTCAGCAGGTTTTGGCTGATCGGTGTATGAACAAATTGTGTGTTACTTTGAATTTAGTGTTAGGTTGTTGTTTTTTACAAGTGACAGCTGTGATGCAGGCTAATTATGAAAGGAGAAATTTGTTTATTCATTGCTGACACAAAATTTGTGAGCAACGATATATATATATAGACCTAACTGGTTGTATTTATATTTAGAAAGTGAAAAGTGTGGAAAGATTCCTGTGATTCCTAATGCGGCTGTGACACCTCCACAAACAGAAGGCCAAAGCTACAGGATTACCTGTAACAACGGGTACACAGCTCAGGTTGAACACTTTAGTTGTCGCCAGGGAAAATGGCATTTTGGTGAATTTTCCCCCAGAACAATCTGTACACGTGAGTCATCTTCAGTCTTGTATTATCACATGTACAGTTTTAGGTTACGCCATGGATTTTTTTTATTAATACTGTACATGTTTTCATCTCTTACAGCAAATGGCAATATCTGCAGTCCCCCACCTAAAGTTGCCAATGCAGTTGTTGTGACTCCATATCAGAAGGATTTCTTGTCTGACTCTACAGTAACTTATAAGTGCCGTAATAAGTATACTCTAATAGTCGGAGAAGACACAATTCGATGCATAGATGGGAAATGGGAGACGAAGGACATTAAGTGCACACGTACGTATATCCAAAAGCATTTCACAAAGTCATACACAGAAAGCTTTGACAAGATTCCAGTTTTAAAGCTAAAATATGTAGCCTGCTGACTTTTCATAATGTCTGATTAAGGTTAGAGAAAAATCATGATGTTTTGGTTAAATACAGGAAAAGTATCCAGGGATTAGTGACACAATGTGTTTATTAACATTTAACAGAAACCGCAGTCTTTCCTAACCTTAACCAAAGTGCTTGCATTGCCTAAACCAAAGCACATGCTGGACTCAGGATGTTGACCCTGACTCTGCCATTGAAGACCTGTGCTTCTTTCAATCCAGGAAGTGATTTTGTTTGACACCACAATTTAAACAGGGGAAGACAAATTAGTACCATGTTAAATATTTTCAATGAGACAGAACTTTAACAACAATATACATCTTGTGTTTTCAGCATACTGTGACAAGCCCGAAGATGTGACAATCAAATATATATGGATGGGGAGCAGTTTCATGTCGAGGCTTTTCACAGATGACGTCCTGATGTTAGCTTTGCTGCTGCTGCAGCCACTGATGCTTTCTAGACATCGTGATTTCCCAAAACTGAATAAATACCACACATCGCAACACAAAACTGCTTTGCTAGCTCAATCATGTTGTAACTAAGACATCCGCTGGAAAAAATATTTTATACACGGACCGTTAAGAATTAATGAGTCATTACAGACACTGCTAACGGTGCTAAGAGCTAACAGTTGTTAGCTTAGCTTAGGTTGTTAGTCCCTCCGAAGGGACACTAACAACTCAAAGTACACGTCAAATAAAATTTCTCCAAACATGTTTCTCGTTAATTTAGGTAGTTATTATCACGCTAATGTATGTTCAAGTGTTAATTTCCCCCGATGAGTTGGTTTTAATTCGTTATTTGATTCTATAAACACAGTCTGACCATCTCGAGCTTTTATTTTGGTACTTCCGGTGACCGGCAGTGTGAATTTGCATATTAGCTAAATATTTAGTTTCACCCAGAACATTTAGATTTAACATTTAGATTCATATTTAGATTTAATATTTAGATTTAATATTTCTATTTATATTTAATATTTAGATTTAACATTTATATTTATATTTATATTTGGCATTTAGATTTAACATTTACATTTATATTTAAATTTAATATTTAGATTTAATATTTAAATTTAACATTTAACATTTAGATTTAGATTTAGCATTTAGATTTAACATTTAGATTTAGATTTAGCATTTAGATTTAACATTTAACATTTAGGTGCCACATTTAATATTTAGATTTAACTATTTAATATATTTCTAAGTTAACAAATATTGCTGTAAATGTGGTAAAAGGTGACGTTAAAAAATTCACAACACTTTTTTAAACATTGTTTGAAGCTAAATGTGGCAAAAAGTTGATGTTATTTTCAGCATGAGACACTTTACAAACGGCACCCCATACATAAACACCAGGGGTAAATCCTGCTGCGGTGCCAAAGAGGGCGTGATAGGTCTCTGTCGCCTGACTCCTTTCAAAAAGCGCCTAACCAGCGGGTGCGCAAAAACGGATCTCTCTCCATAGCCTTCATGACATAATATATATTTTATTTATTTATTTTTACATAAGTTGTATTCTAGCTACAGAACTTGTTTGACTCAGCAATGTTTTGTACGTGTGAGCCATGTGTTTATTAAGGTCTGAAATAAAACAAGATTAGAACTTAAATATTTCCTGCACTTTCCGTGATGTAGTATGCTTGCTTATCATAGGAAGTAATTAGAAATGACTACATTAAGGTAGTAGCCTAGTGACAAGGACTTCTTAGTGATGTCAGTTAAGGCTTTACTTATCTTATCTTTCTTGGAGACAAGGACTTTTATGAAATGTTTTGCTTTATACTTGTTGAATTTAACCAGAACACCTGAGGGGTGTGTGAATTCCTTCACAGTTTTGCTGGCTTTGTTTCAGGGAGACAGTGTAAAAAACTTCACATCGACCATGCCTATATCCCCCGCAATGAAAAGGAGACTTACAGCCACGGTGAACGGGTCCACTATGCATGCACGCACGAAAGTGAAAAAGTTTTCACTGTTACCTGTGAGCAAAGTGTTTGGACTGGGGTTCAGAAGTGTGCAGGTAAGAACATACACCAAAAACAAATACAGTTTGGTATGATCAGGGTTTGTGTGTTGTCATAGCTAAATAAATGAATATCTTTTAGAAGCTAAAAAAAACCTCTACAGCGACATAAAATTCAAACTACAATGTTAATCAGTCAGATTAATTGCAGCCCATCTGGGACTGACCTCTCACTCACTAAGAACAGTGTGCACTCTATACTGGCTTTTTCCTTTGCATCGACTAGGGTTCTATTCCAACCCGCAGCCCTTTGCCTCATGTCATGAACGGCTTACCAGCTGTTTACGACTGCCTTCACATTCACAGATGCTCTCTGACTCTGGTGTGTGAAACAACTGCTTTCCCCATGATACACCTCTCGGCAAACTTATTTCTTGAATAGAGAAATGGGGACATGGCAGGATGGTGATTGCAGATAGTGGGCAAGTGCCTGTCAATTTTAGAATGATTCTGATTCACCAAAATACACACAGTGTTGCTGCAAAATCAGCAGGTGCACACGTCATGAATTTGACAGTTTGTGTTTAGACACAGGAGTGCTTTGAGTTAAATGCTAATGCCAGCATGCTAACCTACTCAACATACTAATATGCTAACTTTTGCTATAACGTTCTCCGTTCTTCATTGACAGCATGCCCAACCCCTGAAGTTCAACATGGATTTGCAGTTGGCCCCTACAATGGCCTCTGTATATGTGTTATCGGCACTATCCACTACACTACCGACGCCCCTACTCATATTTTTGTTGTACTTTATCCCTCTTATCATTTATATTTATTTGTAATTCCCCTGATTATTTGTACTTTTTTGTGTCTTAGTCAGTCCCTCCAGAAAAACGCGATTATGCGATCGCATAATTCAACGCATCATCAGCCAAAGTCCGCATATTCATGCGGGGGCCGCATTTTTTCAAAGACGCCTGTGTGCTGATCTTAATGTAACATAACCAAGATTTGGGATCAATAACAGTTACATTGTCATGTTGCCACTTTTAGTTATGGTGAAACTCCCTTTTTGGTTTCCCAGAGGTAACATGCGACAGAAGGGAATACAGAAACACAGAGAGTTGGGAGCTGTAAGTACGAATACAGTATATCTGCAAGAATGGTCACGAGGGAGGTTTTACTATGACCTGTAAGCCTGAAGACCTCTTCATGAAGATTGTTTACCAACAAGCAACCAAAGCCTGTTAAAACCTAGTTGGTCAGTCCTACTCAGACCACAAATGGAAACCAAGCCCTTCCAAAATCCCAAATCTTGTATTGTTGCCTACTGATTTTGCATGCATATGGAGGTATCTGTTAGAAATCAGGAACTAAAGGAGTTTATGCAGTCACTTCATTGCACTATTACTCCTGGTCCCAGTCTATGGGCTCATTGCACAGAAAAAAGACCTGTAAACAATAGGGTCTCTTTCTCTCTCAGTCCCCTTCGATATTCTTTGTGTCCGTAGTGAAAGGCATATGACAATCAAGTAGGTTAAAAAGAAGAGATGTCACAGCATCATATCATGTCATTTCATTTTGCAGAAGCGTTTGCAGTCAGCCTTGATTCGGAATATCTTTTATCAGAGGTTGTAGTGAAACATCTTCTGAAGCGCAGCTAGGGCACATCATCAGTGATGTTACCTGAGGTCACTGGGTGTTTCGGGTCTTTTGAACATCAGACACCCTGCACAGGCGACTGAGCTGAGGTTGATCAGCCCTCAACTTGTGCCCTAGCAGCACTCGACCACAGATCTGCCCTCTTTATCCAGAGCCACCTTGACGTCTTTCTCTGCCGCCTCTGTGCTGTTGTAGACGGCCCTCCTCCTCCTCTCACCTGTCATGCCAAGTCCAGTGTATGCTTTGCAGAGACTATCCTGCAAAGCCTCTGCACCCTACCCCCACAGACAGGCACCTTGCCTTCCAGCCTTGTCTGCGACAGTTGATGACTAGGCTGTCATATTTCTCTCTCTTCCGCTCAAAGGCCTCCTCCATCCACTCTTCCCATGGCACAGTGTGCTCCAGCATGACAACGTTCTTTGTTGCATCTGACACCAGGACGATATCAGGTCTGGAGGTGGTCTTAACAACATACTGACGGAACTTGAGTTGACTGCCAAAATCCACTGACAGCTGCCAGTCCTGTGCAGTGTTGAGAAGCCCTGATGTTGTCTAGGTGTTGTTTTTGGCTTCTCCCCAGCTCTGATGAAGTTGATGTTTTGCTTCATGGGTTTTGTCCTCTGACAGCTGGTGATGGCACTACAGATGCTCTTTGCAATGGTCTTGAGCACTTGGTCGTGTCTTCATCTGTATCAGCCTTCCCCCAGAGCTTTTGGGCAGTAACTCAATATGTGTTCAAGGGTTCCCTTTCCCTGGCAAAGGGGGCATGCTGGTGTATTGATCAAGCTCCAGCAGTGCAGGTTGGATGGGCTGGGAAGGGCATCATAGACAGCCTGGACCAGGAACTTGATGCGGTGTGGCTCTGCCCGCCAGAGGTCAGTCCACGTGATCTTCCTCTCCACAACGTGCTCCCATCTAGTCCAGGCACCTTGTTGCCTCATTCCCACTGCTCTGCTGGACCTCTCCTCCCCAACGGCTGCTCTCACCTCATTCTGGACAAGTTTCCTATCCCCCTGCCCTTCGTCTTGTCAAAACGGGGGGTGCTATGGTTCCTAGTCCAACCCTTCCTCTGGCCATTGTTCCCACGAGTACTCCATGGCATAGCCATAACTCTGCCAGCTCAACTGTAGCCTCTGCTCTCGACTTACTGGCAGTCTTAACAGCTCCACCTGCCTCGGAGACTTTGGGGTCCATTGACCCATGACGTTGCAGCACCTCCCTTGCACGCAATACTTTGATCTCCTCCTCAATGGATTTCAAAGGGAGTGTCAGTTTGCAGGTGTTTCCGTAGAGGGCGATGTTGCTCAAGCTCCTTGGCAGTCCTAACCGTCTCCTCAGGTAGCGGCTGACTCTCCTCTCAAGATCTGAAATGGTGGTGATCGGGAACTCATAGAGGGGCAGTGGCCACAGTATCCTTGGCAGAATCCTATATTAAATATATAAATCCATGCCATGAATATTCCTGGAAGGCCAGACTTGTCAACATCCTTCAGCCATCCCTCCAGCTCCTCACAGGTGTTCTTAATGGAGGCTGCATCCCTGAGGCTGCTGTCGAGGAACTTCGGCAAGCTCAATTTTCTAATTTTGTCCCAATTTTTGAAGCGACCTACTGTACACTGTCATTCGTGGTTATTACCTCTGAATGTTTCAAATAGACACATATAATGTAACTCTTAAATCTGTCCAAGTTGTTAAAAATATTTCCTCTTGTGTGTTTTCTTCAGCAGCGGTTGACATTTAGAGAACTGAGATTGAAACAGATGAGTGTCTGGAGATATCCAAAGAAGATGAAGTCCTGTTCTTTTGGTTAGTGGTGGATCCAGAACATGCAGTGATGGATGGGCCTGGAAAAATCTGGATGGGCCTGGCTTTATTTTGAGCTGAAATATGTATCAAAATGATATGGGGTGAATAAACCCATAGTAAATCTTGTAGTACTCTTTGTTTATCATTGTGTTTTCTCAATGTTTCATCTGTGTATGTAGACAGTATGAAATAAAGACTTAAAACTTAGGTTTGTGATCTGCAGACAAAACATAAAATAACAGCAGGTGAAAACAGTAGGTCAGTGGGGAGCAATGAGGGGATAAACACTGACTTTTGGTTACTGTTGTCGGTTACTGTTACATGACCAGAATGCTATAAAGCTACTCTAATATCTGAGAATATATTCCAGGCTGTGTAACAGTGATGATTTTGTAATTGTTGTGAGGTACTAAAAACTGGTCCGTTTGACCACTTGGCGGACGAGCTGCATGGTTTTATCTGTAATGTGGAGATTCACTCTGTCAGCTGCCATGTTTTACCTTCTTATCAGACCAATGCAACACTCTGTCTTCAAATGCAATTCAAATAAAACACATGGAGAAATGAAAATATAGTATTATACATTTTAAATGTGTGCGTGTTTTAAAAGTTTTTTGTCAATGCATGTGTTCATACCAGAATTTAAAAACGAGAGCATGCTCAGTAGTAGCTTAGGTCTACTAAATGTGTGACACTGGCATTGGTCATCAGATAATCCTGTTACACCTCTGTGGCTGTAATTCATACACACAGGTACAATGGCTTCTACGACACATCAAAGTCCATATTTTCTTTTTTTTTATTAATTACAGGCAAATAATAATGCACATAGCACAGATGATATGACAATATAGTCTCACCACAAATAGACTTATACAGAACAAAGTGAATAAAAGAAAGGACATAGAGACTTAAGTAAAATCACATCAATGGTTCAAATGATTAAGGTGATAGTACTAGTACAAAAAAAAAAAAATTTCTATGACAGGGAGAGCATTATTATAATTCTGTATCTTTAGATATCTTCATTCTCTATATATGTGCTGATTTGAAGCATTATTTTTTTCCATAAGAAATTTACTTTGCACTGTATTTTCAGGAAAAAAGTTGTTCTTGATTGACTTTTAAATATAAATATTTTACCCAGCAGAATTTATTATCTAGGGACCGTTTTCTTTCAAGACCCCCAATAAAATGTTTAAAGTTGCAAATGAAAACAATCAATCGTGAGGAGACGAACACTCCTCAGATTGCTACTTGAAACAAAAAGAAATATCATATTCATGTTTTCTACGTTATTATTCAGTGTCTGAGGTTTGACCGGCGTTTGTTTTTCTTTTTTACACCCTTTTTTTCTGCAGTGGTATACTGGCATCTGACTGGACAATTAGCGCTGCCTGCTGCACCCACCCACCCATCAAAATTTTGACATTTTGCTCTCAAGTTACTGAGCGACTGAGTTTTCATGAATTCTGTGGATCTGCCTTGTCTTGAACCTGAAAACATACCATAAGAAACCTAATAATAGTTCCACCTATTATATCAGACAAAAAAAAAATGGGACACTTCTATGAATTGTTGGTTTTGGTCTTTTTATGGGTTTTGTAATCCCATTTTTTTCCATTTGAGGAAAAAAAAGAACTATATTTAACACAGTTGACTTGCATTTATCAATAATAGACCTACAACCATTTTTTTGTGGCTTAAACCCAACAACGTGGAATGCAGAGCAGAAAACCGCTCTCACATATAAAAGTCCTGTGCATTGTCCATCTGATCATCCATCCCGCGGTCCTCCATAGGACTTCTATGTTCCGTAGAACATCTCACTTCCTGAACTGACTGATCATTGCCAGGGAGCTTCATCGAGGAAGTTGTCAATAATTGCAGGCCAAAATTGTTTTGACAAATGTTCTTTTTAACCGTGAACTCATTTAAACTGTTGCCTGAGAACACAGTCATTTGCCGTTTTTTATGAAATAGACTGATAGGATCCTAAATAAATATGCTGTGTGCACGAAGGATGCTGTATGTGACTTCTGGAAGTTCCAGTATTGCAAACAGTACATGTGTTGCAATGTGACCTGTGTTGTACAATCCCACTGGGCAGTCAGTGTTGTAAATTTTGGAGCACCCTGAGGACTCAAACATATAAGAATCCTGCTCAGAAAACGACGTTTGTCAACGGACCATGAAGTTGTCTGTAATCCTTCTGTTTCTCCAGCTGTGGGGGAATGTGGAAATTTCCTCATCACAGAATGGTAAGTAGGAGTATTTTAATTGCTGCAGTATCAATGATGTAGCTTTCTGGAGATACAGATACTGGGCATGATGAGGCGTTTTTGATTAATTTTACGGGACGCTGAGAAGGTTAAAGGATTTAGCCAACACTAAGGGCACCTCTCATACTAGATTTGAGAAGAATAACCTCTATCAGTGTCTATGTTGATATGTCATTAACATTTACTATTGTAAAGGCTTTGCAGTTTGGGCGGAGTCCAGTTTATGCAGTCTGTGTCCGCAAACTATCGTATAATCTTAAAATACTTTTTTGTGCCCAGCAGCCAAAAATAACTTTGGATGAGCCAACCCCACAAATCTGCCTTTTTTTACAATACTATTCATGTGCCATGCGTCACAATGTGTGTAATCTCCTCTTCCTTTCCCATGTTGCTGTTTATTAGCATGTGCAACGCTCCCAGACGTTCCCAACGGCCACATTTCAGAAGAGACCAAAAATACTGAGTACCAAGGAGGACATGTGATACATTTCACCTGTGACCCTGGTTATACTGCATCAGGTCCAATCATCAAATATGTGTGCTCGAGTGAGGGCTGGCTGCCAGTCCAACAGGGAACATGCTCCTGTAAGTTGAATGGCTTTCTGTATGAATTCCTGAACTGAATGCCACCGTATTAACATAAAGTCTATAGAAGCACCAGGTCTAACAAACAGGAGATGTTGTGTACATATCTTGCTCTGCTTTCTTAGTTGTAGAGATTTTCTCATGGCAGATCACTCTGTGAATATTCGTTTTCATGAATTACTTTGTGCAAAGTAAAAGAGTAAAAGAAAAAAACTTTGAAAACTAAAGCCAATCAAAGTGGTGGACACTGTCTCAATATGTGAGATGCAGGACAGGGGACAAAATTACAGCATAAAGATGAACACCCAGATACCGCTATTATATGAGGATGACTGTATTCGTAATAACTACTAACACTGCCACAAGTCTTTGATGAGCTAAACGTGTGCTGTTGTTGCTCACATTCTCTCAGCGACTGTAAGCTGTGCGAGTCCACCACCTCTCGCAGATGGAGACGTCAAGTACACGCTGAAAAGTGAGTACAGCCACAATGACAGGGTGGAGTACGTGTGTCAATCGTACTACACCATGGAGGGCGTGCCTTACAGAACATGCAACAATAGTGAATGGATCGGACAGATGAGATGCCTCAGTAAGTTACTGTTCTCTTTTGGTATTGAATTGTGCGCAGTGGTTTATTGTTGTCAAAACAGTGTCAGACCTAATGCAGTTCTTGAGTGTAACATTTAAATCTGCTGAATCTTGAAATTAGTTTTGTTGTTCAGTGGTTACCAGTGAAGGAAGGCCAATACAGAGGAGATATGCTCCCTCCTGGTACCACTGAGAAATCTTGCAACTGCATGTCCAAGTAGTCCAACAATAGTTGTGTATTCAGCATGCTTATTATGGCAATAACAAAATGCTTTCTATCCCGTATCTCCCACAGAGCCCTGCACGGTGAATGACGATGACATGAGGCAACATAATATTGCATTAAAATATACAGATCACCACAAGATATATTCAGTCCATAATGATTACATCGAGTTCAGGTGTACCAAAGGACGACCTGTCGGCACAATGCGTCAGAAGTGTGATGATGGTGTGATCCTCCTGCCATCATGCGAAGGACGTCGCACTCTCTTTCAGTCAGTGTCCTAAGCAACCTATTACATTATGCACTGCTTTTTAGGCATGACCAAGAAAGGACGATGTTTTAATGTGTTCTCTACCATTATGAATAAAGTTTGAATTTAAGTCTGAAAGCTGTGACTTTAATGTGGATATTCAAGTGTATTAAAAACTTTTTTACGAATTATGCAATGAATGTTACTGCAGAACTTTCTGTGAAGAAGCTTGTAGAAAATTCATTTTGAATCATTGATTAAGAGAACAGAACAAAGTTGACTGACATCCTCATATAACCGTCCCCTTACAATATCCAAGAGCTATTATTTATTACAAATTAAAATAATCAATACAGACTGCTTTTCTAGAGGTGCCAACAATTACATTACATGGCGTGGACCTCGACAGCTAATCCTGTCAGGACTGACCATATACTGTAGATTGCACACTGATGAACAAAGAGTCAGTACTTTATTAATACAGATGAGAAATTGTACAAAAATAAATATATATTGGACCGCTTTGGTCCAGAGTGAGAAATTTCCCCAGCTTTAGGATGGATTGCCCTGAAAATTACTTTAAACATTCTTGATCCTCAAAAAATTATGCTACTAATTTTGGTAGTTATGTTTAGGGCCATTTGGTAAATGCTAACACACTAGATAAAGACGATTAAAGTAAATATTAATTGCACTGTTATTATGGCCAGCAAACTAACCAACTGGTAAAATCATTGGCTCCCATCAATGAACACACACACACACACACGCCCACACACACCCCAACACCCACACACACACGCCCACACAAAGATCCATGAAACTGGCCAATGTTTAAGAAACAAATCCATTTTAATATATACAAGGGAAATATGGAAATGGGAATAAAAAGCTAAAACAATACATAAAACAATATTTTCTGAAGTTGAAAAAAATGAGATGATGAAACAAGATGCAAAAGTCTATTTACAATACAATCGACAGAGTGTGTGCCACCATCTGAATGGCTCTGAGAGGATCCACAATATCTTTGAGTTTGTCCTTTCTGAGAACCCAGTCTGGTGCAAATCTGAAAAACAGAAAAAGAATGTCAACTACTGCTGCAAACACATATACTGTGTGTATCTCACACAGGCAGTACTGTGCATACACATACATATACATACTTTGGCACAGGGCGGGATTTGCGAGGCGTTGCCTGAACGAAGATGCTCCCATTCAGTGATGCGTTCATCTTCTGTTTCATCACAGTTCTCTCAGCGTCCATCTTCTGTTTGCGAGCGGTGAGGCGGTAAATACTGCGTATCCTATCCAAGAGCTTAGGAAGCTTCATAACCTCCTGAAAAAAAAAAAAGGTTTGCATTACATTTACCAAACAGTTGTCTTTCCTGTAAAATTCAAACTTGGCATTTAAATTTTCTTCAATTATTGGTATTATATATTTCAAAAGTCAGTATGTTGCAGTAGTTACACACCACAGCACGGTGCTGGTCTTGCAGGAGGAGAGCCAGAAGGAAGCAGGCCTTGGTGAAGATACTGCCGCCCTTTTCTGCCACTTTATCCCCTGCCTTCTCCCGGTACCGCTGCAGGAGGTCTAAAAGCGTCTCCACAGAATTTTCCACCGAATACACCGCCTCGATGGTCTTGTGATACTAAGAGAGGGAACCAAGAATGAGTGAGTGGATTAAAGGGAAAAGAAGTACAAATATGGAACTGGACAGATAATTGAAGCACTGGCTCAGACGAAGCAGGGAGAAATATTTGAGACGTCACAAAAATATCCAAAAGCAACGGAAGGAAGGCCACAAGATGAATTATAATAACTTTGGTGATCCCCTCACTTTTAATTTAGCACATCATAAGGTCAAAAATTTGCACTGCTAGCATGCTAACACATTAAACTTAAATAGTGATCATAATACTAACATCTGCATGTTAGCATTGTTATTATGAACATGAGCATGTTGGCATACTGATGCTAGCACTTAGCTCAAAGCACCACTGTGCCAAATTACAGCCATGCAGATCCACTAGTATGACTACGGACCAATATTACTCAACTTGTTTTACCCAGGGGGCCACTTTAGCAAAATGACAGGAGGCCAGGGCCAGTTTGTTATCAAATATCAATAGTTAATACATCAATAAATAGCCCAGGAACTTTGTTTGGGTCCAAGTTACCATCCTCTGGCATTTGTTTGTCATAAACAAGCTCCAATTTGATGTTATTTTGATGCACTCTGGCACCTCAGAGTACAAAAAAAGCAGGTCATATGCTGCATATCACTGCTGTAGACTCTTGTATCTTTCCAAGATGGAAAGCGCTACACAGGATATCAAGATGCTGTGCATTTCTCCCCGCAGATATTATTTACCCAAGAAAATAATATCTTTTTAAATTGTTGGTGTCCAAAAATGCCTGAACAGAAGATGATGAAGCCACAGTCACCAAAAACAATCATGGTGCTGCTGCACAGTCCAATGCAAGAGCTATAATGCAGGTAAATTTAAGTAATAGCCAGGAAACATGTAACAAAAGAAAACTAGATATAAAAGGCTGATGCTACTACCAACGTGGATTTGCTGCAGTCTGGCCGATTATTTTGCAAGTCAGTAACTCAAAGTCCACATGGCAAAGTGAGAAATCAATAAACAAACATTTTGTGACAAAACAATGAAATGCCCAATCTTATGCAAAAGGACTGGGGACTTCCAGCTTGGCAGAAAACAGGGAAAACTTTCCACAGTTCACCGTCCTCCAGTTTCACCTCTCACTGCAGGAACTTTAGTCTTGAAAACCGTCATTAATGTTTTCATTACATAATGCGCGAATGATCTCTGTTTAAACCAGTGTAATCTACTGGCTTTAACCTATTATATAATGTGCTGGCATTCCTTCTCTTATTCTCCCCCTCTTTCTTTGTACAGTAATGAATGCTCAGTCTAAATCACAACAAAATACTATTATACTCACATATGAGGACCAACAGCTGATGGCTGTGCCGTATCAAATGTCTGAGCTTAAGCACTTTTGTTAGTTAGTGGTTTCCATACTGAAACCAAGTAGAATTGATAAGTCTCACATCTTGATTTTAAGCTAATTCTGTCGACATAACATATATGTTAAAATTTCAAATTTACCTCACATCTTTAGACTTGGTCAACTAAATAATCTCCAATTTGAAAACCCCAAAATTAAAATCCAAGCTTGTAACACACTAACAATTAACACTAATACATAACTGCTTTGTATTTACTCTAGTCAAGGTTTTTTGTGAAATTAACTTGGTAGAGGACATGTGATAGATGCAATGTAAATCTAGTGTTCTTCCTAAGTTTCTAGTAATTTTAAAATAAAAATCATAGAATCATTTTTAACAATGTTTGCATTAAATATGAGTGGCATGATTTATTTTTCTAATTCTGATTTTGCATTAAAAAGACAGATAATAATAACTGTTGTTGGGCTGGGCGATATGGACAAAAATTCATATCTCAGTATTTACAGGCCGTACACAACATAAATATATATCTTGGTATTTTCTACAAAATGGGCTACATGTGTTAAGTTGCAAGTCAAAGCCATGTCATGAGATGTCACAAGCACTTTCATAAAAAATAGACTGATCAAAATAAAGAAGAGAAACTGAGCCTGAACGTCAATTAGCTGATATAAAAGGAACAGAAAGTCTTTGGGGAAGTGAGAGATTAGAGTGGTTGAGGAAATGATGTGATCTTCTCCCTCTGTCCTTTGCTAAACTCACTGGCATGAAATATGGGAACTTAACTCTCATGTCAGACAAGTTTCTTGGTACCAACCCGTTATATTGCACCATATGCAGTATTACTACTGCAGTGTAACTACTGTAAAAACTGAAGTGAAGTAAATACAGCAGGCTGACAGGAGTATAAATGCAGTATAAATGTATTAACAACAGCCCTGCACAAAATCTTCAATAAAACCCTTGTTGTATTTTGTAAGAGATATAACAAGAGATATTATCTTAAAGGGATACTTTGCAGATTTTTTCAACCGCATCTGTGTCACTACGATGTGGGCAGTGTGTGCAGATAAACACTGTTAGGGGCCGTAAAAATGCCACATTTTTAGCGACCTCAAATTCATTGTTTTTAGTATAGACATGCAGCACACTCAAATGCCAGAGTGAAGCTATCGCGGTGTGCATGCGAGCCTATATTTCAAGGCGCCCTGAGATAAACTGAGTTCAACGTTTGAAACACAGCAGTATACACCATGTCATGTAACGAGAACCAACCAATCACAGCCAGCAGATATCTTTCCCTTCTTTTGTTAATATCAGTCTGTGATAAATGTGTTGAAGATGGTCATTTTAGTGCAGGGCTGCTTACACAAGTCCCACAGACAATAGGCCTACAAATAAGCAATACCTGGAAGAAGATAAACTCAGCACTCCAGATTTCAGGTAAATAGGCTGGGCACAGGAGTTGCACAGAGCACCCAACCTTGTATTTTCTAAGCAGCTAAAGACGTGGCATATGTACAGCCCCTAAGGCACAAGAGGCTGTTAAGACAAGGCATGTGTGCAGACCCTTAAGGTGCCCTCCATGAAAAATAAAAACAAATACAGTAATTAAAATATTACTTCAACAGAAAGTTCTACATTTGCTGCAGCTATCACGGTTGTTTTCGATAATGCTTCAACGGTGCTCCTCTTTACTGCGCTATGTGTATGCTATGTTGGTTTTAGTGTCCTGGCACAAGAGTGCATGAGCCAAAAGTTACGTCATCACGTATTCTGCGTAAAGTGCTAAGGCTCCGAAGATGTCAGTCATTGCACAGTTGTTCTGGGTCAGGCTGGCTGAAATTCATTGTTTTATTTGCTCAGGCAGATGCTTCTGGTCCCCCTCTCGTTCAGAAATGAGCTCCCAGATTTGTCTGGTTCCCAGGCTAGTCAGCTTGGATTTTAATGATCAGTCAAGCCAAATTCTTTGTCACCAAACCGTGACGTCATAGAAAAGACTCAGGCGTATATTTTGTCTATTTATACCTTTCTACCTTTAGACAAGAAGTTCAGCTTCATTTCAAAGGACCAACAGTCATCTGATCCCTTTGATTCACATTAACTTCACGTTTCACACTCTGAGCTACATAAGCAGAGCAGGCCTGGGTTTGTACCTTGGAGAGGTTGAGGAGGATCTGGATGGAGTAGGTGATGACGTCCATGCAGGGGACGCTCCTGTTGCAGCAGCGGATGAGTGTGAAGATGACATTGGTGGCTCCGCTCTCTACCAGACGCTCACAGCACTCTGGGGACAGCCTGGTGGCGGTCTCTGTGCATGCACACACGTGTAACAACACACACACATAGTCTTTTGTTAGCACACAGGACAAACTGCACTACTGAAAAAACACCTGAGATCACGCTCACGTCATCAGAATCAAGTATTAGACAATGACACTCAACAACTTTTTGTTTTGTCTATGAAGGGCACACACACAATTATGGGAACACACATCCACCACCTTCTTAAGAAATGACCTCAGTCTCATCTTGAAAACACAAGCACTTTTGCTATTACAACACACAACCACAAAAACAACAGAAGAGGAATTTGTTCTCCCACACTTCCTAAAGGTTTTCCTGTTTCTCATGCAACACTATTGCAAAATCACAGTGGTTACAGTCAGGGGTCATAACTTGTCCAGAACTGAATCTTAACAATTAAGTGTTTGAAATAACTGTAATAGCAAGAGCATAACAGACTCAAGTCCCTGAACCTCATAGATATAGCTGTTAATTGTCCATCACAACTGTCCCACATTAGCATTAAACTCGGTTTAATCATGAACTAATCTTTGATGGATTTTTCCTAAATGTTACTTAATTAATTGACTAGATTAATAGATAATGAAAACAATAAGTTGCAGCCCTTTCTAAAAGGTAATTCTGACATGCTCTAACATTTAAATGTATCTATCAGATTAATCAACAGTTTCCAAGCTTCCAGTTCAGGTTAGGAACCCTGTATCATGATGAATTCATCGCCAGCACTGTAGAATTAATCTTCAAGTACAAGCTCAGCAATACAGATTCACCACCACACTCTACTGGTCACATGGTTTAAATACAGCTTAATAGTCTCATAAAGAACAAGCGCAAGGGAGAAAAGAAAAAACACCCTGCTGCCTTTCATTGACTACATAAGGGTTGCTTAGTAGCTGCTACTACTAGTTGCAGTAGTAGCAGGAAGCTCTATAGTTGCATCATATGGGTGAATGACCAGGAATGTAAATCTTACCCAAGTTTTTCAGGGCCTCTAGGATGTAGGAGAAGTGTTTGTATCGAAGGAGGTAGTCCAGGGCAGACGATGTCTTGTTGCACAGTTTGTCCTCCTCTCGGACATTGGTGGAGACTTTGCGCAAATTGTGTCTCAACTTCACCACTTTGGGATTGTCATTCAGTCGGCGGGAGCGGTGCCCTCTCCACAGAGCCTGGAAGGAGAGCAGGAGGTTTAAAAATGAGGAAAAAAGCCAGAAAAACACTTTAAAGACACTTTGACAATATGACAAACCATTCAGTCTAACAGTATCTAAAAGCAGCATGTTTGTTTCCGTAGAATGACACTTGACATGCTGTGGAGCCAACAACTATGGCTGAGGAAAAGCTATGGTATGTCTTGATAAGGTTGATAATGTACTTTGGACTCAGTGCTATAACATCATTGGTTATGCCACTATGGTTAAGAGTTGTCTATAGAAACTGTATGGTGATTATTTGCCCATTCTGAAACTCGGAGCAATGATGACAGCAAGCAAAGCCTTTAAGTTTTAATGTTCACATGAGCACTTGACTATTCGTACAAACTTCACAGACTGTCGTACCTGAGCTTTGATGATGCCACGCTGAACCCTCTTCTGGCGTCTAAGGAGGAGGAATTTGCGGACGGCCTGCTGGATGACAGATGCAGCCTTGTGGCGACGAGCTAACGAGCGCTTGACAGCTCTCTGGACTATAACCACCTTCCTCCTATCCTCTAGATAACGTCTCCTCTGCTGCCTCGCTCTCACCCATCGCTTGGGAAAAAACAAAACAAAAACAAGGAAATCAATGTAGGAAATGTTGTGCTCTTTACTAATTCATTAAATTCATCAAATCCACTTTTCATTGACCGATTTTGTTTTGAAAATTGCATTGTTGGCTCCATGTTGCTGTACCTGTATGGTGATGACAGAATGGATTTGTCTTTTGGCTGATTCCAAAGCCCAGTGGGCTCTCAGAGCTCGTTGGATCTTTATGGCATTGAGATGGTGGAAGACCACAGATGTAAAACGGAGCCTCCTCTCTGCTTTGGCTCTCTCTAGTACCTGGAGCATAACAGCATGCAAAAGGACTATTAACCTTTTTGTGTTTTACCTCTTTAACTTGTTAACTAAAGTTTTAAGTTTTGTCTATCCACCATATTATTTAAAGACAGTATGCTGTGATCACCTGTTCTAAGCAATTTCCTACAAGGCTGGTGAATGCAAACTAAAGGTAGTCTAAAATGCACACAAAAAATGTTCTAGCAAACTTTGAACTATATAAGGCCCATTACCTGTCGTCTTGCAATCCAGGCTCGACAGTGCGTCTGAAGAGTGATGGCAGCCTTCTTCATTTGGAGGTAGTTGTTCCTCTCCAATCTGCTAAAGTGCACTGCCCGGACCCTCCGCTGAAGTTTCACAGCTGCCTCCCTCTTTCGTTGGAAGATACGCCTCTGCACTGAGCATCTCCAGCACGATTGGATCACTATGGCGGCTCGGTTTTGTCGCCTAATGTCCCTCCTGACACCCCAGCCTCTAAACACTGCCTGAAGGGTGATGGTGGATCGCTTCAGTTTGAGGAACTTTTCTCTTTCTTGCCTCTGAAGAATATAGGAGCGATAGCGTCTTTGGATGATAATGGCAGACAGACGCATGGCCTGGAATTTGACTTCCTCTCTGTACTTTCTGAATGCAGACTGTACAACAGTGGCAGCCTGGTGCCAACGGGCAACCTCCTTTCTGACCTGCTGGCCTCTGTATGCTGCCTGAAGGACGACAGCAGCACTGCATTTTTCCAGGTATTGAGTTCTTTGTGCTTTAGCTGCAACAGAAGCCCGATATTTTTGCTGAATGATAAGGACATACAATTTCAATTTCAGATACTGCTTGCGTTCGCAGTAGCCTCTGTAAGCTCTCTGAACAACACTGGCAGCTTGATGCCTTTGTTTGAGGACTCTTCTGGATTTCATTCCACGGAAGGCAGCTTGTAGATTAATGACAGCTTTTTTTAACTCCTGATAATGTTTTACCTCAATATCTCTCTGTCTCTGAGCTCTAAACCTCTGCTGTAAGACACATGCTGCCCAGTGCTGTCTCCTGAAGGCTGACTGCTGTTTATGCCTCTTGAAGTTTGCTTGAATGACAGTAGCTGCCCTGTGCATCTTGGCGATGCTGCTTCGCACACGGTGGCCTCTGAAAGCTGCCTGAAGAACAATGGCGGAATGTCTGGCTTTTAGGAAGCTTTTCCTTTCTTGCCTCTGAAGAACACAGGAGCGATAGTGTCTCTGGATAATAATGGCAGCTAGACGCATGGCCTGGAATTTCACTTCCTCTATGTGCTTTCTGAATGCAGACTGTATAACAGTGGCAGCCTGGTGCCAACGAGCAACCTCCTTTCTGACCTGCTGACCTCTGTACGCTGCCTGAAGGATGACTGCTGAGTTGCGCATTTTTTGGTATTTTTGCATGTGTTCCTTTGCTGCTACAGTGGCACGATACCTCCGCTGAATGGTGAGGATGGAATACTTTAAGGTCAGATACTGCTCGTGTTCGCAGTGTGTTCTGTAAGCTCTCTGGATAACAGTGGCAGCTCGATGCCTGTCTTTGATGTTTCGTCTGGATTTCATTCCACGATATGCAGCCTGTAGCATGATGGCAGCTTTTCTGCGCTGTTGATAATGTTTTACCTCAATGTCTCTCTGTCTCTGAGCTCTAAACCTCTGCTGTAAGACACATGCTGCCCAGTGCTGTCTCCTGAAGGCTGACTGCTGTTTATGCCTCTTGAAGTTTGCTTGGATGACAGTAGCTGCCCTATGCATCTTGGCGATGCTGCTCCGCACACGATGGCCTCTGAAAACTGCCTGAAGAACAATGGCAGAATTTCTCATTTTTAAAAACTTTTCTCTGACATGTCTTTGAAGAATATAGGAGCGATAGTGTCTCTGGATAATAATGGCAGCTAGACGCATGGCCTGGAATTTGACTACCTCTCTGTGCTTTCTGAATGCAGACTGTACAACAGTGGCAGCCTGGTGCCAACGAGCAACCTCCTTTCTGACCTGCTGACCTCTGTATGCTGCTTGAAGGATGACTGCTGCTCTGTGTATTTGCAGATATCGTTTCATTTGTTCCTTTGCTGTTACAGTGGCACGATACCTCCTCTGAATGGTGAGGACAGCGTATTTCAAGGTAAGATACTGTTTGCGCTCACAGTGAGCTCTGTAAGCTCTCTGGATAACACTAGCAGCCTGATGCCTTTGTTTGATGTTCTGCCTTGTTTTCATTCCACGATATGCAGCCTGTAACATGATGGCTGCTTCTCTGCACCGCTGATAATGTTTTACCTCAATATCTCTCTGTCTCTGAGCTCTAAACCTCTGCTGTAAGACACAGGCTGCCCAGCACTGTCTCCTGAAGGCTGACTGTTGTTTATGCCTCTTGAAATTTGCTTGAATGACAGTAGCTGCCCTGTGCATCTTGGCGATGCTGCTCCGCACATGATGGCCTCTGAAAGCTGCCTGAAGAACAATGGCGGAATGTCTGGCTTTTAGGAACTTTCCCCTTTCTTGCCTCTGAAGAATATAGGAGCGATAGTGTCTCTGGATGATAATGGCAGCTAGACGCATGGCCTGGAATTTGACTACCTCTCTGTGCTTTCTGAATGCAGACTGTACAACAGTGGCAGCCTGGTGCCAACGGGCAACCTCCTTTCTGATCTGCTGACCTCTGTATGCTGCTTGAAGGATGACAGCAGCACTGTGTTTTTCCAGGTATAGTTTCATTTGTTCCTTTGCTGTTACAGTGGCACGATACCTCCTCTGAATGGTGAGGACAGCGTATTTCAAGGTAAGATACTGTTTGCGCTCACAGTGAGCTCTGTAAGCTCTCTGGATAACACTAGCAGCCTGATGCCTTTGTTTGATGTTCTGCCTTGTTTTCATTCCACGATATGCAGCCTGTAACATGATGGCAGCTTTTCTGCGCTGTTGATAATGTTTTACCTCAATGTCTCTCTGTCTCTGAGCTCTAAACCTCTGCTGTAGAACACATGCTGCCCAGTGCTGTCTCCTGAAGGCTGACTGCTGTTTATGCCTCTTGAAGTTTGCTTGAATGACAGTAGCTGCCCTGTGCATCTTGGCGATGCTGCTCCGCACACGATGGCCTCTGAAAGCTGCCTGAAGAACAATGGCGGAATGTCTGGCTTTTAGGAACTTTCCCCTTTCTTGCCTCTGAAGAACACAGGAGCGATAGTGTCTCTGGATGATAATGGCAGCTAGACGCATGGCCTGAAATTTCACTTCCTCTCTGTGCTTTCTGAATGCAGACTGTATAACAGTGGCAGCCTGGTGCCAACGAGCAACCTCTTTTCTGACCTGCTGACCTCTGTATGCTGCCTGAAGGATGACGGCTCCTTTGCGCATTTGCTGGTATAGTTGAATTTGTTCCTTTGCTGCTACAGTGGCACGATACCTCCGCTGAATGTTGAGGATGGAGGATTTCAAGGTAAGATACTGTTTGCGCTCACAGTGGGCTCTGTAAGCTCTCTGGATAACACCGGCAGCTTGATGCCTTTGTTTGACGATTCGTCTGGATTTCATTCCACGGAAGGCAGCTTGTAAGACAACAGCAGCATTTCTCTTGGCACTCAGGGCTTGCATCTGCTCTCTCATTTTCTTGTTGGCTCTGTAACGGGCTTGCAAAACACTGACAGCCCTGTGGAGAGTCTTGTAGTAGGTTCTCTGCTGGTACTTTCGGAAGTGAGACTGGATTGTTACAGCTGCTGCGTGCTGGATGCGCAACTGCTTTCTGACCCTACCTCCTCTGTAGGCTGCCTGCAAACAGATGACTGCCTTGCGCTTTGACAAATAGTTGAAACGATCATCTCTTGCCAGGGTCACTGCTCTGTACCTCTGCTGACAAACCCAAACTGCTGCTCTGATAGCTAGGAATCTCCTTCTATCCCGAAATGTGAGAAACTTTCTCTGAATGATTGAAGCAGCTCGGTGCATTTCTGCGATCTTGCTCCTGGCCCTGTGGCCACGATATGCTGCCTGGATGACTAAAGCTGCGGATTTCATTGTCCTGTACCTCTGCACCTGTTGATCCCTGAGCATTTTTGCCCTGTAGCGTTCCTGAACAATGATGGCAGCACACTTGGTGGCAAGGTAAGCCATACGCATTCTGTGCATCCTGAACTGAGCTTGGATTGCTGTGGCAGCGTTGTGCCTCTTCTTTAGGTCTTCTCTCACTCTAAATCCCCGATAGACAGCTTGTATCTTTATGGTGGCCTGCTTTAGCTCTTTGTATTCATTTTGCTGCGCCCTGCAAACAAGGAGAGCTCTGTATCGGCTTTGGATGATAATTGCTGCACTTTGTAAGAGGAAATATCGTTTCCTGCATAAAAACATCCTGACTGACGACTGAATAACAGTCGCTGCCTGGTGCTTTTTCTTCAGCTCTGTCCTAACTCTCATGCCTCTGAATCCAGCTTGGACTGTAACACAAGCTGCTCTCATGTGGAGGTATGCTTTCCTTGTCTCTTTTCCAGCCACAAAAGCTCTGTAGTGACACTGTATGGTCAAGGCGCAGGCCCTCTTAGACCTGTATTCTGCTTGCGCTTTGTGCCGACGGTAGCAAGCCTGTATCAATGTTGCACACTGATGCTGCTTCTCTATTCTCTTCCTGACAGCTCTGCCTCTCCAGTTTGCTTGTATGGCAAGTGCAGCACTCCTAAGAGCAACATAATCCTTCTTTGTCTTACGAGCCAAAATTGTGGCTCTGTACTTTTGCTGTATCACAGCTGCAGCTTTTCTCACGACAAGGTAGCGCCTTTGGGCAGTGTACTTCCTGAAAGCTGCCTGGATTATGGTTGTTGCCTCATACTGTTTTTTCAGCAACTCCCGGGCCACTTTTCCACGATAAGCTGCCTGTATGGTAATGGCTGCACATTTCATCCTCACAAACATTTGCCTTTCCATGTCTCTTTTCACAGAGGCCCTGTACCAGCACTGGATTATGACTGCAGCACATCTCATCTTCGCTACCTGTTGTCTGACAGCATGCCCTCTGAAGGCCTTCTGAATGACAATAGCTGAATGGTGCTGCAGCTTTAATATCTGAAACCAGCGCCTCTGTGCATGACCTCTATACTGGGCTTGAATGAGCACAGTGCTTCTCTTAATCTTCCTGTATTGATGGAGACACCTCTGCATTCTATACCAAGACTGAATCTTCACAGCAGCAGCAATTTTTTCAGCCATTTTTTCCTTGTACCATTTCTTGAACACGGCTTGTATCACTCTTGCTGCACAATTTTCCTTCTCTGTTTTCTGGGTTTTCCATCTTCTGTACCCTCTTTGTATTTTCACC
Source organism: Epinephelus cyanopodus (assembly GCA_026686955.1). Lineage (NCBI taxonomy): Eukaryota > Metazoa > Chordata > Actinopteri > Perciformes > Serranidae > Epinephelus > Epinephelus cyanopodus. The sequence continues at coordinate 32,562,951 of CM048920.1, read as the reverse complement.
GCTGCAGCTTTAAGGGAAAGATAACGTTCCCGATCTCTTCTTGCCAGAGCCCATGCTCGCGAGTGCCTCTGAATGACAGTTGCCGCCCAGTAGATTCTTCCATAAACGGAGGCGGCCCTCCTCATTCGCCATTGTGCCTGGACAACAACGGCGTAATACTTGAGGCGTTGGTAAGCCCTCATGGCCAAAAACATCCTCCACTGAGCCTGTATGGATAAGATAAGAATGATCTATTAAAATAATAATTACACAAGCTTGTGTCCTTGCTACAACAAAATAGACAGACACTGAAATTAAAGCAAAAGCACGAATGTTGACTGGATAAGACAACATAATCAGATTAAGTCAAACTACCAACACCTGAGAATGCTCAAACATGCTATCTTTTACTTCTACAGTAACATCTGTTGTGTGATGTACATGGTTTATCATATACAACATGGTCATTTACATTTTAACTGCGCTTTTCATCCTCACACATGTAACAAACACCGACCTGGATAACAGTTGCTGCTTCATGTTGCAGAGCCCGAAGTTGAGCCTGTTTCTTTAGCCTCATTCTGTTGCGTGCTGCATAACCTCTCCACACTGACTGGATGACAACAGCAGCTTGATTCTGCCTCTTAGCTCTGCGCCTCTGGAGAAAACTCCTCACAACTAACTGGATTTTCACAGCAGCCATGTTTCTTTCCTGTGTCCAAACAAAAATCAAGAAACAAAAAAAAAAATCATGAATTTTAATTTTAATTTTTATATTACTGCAGATTCAGGTGATAGACCAAGGGATCCCTTTTACATTGTCACATTATCCCCCTCTTGCTTACAGTGCCTAAAATCCTTCTTTTTTTTTTTCCCCCATTGTATTGTATCAAATGACTCTCATTTCCAGGTTCGGAACCTGATTGACCTTTGTAATAATTCAGAGATAGCACAGTGCTCAACAACTACTTTATACAAATGAAATAGCTCAAAGCTTATTTGCAATGTAATCATTAAATATGAGGAAATGCTAAATACGCCAAATATTGCAAAGCATTTATTTAATTTATCTATACAAAATGTATTTTATTTAACATTTTTATTTACTTCAATGTCACAAACAGCAGTTACAGAATTTACTTCATAAATAAGATATACACATTGAGATTGGCATTATTTTGTTTTTTCTGTAACCACCAAAAAAATCTAACAATAAAATCACAGTAAAGCAGGAAAATCTTTAAAGTCGCTTGACTGTGACACATTATATTGATACCATCCAGACATGACTGGACAACGTGGGCCTACCCATGACTGAGCTGAATTTGTAAGAATAAATTAAATATAGTAGTTCAGATAAATAAAAACTCCATCACTTTGCAATTGTACCAAACATTGAATCAACCTTGTAGAGCTGCAGATCTTTCTTTAATCTGTATTTCCTCCAGGCGCCCTGTATGACCCGAGCTGCTCGGGTTTCATTCCGCAGGTCCAGAAGACGAGCACACAGGAAGGACAGGTAAGACATCACAACCTGGAAATAAACAGATGTGGATGAAGTTGTAGCATTTCTTCCATCTACAAACTTTAAAAAGATGTAATGATGGATTAACAGCAGTCGTTAGTCTTAACCTGACTACTTTCTTCTTATTAAATATTAGAGGTGTCTCAATCTCGGTTTTAAGTCAAAAATTGATTGAAATAAGGTTTCACTTTAAATGATCAAAATCAAAAACAGGATGGGCAAAATGTATTATACATAGTTAATTTAGACTCAAATATTAAGCAGCTATTTAACAGATCTGCGTTTGAGAAAAACAATAATCTGTATTGCCACAGAGAGCAGAGAAAGCCTGCTGTCTTGTTTCACCTTCTCATTGGGGATGGTGTTGGACATGTCAGCTGGGTTGATCATGGCAGGAACTCCTCCCAGGTAAGACACAGCAGTATTGACCAGTCTCAAGTTGTTTTTCTCATTCTCCAGCAGCTCTTTAAATTCCACTGATGGAGAATCTGGGCCTGTTCATAAAAATAACACATGCTGTCATCACAAATCTGTCACTGTCTCTTCAATTTCTTCATAATCTCATTTAAAAATCCCACATACAAATTTAAAACCCTATCTACTGAGGTGCAGACATGCATTCACTTCTTTCTAATCTTACATTACTATATGTAAACTCAATCAAGCCAAAGAGCAAAATTTTAAGCAGTTGACTCGAAACCGTAGCCCTGATTTAACTATTTTAACTTTTCGAATGAATTTCCAAAGGTAGGTTTTCTGTGGATAAAGGGAGCTATAAATCCCTAATTAATGAAATGATTGTATGAAACATGTTGGTCAATCAATTTTGACTTGTTCCTCAGTCAGCATTCGTAGATTTCCGTGAATTCCATATTCTGTTCCCTACATCCTGCAGGCGTCTTATCAAATTCCCGTTTTTCACACTCCAATGCACCACAAACGTCTGCGTAATGCACAAGTGATGTATAAACATCCTCTTGAACACTTTTTTAAAAATGCATCAGAGCAGACAATTGCACTGAAGACATAGCTGACAAGTACCATTCAGGCCTGTTGGCAAAGAGTCAAAGGAGTTGTCAGAGTCACTGGCTGAGCAGTTGAGCTCCAGGCGACCCCTCGGTGAGCACTCGACAGTCTGGGTGGTGCTGTGACTGACAGCCTCCTCTGGCAGGAGACTGGGGTGGTAGTGGTGGATAAGGTAGCAGAGGATGCGGCCATCCGAGAATGCCACGGTGAAGTTCTCCACCTGCACAGACAGACAGCACAATTCGTTTTCTGTTTTCTGAATGTAGGAGTTGGGAGACTGTGACAGCTCGACAAGAGTGAAAGTCCAGAGAAATGTAGTTGCCTCAAGACATAGGTATTTTCTTTGGCCATGATATGAAAATTTTCATTTCAATTTCAAACTCACCCTCAGATTGTAGAAGTCACATACAGCTCGGACCCAGTCCATCAGCAGGGTGATCTTAGTGCTGCTGTGTTCATACGGCGCCCTGGTCTTTGCAGGACTCGGCTGAGGGCCCCGATCAGCCCTCAGAGATGCCAGCCTCCGTTTGGTCCTTGAGGTTTTCTTCAGGAAGCCAATTTCCTCCCTCAGCTGATCCGCATCCAAAATCACCTCCACCTTAACAGACCATTTGATAACAGCACGTCAGTAACTCACAGGCTGAAGAAGGAACACAACTTTGTGTCCTACTGGTCAAGTGGAAACAAAGTCGGATACACACATGAAAGGCAAAGATGATTTTCCACAAGAGGCTCAGTGTCTTTTCTCTGTGTCCGTCCACAATGTCTCTGGAGTCAATGTTAGAGCCTGAAAATAAAAGACACAATTCTTAAGTATCTTTGAACCACTTCAGTTAATTGCATTGAAACAACAACAAATGCACCGTGGTTTGACAAACGTCAGGATTCCCTGTTTTTCTTTGTTTCAAATCAATGCAAATCCAATATCTTTTAGATTTAACCCTATGATCGGAGAAAAAAATAGTTTGAGGACATTGCCTGGAACTTTAGAAATTAGTAATGGCAACTTTTAATTTCACCGCCAATAATAATAACTGATAGAGTGACTGATAATAAAATAATTGTTATAGTTGTGGCCTTTGATGACTTTTCATTTCATGTATGTTCATTAAGGATTTTATTACCTGTTCAGGCATTAAAGTCAGCCATTGCTGAAGCCATTTCATGATTTAAAAGACCTCTCTTTAAAGCACAAGGTCTGGTCTCTTTTGTGATTTGGTTGATTAAGCAGACAAAGTTATTGTGTTTACTTTTCTAATTTCCTTCATGTCTTGACACAGTAGTTTTCATCCTGAACTGCTTAGTCACTCTGACATATGTTCACTCATGCAGAAGTGCAGCAACGCAAACAATTATATTGTCACATAAAGGGCAAAGCAATCCAATTATGTCGCCGTGCAGCTGTACAACAGCAGCTGTTTGTGATCAAACACAAAAGGTGTGCAGTGAAATGGCAGGTGTTCATTCCCTGAATGTCACAATGGTGTGAAATACAGCCCAGTATGAAAACACAATGAATAAGTAACACTTGTGTGAAAGAAAACATCACACAGGAACCTAAAAAACATTGAATCTCTTTTTGTGGAGGACAAATGTTCTTTCAGGTTGAGCCTGTTTTGCTGTTTGCTCAGGACAAGGGGGAAAAAAATCATAATTACCGTTTTCATCCTTAAGGTCAACCCCTTTGCTTTTGAGAACTTGCAAAGCAATGTCGACATTGTGGACCTTCTGTAGGCGGCTGATAGCTGGCAGACGGAGCTTGGCCGATAAACCCCAGTCCTGGATGAGGAGCTCCATCACACGCCTGGAAACAAATCCAGCATAAAAGACAAACATTACAAAGATGATTCTTTTTTTTTTTTTTTTTTTACATCTTTGTTAACCTTGTTCTTGTTGCTGTGGCACTTCTTCACTCCACCAGTAACCTCGTTGCTTCCACTTACTATAAAATCCGTGAACACTGATGGTTTATCCACAAGTTTATCCTACGCAATGTTTTGTTTTAACATTTCAAAAAGCAGGAGTAGGAAACTAATTTTTTTCAGGGGAAAAGGCCAGAAGCATTTAATCCCTGCATGTTTCTGGGTAAAAAAAAAACCCAACTCTGTTCTTGCTTTGGCTTTAATTAGAGCAGCTCAGTATATTATATAGATTATTCAACTAATTAGCTCTCTTTCTCCTGCATTCCCAACTGGGGGTGAGCAATATAGGTACATTTATCTTCTATCATGATCATTTTATACTACAACAAATTCCTGATGTAATCCATTTTCTATAAATGTTATTGATAAACTGGTTGCAGATTAAACATTTAGATGGCTAGCTTCCTTCAACTGAGGTCCTTAATCATACCCAGGGCTCAACTAACAGGATTGCATGATTGCCCTGGGCAGTAAAATACCGCATCAGGCTTAGTAAATCCAGCAGCTCACTTGTCCAATTGCAGTGGTAAAAAAAGTAGTAAAAAAAAAGAATTTCAAAAATAGTTTTTTTTAATTAAAAAGATAATGATGGAAGTACACAAGTACTGAGAGACTTTGCTTTCATGTCATCTGTTGAGAGTAGCACATACACAGTACCGAGCAGGCACTCACAAGAGCAGGAATGAGCTGAAGTGCAAGCGAGCATCTCAGTTATCCTGGAAACAGGAGTTTAGCTGGGTGGCATTCGAGGATGTGGCTGAAACTCCCAACTATGTTTGCACAGTTTGCTGCAAGTTTAAGAGCAAGGTGGATGAAACGGTCTCTTTTTCAAAGGCACATCAAGTTTCTGGAAAAACACTGCAGGAGTGCCATACAAAGCGGTTTGTTGTTTGACACTGTGTCCTTATTCTGATTCATTTAATTAAGTAAAGATTGCATTAGACAACATTTAACATTAATTTGATTTGAAGGGGGGAAAAAAAATCGACAAGGTTTAAAAAAATAAAAATAAATAACATTAATGCTGAACCCTGCAAACTAATGCCCTGAGGCTTATCCTGCTAATTGATCACCAAGAATAAGCACCACTTTGTCCACAATGGCTTAATACAACCAGAGTTATTATGTGGAAAGATAACTCAGCAGATCTATCATTTATGATATAAATGATACAATATAATATACATTTTATATCGTCTTGGAGTTTTAAAATCACAAGGAGTGCGCTATGGAGCAGGGTTTTTTCTGAGAGGGTTACAGTGCACGCACACGATAACGTCCAACTAAGAACTATATGAATGATTATTTAAGTAACAGCTTTCCAATTTTATTTTTCCTTTACTCCTGCCAACATTCTTGTGGAAAGGGTTCATGTATTTCCCACAGCTGCTTGACGTACAGCCCAAAATGTTTTACCTTTAAGTCTGCCCTTTTCCTGATGAGTTTATCACGCAATTATTTTGATTCTTCTCACCTTAAATCGCTGTGTGAGGCTCTTTGACATTTAATCCTCCAAAAGCCAGGGAAAGACCCATGAAGAAGAAATCTAGCCTAAAAGAAGTCACTTGTCGAATTGCCCAGGAAGAGATTTACTCTACAAATATCTGCTGGGTCTTTGCTGTTACATTTTTCAACACACATTTCTGTGCATTAAATGAAACAAATGTGCCACAAAAAAAGAAAGACCCTCAAGAGACACACACACAGGGTTGAACTATGATCAGCAATACTGTTATATTGGTAGGACAGTAAGAGGGAGCATCCGTCAGTGAGGAAATCCCAGGTCTGAAACAGCTCTGCTGAACACTGAATCCCTCCCAGCTGCAGGGATACTGCCATGTAGCTGAGCCTGACCTCTGAGAAACACGACCATCCCGGCGGGGATCAGGGCATCACATTAAAATTCAGGACGTCTCACTCACACTAGACGAATGCCGCATTTCAAGTCGACTGCCAAATTCTTCACAGCGAAGTTGAACTCGTCCAGGGGCGTCTGAACGTGGGAGACGGGTAACCCCAGGTAGCTGAGGTGCCGGGGGAGGATCCCCTCTCCGCTCAGGAAGTCCCTGGAGAAAGCCAGGAGAAGGTCTTTACTCGTCTGTAAAGAGAAAACATACAGCAGGGCAGGGGTTAATGCGACCCAAAAAGGTCTAATGAGAGAAAACACGAGAAACAATGTGAAAAGGTTTTCATTGTGGAAAATATGAGGATAGTGGGGAGTGTGAGGTTCACTTATGGATGGTTTTTGGGTCTGTGCTCCTCTGCCTTCAAAGATATACGCGATCTCCCTCTCAGATACAAAGGTAGATGTATGCCATGTATTATGTTTTCTCATTTAAAACCTACAACCCTGGGCCCAAAGGAATTTTTAAAGAACTCCACACTACAGTCATGTCTTTGCTGATACATATAAGAATGCTCAAATTAAGATTTGGTACAACAAAAGTCCAAACACGAGGTAGCTTTGCTCTGCTGATAATGAACTGTCCAGGAAGCCATCTTATTATTGATCTGTATGTAAATATTTATGTAAAGTGTAAGTGTTGGTCTCAGCTCCCTAATTAATTAAGACGTAGATCAAGGTAGTAAAATAGGCAGTGTACAATCATTTACACAAGTTAACACAGTATGACGTCCATGATACTCATATCATTACACTCTGCGAGGCTTAAACCGGACTGTCTGCTTCTGTGCCGTCAGCTCCAGTTGTCAGGAGAACACACATAAATCAAATGGCCCCTTAATGTTTGTCATTGACATGGGAAGGTCTTGGCCTACCTTGAACTCTGCATCCAGGCAGAACAGACAGGGGTTGTGCTCAATCAGCCGGGACTCTTTGGCTTTGTCCAGGAAACACACCAGCAGGAGCAGCTTCTTTAGAGTAAAGCGGGACAGCGCCTCCTCGTGGCCTAACCAAGAAAAGACATGTTAACACCAGTCCGAAGGAACACAGGTGTTAAAATGTACTCAGCATATAGACAGCTTTCAGTAGCACAATATGAAACACCCTTGTTTTGTTATACTACAGAGGACTTTATGATTATTTTATATAAAATCCCATATTCTGATCATAAAAACGGCTTAAAGGAACAGGTACTCTGATAAATTTACAAGTTTCATAACAGCATAGAAGCTGCATTGCTAGAAATAGCAATAACAAATGTGAATTTTTTAAGGACGTCAGAAACTTTGGAGACTTTTCCTGGAACAATTTCTGAAATAAAAATGAAGCTTGGGAATTTAGTACATTTTTTTTAATGATCTAAAAGTTATCATTAATCTCTGAGGCAAAATCTCAAAATATGGTTAGGTTCAAGCTTTTTAATTCGAGAATCTGCTGTTGAATATAATTTTAAATTGAATATACTTAGGGTTTAAACTTGTGATCAATATTTTTACATTTTTCTGATATTTTAGAGACTTACTGAATAATTGCTTGAGTGACCAAATAATCTTCAGGTCAATAACGAAAATAATCATAAACTGCAGCTCTAAATTTCAGGCAATTATAAATGTATTTGATAATTTGAATAAAGCGTTACAGTTGCACTTATTTCCCATTAAATTGCAACCCACTGAACCCAATGTATTCTGCTTTTATTTGGCAAGACTTGTATCTACAGATGTTTTAATGCATAACATCATTATGCATGATGCTAGAAACAGAACCTAATAATAACCTACATGACTGAGAGGCAACACGCTCTCATTTGGGAAATATCTGCATAAAATGACATAGCTGTTTGTTGTTAAAAGGAAATTAAAAAGTTCTGTCAGTGACAGAATGACAAGAAGGAAACTTGTTTAATTAAAGCTGAACGAATACTGAGACTTGAGTTCATTTTTAATTTACATTGTCAATCGAGTTTGTATTTCTGTTTGCTTGTGATACGGCAAAAGAGGTTTATGTTTCTGCTTGTGTGGGAAAAGGTGAATACAACCTGCACTCAAATATACCACAAGTAGTTCCCAAAGAAAGTCTCCTTATCCGAATATTCCTGAAATTGTTTGCAGCTATGACAGTAACAAGCCAGTCTCCAGTTCAGACGCACAATAACTGATGCTCTTGAATTACCATCTTTGTAAAGGTGGGGCACTTTGGAGTGTCTGAACTCAGCAGCGATGTCGGGATTCCAGAGCAGCCGCTGGAGGATGAACATAGCCAGACCCAAGACGTCGCTGTTGCTCTCCAGTGAGATCAACTCCCCGAAGATCGTCTGAGAATGAGCATCATTGTGTTTAGTAAGGGGAGCGTGGACAGAGAAGAAACTGAAAAGACCGTATGGGAAGACAAATGTTAAAAAGCAGAAGGAAACAGTGTTGTATCAGAATACCTCGAGCCCAACCCGTAACCAAAGCGGATTGTACGACAGGAGCCAGTCGAGGACTTTTCGGCGCTCGCCTGAAAAATGACGGAAAACAAGAATCCGTTTGAATCGGAACTTCAGAGCATTTAAAAAAACATACTGGCAGGTTTTATGATGCAATGTTTATTTACCAATGTCCTTCCAAAGATGTCGGTCTTTTCGGACGAGCAGCCTCTTGGCCTCGACCTCCAGCTCCAGCCTCTGAATAGCCTTGACCATGGCCTCCGATGTGAACAGCTGACAGGCTGAACGACGAAGGCGGTTTAGCTTGCGTCGGGCCGTGTAGGTGCTGAAAGACATCTCCTCTTTGGTGGGAGCTTTAGGCACACTGTACTTGTCGTCGCTGCCCATGACGAGGGACACAGCACTCACTACAGGTGAAATGAATTATAAAGACAATATTTCAGACTTTTACAGTGGCTTAAAAAGAGTGTTCAGTGAGTTGGCAAATGATCTGGAAGCTACTCCGAGATAATTCATACATTTCTTGAAACCAAACACTACACTCTGCATATTAAACATTTTCCCACGTTTAAGTCATGAAAGCCTGCTGAATGTTACCTTTAGCGACTTCGGTGTTAACTTTAAAGTCATCTGGGGTGAGGACGTAGTTGATCCACCACGTGAATCCTCGCTCCTGCTTCTCAATCCACCTCTCATCATAGAACATGTTCTTAGCAGCAAACGGCATGGGGTGTCTCGGTATGGCTGGAACAAAGAGTAGATGCAGAAAAGTTGTTTACAAAAAGTTTACAATAAAAAAAGCAAAATATGTTTTCACACATATCCCAAGTACACCTTTTACAATTTTCTACCATCAAAATACCTGTTTGCAACGGTTTAATAAAGGTCAGCTTTGACTGTGCAACAGCAACAACTTTTGTCTTCGCTGATGAAGTAACAGATGACTTCAGAGGCTGGACCCCTGTGAAGAACAACAAAAAAGTCCTTTTGAATTTCTCCACATATTTATGTTTTCAAGAGCAGCAATTAAGTCCTACATGACAGGTATTATCCATCTTGAGACATTTCTACATGAACTTTTACCTCGTGAGGTGAGTTTGGAGCTTGACTGCTTTGCCTGAGCAGGAATGACAGACCTCGCAGTCTTTAGAGATGATGTGGTCATTGATCGCACAGAGCCTGAAAAATAAAAAGAATAATAAAAAATAAATTTAAAAAAAAAGCACCACAATAAATACAGAAAGTCCAGAAACAGGGCACATATTTGACACAAAGTTGCGATAGGACTGGTCGATATGGAGAAAATTAAATATCACATAAATATCAGCTTTTACCAAGTATTTACATAATAGGGTGTTTTTTCAGAACTAATCATTAGTAATGTGGATTTTATGACTAAGTGGGTAAAGACAAATAACTGAACAGCCTGGTAAGTTAAGGAAATTACATCACTTTGCTGTAACAGAGCCTTTAAAACCAGGAAAAGACATTACTTAAGATATTCAAAATTAAAAAGTGTCATATCACAATATTGATATGATACTGATACATTGCCCAGAGTTCAGAGACACTTTTGGAGGAAGATATTAAAGAATCTTCAGCAACCTCCACTAATGCACATCTACAGAGGCTGACCTGAATATCAGACTTCAGGTGTAATTACCTACAAGCACCAGTTGGATATGTATTGTAAGAAAACTACGATATAGATATTTTTTGTATATACATATGATACCAAGGTATTTGCAGACATGACAAGAAGACAAGACACCATCAAAGGGTACAACTGTGCATAATTTGAAGTTAACACAAGCCGACAGTATTTAGAGCAAAGAAAAATTATTATTCCAGTTTAAGAACACCATTTTAAAATGCCAAGAGCATCACGTTCGTGTGGCCTTAATTCTTAAATTACATAATGTATTGCGGAGTGAAAAACAACAGAACAACAGAGAAAACTATGACGATCTCCTCAAACCACATTTTAATGAACTTATCAAATAACTTAAGAAATCTGATTTAATGCCAATGCTTTCTTTCAAAACAATACTTGTAAAGCAAAATTGACTTCTTTTTTTATCTCTAATATTCACTGTATACTGCATTGCGTGATAGCATAAATGTAGAATTTAAGTAGAATGAAGAAACATACATGATACATCCTGGTATGAGCACTATTTCAGTTTTATACGCTCAGTTGCCAGTAGGGCTGCAACTAATGATTATTTTCATTGTCGACTAATCTGTCGATTATTTCTTCGATTAGTCGACTAATCATTTTATTGAAAAATGTGTTAAAATGTTGTAAAATGTCGGTCTGTCTCTTCCAAACCCCAAAATTATGTCATCTAATGTCTTGTTTCGTCCTCACGCCAAAGGGTTTTAGTTCACCATCATGGGAGAGTGTGTAAAGCTGCCAGTATCTGAACGTAAGAAGCTGCAATAGGAGTATTTTAGGGTACTTTTAGAGTACTTTTCTATGAAAAATGACTCACACTGATTAGTCTACTACTAAAATAGTCACCGATTATTTTGATAGTCGATTAGTCTTCGATTAGTCAACTAATCGTGGCAGCCCTAATTGCCTGGTAATTGGGAACACCTGGCTTGAATTTTAGCGTTTTATACAGAAAAGGCTTTCTGTTGCTTTGTCCACCCTGTGTATTTCAAAAAGAGTAGGCTACACAACAGAAACACCTCTCTGTAAAAAGCAATATAGTTCAACAGCATCACAAACGGCATCCTCCAAAATTACTACGAAATTGAGTCAACGCCTCTCAGAAACAGCCTCAACAACACTGCATTTGTCTGAGCTAGGTGTACCTAATAAACTGGCAACTGAGTGCATCATGGAGCCAATTACACACAGGAACAGCTCACATAAATATACTTAAGATTTGCTCACCTGATGTTCTTGGCTGTTGCCTCTGGGACACACTTCTCCTCTCCTGGACTGATCTTGGGGGCCCAGGTTTTCCAGCTACCACCCTGCTCCTTTTGACATGCTCAGTTTTCCCAGCATCCTCGGTCTTCTCATCACTTTTCAAATACTCCTCACTCTTCCTCTTCTTGCTCTTCACTGCCATGTGAACCGGAAACAAGTCCTCCTGAACCGACTGAGGTGCAGAAACAGTCGGAGAAATGCGAGGTGTTAGGCTGTGGTGGAGAGGAGAAGATGAGCCCAGGGGCGATGGCGAGGTGACAGTAAAAGCAATGGAAGTGGGGGTTACAACAGATGGAGAAGGGCCTGAGAAAGAGAAGCGAGTAGGTGCCATAGATGGAGGGGAGGTGATGGGGAAGGTGATGGGTGCAGGTGAGCTATCAAGCCGTGGAGTCAGGCTGGAGGGGTTTAACTCCTGGGTTCGGTGTCCATTGTCACACAGGGAGCTGGCAGCCTCAGCGTTCTGCCATCTTCGGGTGTCTCTGTCAACGTCTATAACAGGAAGGTTTGGAGTGCCTGGTCCAGACTCACACGGACTGCTGCTGTCAGACAGCTCAAGTGTTTTCTCCAATAGCCTTCGCCTTGACTTTTTTAATTTCCTGCCACTGGAAAGGTTTGCCTCCACTGGTGCCTTGCCCTTGGTCACCGTGGCAGAGGAAAAAAAGGCCTTTTTGACCCCTTCCGTGGCATCACCTGCCTCTGAAACTACAATGTCACTTACAACCTTTTTGCTGACAAAGAAAGTAAGTCTTGGCTCACTGGGCTCGGACCCCTGTGGGCTGTCATGTAATGCTTTGATGGCATCTCTGTCATGTCCACAGCCATAATTCCCACTCTTGGATTCCAGTGAATCTGAGAAGCCACAGCTGGAACTAGTCTCTCGAGGACTGGTGATAATGTGGCTCAGATCCGAGTCAATGAGGAGGAGAGCATCTTTCAAAGAGAGAACTGGGGCTCCACTTAAGACACTGTCAGCATCATCAGCATCAGCCACAGGCTTTTCAGGAACAGAAAGTGGGCTATCTGACTGAATGCGTGGCATAAGCTTCTTAAACATCTCTGGTGTCCCGATAGGTGACAGCGTCCTGTTGAGCATTTTGGTAAGATCTGGATTATCAGGTTTGCCTACCGAGACATCTGGGCTCGCAGACATGTTGCCAGAGTCCATCAGCTTTCCAGCTGGGACGAGTAGGACAAGAGGAGAATTCCTCTGAACAGGATGGATATTCTCCTGGTTCAACAATCCCAGAGACCGTTGCCTCTGGGTGGGATTCAAGACCTTCTGCTCCTCTGATTTCCGGGAGTAACTGTCAATGGGACTGTGCTTGGAGAGGGACCTCTCTCTGACAGCTTTGCCCTCATTGAGAGAAGCAAGTGGGCTGCGTGGCTTTTCCCGTTTGTACTGTGGCTTTCGGGACACTTGGAAGGTTTTGTTGGCTGCCATCTTCAGTGGTTGTTCTGTTTTCTTTCTCCTAGGCGCAACAACTTTTTCACCCTCCTTTTTGTTTTTGATTGTGTCCCATAAGCTTTTCTGAAACACAAAAGAAAAAAATATATAAGATATATGCTATGTCAAAATTATAGTATTAGATGCAGTTGTTAGAGTTCCCTGATAATGTTTGAAAGGGGGTGCAAAGGTATGAGATTTTCATGTACAATAACGGTCTCTGAAAATATCAGGGTCTTACAATATACAGTATGAACATTTTTTATTATCATCATAATAAATTAAAATGCCCTCTGAATGAAAACAATTTTTTTTGTTCAGCAAATGATTTATATCAATTCAAACTTAAAACCATATTTTAGTAGAAGTATGTGTAAAAGACAGGTAGTTAAGGAAAAAAGGAAACGTGCACATGCAGGTGAGATTCTTTGTCCGGTTGCATTTTATTTCTTCAATTCCATACATAAGCAAATGAACATGGTGTGTCAACTTCCAAATCACGGTATCCCTGAAACAGGTAAACCACTGCAACCCTTGCTTGAATAAAAAAAAAAATCATGATCAAACCGTTGCTAGAACTTGTGCCAAGTTTAACTACGTACCAATCGTGCCAATCAGGCTTGAAGTTGGGGCTGCAACTGACTATAATGTTCATGATCTATTAATCTGCTAGTTATTTTTGCAATTAATCATTTTGTCTGTATAATATCAGAGAAAAACTGCCATCTTACCTTCTGTCTAACAACTCATTGATTAATTGACTGATTTCAACCAGCATTATTAACAGTCTTCATCCATTTGGGTACATTTTAGTGTCCAGCTGAGGAGGATTACCTTTTTCTTTTTGGGTGCCTCTGCTCTCCCCAGCAGCACAGCCTGGTGCTTGAGGACCCCATTGGCACTAAAGATGACGAGCTCTCTGATTCCACCTTCTTCTGTTGGGGTCCAGGTTACTGTCAGAGTGAATGAATCCTCAGGCTGCAAACACAAAGCACAAGTCAAGATGTGGAGCAACTGCAGCCTTACAAAGGACAAAGCAAGCAGTGTGGATATACTGTGGGGTGTGTTAGTACAGTTGGGGAAGAAATAAATAAGGACTTCAGAGAGTTAAGATGTTAACTTGTCTAAATGTTAGCACAACAAAACTCCTAAGCACGATTACAGCTTGTTTCGTGTGACCAGAGATAACAGATACTCTATAACTCTGGTGTAGCGTTAGAGGAAAGCTGTTAGCTAAAAACTTACCTGGATCGTGAACGTGTTGTGGTCCACAGAAAAGCCTTTACTTGATGGGATCTTTTCAACAATGACCTCCGCTTCTGCATCCTCATTCGGGTTCTCAATACGCAGAACAACTGACCTGGAGGTGCCCAGCTTTACTGTCCCAAATGTCACAAAGGGAGCCTTTGAAAACAGGGTCAAAACCAACACCGGGACGTCGTTCTCCTTGTTAACGTCCTCTCTCTTTATTGGACTGAAGTCCAGGAATCCTTTCCGTGTCGGAGGTAACGTTTCAGCCATTTTAAATAAAAAAGATAGCAGGAGCTAATAACTAGCTACATGTTAAAAAAGTTCGTTTTCTGTAAAAACACAGCTAACGTTAGCGTCTAGCATGTGCGCCGCTGGCAGAGTCAACAGCTCTCTAACACGAGCTCTGCCCTGATACTAACCAGCTCGCAAACGTTACAACACGCTTCCCTCAACAACAAACCGAATGACGATCTAGTTTGAAATTCGGTCGTGGTGTTTAATCAGCCAATCATGCGCGAGGGATGGCTACATCTTGTCCAATGGGTGAAGAGGATGTATCAAATCCATATGAATACAGCGCTATCTACCAATCAGTTATCGGCTACATTTTTAAACCGCCGCAAGCCACGCCCACAGTCAGAGAGGCTAAAAAATGAAGATGTGTCACCCCGGTTTTATTCTTCGACACCACCGAAGAAACTATAAATATTATGTTTCCTTGGAGCGCATGAGTGGCTTACAGCTCTCCTCTAAACTTTACTATGAAGTGATGGTTCTTTGTACGCAAACGATCTTTGCTTTAATGTGAATGTTATTTCTCACTCGGCTTTAAAAGTGTACGAGAGAAAAACTGTAATAATAATAATAATAATATAATTTAATTCTGCTTTATCGCCTTAGTGAACGTTGGACCCTTTTAATCGCAAGGCTTGACATAATGTAGCTACTAATAATGACGGAAACATTCCTGTGTAAATCCCCATCATGCAGTCAGCCCGTACAGCTCGCCGTGATCGTATAGTGGTTAGTACTCTGCGTTGTGGCCGCAGCAACCCCGGTTCGAATCCGGGTCACGGCAGTGTTTTGACCACGTACATTAACCCCCTGAGGGCAGACATGATGCTCGATAAACTGGCACATTGGCGTTCACTTACCCAGTAAGACCCACAGTTGTGAAAGTACTCATAGCAATCCAAAAAGAATGTCTGCAAACACCAGTACAAAGGAAACTGAGAAAGTGGTTGGCATGTACCTGAAGATGGGCCTAGTATCAGTGTCTGGCGTCTAAATGTACTGGCAGACAGACATTACTCCCCTGCTTCTGATGTGACACCACGCAACAGATTCCAATCTCTGTTGACATCATTAGATTTTGTAAACAACTTTACAGTGTTATAAAAAAGAAAGAAAATAAAAACAAACTCAGAAGAGGCCACGGTTTGATTCATTTCAAGAGAAGCGCCCGCAGGTGGGTACAAAAAGAGAACATCTCCTTAGCTGAGATGATGATTCCTCTCAAGGGGAAATTCAGCAGCAGTAAGAAATGATTTGCAAGGCAAACCGCATCAGTGGGAGTCCAAAGTGTAAGAACGGGAATCTCTCTATGACCTCGATGTGTGTTGAGGCTGTGTCAACATGATATGAGCCAAATGGTGATACTCTGATGAAGCTTGCCTGGTGCGGTGACTCTTGTGTCATCCTTTGTTGGACCAGAATCTGCAGAGGATTCAATGCTGGGGCAACGCTACTAAAACCTACACTGGGGTTGAGAGGCCTTACACTGCGGGTACCTACAACCAGTAACATGGGAGGTGTCAATATGTTGGACTCACTTGCAGCCAAATACAAGTCCCTCATGAAATCCTGCTGCTGGTACAGCTACATCTTCTGGCACACTATTATCCTCACTGTGATCAACGGCTGGCTCTACTACAAGCGCGGCTGCAAAGCTCTCGAGATTTCAAACAGAGAGATACTCAGCAGGAGAAAGTTTCAGGCACAGCTAGCATCCTCTCTCATCCTGGTTCTAATCCAATTCAGGTGAACACAACTCTCAATACACTAGAGGCCCAGTAACACAGACGGTGACGTCAACGAGCCCTTTGAATGCTCAGAAGAGACCATACTCAGGTGAGGGGAGTCCACCAAAATGGGTCACATCACCCTATGCAGCAATTGCAATGTTAGACTTGCTTTTCAGAGGAGAAGAACTGTCTTTGGGACTGTCTTTGCAAATAAAGATGACTGAACATTGGGACTAAGACAGAATGCAGTTATGTCCTGTGTTCTCTTTTTGCCAACAGCTGCACAGCTCGCACTGTCAGCTGGTCAGCTGATCAGTCCATGAAATTTACACACTCTTTGGTTCTTGCGCAAGGAGAATTAATTTGGCATGGAGGTCAAGTGTGGATGCATGTGTTCACAGCTAAATAGGCAGCAACGATTAATTTCTGTATCAGAGAAATCTTTTCATCTGAAAGGTTAAAAAAAATCTGTTATTTGCATTACATGGCTAGGTAGCAAACGAAGTCCACAATGTAAAATGATAGTCCAAGTATAAGACCTGTGTCACAATTGAACTCTACTTTTATTTTGTCAGTATTGACGTATAATGGATTAAGTGTCCTCTAGGTTGCCCTTCCAGAGGGGAAAACACGATGTAGTACCATACAAGCTAGAACATTTTCTACACACTGTTGCCCCACTGCATGAAAGAGGTGCCTGTGTTCATTTTTTTTCCCGCCCCTACCCCTACTGTTACCAATGATGACCAGCTGGGGGCAACAGTGCTCAAGAGTTCACCATGGCTTGTACAGTGTATTGGTCCAAAATGTATTATCCCCTTTCAAAGCCTTGTAATGTATTGCCCTAGAGGTGAATGCCTGTTCCTGCCCAAAGTGCGGGCTGATTCAATCCATTCCATGACTCCTATGTGCCGATTGATGTTTTGCTTAGGTGTTATTTTTTAGTGTATTTTATTTCTGTGACAGTTTGTAACAGAAGAGAAGAGAAAGCGGTGTAATCCCCCATCTTCCCATTCTAATGTTTTTCTGAGGTTTTTAGGTTGAAACCTGACTGAGGAAGGGACGTTTGGGGCCTTTCCAAGCCGGGGCCTAGCTCCCTGAGTACCACCCTCCTTTTACTCAGTTGAGCATTGTTTGCTGTGTTTTCACCTTGCACTTTATTTTTGTGTGTCAGTGTGTGTGCATAACCTCACCCACCCCTTTTTTTTTGCATCAGCCAGAGTGGGTCTCCCCCTGAAATTCCCCCAGGCTTGGTAGGCAGCTACCCTCCCCCCTGACTATTAGTTCATTACTTACACTGCCACCTCTTGTATGTTTGGGTTTTAGCTTCTAGTACTGTCATACATGTTTTTATGGTCACCAACAAAAATTGCTCTTACATCTTGTTTTTAGTTCATATAGTTAATAAACATTGTGTCTACTTGAAAACTTTGTCTCTGCTGTCCCCTCATGTCAAATTGGTAAAAATGCACTTACACCTGACACTGTAAGTACAATAATGTATTTAATTTAACAGCCACTTAACCCAGTCATGACATATAGTACACATGTTGAACAAATGAAATCAAAATGGCATGAAAATACAGAAAAACAATGTCATCACTCAAATTGTCATCACGCAAGTTACCGTCATGTAGTATGATGCTGCCTAAATTCAAAAGGTATAATGTATGTCGATGTCAAATAGCCTGTCTGTAAATTTACTGTTAGTGGTATACATACATTAAGCAGGTGACCTCAGAATAACACACACTGAATTAACTAATGTCTTTCTATCAGCTGTTGACACGCCTTTGCACAAAAAAGTTACAGGTCTGTGTATGAGACAATACATCGCAGGCTTCTACACTACTCCAATATCTTTTTCAGTGCCCCACTGTATATGTGGCCATGGGATTCACACAGTCCAGACAGTGCACATGTTTGTGAAACCAAATTAATTAGTCTAGACTTTGTTGAATTCTGACACATTTCCACTGTTTTCACCCACCAAATCACTTGATTTTTCAAAGGTCTCACAAGTTTCATGTTATTCATATGTCTCTTTAAAACTACAGAGAGTATTACTCATCTTGTGTGTATAGTTAACTTTGTGGTTTCTCTGCTTTTCCCTGAGTCTTGATGAGCAGTAAACTACCAGCTCAAGTGAATGTGAATTCAAGTGAATCACACTCTCAAATGCTTTGGCCACCCCAGATTTTGAGTCCCGCTCTCTAAGTGTGTTTTGCTTATTGTTGCCTCTCCTGGATGTTTGTGCTTCACTGTGCAGACTGATGAATGTGCCGAGTTTGATGCTATGAGCCTGTTTGCACATTTATCTGCTGAAGAGGGAAATTTTCTCTGCACTCTGCACCGTAAATCTGAATTTAGGATGTGTCAGCATGAGCGTGACTTTGTAACATTTTGTCACAATCCTGGCCCAAGAGGCAACTTACACAAGTGTGATGTGGAAACTTGAAATCCTAACTTTTGAGTCAAGTAGTGACATGTTGTGTACAGCAGTATAAGTTTTGAAACAAAATGCATATTTATAAATTAGAGATTTTTCATTGAGGAGGAAGGACTAGATGTAATTTCAACATTTACCAGATAAATAAACATCAGGCAGAGTGTTTTAGCCATATTCCTTAAAACTAGTTTGACTTTAAAGCAGAAAGCTGGGTTTATGGTGTTGTGTACTGCTTGCAGACATCAGCATCTCAATAGCAGTGCCTTGAATGAGCCCCATCCTCCCGGTTATCTATCCCATTGGAAATGTCTCTAACTTCCACTGTCTTTTGTCTGATCCCCTCACCAGGACTTCTTTCTGTCTTTAACTGATTAGTATGATGCCCACACAATAGGCCTTTGAGGCCATGCTAATGAAGATTCCTTGTGTGTAGGAGCGTCAGTGAATACAATACAGCTGACTGTCCATGCTGTTACTGCAGCTTTTTGGTTGTTCGTTTGAGCTAGCTGGAAAACCGCAAACACTGAGGAAGAAAATGTTGTGGGCACGGTGGTCTAAACAGAAACACGCTCCTGATTTGACATCGTACCACATTTTTTAAAGTTGTGCTGCCTCCAGGTCGCAGTTTGTTTTGCTCCTCCACCCGTCCTGACTTCGAGGCTGATCACGTGACCCGCGCGCCGCCCAATCCCGTGCCAGAACAGCACGGCTCGTAATTTTGAACAGACGGAGAGCAGCAGTCATCCGGAGCTGCGTGTCATCAATGCTGCCATTCACAAGCGAGCAGCAAAATATCGGTTAAATCCTTCCCGTGTAATGGATATTATCGCCACTTGTCATATCGGATGAAGTAACAGAAAAGTCAACTTTGTGTGATAAATATGAGTTCTCATGTTATCACTCCTGGACCGTACCGAGCCACAAAGCTGGTAAGTTAACTGGCTGATAAGGTCGTTAGCTAAGTAAAGATGGCTAACTGCGAATTCTGCAGAAAAGTTGTCGTCAGCTGCAGTGCTACAACATTAGCTGTTAACTGTTTTAAGTAAATGTAACTCTTGTTTCAGTGAAGCAGAAGAGTTTATATGAATTATTTAATATCGTCTTGTATGAGGTCTTCCTACTAACAGTAACGTTAACTAACGCCAGGTAGCTGACGTTAATCCATCTCAATTGTCCACTTGCTAAGTGATTAAGTTATGCCTGCAGCTAACGATGAATGATATTTGAAATTTTGTGAGTGTGCCAACTACTCTGTACTGACTAATCGATTGATCTTTCTGTCTATAAAATGTCAGTTAAACTACCATCATGGAAGTTTTAAAAATCAGAAAATATTTACAATTAAGGAGATGAAATTAGGTCGTTTTGCATGCAAGATTTACTTCATCTACGAATATCGTTATCCAAATTGTTGTTAACAGTAATTAATCTTCTATCAGTCAATTAATCTATTAAGTGAATCAGCTCTGTTGCAAACTAAATCCCTGTCCAGCTGTCCTGTCAGTGAATTTCACTTGTCCTCCTTTTTTTTGTATAAGTTTTAAAAATTACATTGCCTCATTTTGACATAACGTCTTTGTTTCAGGGCTGCAACTAAAAATAAGTTTCATCATCTATCTATTTTTTATTATTATCCCTCATCAATCCTTTAGTCTTCAAAATACCAGAAGATGGTGGGAAATGGCAGAATTTCCAAGTTTGAAAACAAGCTGACGTCCTCAAATTGTTTGGGGGCTTTATGTCTATCTAAAGGATCACAGCTCGAAAGCTAAAAACTTCATGTACTTGCAAGGGGCTTTGAGATGGGAAACAGTCGTAAATGGTCGAAATTCCAGCAGGTCAGCAACACTTGTTGTACAAAGACAAACTTAACAGTTATTCTAATAGTCTTTGACCTGTGACTCCCTGGATGACCACAAGCCAAAACTGTTGGTCTCACAATGAATGTGTTCTTTACATTGCATGTATTGCTGGAGTTTTGCACCTTTAGGACCTCTAATCAGTGGAGAACTTTGTCGTCTTAAAATAAAATGATTATCTTGTTTTCATGGCAGAAAGTAAAACTGCACTAATGCATACATCTTTCTCCAGCAGTCCTCAAGTCAATGCTGTCAGGAATGTCCCAAAGAGCACAATCTGAACATTAAAATTAAGTTGGATAGTGACATAAGGTTCACTGCACACGAACAAGTTAGTAAACTCTCCCTTCCTGGCCTCTTTCCAGTGGAATGAGGTGACTCGTCTGTTTCGGGCTGGTATGCCCCTTAGAAAACACCGCCAGAACTTCCGGCACCATGCCTCCTGCTTCACCGCCTCTGCTGCTGTGGATTGGATGCACCAGCTGCTTCGTAGCAACAGCAATTTTGGCCCTGATGTCACCAGGCAGCAGACGGTGCAGCTCTTGAAGAAATTTCTGAAGAACCATGTGATTGAAGATGTGAAGGGTCGCTGGGGCACAGAGGATCTGGAGGACAACAACACGCTGTACAGGTAGGCAGCATTTTGGAGAAACTTGCCCTATAATTATTTATAAAGATACTAATATATGTGTACAAATGTATGACTGTTGTGCTCCCCTACACAAATTACACTGTCCATGTTCTCTTTTTTTTTCCCCCTTTCAGATTCCCCTCCACTTCCCCTCTGAAGCCCATTCCATGTCCAGCTTCAGCCTCGGCGCCTGGCTCCATTAAGAAAAGGCCTTCATTCAGGGACAAGGAAGGTTTCTTCAGGTTTAGAAGTATCAAGAAGCAACATGAGGAGGAGACGCAGGTAAATCGATAATTGTATCTGTAATATGTACAATTGTATCCTAGAAATAACATCTATAGAAATATCAGTACATAACCAATCAGCTGTTCTCAAGAAGGAATGCCAGTTTACAGTTGCAGGTTTAAAGTTCAGTCTAAATATGAAAAATAACCCCATGTGTGTGACAGTGGTTCATGCTCTGTTTATGCCTTTCAGGAAAATGTAGATCCTGCGCTCCAAACAGGGGGAGAGAATCAGCCAACAGGAGAACAGCAGGTACAGAGACGAGAGCTGACGGTGGAGGATGAACAGGAGATCTGGAGAGACATCACCCTGACTCAGTACAAGCCTTTTACCTTTTAAAGACACACAGATATTTGTCACAAAGCACGTGATTTCTTATGCTTGAATAACCTGTAGAAGTCTAGAATTCAGTATGTGAGGAAGATCTTTTATTCTATGTAAGCAAATCATGTGTGTTGTCTTTCAGCCTGCAGAGGATTCTAGGCGTTCCCTCTCTTGATGAGGTTTTAGACCGACGCTATGTAAACCCACAGAACATCATCCATAACATGACCAAAGTCAACAAGCATGGAGTGGTGACATTGGACGACAAAACAAGTAGGTTCATATATCATCAAGAAATGTTATACATCACAAGAAAGTATTCAAATCATCACGTTATAAGGCTCACTAATTAAACAAATATTTAACTGAATACGTAAAGTAGATTTTCTTTACCATTTACAGTATACTTCTCACTTAAGAGCTGTATTCCATGGAAGTGTGAGTATTGACAATGTGATATAAATGATCCAGCCATTGTAACCTGTTAATCATCTCTCTAGATGACCTTCCACACTGGGTTTTGTCTGCCATGAAGAGCCTGGCCAACTGTGAGTAGTACCCAGCCCTGATCAACAGTCAGAAAAATTAACCCTTTGACTTTTTTATGTCGATGTTTTGAATTCTATATAAAGTTAGAACATTTAAACACAAAGGTTTTTGATTATGATTTATCAATGTAATTTGACAAGTCTAAGCTCTACAGTATCCTTCACATTCAAATGACAGCTGCAGTAACCTGCTGTTTATTCTTAGGGCCAAAGTACGACAGTGCACAGCCATCCTATCCTGGTTTTGAGAAGGATGTCTTCAAAACGGTGTCTGATTACTTCTACAGTCTTCCACAGCCTGTACTTACATACGAACTGTATGAACTTTTTATCAACGTCCTGGGTATGTACTGTGGACTCATTTCACCAAGCTTCTCCCTGTTACTGACCATGACACTGCTGTTACATACTTTGAAGAGACTTCGTTTTAGTAGATGGTGTTGTTTTACAGGGAAATGATGCTCAAACTGACAGGATTGTCTGCAGGATCTTGTTGCTCAGTCGTTTTGACATGATGTCTCCACTATGTGGTCACGTGCTCTGACCTCTAACAGTGCCTTTTGACTGCTAACAGTGATTTTGGTTGTTGTCACTTCTGTTTGTGGAGTCCTAACAGTGTTATGAGCAGCTGTATTCTCTGTGTCTATGCCTGTCATGTGTTGTGTCTGACCAGCTGATGGTTGTGTATGTCCAGTAAATGTTTGAATTAACTAAAACCTCTCCCTCCCCTTCACTGTCTGCTTGCACTTACACTCTGCCTGCCCCGCTTGGCTCTCTCCTTTCTCTGCATCCACTCTCAGTGTTTTGTGGGTACGTTGCAGCACCCACGATTCACCAACGAGGGAAACGCAAGAAGCTCGACCTCCCTTCAGCTGCCCCTCCAGCCAAGACATCGTTCCGCTCCACAGAGTGTCTCCTCCTGTCACTGCTCAGACAGGGGACGTGTGATGAAACAGAGTCTCCAATGAGCGAGGTGCTCGGCGGGAAGCTTCAGTCACGGATGGCAGCACTGACAGGTGGCACTCCCAGAGCAGGTGATGGAGAATTAGGAGGCAGCTGCACAAGTCTGACTACAGTTGGTTTTACGAAGCCTCGAACCAGGAGCTGCTCACTTGAAACCATCCTAGATGACTCTGCCCCTCTCACCCGGCAACAGCTGTTCCTGTCCAATGACAGCCTGGCATCCTGCGCCCATAGTAACAAGAGCCAGAATGACAGCTCTGCCATCACAATGCCCCACAGTCATACAGACTTTACACCTGTATCCAAAGCAACCACATTTACTGCAGGAGGTACAACCAGGAATAGAATGTCTTTAGCAGGAATGCCAGGTACACAGAGGTCGCGCTCCTTGCGGCCACGCAGCGTAGGCAGCTGTCTGGACATCGTCATAGAAACCAAGGAGGAAGATGTCAAGGAGATCAAGTGGCAGGGCCGAGCAGCCAGCTGCTTGAATGTGAACACACCTGCAGACCAGCATCTCTTCTCCACAGCTTCGCGTCCTCCCTTGTCCTATCAACCCTCCTATTTTCCTCTCCCCTCATCTTCATCTGCTTTGGCCAAAGTACAAGGGTCTTGTGCTACCACAGGACCTAGTGGGCCCAGACCCGCGGCCAGTACCTCTAATCTTTGGACACTCTCTGCACCTGCTGTTGTCCGCCGCTGCCTCAGCTCGCTGGATGTATCAAAGCCCTCTCGACCTGTTTCACTGTTCAAACCGCCTGTCTGTGCGCCCACCAGCATCTCCCAGCACCCCAAACCCAAACCTGAGCACAGTAAGACCCTCTCACCTTTACCTGTCTGTGTGTCTGCTTGTCTGTTGTTGATGACAAACTAACACCATCTAACATCTAACCACTGCTGGTTTGCACGATTTTAACTTCAGTTGAACCCAAAAGGTGAAGTCTAGATGTGAGCTGAAGTGGTGCAGGAAATGATTTTACTTTTTGGGGTTTGTGTTAGTTAACATTTCCAAGGTTCCAGTAAACATATTGACAGATCAAAGTGATGAAAGACAGCACTGGTTTGAGGAGCACAGAGCTCATGTGCAACTTGTTGAATTTAAGATAGGAATGCAGCGCATTTTATGTTGCTTGCTTTGGGCATGTTTTTATTTTCTCTGCTGGTTTTGACTTTTGCAATGTGTTTTACAGCGAGGCATCACATTCCTGCATTAATATCTCCTGGAACTTGGACATTTCAGTGACAGATCCACACATAAAATTTGTTTCAGGAAGAGCATTGAAATTGCAAACTCAGTGGAGGGTAGAAAATATTTATAGTGACCTACAAACTGTGGGAAAAGCATCAGGCTGTTAAGTAGCAAAAAAGACATGATGGTCTGCTTTCATTGAAGTCACTTCAAACTGTGTTAAACCAAAGATGGCGCAGGACTTCTTCCTTGCTCACCGACCATAGTGCTGCTCAGCAGCAGCATGCTGGTGGTCGGAAGATGTACAAATGAGATTACCATTATAATAACTAACATCTATACATTGTTCCTCCCAGCACTGAGCGCTCAACCACAGAGCAAACTTCTGCAATTTAGGATGCAAGGATGTGATTTTTCCGACCTTAAAAAAGAAAGTAATTTGGGTTTTGAGGGGCATGTTTAATGGAAATGCCTGGCCTGGGCATTCAGGATAGTTTTTTTAGCCCTGAATAATAAGACTGAGCAGTTAACTGTCAGTGGCAAGACAAGACCAATCAGGGAGGGTTTATAGGAAAATGTGTGGCAATACTTGTTTCTTATTGGCTGCTGGTCTGTCAGTTCTTCAGTTGATGGGGTTACTAGCATTTGGCTAACTAGCCAGATATTTTCCTGCGTTTTTTTGTCCTTGACCAATCACATGTCTAGGAAGGAGACCTGTTGTCATAGGTCACCAAGAATATTTTCTACCATCTGGCAAGTTTGCAATATCATCATCATTCTTTCAATAACATATTTTGTCAGTGGATCTGGGACTGAGCTGTCCAGTACTTCCTGGAGATATCTATTCAGGCACATGATGTGCATTATACAGTCCTGGATCAGGGCCCGCGGGGTGTACATGCTTTTTAGTAGCATATTACAATACATAAAATGTTTATTAATCTCACCTGACTCATCTGGCATCATAGCTGTAGTTGATTAATTTTGTCGTCCATCCATTCATCCATCTATTCATTCATCCATTCATCTGTCTGATCAAGTGAATGTGATATAGCAGTGATGGATGAATGTGTCCGCAAAGAGTGACTGTACTGCTGTTTGTTTCAGTACTGACTGCACCACACACTTCACCTGTCTCATTATCATTGCTGTATGACCGTGTGTATATAGGTCTTCTCCAGTCTCATTGTGAGCGCGTGGCCATCGAGGCCCTGCAGCTTTGCACCCTCCTCCTCCCACCCTCCTCCCGCAGGAAGTTGCAGCTGCTCATGAGGATGATGTCACGCATCAGCCAGAATGTGGACATGCCCCGCCTCCACCCTGCCATCGGCACCCGAACACTGGTGAGGCACAAAAGTGGAATTAACACAAGACCTACTGTACATATTTATTCCCCTTAATCAGTGGGATATTATTGTATTGTATTGTATTACTTTTTTTCTCTTTACATTCATTCCTTTGTGTTTAATGGCTATTTTGACTGTTTGTCCTAATTTACCTGTCTCTCCATTTGTTGTTTATGGTTCTCGTTCCAGATGGTTCACACATTTTCAGGCTGCGTACTGGGCAGCGCTGAGGAGTGTGATTTGGACGAGCTGTTAGCTACCAGACTGGTGTCATTTCTAATGGACCATCAACAAAGCATCCTTTCTGTCCCAGAGTACCTGCTCAGTGCTATTGAAGACCATATACAGTACCTGCGCTCTGTACAGGTACACCCTTAAACTGTTAAAGTGTATGCGTCCTGCATACTGGGTGCTTATGGACAAATGGAAAACATATACACAAGTTATGCAGACGTAGACCATGTAATACAACATACAGTGTATTTTTAATGGATTGTTTTAGATGAAGTGATTTTGAAATGGTTTCACAAACATAAATTATAACCTGTTGTGTGTGTGTGTGTGTGTGTATAATATCTGTAAATAGGTAGTTGAAAATATAGCAGACCATGTAATTTGTCAACAATCTAGTGATGGTTGTTTGTTTTTTTCACTGTCTTGACTCCAGGTCCCTATCGATGCTGTTCCTCATGTTGATGGCGACGATCCAGTTTGCGCTCCAATGCCCATTTACGCGTTCTGCCGTCAGATTAGCGGCGCTGAGTTTGAACAGCAAAAGCTGGCATCTTCCCAGAAGGCCTTGGAGGAGTTGCTGGAGATGCTGCTGACAAACCAAAACATGAGTGAGAAGGAGAGACGCAAGAAACTGAAGCAGGTAACAAAAACAGAGTTTTAAAAAAACACTATTTCGCCTGTTCAACAAGCAGTTCACACAAAGCATACTGGCAACTTCACAAAACTGAGAGCATATAGGTAGACAAAACATATATTAGATGGACTCTTGTGGCTATGTGAACACTGAAATCACGGTCATGATTTTTTGTCTTTGCTTTAGTTTCAGAAGCAGTACCCAGACATCTACAGTCGTCGCTTCCCCTCCTCAGACAGCGATAACAAAGCCAACAACAAGCCAAAGATTAAACCTCCTCTCCTCAGCATCAGGAAGACCAAAGCTTTCAGTATCAGGAACTAAACTAACCCTACAGGTTGTCCCCATGGTAGATATCAGTTATGTTGCTGCACTATTACTGCACTGATCCTAAGAGATTTGGAATATTCCCTTCTCTTTGCAGCTTTTTCTTGTTACATTGGAAATACTGTTATTCTTGTTGTGTCTCATTTATGTAGTGATGTGTGAGTTAATGCAGACTGGAAGACTTCTGCAGTGGTAGATGTGTGTATTCATGTTGTGTGTGTGTGTGTGTGTGTGTGTGTGTGTGTGTGTGTGTGTGTGTGTGTGTGTGTGTGTGTGTGTGTATTGACAGCTGACTGATGAAGGCAGGTAGACAGTTGCTCCTCTGAGCAGTTCACGTGGATCACTGTGTTCAAGTATAATGTTTTTTTAATGAAGCAGGGTTTTTTGAGTAAAATCTATTTTCTTACCCCCTCACCTGTCTTCTCTGTTGCTAGCTGGTACTGACATCTGTGTGGGCGAGTGAAAACAAACTTCAGAATGCATTTTGGGAGAAAAACAAGATCACTGGTCCAAGTGGGAATAATTAGTATAGATTTCTTAATTTATGAATGTTAGTACGGGGAAAGTGTACATACGCCTTTTTGGTGGAGTTTCTTGCTTGACTTAACATTTTATATAATATTATCCCAAATTTTATTTGAAATAATTTGTAGTTTTCTGACATTGAGCCCTTTTTGTTTTCTCAGAAATTTCATCCATGTCCCTTTGACTCTTGTGTGTTGTGCTTTTAAAGCATTTTTACTGTAAAGTTTTAGGTTTTCTTGAGGATCTTGTCATTTAAAGGATCGCAGGCTTTTCATATGCAGCTCAGTTATTTTTAAAAAGAGCTCAGCTTTACCAGTTTTTTGTTCCTTGTGTCTGTGTGACTGGACTTGAACCCACCCCAGCTTAGTTTATTGGATAGAGAAATGTGTTGCACAGGATTTAGGCATTGTAAGTGGTCCATAAGCTTATTATTGCAATCATCAGAATAGTTAATTTATACATATTTAATGCGTATTGGACTCCTAAAGAAGGGCTCACCAGACACCTGTCATAATTTGAGTACACGGTTGCAACTGTTTTAAATACAGCCTCAATAGCTAGAGCATTAATGATCTGAAAGTAGTGAAGTGGCCATCGGCTAAACCTTTTGAAGAAGTTGATGTAAGATGGCATCATTTCATTTCAGTGATGGATGCTAACAGGTGAAAACACAAGTGCAATACAGAACCCATATTATGTCACGTGTTTGAGGTAACAGGTCTGACTCAAATTTTCAAGCTGTCCATTTTTTAATTTATCTTATATGAAGTATTAGTTGTACCCTGATATGTTTGTCTATACCTCATACCAAATGGTTTCTGTGTACGTGTGACTATATGCACTCATCAGCAGTGTTTTTGGTTAAGTCTTTTACAGAGGAGTGTTATATTGTACATTTACACCATTGTACTCGTCCTCTGCATTGTTTACTATGCAAATCCTGGGAAATAAATGTGTTCAGCTGTGCTATTTATACACCATTGTTCTGTTTCTGTTTGTGTGTGAAATTGTGTGAACTGTGCCATAGATACTGTATACATACTGTATGTTGTACCAGGTACTAAGCATGATTGACTGGGATTTGTCCTTAATCCATTTTTGTTTACCATCTTAATTGAGGTGTGAAGGTCATAGGGACTCAAAACAGCTTTACAATGCAGCTTGTAGAACAAACACAACAACCAGATGGGCTTAAAGAAAATCCAGTTTGATCCAGCTATCAAAACAGCATTTTTAGAAGTAGTAATGATGTCAGTGAAGATTCTCGGTCATCCAGGTCATGGTAATCGTAAGTGCTATATCGTAGGCAACTGGACTTGCTCGCGTTTCTCGAAGACATTTCGCGTCTCATCCAAGAAGCTTCTTCAGTTCTAAGAGACTGGTACAGAGTTGCAGGCTGCACATACTGTATGAGCTCTGAGTATCAGAGCAAGGGTTCCCACCCACACAGGGTTTATAGCTTGCAACTTCCTACCAGTCATTTATAAATGAAGAAGCTTCTTGGAGAGGCTAAGTGTCTTCAAGAAACGCCAGCAAGTCCAGCTGCCTACGATATAGCACTTACAAGTAGTAATGATGTTCAGCACACCCAAAATGGCCGACTTCTGTGTCGATCACACTGAGCATGAATCTGTTGTAAGTCTAGTACATCAAAATTCATCTACAGAGTAGGCATGTAGAACAAATGTAATTACAGTTTGGTTTCATTTATTTGGTTTATTTCTACTTTCTTCCAACACAACTTTCTTTTGAACCAAATCAGGTCTTCATGTTTCCATGAAGTGAGTGTCTGAACCCATCAGTTTCTGGTCTGACGACTCTGGGGGCAGAGAATTTGGCCCACCTTGGCATTCTTACCCTAACCAGTCTCCCTCCTCTTGCCTAAACTTAATCAATCCAACCAACAAAGGCAAAGAATACTGTCCAATTAGAGGAAGAGTAGGGTGGCTCATGGCTTTGCTATCCTTTTAAATAGCAATTGGCTTGGGGTCAGCAGACAATATTTTGGGAGTATTGATGCAGTTAGTGGATATCCAAGCCAAAACGTCCTCTTCCATGCACCAGTAATTTCAGCAAATCTCTATGAACAGAAATGAATAAAAATAAAGATGATAAAAAGCTGAATAGCTGATTGGTTCCAAGATTGCATTTAAGCCATTTTGCTCTCAGCACAGACTTTTTACTATACTATTATTCAAACATCACTGGTCAGTGCTACTCAGTGTACAAACAGAAACCAGAACTGGTCAGTGAAGATTCTCAGTCATCCAGGTCATGGTAATCGTAAATGCTATATTGTAGGCAACTGGACTTGCTTGAGTTTCTTGAAGACATTTCACCTCTCATCCAAGAAGCTTCTTTAGTTCTAATGGGCTGGTATGGAGTCGCAGGCTTTAAACCCTGTGTGGGTAGGAACCCTAGCAGAGTCGTAGGGGTCACATGTGAGCTCTGAGTTTCAGAGTCTTTAAGATGTGAGTTGTTAGGGTCACGTGGGTCCTGGAGTGAATGGGTGTTAAGCTGTCTGGGAAGGGATCCCCAGACTGCATTGTAGGTGGGTGATGAGTGGTGTCGTAAGCCACCCTCTCTGTTTAACGTTGGTCTTTCTAGTTTGACGTAGATGGCTTCCCTAACTCCTCTTTCAAATCATCTTTCTTCTCGGGCCAAAATGTGCACATTGCTGTCCTCGAAAGAGTGTTCGTTCTCCTGTAGTAAGTGGACAGCTGAGTCTTGACCTGAGGAGCTGGCTCTCCTGTGCTGCGCCATGCGCTTGTGGAATGGTTTTGTTTACCCAGTGTATAAATCTGCGCATTCCTGGCTGCACTGAACTGCATACACTACATTGCTCTGCTTTTGTCTAGGTGTTTTGTCATTCACCCTCTATTCATCCCTCAATTCAACTTTCATTTATCAAAATGACAGAGGACCAAAGAAACAGACGGGGTTAATGATTGACTCGCTCCCTCCCAGAGAAAACTCTGCTGCTCCTTCCCTTCCTCCAGCTAGCCAATTAAAATAGTTTGAGTGTCTGGAACTAATTAGAAAGGATTCTTTTTACACACATAACCATGTTCAAACAACAACACCAGCACACTGCTTTTAAAAGTTGACTTTAATAGTTTGACCCACATCAAAGGCCTGTTTTGTGACCGTTTGTGTTCCCACACATTGACAAAGAACTTGCTTCGGGGCCCAGAGAACATTCTGCATGGAGCCAAGGGCCAGGAGGCTGAAAGGAGAGGAGACAAAGCTGGCTTGTTCAGCTCAGGGTAAGGCCAGAGGAGGTGGAGGAGGAGGAGGAGGAGGAGGTGGAGGAGGAGGAGGAGGAGGAGGAAGAAAAGTGGTAGCAGGGGAGCAAAAGGCATGGAAGGACACAGGAGGAAAGGAGATGCAAAGGAAAAGAGGAGGAACTGGAGGAAGCAAGGAAGGATGGAAAAGGGGAGGGGAAAATGAGAGAAGGGGGTGGATGAAGGGAAGAGGAGAGGAGGGGGCCCAGTTTCCATCTCTCACCACAGGAAATCTGTATGTGGTTTAAATGCAAGCCGGAGTCTCTTTTCGCAGTGAATGTGTGAGGAACATACAGCAGCATGTTCAGCCGGTGAGTCAAACTTTATTTTTCTCTAATGGTTTCAGCAAGTATGAACATAAGGACTTAAAGATGAAACTAGTTTTTGAAAAGACTTTTCAAGGATCAAGTTTATTGGTTCTCAGGAATGAAATAAGAGAAAGCAGCCTGTAGACAGCACTCAGTGACGTTTGTTGTTTTTCTTGTGAGAGAAAAAGATTTGATGGTGAGTCAACTATGCAGAGCTGAAAGTTTTCCACCAGGAGAAAAAAACTGAATGAAACTCAAAATTAGAGAAGTACGGATTCCAGAGAAAAACGTCTGCTGTAGCCGTGGGATACCCAGTAAAAGAGAAGAGATTATGTCTGCACTGAAACAGACTGTAAAACAACTAAGGGAAAGCTGCAGTCTTTGCACTCCTCACATCTTAGTTTTATGTTATTAACTGGTGCAGTTTTTTAGGTCTCATATCAAAATAAGGATCAGGTCTACTGGTTGCAAAAGTTCCATAGCTAATTATTATTTAGAAGGGTTTTTAGGATTTCTCATCAACACTTTGTGAATTGTCCTAACAAGATCCTTTCAAAGAAAGATGGAAGATGAGAGAGGTAAATAAAAGAAAAATGGTGAACAAAAGCAGCAGCACCAGGTGTGACAGTCAGAGCTGACAGTGAGAGGGGAGGCAGAGCAATATAAAACCTGCTGTATCGGGCTCGGTTTTAAAACTACAAGAAAGTCCTGTGAACGCACAGGTATCATGTTAAACTAGAGGACCTAAGGCATCCGCTGGTACCAGCCATGTACTGATACCTTGTCGTAAAGGGGGCCAAGTAATGTTCCAAAGTTCCATTGAATTTTGGTGAGGGAAAAAGGAATATTGCCATTTCCCAAAGTGTTGTTTAAGTATGTCTGCATACTGGGGTCCCTAAACTGTCTTGGAATTGCAAAACATTGGTTTGACTTGACTGTAGGTGTAGGGACCCCCCCACCCCACTGGGTGTGGATGATGGGCCCATTTTTTAAAAATACTGTCCCCCTGCCCGAATTTCCTAACAGCTGGCCTGACTATACCAACTCCATCTGGTGAGGAATAACTTAATCGAAGGCTCCAAAACAGCTGCTAAAGGAACCTTATGTTAAGATCGTTTTGTCAACTGTTCTCCGTCTTGGTCATATTGTTGAATTGTTCCGCAAGTTCGTGTTTTCATTTTCCTCTCCAGTGTGGAGCATCCTGCCGCAGGCTACAGGAAGATCTTTGAAACAGTGGAGGAGCTGAACGAACCTTTACCTGCTAAGATCTCAGGTAGGAAAGACAGCAGGCTACTCAACATTTTTTGGCTTACAATAAAAAGCCTCCGCTGTGCTAATGTTGCAATGATATGGCATGTACCTCAGACCACTAGGCTATCAGGATGCCCCTATTAAGCTCTTTTGTAGGATAACTTCCGCACAGGCTAATAAACTGATAAATTGATTGTGAAATATGCTTCTTGTCTTTCTGGCAGAGACTGACATTGTCTGTCAAACACTTAAGCTTGTTAAACTATTTTTTGTGACCCAGTAGATTTTATTGGCTTAAAATTTTCAGCTACACTGCATCTGCAGATTCTGTGACAGCAGAAGATAAATTATATGAAAACTGTTTTCTAGATTTTGTCAGGTGAGGTGCTGGTGCTCTATAGACAGGCCCAAAGTTTCCACTATCATAGCAATCAAAACTATGACAAAGTATGACAAAACATTCATGCAACGGCAGTGTAACTGAAGTTCCTCTTCACAGAATCTGAGGAGTCACAGATTTTGGTGGACAACTGTCAGCCTGTTAGCTTAGCTTAGCACAAAGACTGGGAACCGGGGAAACAGATATCTTGGCTCCGTCCAAACCCTCCTGTGTGGAGTTTGCATGTTTTCCCCATATCAGTATACCTTTCTCCCACAGTCCAAAGACGTGCAAGCTAGGTTCATTGGTGACTCTAAAATTGCCCATTGGTGTGAATGTGAGCGTGACTGATTGGCTGTCAGCCCTTTGGTAGTCTGGAGACCTGCCCAGGGTGTACTGGCTGGGCTAGTGCCCCAGCTGACAGTGTGTATGTGTGTGTGTTCACAGGTGTTCTACCCTCATGGCTGGGCGGCAGTCTTCTCAGGATAGGTCCAGGTCTTTTCGAGGTGGGAGATCAGCCTTACCACCACCTGTTTGATGGGCAGGCTCTCATGCACAAGTTTGACCTGAAGGACGGTCATGTGACCTACTACAGGAAGTAAGAGGCTACTACTCATTATATTACAAAGTCAGTGCATATTATTTTATAAAACACATCTTCAAACATACTCGTTTGTTGAGCTATCTGTCCATTATCTCTTTTCTCTTTTGTCTCTTTCTAAAGCACTTAAACTGTTTTGAAAAGTTCTGCGTAGTTAAGTTTTCTTGTGAAGTACTCTTTGGCATGGTTCTGGATCTAGTTTTCAGGAATTTCGTAATATTGCCATGTGTCG
This sequence comes from Epinephelus cyanopodus, assembly GCA_026686955.1. Taxonomy (NCBI): domain Eukaryota; kingdom Metazoa; phylum Chordata; class Actinopteri; order Perciformes; family Serranidae; genus Epinephelus; species Epinephelus cyanopodus. The sequence goes on along the minus strand of CM048920.1, from coordinate 32,529,136 downwards.
TTTTTTCACTGTGTGAAAAGATAAATCTGACACATGTATCCCATTGCTTACCACTTTTATTATTGTGATGCAGATCCAAATCCAAATATTTTTATGACATCTGCCTTCTGTGTGCAGAGATCTTGGCAGTTCTGTGCAGCTGTGGAAAAGAGCTTACAGTAAATTCATCCGAACTGGAATGTTGCAATGGAAGACACAAAAACAATACTCAGCTGCAGACCACAAAAATCCTTCCTCCAACTTCCTTTGAAAAGACGTTTTGTCTACTGAGCAGAATCAGTATTAGGTTTTATGACTATGTGACTTTATTGTTCTCTGACACATGATGTGTGTAATCTCTCTGCTCAGGTTCATCAGGACGGATTCCTATGTGCGTGCCATGACAGAGAACAGAATAGTCATCACAGAGTTTGGCACAGCAGTGTACCCAGACCCCTGCAAAAATATCTTCTCCAGGTAACCCACAAACCCAAATACTGTAGGTGCCAAAAGTGGACCTGTTTGGCTCATTTTAAGGATCAAGCTTATTTATGATCCTTTCAGGGGAGAAACAACACCCACAAACAAGATTATGTGTTTTCCAGACATTAGCGTGTAACTACATGTAGCTGCGTAGGTCACCAATTGTTGAAGTATTGAAAGTAAAATGCTTTCCTATTCTTAGTTGGTCAACAGTCCCATTTTGCACTTCATAATGTGCCATACAATTTCAGTGGGAGAAAAGTCTGAAATGCAGGCAGGCCAGTCTAGTACCCACACTCTTTTACTACAGAGCCACACTGCTGAAAAAAGTTCGTAATGTGGTCTGGTATTTTCTCGCTGGACAAAGCAGGGATGTCCCTGAAAAAGAAATTGCCTTGATGGCAGCATTTGTCGCTCCAAAACCTGTACGCACCTTTACGCACACACTAACACACCCTTATACCATCACAGATGCTGGCTTTGAACTTTGAACAGACACCAATGACGACCCATGTTTACCAACAATGGTTTTCCGGGTACTCCGGCTTCCTCCCACAGTCCAAAGACATGCAGGTTGGGGATAGGTTAATTGGTGACTCTAACTTGTGTTAGCCTTGCGATAGTCTGGCGACCTGTTCAGAGTGTACCCTGCCTCTCGCCCAATGTCAGCTGGGAAAGGCTCCACCCCCACCCCTGCGACCCTTTTGTATACAGTCTGTGTATTGATGTATTCCAGATTTCAGCTCCCTGAGTTATTTATGTGTTGTTGTGTACATATAATAATATCCAGTGCTGCACAGTATGAAGGATTATTTTTACACTGTATTAATCACATGTATTACACTCACATCAACTGACCATCAGCTTTCCTTGTTTTTGTATAGATTCTTTACCTACTTCAAAGGCATTGAGATAACTGATAACTGCAATGTCAACATCTATCCAATCGGTGAAGACTTCTACGCCGTCACAGAGACCAATTATATCACTAAGGTTGATCCTGATTCACTGGAGACTTTAAAGAAGGTGAGAGGTGATTTGTTCACTGTTACCATTTCAGTTAGAAGACAAGTGGGTTTTTTGTGTTCCAGCCATTTTCGTATTACCTCAGCAATTGTGTATTTATGTTGTTGTTCTGTGTGCATGTATTTATATTAGGTGGACCTGTGTCAGTACCTCTCAGTCAATGGGCTGACTGCCCACCCCCACACTGATGCAGATGGTACAATCTATAACATCGGCAACTGCTTTGGCAAGAACATGAGTCTGGCTTATAACATCGTCAAGATCCCACCAGCTCAGGAAGGTGGGTTTTGTTACAAATTTAAACGGACTAAGTATCAGAGAGTGATATTTGATTTTTCTATTATAAACTGAACTAAGTTGGAGTGAATCACATGCATACACTCATACAATATCAACATCACACACTGTCACTGTGCGTTTCCAGACAAGTCAGATTCCTTACAGAAATCCCAGGTTGTGGTTCAACTACCCAGCAGTGAGAGGTTAAAACCCTCCTATGTACACAGGTACAGTTCTTTCATTTCATTTCAGCACAATTCAATTAATTAAACAGAATAAGCTTTGCATCTCAACCTGTTTTTTCCAAATCAACCAAAGAAACTCACCGTTTATTTCTACTCCTCAAGAAATTGCTACAGCTGCTTATTCATCTGTGTCTGTTTATCTGTCTGCTTGTCCATCTATAGTTTTGGTATGACAGACAACCATTTTGTGTTCGTGGAGCAGCCAGTCAAGATCAACCTACTCAAGTTCCTGTCGGCTTGGAGCATCAGAGGGGCCACATACATGGACTGCTTCGAATCCAACGACAGCATGGGGGTAGGCCAGGGCTGGAGGGTGATTGGTAGTTGGCATGTTAGTATAATGGATGGACTTCAAACCCCAGAAACCTCTGGACCAGTACCTCTCAATGAAGTGACTGCTGACAGCAATCACTTCAGCAATCAAATACAACCATAAAGAGATGCAAAACGAGTAACAAAAGATGCGAAATCACTCAAAACACACACCCACCTTCAAAAAAAGAAGCAAAACATGCACATAGAGATGCAAAATGACCATAAAGAGGTGCAAAAGGCTCAAAGACAAAAAAAATGACCACAAAGACACACAAGATGATCACATAGGGGTGCAAAACAACTACCAGGAGACAGAAAATGACAACAAAGAAAAACTAAACAACCACAAACCACACACAGATGATCACAAAGAATTACTATCGCAGAAAAATGCAACTGTTTTGCATTTCTGTCAGTCTGGGTGTTGTAGGGTGGATGGGGGTCTTTTACATGTCTGTGTCCTGGAGCAAGGGTGTAGTTTTGGTTTCTTCTTTGCATCATTTTATGGAGTAAATGTCTTTAATGTTGTCAAAATATAACTGTTTTTATTGGGGAGGGAAAATGCACATGGGTCTAAATGAGGGGGACATGACCCCTGCACTTGCTACAAAATATACACAACATCCAGGACCCCATTGTTTTATAATATATATGTAAATGTATGTATATGTCTATTTTGAGTTGCAAATAGCATCTATATTGATATAATTTCATATTACAATAATTAAAGTTCTTTGTTTGGCATTTATTTATTATGCTGATTACTATAAACAGTCTGATTCAGAAATGTATACTTTAAATTAGTCTTAATACATTGTTATTCATTTCACAAATGCGCCCCCCTCTTTGCACCTAGACATGGTTCCACGTGGCCACTAAGGACCCAGCCGAGTATTTGAGCAGCCACAAGTTCAGAACGTCAGCTTTCAACATCTTTCACCACATTAACACCTATGAGGAGCAGGGTTTCATCGTGGTCGACCTCTGCACGTGGAAAGGGTGAGTGTGTGTCTGTGTGAGTGTTTTATGAACAGTGTAACTGTCTCATCCTGACATCTCTCTCTGTTTTCCTGCAGCCATGACTTTGTGTATAACTACCTGTACCTGGCCAACATAAGAGAGGAGTGGGAGGAAGTGAAGAAAGCAGCGATGAGAGCTCCACAGCCCGAGGTCAGACGATACGTTCTGCCACTGGATATACACAGGGTGAGTGCGCACACACACATATACACACACTGCAAGTTGGTAATGTCAACACTTTTGTATTTATTGGGTGAATGGCATCCTTTTATAAAGTTTTATTTTGAAATGTTTGTGTTGGAGGTCTTGAAGACATCATACTTGCTTACATACAGAAGAGCGCTTCACACATCTGTTTCATAACAGGTGCGTAAGAGAGAGACAAGCAGGACAAAATCTGCAGACAAACGCCCACGTGCTGTCTAACTTGCAAAAAACATGAATTTACTGCAGCGTTTCAATACTAGACCTCCATCCGGCAAATACTTTTGTGACAGTGAGAAGCCAGCTTAGGAAGGGTGTGGCTGTAAGACTGCAAGCAATCACATTCCCCAAAATGCAATAGTAAGGCATAAATGCCAAACATCAACTTAAGATGTGACAGTCTACAATATCATGTAGCTATAGAAGCAAAACACTTTGTACAGTGACAACAATAAATTGCCCACAAAAGCCATAAAGGCTAAACTGCATTCTCATTGCCGAAACTTGCAGGTAACATTTGTAGATGAACCTGTATGAATACATTTACATGGCAAGTGAAAAATCTGCATCCATAAAAAAAAAAAACCTTCATAATAAAAACAAGACTTCACGAAATCCCAATGGACAAAAACATTCATGTATACATAACAGTAATCAGTTCAACCTCTAGCCTATAAAGACTGCATACATTAAATTGAGTAGGTCCCAATTAAAAGATCCTACTGGCCCCATGAACCTAACACAGTATATATAAAACTCAACACCAAAAGTATTAAAGCTCAACAAAATTAAATATAATTCAGACACCAAGGCCTCAAAAAAAAAAATCTTGCAATATCAGTCAATATATACATATATAAATGAACACACTCAACAGGTCACATTGGTCTCCAGGACTGTCTGGAGGTAGACAAGAAACCCATAGATTACAATAAAACTTCAATTAAAAGCCTAGTCCCAATAAATGCCCAGACCCTTTGACTAGCCCAGTGTGGCGACACATTTTGACAAATAGACGCCTGTCTCAATTAGACGCCTGGTCTGGTTGCCAAGCAGTTCAGTTTTATAGCAGCAAACAGATTGTTGGCTTCTCACTTGAGGTAACATTAGTTAGCTGCTTTGATTGCACATACAAATATAAATGTTTGAACTTGATTCTACACATTGTTAGTTTGGTTAGATTCTCCGCAATTCAATCGTCCATTTCATCCATCCATCCATCCATTTTCTAACCGCTAATCCTCTTGAGGGTCGCGGGGGGGCTGGAGCCTATCCCAGCTGACATCGGGCGAGAGGCAGGGTACACCCTGGACAGGTTGCCAGACTATTGCAGGGCTGACACATAGAGACAGACAACCATTCATACTCACATTCACACCTACGGGCAATTTAGAGTTATCAATGAACCTATCTGCAACCTGCATGTGTTTGGACTGTGGGAGGAAGCTGGAGTACCCGGAAAGAACCCACGCTGATACATGCAAACTCTGCACAGAAGGTCTCCCACACCTGGGATCAAATCAGGAACCCTCTTGCTGTAAGGCAACAGTGCTAACCACCACATCACCGTGCCGCCCTCGTCCAGTTAATTAAATTACAGTATGAGCACCAAAAGTTGTGTCCCCCTGCCTCTGAAGCAGTCATATAGTCAGAATGTGTGTCCTTCCATGATTACCCGGAAAGTTAGTTATATTCCTTCATATTCCAACATACAAATCAAAAGGTTTTTCATAAAAATAAATCCTAGTTTTGCTTTTACAGGATAAAGTGGTGTTGTGTCGGTATGCCAGGTGCTGTAATCTTCGGGTGTCACAAAACAAGTGTTGTGACTCTCTCTCTCTCTGATGCACTGTCTCTCAAAACTAGACCAAATAAATTACTCAAAATTGATATATTATTGGAAGCCTAATTTTTATACAATATTCATACTGGTTTGAAAAAGTCTGTGTTCAGTGGTTTAGCAAATAATAGCCCAGGCTAGTAATTGAAGTGTAATGGTATTGTAATGACACACTAAAGCTAGAGCTATGTGTCTCTGGCTAAAAAACAGCATCCTCAAAATTTAGTCCCATCAGCTGTACTATACTCTGTATTTTGGTCACGCAGTGTCCCCAACACAAACCTTAGGTGGAAATAATTTAGTAAGAACCTGCTGATTAAAAAAGCTAACTTGTCGTTACTGTGACTGTTTAATCAGCAATGACTCAGCTCCACTTTGGGCTTGAGAAGCAGCTGATCCTGGATCAGTATTTCACTCATCAGACTTTTTGTACAAACCTCACTTTTTTACACTGGTGTATAAAATATGCCCCAGTCTACAGTGTGTGTGTGTGTGTGTGTGTGTGTGTGTGTGTGTGTGTGTGTGTGTGTGTGCATCCATGTATGTGCTTGTGTGTTTTCAGGAAGAGCAGGGGAAGAATCTGGTGTCTCTGCCCTACACTACAGCAACCGCTGTTCTTCGTAGCGATGGCACCATCTGGCTGGAACCTGAAGTCCTCCTGTCGGGACCAAGACAGGGTAACACACCAACACACACACACACACACACACACACACTGACTTACCTTCATTTCCGGGAGACTTACCCAATCCATAACTGTAACCCCTACTTGCCTATAGCTAACCTTAACCGAAGACTTAACCCTAAAATGTAATGATTTACATTATGGGGACTTATGTTTTGTCCCTAGTTCAAATAAACACAAGAAGATTGTGTTCTAGAGAAAGGATCAGCGCTCAGTGAATCACCTCCTAAGCCCTCTGATAAGCTATTATAGCAAGGCTTAACTATACAGACCAGTGAGCAGTGATAACTAACATGTCTTTGGGGTCATCAGGTGGGAGCCTCCTTTCACCAGTGTTTCATCTAGTTGGTCCCACGACACCTCCAGGAGGCTAGACAGTGATCTCTGGGGTCACACTCCCTTAATGCCAGGTCTCACTGCACCCCACACCGACCCAACAACCTCCTTTACCTTACTTACACATGGCTTTGTCAGCCCAAACAGCACTGCCACCTTCAACAAACCCAGGCTCCGTACATGCGAGCTCCAGGTAGTGACTGTGCCAATATTACCTTTCCTGCCACATTCACCATACCATATATCACATGCTACACATCATAACTCCAATGTAAGCTAAAGTTAAGGGGGAAACAATTAACTCACAGAATCAGCAAACACACTCACCTTGCAGCATGGTCTCAAAAGTAGAAAGTGGTTTCTGGCACAACTTCACCGATGTACAAGGTGCATGGAGAGTGAGGAAACACTGGAAAATGTCACAAGAGCTCCAGCAACACTTGTGTACTTTGTTTTGTGTATTTTAATGGCCACTTCCACACATTATACAATTATTATTCAAAAAGTAACACTTGCTGTCTCTCTCTCAGCCTTTGAGTTTCCACAGATTAACTACTCTCTGTGTCGCGGGCAGAAGTATTCCTTCGCTTACGGTCTGGGACTCAACCACTTCATCCCTGACAGGGTAAGGAGTGTTTTTATCACTCACAAGTGACTGACTGGCTGACGAAAACAGTGTTGGCGATATCCCCAGCCTTAAGTTATCCAGAAAGTGATGCAGATGTTGTGGTTGATGAAGTTTGTTTATTGTTGACTTGCTGTAGATAGTCAAGCTGAATGTACAGACCAAAGAGACCTGGGTGTGGCAGGAGGAAGACTGTTACCCATCAGAGCCGCTGTTTGTGCCAACACCTGGAGGCACAGAGGAGGACGACGGTAGAACACACACTTTATTACACTGACAGGCGCATGCTCACACACACACACACACACACACACACACGCACACACACACATACACACACACACACACACACAGCCTGCCTACCAAAACAAACCACAGAGAAGTTTCGATTACAACACATACAGAGTTAATATGACGTTATTTGCCCTTACTCCATTATATCTTTAAAATCAAATAGCTTGTTTATATTAATGCTCTGAAAGTAACATAAAAAACCTTTAATTTAATTTATTTATTTAACCTCTGCCCTGAATGTAGCATGTATGACATCAAATCCTATTTGGAGAGGTCATGTCACATGGGAAGAGAACATTAGCACTGAGATATTGAACCAAAGATCTGTATGGCAGATACAAACACAAAAAGAGGTCGAAAAATGAAACATCAAAAAGCTAACTTCTCATCTGTATAAACCTAAATCAAACTCACACTCAGATTAACTTTAATCTCTACCTAATCCTAATCACATCTATGATGAACACACACACATTTTCACCTCCTCTGTCTCGGTGTTGCAGGTGTGCTGCTGAGCATCGTGGTGAAGCCGGGTGCAGAGAGACCAGGCTTCCTGCTGGTGCTGGATGCCATGAAACTGACGGAGCTGGCCAGGGCTGAGGTCAACACCATCATCCCTGTGACTCTCCATGGCATGTACAAACCATGACCTTGAACTTCATCCTCACAAAGCCTACACACGTTACAATACACCATCTTTACACCCTGCCGGCAACAGAAATCAGAAATGGACTCCAGAGAGAAGTTTATTTTTGCTAAGCTGCTGCTGAAGTTGAGATTTTAAACTCGTCAAATAACATGTTATTAATGTTATTTCCATTTCTCCTTGGGTTCAAACTTACTGCTCCTGAGTTAGCTTGGAGCCAGCAGTGTCTGTTGGTTGTAATGTAGAAGTGCTAACTGCTTCTTCTTTCATGAAGACGACCATACAGTGTCTTGAAGCTGATGGAGAACAGTGTCTGTGTACAGAGAAATTACCTGTGGCATGGCCTTACTTTGCTTTTGTTAAAACACCTTGGCAAAAACATTCATATTTACTGCATTGTCAATGTTTTATATCATAATTAGGATGGCACCTTCATATTTGTGAAATCATCCTTGTAAAGCATTGAATACAAACACAATATTTTTGCAACAGAATTTTAAAAAAATCTGTCTACTTTTTATTCTTATATACAAATAAAACAATTTACCAAAATGATCATTTTACATTTTGTAATTACATTCATGGTCACAGTGCAAATGTTTTGACATTTATTGTAAAAAATATAATGACTTCTGTGAGGAAATATTCTGCCATATATTATGATCCAAACAAACTGAAATAAAAAAAATCATGCAAAAATGAGACAAACATTAAATGATCCCACAGGTCTATACAGCAGATATAAGGCTGAAATGTTTATTATCTACTATTAACTGTTCTTAATGTGATAATACCATGTCAGTGCTGTGCTTAGAGCCTCCTGTGCTGCCCTCAAGTGGCCAAACATATATGCTTATGCAGGTTTAAGGAGGTAATAATAACATTTTATAGGACCTTTAAGGGTTTCCCCCATGTCAAGACGGAAAAAAAAAACCCGCTTTGGTTCATTTGAAGGAAGGGCAATAAAATCATCTTTGTATCTGTTGTAAATACTTCTAGACAGTCTCCATGCCGACACCTTTGCATTCAGTATGTGCAATAATTGTAGTCGATTTGTGTTATTGAAAGTATGAAGACAAAACTTTCACAGATATGACTTCTATTACATAACATTAGTAATAAAACATTAATGAAAGTAACCTCCTGAAATGAAAAGTCAGCAGTTTAATCTCAGAGATGGACGTATGTTCGTCATCAAGAGGACATGAGGAGGAGAGGAATGAAAGCTTCTATGTACGTAAAAGTGCTGAGTGCAGTTTCTCTGTGGGAAGCTCATACTGCCGCTGTTTGATGATGTCCAAGCAGGCCTTGAGAACCTGCACACATGTAAAGATTTACATTAAAAGACGTCATAATAAGAAAAAAAACTAAAGTTGGCAATCTTTTTTACCTTCCTGGTGTCCTGAGGCAGAATGACGCCATCGTCCCACAGCCAGCCGGAGGAGAAGAAAGCGGAGCTCTCCTCCTCCAGTTGCTTATTTAACTTGTCCTCCTGGTTCTTCTTCTCTTCCTCTTCATGCTCACTGTCAGGGGGAAGCAGAGAGTCGGCGTGACCCGGAGCCGTCATTGACACTCTGGCGTTGGGCCACAGGAACAGGAAATTAGGGTCAAATGCCCGCCCACACTAGAGACAAATGGGAAACAAGGTTTTAATTATTGTGGGATAAACCCTGTATTCTAAATCCTACATGGGTTAAATGTATGATTCCTGCAGTATAGTATGTATATATAGTTTTTCTGTAGCACTTAGCTGTTTGTTGTTGCAACCTAAAAAACCCAGAAGTTTCTATGCACATTTTGATTTTGATTTTTTTTTTCCCTAGTGGAGTACTTGTTTAAAGAATCAGGATTGAGTGTTACTAAAGAAAGACTGCGAAATGAACAAGCACAAAACAAAAGAAAAAACAGCTTAAATATCTGAGGTGTGACAGATGCAGTTTCTTAGAAAGATGGTCCGCTGTGTATTATCCGATAACTTGAGGTATGTTTATGGAGACTCTCACCATGTCAGCACCATGGCAACCACCAAACACCACAGTGATTTTGGGGACTGAGGCACACGCTACTGCTGACATCATTGAACCCTGAGCCTTCAGACGGTTACTGTTCATCTCTGCCTGAAGAGAGAGACACAAACAGAAAATACTGATCTGACAGAAAATATTTACCGTAAAACTTCAATTAAAAGCCTAGTCCCAATTATACGCCCAGTCCCTTTTAAAAGCCCGGTGTGGCCCCACATTTTGACAAATGAACGGCTGTCTCAATTAGACACCTGGTCTGGTTGCGAAGCAGTTCATTTTTTTTAATAGAAGTTCTTCAGATGTATAAAACCAGGTTGTTGGCTACCTCAAATTATGCGTCCATTCCTCGATTACCCTGCACGTTGTTCATATTCCTTTAGTCCATACTGATCAAAAGAATCAAAAAAGATTTTTCATAAAAAAATATCCAAATTGTGAGTACTGATTTAACAGGATAAAGTGCTGTCATGTCAGTATGCTGGGTGCCGCAACTCTCTCTTTCTCTTCAATGCACCATCTGCCAGAGCTTGATCAAATGAATAATTCATAATTGATATATTATTTGAAGCCTATTTTTTATACAAGTAATATTCATACTGGTATAAATAAACAATTTGCTTGTATGCAACCAAACAGTTTTGTGTGAAAGGAATTAAGGGCCTGTCCCAAATATAGGCCCGTTGATTTCAGTGATTTAAGCAAATAATAGCCTGGGTTATTAACTGAAGTTTTATGGGTAACTCACTTGACCTGCCAGGGGTGCTTTTTATGAATAAATACTACTGTAAATAAAAACTACCACTGGGAGTGAATACCTGTGCTGTGGAGAGTGTCAGAGCTGCTGTGGGTGCTGTGTTCTGAAGGAAGATGAGGGGAATGTTTCTCTGGTCACACAACTGGACAAAATGACTTCCTTTCAGTGCAGCTTGGTACGACAGCTCTCCGTTGTTGGCTACTATTCCCACCAGGTGGCTAACAGGGTACATACAAAGAAAAAAAAAATTTGATCAGCACAACACATAAACAATGTGAAAACAATGCTCAGACAAGTCACAAGTCACTGATATTAAAGTCAAAATCGATTTTGATTTGGAGTCGAGTCTAAAGTCATCAGAATTGTGACTCAAGTCCAAGTCATATGACTTGAGTCCTAATTTCTGATCGTTATATGGATACTGGTATGATGGGGGGGATGTGTATGAGGGTGGGTATTGATGCCCTCCTGTAAGATTCCGAGAGGGGGGAGGCTCCTCACAAGTGGCAGAGTGGTTATGGGTGTCAAACCAATTGTAAAAAGTATTAGTATATTGGTATTTGCAAAGGTGTAGTGGTGTGGAATGGCTTTATGTCAGTTCACAACTGGTCAGGGTTTTTACTTAATTGAAAGCTCTGTCCATCTCAGTTTTTTATTTATAAGACAAAATCCTGTTTGTTTAATCTGTGTCTTCATGTAAGAAATCCTGCATCACATGTCCAAAAGCATGTGTGTGTGTTTGAATCTTCTACCCATGTTATCGTCGCAAAGCCGGTGATGAGTGTAGTTCCATAACGCAATTTAAACTCCTGAAAGCGGCTCCCGTCTGTCAGTCGACTGACTACCTGGACAGACAGACAGAAACAACTGACAACATGTTAATACTAGATCAGTGACAATGAAAGTTACATTTATAGGAGATATAGAATTGGCATGAAGTTTTAAGTGTTACTGTTAGCCACAGTAACTGCTCATGTTAGGTGTTTGTGCATGCGTACTGTACCATCTTAACATCCAGGCTGTGGTTATAACTTTTGGGAGCCAGCCCCAGTAGCTCCTCTGAACTGTACAGTGGCTCCTCCTCTGCTTTCCTCTTCCCCGTCTTCTCCTCATCCTCATCCTCTTCCTCAGGCAGTTGGAAGTTGAGGGTGGATATGATGTTTCTGGTGTCATGGTACGCCTGTTTTTCATCCCAGGCAAAATGGTCCACACAGCCACTCACCCTGAAACCAGACGATGGATTGACAGACTTGATGATGTGAACTTATTTCTTTAATAACTGCACATTTGGGGTTGGTTTATGGACCTACTCAGCATGAAGTGTGGCTCCTCCCAGGTTTTCTGGTGTGACCTCCTCTCCAGTGGCGGCCTTGACAAGTGGCGGTCCGCCCAGGAATATAGTCCCTATCCGGTGCACCATCACTGTCTCTTCTGCCATTGTGGGGACGTAAGCTCCACCCGCCGTGCACGACCCGCAAACCGACACCTTTAGAGTGAGAACTGTCTGAACCGTTAAAGTAAAATCGGAATCTGAGCTGCAACTTGATCACAAATCTAGTGTTTCTTATCCATCTAGACGTCAGCTTTTACACATACTCTCCTGTTCACTCCTGTTTGTTCTCCCGAAATAGGGAGTGAATAAATTCCCATGTTATGTTTTTATAGCTTTTAATCACTTATACATGACTTTATTTTTAAAACACTAAAAAAACATTTGCACTTAATAACTTGCAGTTTTTTAGATCAATTAGGACGGCAGTTCCCAAACTCGGGGTCGGGTCACCGTAGAGGTCCCAGGAAAAATTAAACGCGTCCGTTGCACAATAAAATGGTATACAAGAAAGATTACAATCTGGAAATCACTCTTTGGTTAAACTGCTCAAAACTCATAATAAATGTATTTGAAGGCGCCTTTCTTGACACTCAAGGACACCGTACAGATACACAAAATGACATTAAAAAGACATTAAAAAAAAAAAAAGGTAGAAGTGACAGAGCAATTGGCATCAGATGGAATGGCAATTTTAAACATATGTGTTTTGAGTTGTGATTTGAAATGGGGGAATGAATCGATGTTTCTGAGTTGGGGTGGTAATGAATTCCAGAGATGGGGAGCAGAGCAACTGAATGCACTGCTCCCCATGGTAGTGGGGTAATGGCTCTTGCCTAGGGAGCCCAGAGTGTCTTGAAACAACCTTGCCTGGGTAGACACTGTTGATTAAGGCATCAGGTTGGGAACCACTGAATTAGCACATCTGATGCATCCCGAACTGCATAACAGAGAAAACTTTCTCAAGCCCTCCCTACTTGTTTACCTGTGGGATCTTCATGGCAGACATGATGGCTTCATTATAGAATGACCTTCCTCCATGATTCTTATCAGGAAAGATGTCTGACTGGATAATTACACACACAGAGACACAAGCTCGACTTTAAAATGGAAGTCAGTATGATTCAACACATTTTAACACTTATGATGGCAGATGCGTGTGTGTGTGTGTGTGTGTGTGTTTACCTGCAGTGGCAGAACAGCTCCTCCAGAGTCGACCAGGTAAACACAAGGCAGGCGATTTTGAATTGCTACTTCCTGAGCCCGTAGTTGCTTCTTCACTGTGATTGGATAGGCCGTGCCACCTTTCACTGTGGCATCATTAGCAATAAACACACACCACAGGCCGTTACCTGCCAATGCCTGGAGGCATACACACACATAAAGATAAATACACAAAAACATAAACTAGCTAATGGTTGGTAAAGTAGCTGCTAAATGTAAACATCATTTCAATAAACATCATTTCAATAAACATCAAAGAGGAAAGCAGTGCATTTGCCAAATTTTGTGTTGTACTTACAGGTGCTTTCATACCTAACCTGTTTGGTTCTGTTCAAAGGAACCCTAGTCATTAAGTTAAACAAAGTAAATCAGAAGCACTCGTCTGCAGTCCATTCAAACGAACATTGTGATAGTGAAGGTCTCTTTTCCTTATTTGTCAGAACCAAAAGTAAAGGCCTGCGATAAGTGGTGTCTGACCAGTCAGGCAGCCGGCTGAAGGAATGTCCCCGTACGGCAGACCCAGACCAGCAAATGGTGACAGCTCGAGGAAGTCCTCATCATCCAGCAGGAGGCGCAGCCGATCCCTGACCAACAACTTCTTGTTTCTCTGAGTGTGTCTGGCGATGCTCTTTTCCCCTCCACCTTTTCTCACCTTTTCACTCAATTCTATGAATCTTACAGAGAGAGAGGGAAGAGGGATGCACTGAATTAAGTGTCAAACAGGGCGTTGACTGGAAAACAGTCACAGGTTTATTCAGCTTTGCCTGAGTTTAAAGTTTTAAAATGGTAAAAAAAATAAAATAAAAAAAATAAAAAGTAAAGAAAATCATAAGCAAAGTTGAGATTAATCATTAAACTTGTGTGTTTCATTCACTCTATAAGCTATTATGGAAAATGAATAAATGTAATACATGACATATTTGTCTTTTCTTTCTTCACAATTTATTTGGATTTCAGTTTCAGTTTTATTTTTTATTTTGACAAATGTAATCCAGTTGATTTACACAATTACAGTTATCTTTTTGTTGCTACCAGGTGAGACTGAAGCAACGCTTGTGGAAGATGTGTAGCTTCACATTATGCCTAAATAACAATATATTTTCATACAGATATAAAGAGACAAGCATGGCTTTATAGAAAGTTAATACAAGTTGAAAGTTAATAAAAGTTCATAAAAACAGCATTATTTATGATAATGTTTTTTAATGATATAAATCAGTCAATTAGCTGTTGGATAAAAACATCAGAAAACATTTTTTTTTCACAATTTCCTTAAGGCCGGGGTTATGTTTCGTCTGACTAAGAGATAGAAATTCAATTTGCTATAAATGAGAAAAACTAGCAAATTCTTACATTTGAGAATCTGGATGCATCTAATATTACGCTTTTTTTTTTGGAATGACTTCATAAATGAACTGATTATTTAGTTATCATTATTAATGACTGTCGCAGCTTGAAACCATGATTATTCTCTCTGCCTGGCTGACCTAAGTTTACCTCTTCGTCACCAAAACACTATACTGATTCTGAAAAGTATTACAAAATCAAGGAGCAGTGGTAGATCTTTTATACAAATAGTGCAGTAGGGAAAATTCAATTTAGCAGATTTAATCAGAGCTGAACAGAACCTACTTCTCATGGCAGGCATTGCTGTTTCGGAGGTTGGCTTCATATATGTGTTGGTGGATGGGCAGGAGGGGCTGCTGCAGCACTGGGAAGGCACTGTGCAGAGCTCTCCTCCTCCTGGCTGCAGAGCTCATACAGCGGACTGAACACTGCCAACGCCGCTCAGCCAGCCTGCAACACAAGATTCATAAATAAAGGAAGAATCCACTGTTAGTCAGTAGTGCTGAAACAAGGTATGAAGGAGAAGAGCTGTGCGCACACCTAAAGACTGTATTAGGTAGCAGGTGCAGGACAAACAGGTGAAATCAAAAAAGAAGGAACGTGTCCACACACTGATCGAACCTGTCCCTGCCCAGTCGTTTGGAATAGATATGATGTCTTTTGATTATTTATTCTCATGACTTACCGCTGTTTTTATTCTAGTATTCTAGTTTTTGTGTAATTTCTTATATTCACTGTTGTCTTTTATCTATACTGATATTGTAATATTCCTTGTTTATCAATTGATATTTAATATTGTTGTCTTCTTCTTATAATTGCTAATTGCTGCACTGATTTTCTACCTGGTGACGTCACAGACGCGCCGGCCTACATGTGTTTCTCCTTAAAGTGCTGTCACCCATTTGCCTGATGAAGACCTGATAGGGTCGAAAGCTCGCAGCTTTTAGCCAAATAAAAGCAGGAGCTTAAACTCAGTGTGCGGACACTTACGTACAGGTATGAGACACCTAAATTTCATGTTCATTAAAACTCTGTCAAGATACTTTTTAATCAAATGTAAGACTGATTCATAGACAAAACATCTGTTTCTCATTCAAGCATTGCAGTTACATAGGCTTTATGTAGGAATATGGTTTTTAGGGTAAGTGAGGCTAATGTACTTTTTGTAAACAAGTATATGCAAGTATAAAGTAAAAAGACTTTAGGTTTTAAAGTTTGTAACATCAGAAATGTGGATTTTCACAAGAAGAGCTTGACTCATTTTGACTGAAATAAATCAAAAGGTGGATTAAAAAAAGATCAAATATTTATGGCACCTCACAAATTCAAATTTAAGACTATTTATTGACCTTTAATGATTAATAGGCCTACTTATAGTGGCAGGACCCACAGAGAACTTGATGAAAGTATAAGGTCTCAAGTAAAACAAGTAAGACATTATAAACTTGTCATAATTAAGAAAAGAACAGTCAAAACGATGGCTCTGTTCTATTTAAGTGTCCTCCAATAACCTGACAGTGTGACAATGAGTCAGCACGCAAAATAAACTATCCTGACACTGAAGCAAACTCACAGCCATCTTTTTTTTTTTTTTATTACACCTGTCCTTTGCCCATGTGTGACATATCAAAATGTCCCTGTCTTGTTTATCTCATGGCGCCAGAATGTGCTGCAATGCGCCAGTAAACAAAAGACAGGTAAGAAGAAGAGAGCAAATTAGTAAACATTGGATTTTTAAGATGAATGAAACGCATTTAACCTGTTATATATTAAAACACGGAAATGTCTGCTTCAAATTAAATACATGTATTTATGACGGGAAGCAGGTGAGTAGGTTTACGGAGTTTACCTCAACATGCAGCGATACATGTTTGCAGTGACGTTACTATTGACACAACTGCTATAGAAGTTAGTCCCAAGTTGACACACTGGCTGCGGCTGTTTCAATCCAGCAGCTTTGGTTTGTTCTCCGTTTACACTGTCGGTCTGGAGGCGGATATACGTGTTACCGCCACCTACTGGAGTGGAGTGTAGAGCTCGTCTACATCTGTTAGTACTAATATATGAGGGGGAAACAAAGTACTCAGCTCATTTTATTCAAGTAAAAGTACTAATACAAACCTGTAAGTCCTGTATTTAGCTACTCACTGTAGAAATGTCCCAATGTGGAGATGTCTCATTAGGATTTTACTGGTGTAGTTGATTGAGGTGGATCTTTTTTTTGTTGTTGTTTTCATTTTGTATCAGACTTTTTTTCTCCACTGATTGTTTGGTTTGTAAAAATTCAGAAAATTATGAAAATGCAGCCATCATCACAATTTCCCAGTGCCCAAGATTCACAAAAAAAAAGGCCGGAATTGAGCCTGCGGCACAGCCAGAGCACAGCCTCTTATATATTGGGCGCATAGTCTACCCACTGAGCCACAGAGAAAAACTTTTTACTCTACTGCATTTATTTGACCGCTTTATCTTACATTATAAGTTAAGATTCTTACAAAACTTACAAAAAGGTTATTGTTGTAAATGTAATCACCAAATATCTTAGTCAACAATGGATGTAATGATTAGTTTCTTTATCAATTAGCAATTAACAAAACAAAACAAACAAACAAAAAATGGCAGATGTTTTCAGACAGTGAAAGTGTCATAATTTCAGTTCATTTCAAATTTTTTGCCTCAATATACATTTTGGATTATTTCAGGGATCTAAAGATTTAAGCTGGTGAATGGGATAAAGTTTTAAACTAGTAGATATCGCCATGAAACTTCCCCAGTGGATTATTTAATTAACATCATTTATTTTTATATTACAAGTTTTCTATTATGTTTAAATATGCAAAGGAGGCATTATGTAATTAAATATGTGCTGATTTGTGGACATTTCCAAAACAAAAATCTAAACACTGTATAAAGCCAGGTTCAACATTTTGTTTCACTTTGTTGTCATACTAGAGTCAAAGGTTTTTACAGAGGGAATCATGGAGATCGTATTTCATCATTCCACACATACGAAAATAGTGTCAACAGCCATATTTTGAAAAAAACAAAAAAACAAAAAACAATTCAACATCTTTTTAGGAATAAGACTGAATTTTTGGCTAAGAATTATTTTTTTTTTTAAAATGGCCTTTAATTGAATATTAATTGAATTGTGAATTGCAAAATTCCATTCATTGTGACAAAAAATAGGACACAAGGGTAAAAATTTTTAGTCACATATATCACCATGAAACTTCTTCAGTTGATTACTTACAATAATTATTTTTTGTAACACAAGTTTTATGAAAATGTGTTTAAATATGTTCTTTCTGCATAAATTTCCAGAACAGAAAGCTGAACTAAAATAAACATCTTAATGTATATTTGGGACATTTTCCTACTATTCTGACAGAAGACGTGTTATGGAAGCAAAATAGTCCAAAATCTCAAAATTGACCAGTGCATGAAAAAACTAGCAGCCAAAGTGAGAAAGCTAGTTTTGCAATTTGAAAATTTATTTACACTTTTTAAATATATTCTTCTATACAATTAAAAAAAACTACATCACAACAATTCATTTACATTTGTAATTACACAGCATGATTTCTTACAACGTAGTATTTTTGACAGAAAAATGACAGTAAATAGTTGCACAGAAAATCAGTGCAACATGTTTTAAGTCCTATGATTGGCTTCTGGACAATTTTTGAAATTATTTGTCACATGATCAGCTATTAAAAAAAAAAAAAAAAACACGAACCTTCAGAATGATCTCTACTGAACTAGGTTAAGGCTCAAACAGACCACTGGGCTGCTGTTTGTATGGCCCATATGACATTTACAGTACTTAGAATTGGCCAAAAGAAGAAGAAATCTAATGGCAATATATCAAGTGAATCTCTCATGTAGCGTACTTTCACATACCAGAGAAATGATGTGGAAGTAAGAATGACCGAAGACGAAAAAACTTGCTGAGGCACTTCACAGGATTAATGACAACTCGCTCTCCAGTAGAGTATTTTCAATAAGCCAAAATTATGAATGAATGAATGATTATTCCTGCATGTACAGCACACGTGAAAATGCTTGTGGTAAACCTTTTTCACTGCATCAAGAGTAACAACGGTGTCTGTAAAAAGTCATTACCATTTGAAAATCTGTTTCCATAAGGCAAAAAAAACAGGTCAGTGTAAATGAAAGTAGCTTTGAGTTTCCTGAGGTAAAAAAAGGCACTGACAGGACTGAGGCTGTTGTATGTACATTGAAGTGCTGTGTACAAATACTGAAGATTAAACCAAGAGCATAGATGTTTTAGTGTGGGTCCAAACTTAAAGAAAATATACAACAAATAGAGAACTCTAAAACCTCCAAAGTTTAATTCATCAGTCACTTTACCAAATATGAGATTAGAGGACTAGCAACGAGTTGTACTCAATTTTTGTTATTCAAGGTGTTCAGAATCTCTTCAGTTCCTTTTATTTACTTTTAGGATATTGCTCATTAGCACCCACAAGAGTTTGATGTGAATCCTCTTGGTGCCTACAGCATCAGCAGCTCAATACATACATGGATTTTTGTAGCATCCAGAGGAAGTGAGGAAAAGAAAGAGCGCAGCTTCTATATACGTAGAAGTGCCGAGTGCTGTTTCTCTGTGGAGAGCTCATACTGCTGCTGTTTGATGATGTCCAAGCAGTCTCCGAGAATCTGAAACACATGAAGATTTGGGGGGATAAATGTTAAAGGGGACCCATTCTGCTCATTTTAAGGTTTGTGCTTGTTCTTTGGGTTTCTACTAGAACATGATTACATACTTTAATGTTCAAAAAACACCTAATTTTCCTCATACTGTCTGTGTCAGAACACCTGTACTCCCCCTCCTACTGTGACGTTTTGTTTTAGCCTCTGTCTCTTTAAGCTCCTCTCCTAAAAACGCCTAGTCTGTTCTGATTGGTCAGTGTTTCCAGGTCTTCTGCACTGTCTACCATGGAAAAAGTCACCAATAAAAAGGTTCTAAACGCAACTGGATATACTCCAAAATCAGGGAGACATTTACAACACCAGCAACAATGATTACACATTTGATAACATGACGTTAGCATATGTAGGAGCATAAGCACTTACAGATGCATGTCTGGAGCAGATGACCATATAAAGAAATCTGTCACAAGCTGACGTAAGTGGGAAAAAAAACCGCAGGAATCAAAATTCCTTACGGTCTGCAACCAAAGGTTTTTACTCACAGGAATCACTTTTACAAAGCCTTACAGCTTTATTTGAAACTTGGGCCACGTTTCATTCATGTATGAATGTCCCGCATTGTAACATTATAACAGAGCGTAGGGGAAAGCATAATAAGTTCCCTTTAACATCTGCACTGAGAGGTCCAGATGGGTGCAAGCTCTTAAAATGCCCCTATGCCATTAAGCAACATTTTTAAAATGCTGTTAAGTTACCTTCCTGGTGTCCTGAGGCAGAATGACGCCATCGTCCCACAGCCGGCCGGAGGAGAAGAAAGCGGAGCTCTCCTCCTCCAGCCGCTTATTTAACTCGACCTCCTCCTTTTTCCTCTCTTCCTCCTCCTGCTCACTGTCAGGGGGAAGCAGAGAGTCGGCGTGACCCGGAGCCGTCGTTGACACTCTGGCGTTGGGCCACAGGAACAGGAAATTAGGGTCAAACGCCCGCCCACACTAGAGACAAATGGGAAACAAGGTTTTAATTATTGTGAGATAAATCCTACATGAGTTAAATGTATGATTCCTGCAGTATAGTATGTATATGTAGTTTTTCTGTAGCACTTAGCTGTTTGTTGTTGCAACCTAAAAAACCCAGAAGTTTCTATGCACATTTTGATTTTGATTTTTTTTTTCCCTAGTGGAGTACTTGTTTAAAGAATCAGGATTGAGTGTTACTAAAGAAAGACTGCGAAATGAACAAGCACAAAACAAAAGAAAAAACAGCTTAAATATCTGAGGTGTGACAGATGCAGTTTCTTAGAAAGATGGTCCGCTGTGTATTATCCGATAACTTGAGCTATGTTTACGGAGACTCTCACCATGGCGTAGCTGTCAGCACCATGGCAACCACCGATCACCACAGTGATTTTGGGGACTGAGGCACACGCTACTGCTGACATCATTGAACCCTGAGCCTTCAGACGGTTACTGTTCATCTCTGCCTGAAGAGAGAGACACAAACAGAAAATACTGATCTGACATATAAAATATATAAGTCATTGTAGCTGACACTGACCAAGATTATTTGTCTACATCCTGCCATTGATGTCTCAAAATATCTGCACAAAACTGAATTCACAATAATAACTTCATCGGGTTTTTGAGTTTTGTGTATGTTTTTGTGTTTCACTGGGAGTGAATACCTGTGCTGTGGAGAGTGTCAGAGCTCCTGTGGGTGCTGTGTTCTGAAGGAAGATGAGGGGAATGTTTCTCTGGTCACACAACTGGACAAAATGACTTCCTTTCAGCGCAGCTTGGTATGACAGCTCTCCGTTGTTGGCTACTATTCCCACCAGGTGGCTAACAGGGTACAAATACATAGATGTGAAAACCAATACTCACATATAAACAAATAATACAAATAATAAGGTGTTATACATATGCCATGTTGGTTAAAGTCATGTGTGCTGCCCCTACAATAATGACAGCCCAAGCTATGATGCTGCTGAAGCCTGATAGTCAGGCTGCTAACTCAGTATTGATACTGCTTTCCAGGCATCCTCCATACACATATTAAAACGAACACATAATACAAACACAAACAACAGTCTGATCAGTTCAGTCCAGCACATGAGTTTGTTTGTACTATGTGGCAGGTAGCTATTGGTCAGGGACAGCGTTGTTTTGGTCTCCTGTCTTCTGGTGTCTGATCTGATTAAGACGTTACTCAGAGCTAATCTCATGAGGGTGAGGGGTCACAGTTTGTAAGTGGAAGAGGTAAACAACGCCTCACACCCATTTTTACAATACAACAGAAATAACAGCATCAGTATGACCATTAAAAAATAATTTGTGCACCCAAAAACACAGAAACTATAGATTTCATTGGCCAGATTTGACAGCACAGACAGATTTTTATTCAATCTGTACTAAGAATCTGCTCATAATATGCTTTAACAATAATCAAACATTTGAAGGATTGCATTGCAAGGATTGCAAATAATTCTTATTTTAACATCACTGAAGACTTGAACTTGCTGTATGATGGCTGAAGAGCATGTGTTGTCCCTGCCCCTGCTATCTAAATCTATTTGTGTGTGTGTGTGTGTGTGTGTGTGTGTGTGTGTGTCATTTACCCATGTATCTTTGCAAAGCCAGTGATGAGTGTGGCTCCATAGCGTGCTTTAAACTCCTGGAAGCGGCTCCCGTCTGTCAGTCGACTGACTACCTGGACAGACACAAACAACACGAGAGACATAATGTGAAACCAGCCTTTCCTCAGTCCCACTGACTGTATAATTTGCCATGAACTTTGAAGACATCATCTATAAGACTCCAAATTTCCGTTTTGCTTTGTCTTTATTTTGGTGTTAATCACTGGGGTACTCTTGCACTGCACTTCTCAGAGAAAACATCCTGAAAGCCCAGTTCAGACCAAAGATTCGTGGCAAGACGAGCTGAAACAGGTGGAGGTGGAGCACCTGCCGCAGCAAGCAAACATGTTGTCTACAGTCATTTTGACTTGACCAGCACTTCACTACAAACTAACTGGCTATAGAATCAGGTGACGTGCTTTACATTCTAAAACCAGTTGCCGACAATTTGACCAGCTGAGTTACAGGCGACAACATCAGCCGGCTTGAGTCTAGCTCAGACTGGCCTGTTCACACCGCTGCAACTTCTCTGCAACGTTTCTTCTTGTTGCAAATCATTGATCTGAACTGGGCTTTAACAAGTCGTTATGTCTTGTCAATGTGAAGTTGTGCAACCGTTAAGTTTGTCTGTGGATGGCACTGCCTTTACAGCTCAGGCTAACTACTCAGTCTACATGATAATAGCTTTGTGTATTTCTACTGCTGCGTACTGTACCATCTTAACATCCAGGCTGTGGTTATAACTTTTGGGAGCCAGCCCCAGTAGCTCCTCTGAACTGTACAGCGGCTCCTCCTCTGCTTTCCTCTTCCTCGTCTTCTCCTCATCCTCATCCTCTTCCTCAGGCAGTTGGAAGTTGAGGGTGGATATGATGTTTCTGGTGTCATGGTACGCCTGTTTTTCATCCCAGGCAAAATGGTCCACACAGCCACTCACCCTGAAACCAGATGATGGATTGACAGACTTGATGATGTGAACTATTTCTTTAATAACTGCACGTTTGGGGTTGGTTTATGGACCTACTCAGCATGAAGCGTGGCTCCTCCCAGGTTTTCTGGTGTGACCTCCTCTCCAGTGGCGGCCTTGACAAGTGGCGGTCCGCCCAGGAATATAGTCCCTATCCGGTGCACCATCACTGCCTCTTCTGCCATTGTGGGGACGTAAGCTCCACCCGCCGTGCACGACCCGCACACCACAGACACCTTTAGGGTCATTGATTGTTTGTTTTATTAGAATATTAAAGAATGCATTTTTAAAACTGTGATTTTATCCAATTCTAATGTGGATTTGTCTCTTTTCTGTCAGAACATCAGCCTCAAGATTTGGCAAAATTATGCAAACCATAAAGTCTGCTCACGTGAATGGGTTAAAGAAATCAAATTGAGGGGGAATCAAAAGAATTCTTCACACTGTGGGTCATTTTCACTGTCTTTATCAACAACATGTGGTCCTTAAATAACCTTTTCTGATCATTTAAAGGTCTAAAGTCTGGAATGTCATTAATTAAACAAGTATGATTCATTAACAGTGTACAACATTTCAAATAAAACACAAAAAGGCTGTTACAGTCCCAAAACATGGACTGCATGCATTTCTACCTTCTATGGCAGTTTTAACCACATCTCATGCTTTATCCCAGGAATAGAGGTATGTACGTTTTGAAAATTGTAAAATATTTATTACAACAAATTAATTCATTCACAGCCTTTTGTAATTTATATCTTATATTGTTTATATTTGTTACCTGTGGGATCTTCATGGCAGACATGATGGCTTCATTATAGAACGTCCTTCCTCCATGATTCCTATCAGGAAAGATGTCTGACTGGATAATTACACACACACACACACACACACACACACACACAGATTTAGAGATTAAAACAGCAGTCAGTATAATTAATCTTACATTCAGATCTCCTGAAAAGACGCTCTTTTGATGCTAACCTTTTATTGTGGAAGAGGTGTGTGTGTGTTTACCTGCAGTGGTAGAAAAGCTCCCCCAGAGTCAACCAGATAAACACAAGGCAGGCGATTTTGTTGCGCTACTTCCTGTGCCCGTAGCTGCTTCTTCACCATGATTGGATAGGCCGTGCCACCTTTCACTGTGGCATCATTGGCAATAAACACACACCACAGGCCGTTGATCCTGCCAATGCCTGGAGGCATACACACACAAAAACATACAGCATAGGTCAGTCAAACTGGTCAGATTGTACAGTCTATAGTTAGTATGAAAGGTTCAGGATTGCAGTAAGTGGTGTTTGACCAGTCAGGCAGCCAGCTGAAGGAATGTCCCCGTACGGCAGACCCAGACCAGCTAATGGTGACAGCTCCAGGAAGTCCTCATCATCCAGCAGGAGGCGCAGCCGATCCCTGACCAACAACTTCTTGTTTCTCTGTGTGTGTCTGGCGATGCTCTTTTCCCCTCCACCTTTTCTCACCTTTTCACTCAACTCAATGAACCTTACAGAGAGAGAGAGATAATGAATAAAATGCTTTTACATATTAATTTTTAGAAATAATGCAGCAAAGGAAAATCAGCTACAACTAGAAACAATAAACAGGCAAAAGCAGAACCTACTTCTTATGGCAGGCGTTGCTGTTTCGGAGGTTGGCTTCATACACATGTCGGTGGATGGGCTGGAGGGGCTGCTCCAACACTGGGAAGGCACTACGCAGAGCTCTCCTCCTGACTGCAGAGCTCATACAGCGGACTGAACACTGCCAACGCCGCTCAGCCAGCCTGCAACACAAGATTCATAAATAATGTCATCTCTGATGGAAATGGTATGGGAGGAAATATATTAGTAAAAAGTTTGTGGCCAGTTCACAACACAACAAAAAAGATGTGACACTGACAGAGGACTATCTGAAATCTGTTGTCAATGTATGTACTGATAGTATGTCAATAAATTATAGAAAAAAGCAAGCATACAGACTTAGTGGGAGTAAATACAAGTCCAAATTTTTATTCACAAAATCTAAAATTATGTATTTATAATTTGACTGATGTTGTTGGGTTAATTTTTTTTAGCATGTGAGTAGGTCATCATTTCACCACGGGAGTCCTAGTAGTCCTGCTCCTAGTGATGTATTCACCTGTGATGTCCCTCCTCTGCCGTGTTTCTCAACGTCCATAATGGTGGCTGGGTGTGTGAAGGCACAAAGGCAGCACACACTCTTCCTCTGCTACACACACTCCTGTTAGGGACAGAAAGAGAGCAAACAGCAAAAACAAACAGGTGGGACTTCAGTCATTTGTCAGGTACAATACCTCCGGGGCAGGATTAATTAACTGTCTACTGATAAATGACAGATATAGCACAGTGGTAGCGTTAGCACTGTCGCCTCACAGTTACAAGATTCTGGGCTGGAATCTGACCCGGCCAGCGAAGGTATATGTCGTTTGTTGGCACTGATTTTTTTTAGGGTAACTCTCCAATGGCCTACAGATTTGGTTCCGGTTTCCAATTGTCTTTGTCTTATGTCAGTGATTCCTACACTTGGGGCAGGACCACAGGGTGAATCAAAGGACTTCATGAGATACATCATGGGATAGGATAAGAAGAAAAATTCAAATATGAATTCTTATCTCTCCCTTTTGTTGTAAAAAAAAACAAACAAAAAAAAAAAAAACGGTTTTCCTCTTTGGGCAACTAATGTGTACCCAAACGGGACAGTATGACAAGTTTAGAGGTAAAACTTGTATCTGAAAGACTTCTGACAATGAGGGGGCACAAGGATACACTGATTTATTCTAAATGGATCTAAAGTATTTTCTGACATTTTAGGAGCCAAACAAGTATATTTTGATTTTGATTGTCTCATTAATGTGGAAAAGGAAGACAGATAGAATATTCATTTCATTCAGTTTATTCTGTTGCCACCATGGGTTTACTCAAACATTCTGTTGCTAGTAGGCTAGAGTTTTCAATTTTTTTAATCATTATTTTTTATTTGTGTGTCTTTATTTTATTTTATTTATTTGTATTTATTTATTTATTTATTATTATTATTTATTTTTTTTTTTTGGGGGGGGGGGTGGTTCACTATTTTAAGATTTATTTATTTTATTTTTTTATTAATTATATTTATATATTTTATATTATCAATTAATATGTATGATTTTTTTTCTAATTTTCTTTCTTTCTTTTTTTTGTCCTCTGTTTTTTGGTAGTGTTCCATATTTCAGAAGTCACAGTTTAACTGATAGTGTCCCACTGATGTTTGGTCAGAACAGTTACCCTTACAATTATTTACAGGTTTTCTGTAAACACTCTTTCATTAAAACTGCTTTATGGTTCTTGATATGTAATTTGTTGATTTTGTTTTTCTGTGATCAGTTACTGCTAATCAGACTTAGCAGTAACTTCCAGACCAGGCTAATACAACAATCTAGGGAACTGTTCAATTAATGGTAAACTATATTTTTACTTTTCCCATTGTGGACTCTATAAATATGTTTATTGCTTACTAGATAAATCACCTTGTTTCTTCCCATGGAATCTCAACGTTGCCCTTTCACTGTTGATAATTTGTTTGCTCCTGGCTTGAGGAACAATGTAACTAACTTGACAGTTAATAATTTACTGAACCCTGTTTTATTGTTACTGTAATAATTCTTTTTTTTTTTAAAAAAAAATACCGCAATAATTTTGTTTTGCACTGTTTTCACACACTAACAGTTGCTTCCAGCTCCTGTCTTTAACCTTTAACCAAAATGTGCTGAGCTTTTTTTCCTTTTGATTTCTCAGTGCTGGACTATATCTGTGTTATCACTTACTTAATTAAAGGATGTGAATGCTTCCTCCAGCAACAGCAGTAAGATACATTTACTCAAATACTGTACTTAAGGACAAATTTGAGGAAGCTGTGAGTATCTTCATTGAATAGCTACAATTTCTAATTCATTAAAATTCAAAGTACATACTCTGCTGCATATGTATTTAACTGCTATAGTCGCTAGTTACTTCACATAAATAAAACTAATTAGTAAGTAAATAAAAGGTTGCTCCACCATGACCTCTATGGCCAAATACTGCAGCAAAATGCTACTTAGACAATACATTTCAATAGTAATGTGAAAATATAAAGTGTAGCCTATCGCAGACCACTCTCAGGGGCTCTGACTACCTTACTTTTCATACTTATTATATATTTTAGATGCAGGGCTTTCGCTCATAATGGAGTGTGTTATCCCTACTAAACTGCATCCTCATATTAACACAACATACTAGCACTACGTGTCCCTGCAACTAAACATTTAAATACAGATGGACTGTAAAACACTCACTTCCATAAGTACATACATATATTATATAGGCTATAGGTTAGCGAGCCTATGGCGTCATACAGACAACATACAGACACATGTTCATATTCAGTCGCATGAATCTAAACATATTAACAGTGTTGAGTGAAACAGTTTTGCAGTGACATATGGACAACATTTGGTGCAAATCGTTAGCTTACTGTTTACAAATATAAATGTGTGCTAAAGGTCGCACAGACATCTGAGTGCACCTTGACTGATGAATAAATGTGGATTTGTGGATGGAAAAGGATGTGTCGTCTCTTACCTTGCCATGCAGCGGTACATGTCTGCCTGTGTTCACTGTAACACAGCTAATAACAACTTAAATGACTAAAAAATACCCTGAAACACAGCTACTCTGTCTTCTTTCTTATTTGAGTTTTAGTGGCGGCTGGCAAACCAGCTTTCAGGTGCATTACCGCCACCTGTTGGAGTGGAGCGTGGAGTGTGGAGTGTGGAGCAGTGGATTGAGACCACATTAAAAACCGACTAAATTATCTTTGTCATTCATGTTACTCTAAAGTAATTAAATAGAAGCTTACGTACATTTCTTGATGTCCTTCCAAGTAGATTCCCTGATGTAATACTGTGCTTTTGTTCAGTTAGTCCTGTTATTAACTCCCTTCTTTCTTCTTCATACCTGCTGCAATGTATTAATAGGGGAGGCCGGGGTTGGTTGTCACCAGAGGTGGGTAGAGTAGCCAAATATTGTACTCAAGTAAGAGTACTAATACTTTAGAACAATATTACTCAAGTAAAATTAAAAATTAGTCATCCAAATACTTACTTGAGTAAGAGTAAATGAGTATTTTTTGAAAAAACTACTTAAGCACTGAGTAACTGTTGAGTAACGTCTGATTTATTTGTAAAATAAGAACATGACCGTAATCAATCAATCAAAAATAATAATCCGCAAATTCATGTTTTTTAAACGATACCCCTTTAACTAAAACAAAAATAAATTAAATCTTTACACACATAACATAAATCAAGGCACAAGAAACACAAATATATTCTTATATATACTGTACATATATATGTGTGTAATTATGTACTCAGAGGTGGATAGAGTAGCCAAATATCGTACTCAAGTAAGAGTACTGTTTCTTTAAAACAATATAACTCAAGTAAAAGTAAAAAGTATTTTGTATTAAAACTACTCTGAAAAGTACAATTTATCCAAAAAGTTACTTAAGTAAATGTAACTGAGTAAATGTAACTAGTTACTACCCACCTCTGGTTGTCACATAGGTTGGTTGTCACCGTACTTACTACAGCCACACTAGAGGGCGCTGTGGCATTAGATTGATATCACACAATTGGCTTTTGACATTGTGCTCATTTTGCACTGGCTATTTTGTGGAACACACACAAAACACTGAGGTGAGGCAGTATTTTGTCATTTTTATGGGTCAGAGTAATTTTTTTATATTGTTCTCATACTAAAAACATGTAGGTTATTAGTCATTTACAACTCAAACACTTGGTACAAATTCAAAGGTAATAGCTTTGATTTGAGGCATCTTTTAGCTAGCAAGCTAAAGCCATGTGGTAGCTAAGCTTTAAATGTGTTGCAGTGTCTCAAATCGTGTACTTTTGTACTAACACTTAATATTTTGAGTGCATAAGTGCATGCACACTGGGGAGTGTGGAAAAATGCAGTGAACTATGAGTACCCGGATGGTGCATTCAAAACGGTCAAGAAGTTGAGTGTTGAACTATGGACACTTCTCGCACTCAATGGTCGCCATCTTGGCTACGTAGCAGAAGGGGATGGGCCACTTTTCAAACTGGAAATGGCTGCCGAGGACTGTGTGACTGTGAACGTCGCTGCATTGTACAAATGTTAGTTATACATGGGGTTGAATGCACCAAGCACCACTGTACTGCTGTCAGATATAAGCTAGCAGTATGTTTATTGTTTTAATTTAGCAGTCTGTAATGATTTGGTACCACGAATGATAACGGGAATGCTAATGCTAGTTTGCTAACTAGCTAATTTGTGGTCGTCATTTCCGATAGGTGCACAATGGCCATGTTTGGTTTGAGACAACACTACCCTGTTGAAATTCCTGCACAACGCCAATAAGTCCATATTGCACATAGTATGCTACATGCGATTTGGATTTGAGACACAGCACAAGTCAAGAGGTCAGTTGGGGATGGGTGTGTCGCTGTGTTTTTGAGCTCTCTCTCTCTCCCTCACACACACACACACACACACACACACACACACACACACACACACACACACACAATGTTACTGTAGTTCCTCTTTTGAAAGCAGTGTTCTGTCTAAACAGTCACATACTTCAACCTAGGCTGTTTGACATTTTAAAAAAAGTTATATGGTTATATTGAGATGGAGATTAATCTGCTCCAGTCTCACTGTTTCATTTAATGTTATTTTTATAATGGATTGTTATGAAACAATGTCTTTTAATAAAGGCTATTTTTTTCAGCATTGTAAATTCCTTCATATTATTTCTCTTTACGAAAGATAATTTAAACAAACAATAACCTGGTTCAAATTAGTTTAAGCACAGGGGCATTGATGAGTACTATTATAAAAGTGGCATTCATTTCAAAACTTTTTTTGTGTTTCTATCTTAAAAAACTAAAAAGTTAAGCATGTTTTTGTAAATAATTTTTTCCTGGAACTCCATTGATAACTGCAGGGACAAGCAACTCCATGACGGGGTTGGTTGTCACAATGTGTCAGAGTGTCTTTGATGGTAATAAGTTCTTGTTACAATAAGTTGTAAAAATGAGAGTGACACCCAGTTCAAGCCAGGATCTTAAGCTTTCATTTAATGTAGGAATGACTATTGAAATGACTATTTTTTGATGATGAGCAAGTCACACAAGGGTAAAAAGTGTGACAACCAACCCCAGTCTCCCCTACTTTTAAATAATTAAATAGAAGCTTATGTACATTGCTTGATGTCATATATTCCTTTACGATATTTTTGACCTTTGATTTACTTGGTGGCACTTGCAGGTCAATTAACTGTCGTTTTAATAATTGTTTAGCCAATGCATCTACTTATTCATTTCCTTCCACCCCTACATGAGCAGGAATCCAAAGGCAGGAGATCCAACCCCCCGCAATGTAATCTGAGCAGCACATGATAAATTGCATACTTAATATCCTGCCTGCAGGATGATTTTCCAGATTTAATGCTTGAAAATGCTTACAAGCTATCAGAGGCAATTACGGCACTGGGTTGGTTGTTATCTTCCACCCATTGTAATGCTAATAATATTCCAATTAATTCAGCTTTGTACACCAACAAGTGATTTGATATTCTCTTTTTCACTGCTGCCTCACAATGAAGCACAAAGAATGCAGCACCCACGTGCCCAGTCTCTGGTTCTCTTGAACCATCTGTTAATATGAGGTGGGTGAAACGTCTTCAAAAAGCTCAAGCAAGTGGACTTAGATCA
Source organism: Epinephelus cyanopodus (assembly GCA_026686955.1). NCBI lineage: Eukaryota > Metazoa > Chordata > Actinopteri > Perciformes > Serranidae > Epinephelus > Epinephelus cyanopodus. The sequence continues at coordinate 32,498,412 of CM048920.1, read as the reverse complement.
ACGAAGATCAACATGGACTTAGATCAACGAAGGTGGTCAGTAGTTTGTTCAGAGCTTTTAGAGGCTTGAAGCTTTGGTTTCTTTTATTCTTTAGTTCTGTACAAGGTTACACAGGCGGAACTGTAGTGGCACAGATATAATGCTGCAGCTAATGTCCTGATGGTTTCCTAAGACACTTGGATATTCTTGCCAGATAACAAACTTTGTCTTTGAATGGACCATCCAATGAATGAGCGGGTCGTGGATTCACACTTCATACACTGTTCCAGTTCATAACAATTTACCTGTGTCTTTATTTCTATTACATTCACCAGAAAACCTGGTTAGGTTCCTTTATTTATACCTCCTTTCAAAAACAGTACACTCAGATTTTTGGCAGATACATCTTGAGGTCTTTGCCAAGTGATATTCTAACTCTTTCTAACCATAAGCTGCCTCCATGTCATATGTGTACAATAAAAACAAAGACTATGCTTCCTCAAAGACACCACAGGTAAGGTTCATGGGCTCTGAGTTAAGTAGTAAGACAAGGTGATAAAAACAAACGTGTAAATGCATAAATTGCACAAAAAAAAAACAGTGCCTCCATTTTTGATTGGAACAATTAGAGAAACTTTATGTTTTCCAAAACACTGCTGATTAATCAATTCACTCAATCGACCAATCATTCCAACTAATAATCGTGCACAGTTCGGTGCCTTACTGGACAGCATGTCACACAGTCTAATGAACTGCACTACTGATGTGGCCTGCTGTTCGGCTGGATACTGTGAATGACTACAGTTGTAGTGACAAGTCTTGGCCGCTAGGTGGAACCCTTCCGTCACCAATGATTGAGTTGGGTTTCTGTCCAAAGATTGTTTATTATTGCAGCAAGAATTTTAAGGATTTACTACATAAAAACACAAACTGCCACACAACCCAGTGAACTAGTGTTCGGCAGGTCTATTTCTATGGCAATAATATTATCCATAGAGTTTCTTCATTAACCTAAACTGATGACCATACCTGAAATAAAGCAGCTTTTCTCAAAACTGCTTCCCATTTATGTTTCAGTAGTGTTTTCCATGTGTGTCATTTGATTCAAATAAACCTTAGGTGTCTTAAATGAATGTATTCACATCAGAAGGAGATATGTTGAAACTTTCTTTCTGACCTCAATTTAGAATAGACTATTAAATTTGATCCCTCACTGATTGTTCTTGGGGAGGTGAAAAGCTACTTGATCAATTAAAGCAGAATGAACTGCAGATTTAGGCTTTGTATTAGGTCTATTCCATTGACAATGACAAAACTAACTAGCAAATTATCCATTCAGATAGCTGATAAAAAGTAGCCTAATGGTTTCTGATTGTTACAGTGAGGCAGAGAGTAACCTACAAGACAAGGTATGAGATGATTTGTCTTAAATATTGTAAAACACTATAGGAAACCCATTTTAGTTTTTTTTCTTCTTTCTTTTGTCTTCATTTTTAATTTGTACTTTTTGATTTTAGTTTTTTTTTTTCTTGAGCCTTCATTTTTTAATTTTAAATCTCTTCTTGAATGACATTTATTTATTTATTAAAGCTGGATAGTCTTACCTCTAATAATTATTGTCTATCAATACTTTGATCTTTAACATTTTCACACTATAAGCCTAGTTTGTAGGAAGATAAACTTTTGTGAAAACAGAAAGTACACTGACAAATTATATAAAACTGAACAATTAAATAGATTAGACTTGATGCAAATAGAGACAATCGGTTTCAATCATAAAATGCCACAAATTCTGGTTCATCTGTGGCATTTCTTTTTGCATTTATTTTATTACTGGTAGAATCAATAATTACTTACATTGCAACATGAAGCCTAATTAATTGTTTGAATAGAATTCAATTGCTCCATATTAGTTTCTTTTTTTTAATTTACCACAGACCCACAGTGTGTTTGTTTTTCCAGATCATATGTTATAGCATATGATTTGGTTTTAGACAAAAAAAAATCCTATAATTATCCCACAATTATTTTTTGCAGTATTTATTTATGTATTTATTTACTTATTTGTTGGTTGTTCTTAGGTCTCAAACCGCTTGGCTGACCACTAACAACAACCATATGTTTTTAGGGCCACTGTGGTCCAGGGCCCCTGGTTTGGGCGGCCCTGCTGATTCAGGCGGATAGGGAGCAGGAGGAGGAGGAGGAGGAGGAGTGTGTGTGTGTGTGTGTGTGTGTGTGTGTGTTTGTCGGCAGACAGTCAGTCAGAAGGACCGGAGTCCCAGCGGCAGTTTAGGAGAGTCTAAGCGGGGAAATCTACGTCCAATACGGGAGAACTCACAAGGGGGAATCCGCGATGAGTTGGGGAACGGAGCTATGGGTATGTTGAAACTCTTTAAATTGTTTTTGTGTCTCACTGCTCGGCTTGTTTGCTTCGTGTTATGGTCCCAACACACCGACTGTTGTGAAACCGAGTGGAAGAAAGGTGCCGTGTTACCTTTTTAGCTTTGTGTGAAAAGGCGAGCGGCTAACACGAACGCTAGCTGGCCGGCTGCGCTGTTAGCCGTCGAGGCTAAAGCTAAAGCTAGTCCGCGGTGGATGCACCTTAGCGGCGGTGACAGCGGCGGAACAATAGGCAGGACTGCAGACACACGGGCACGACAGCCGGGGCGGGGGTCACGCTGCCTTCTCCGCCCGGTTACTTATCAACTTAAACAACACATGCGCTGCTGAAATGGTGTTTTTGTTGAACTGGCAGGTCACGAAGTTGTATCTTGATGTTTTTCTGAGTGTCACACCCTGTTTGAAAGAAGAAGAAGCCGCTGGCAGGGACTCCCGGTAGCAGGGTGGAGAATCCGGGTCGAGACCCCGTCCTGTCCTGTTCGGTCTGCTTAAAATAAACCTGAACTTCGCAGGCGTTTGTTTCACTCGCAGATGGGCATAGCATGTCTCTTTGTTGCCAGTTATCCAGTCTTTTGTCTTAACTTCCATGTGATTAGAAAGGACACAGGCTGATGAAAACAGTCGATGTATTTCACCTCCCAACGCCTGCACTGCCTTTTAGCCATTATTATAACTGGAGTAGCTTAAAACAAGTCAGTCATATTGGATTTTATTACTTACATCACTTAAACATGAGCTGCTGCTGCTGCTGCTCTTTGTCAGTACAGTAGATATCTGTGAGTGAACAGGCTGCTTTTACATCAGCCCCTGGGCTCAAATAGGATGTTACAATGTGGGTTATTTGCATGTTGCTGCATGAATTTAATTTATTGGATATTTTTTTGAATAAGAGTCATAGTTGACATACTGATTTTTTTGGGGTGTTGGCCATCACAAGCTGTTGTAACCAGAGAGGCAACCAGCAGCATCCAGTGTGTGTGTGTGTGTGTGTGTGTGTTTGTGTGTGAGAGAGAGAGAGAGAGAGAGAGAGAGAGAGGGGAGGGGGTACTTCACCCTCCCTGAGATGATACTCCTCCGGCTGACCTCAGTGGTTATTATCTGCAGTTTAATATAAGCTAATTTTTTGCTTGCTCAGCCCTCAAATGTAACATGACCATGCTGCTACAGACAAAGAGATAACTGTTTACTTGTCTGTGATTCAAAAGGATCATGAAGTTTTTTTTTTTGTTTTTTTTTTACACATAGACACAGATGTGATTTGTCAGGATTTCAGTGGTTATTTTGGATCTTCCCATTCATATTATCCATTCAGTTTTTCTTCCTTTTCTACCCCGGCATTTGTTTTGTGAAGTACCAAGTATAGAGAATGATCAGCTGTCTCAGTTTGTGTTCCCAGTTAGACAGATGGAGAGACTGGCTAGTGAACGTGGGTTTAAGACTGGAAGAAACATGCAAATGTTATTGACTGAATATATTAGAGCCTGATTTAAAGGTGTGAATTTAGTTTGAGTTGATTTTCTTATCAGACGAAAGATTAGATAACACTTTACTGTTTCTAGATGCTGCTACCGTTTGATTCAGTTGCATTAAGGTATAGGAATGATCATACCAAGAAAACTATATAAATTGGTCCTTAGTAGGGTTGCAACTCACTGCTACCTTTTTTATCAGCACATTATTTAATCCACTAATTGTTTCAGCAGTGTTTGTGAAACGATATCTAAAAAAGCACAAGCAGTAGGGCATGGATCCAGCCATATGTCAGTATGTCTTTCATTGGTAAAGCTCAGTATCACTTACAATTTCTTGATGCAGGGCATAAGAAAAGAATCGCTGGGAAGAAATTCAAGATTACAAAAAAATAATTAATATCAAGTTTTAACAGTTGGTGGAAATACTACTGACACAGTTTAATTAAAATTTAATTGCAGGATTTAAAAAAAAGTTAAAAATGTAGAAAATCCACCAGTGAAATCCACCCCAGTGAAATGAATCCAAGGAATGACCTTAGTAAAAGTAACTTGAAATTGAAATGTTAACATATTCCTTTCCTCTCTCGTGTAACCTGTTATGGTTCATCTCTGCATCGCCTTTTTGTCAGCGCTGCAGCAAAGCAAACTATGATCTGCTGAGTGGGGACGCTTGCTGACAGACCGTCATAATCCCCTCAATCCACTGATGAGATTAATGTGTTGGCTGTCTGATGTCAGATTACACATGATTGGCTGCCTGATGTCAGATTACACATGATTGGCTGCCTGATGTCAGATTACGGATTACCGTCCGCACGATGGGATGTAAAAGTGTTGATTGGTTGTTGTGTTTTACAGATGGCTTACTGTCTAATGTCAGGCATTTTGCATTACTTCTGCCTTATTTCAAAGGCAGTAGATGCTTGGCTGTCTGATCTCAAATGACACATGATTTGCTGTCCAGTAGCAGAGAGATTACAGTTGTTGGCCAAATACCATTAACATGCCTATTTAGTTAATTGGTTGTCCCATGTATAATGTTGATGGCTGCACTGACTCAGCCATCATCAGATTGAATGTTTTCAGTCCAAAACTCAAATATATCTGATTAACTGTCATATAAAATAAAGAAAAGCGGCCAATCTCTGCATTTTAGGAGCTAGAACCAGCTCATTTTAGCATCTTGTGACCCCCTAAAACCAAGCTTTGTCTACTGCCAGCCCCTAAATACTGTGTTGTGATAAATTCATACAAAAAGTAATGCTTTCCTGTGTTTTATTTGAAAAATTTTGACAGGCTTAGAGGGTTAGAGGAAATTCTAAAAACCAAAACACAGTTTTATGTAGCAGAAATATGCCTTTTGTTCTTATTTTTTGATCATCTTGTTAGCGCTCAGATTTTTCTTACAACCCCCCAAACAATTATTTAATCAACAAACTATTTGATCTCTAAATTCCATCAATAGGCGTTTCTTACATTTTAAAAACATCACCATATTAATAAAAAGCATCTAGCACGCAAGGCAGCATTATTGTGTTCAGTGAAGCTCGGTGCCTTTGCTTTTGCCCTGCGTTCTGGCTCTAACCCAGGTCTTTGAGACATTACAAAGCGAGCGAGGAACATCCTATTACTGTACTGGCTTCCTGCCCTCCGAGACACACACATAAAGTAGGAAGTGTTGGTCTGAATTAAAGCTCTGTGTGTTCTGTGTGTGCGCTTAGTGCCAGGATGCTGCCATGCTGTGCTCTGGTCTGTCTGGTTGAGGTGAGCCGGAGGCCAGCGGAGTGGTGCAGCCAAGTCTGACTGAAGGACAAGAGGCTGACGGGCAGTCGTCTCCACTGATCGGCCAAACTCAAAGACAAGGATAAGGGGATAAAGGCTGGGAAGGTAGAGGACAGAGGACAGGCTTTGAACGGCTGGCTAGACTCTTGATTTGACTTTGAAGTCTGTCAGCTGTTAAATGGAGAAGAGACACAGACCAATTGTGGAAACTCAGATTCAGTTAGCAGCAGTGAGCAGGTTTTTTACCATCTTGCAGATCATGGGGTCACAAGAGTTTGTTTTTCCTTCCTTTGTGTATTGTGTGGATTTTGAAAAGGCTTATTACTGCGTTCCCCCAGGTGTTCTATGGGAGTTGCAGTTGGAGAACGGGATACCAGGGTTATGATACATGGAGCAGGGTGGTTGTTTGTATTCTTGGCATCAGGTGGCTGTGGTACTCAGACAAGGATGCTCGATATCCCCTCTCCTGTTTGTGATATTTATAGATGTAGCCTGCAGTATAACAAGGTCTGGAGTAATCCCAGATCGCAGGGGTAGCATCTCTGCTGCTTTCACATTATGTTGTCTTGCCTTATGGGAGTATCATCTGAGATTTGGATGAGGAATGCTTTTGAATATTAAAGATACATTTGGATGTGTTTTTGTTGGCGATTCTAAAGTATGTAAAAGAAAAAGTCTTCATGTGCATTCTCTGTTTTTAACTGAGTTTAGTTTAGTGGTGATTGATTGTTTAGTGAATCAGTAGAAAATTAACTAGTACTTATTACTTTTTAAAATAATTTCACAAGCGAAAATGTCAAACATTCACTGGTTTCAGATTCTCAAATATCACAATATGTTAATTTTCTCAGTTTAATAGAACTGTGAATACTTTTTAGTTTTGGACAACTGGTCAAACAAAACAAGCAATTTAACAGTGCCCTCTTTGAGTAATTTGACCTTTTCCACTTTTTTCTGACATTTAAAATAAATAAACAGGAAGTAAATTCTTCAATGGGTCAGGCTATACTCATTGGGCAATGTTCAGACCTGATTCACTGATCAGAGAACAGTGGAAAGCCATGAAAAAAACATTAAGGAGGCTTTCAGATAAAACGCCAGAGTTTCCTCATTTACATATGTAGCACACAACAGGGGTTTGTCCGTGTCAGAAACGTTCTCGCCTACTGGAAATATTCTGTTTGATTTAGGCAAGGGCTGGCACCTGGGTGGAGCGTGCAGGTAGCAGGCAATGATGTGGATTACACCGTGGTAACGTATACACCGTTAGTAATTTTGTTAAAAACAACAGAGTATCTTGTCATTCCTTTATTTTGTCTGACGATTTCGACTTCGGTTCTTACCAACGTTAGTTCCCCAATCTCGTCATCTCTCCAGTTAGACATATTCATTGGCTTCTTTGTGTAAATTACCCTTCTTCCTCACCATCCAATGTTTGTATTCTTCTGGTTATGCACGAGCCGCATGACAAAAGCGTCATCAGCACGCCCACTCACTTGCTGTGAATTCTCCGGACAATGACCACCTCTATTCCCACAAGGGCTTGGAAATGACGCCGATTTTGTACAAGGGAGCTTGCAGGGTAAAGTCTATTAAATGTCTGATCCAACTGATTCGGACATTTGCATCCTCACAAACAGCCCCTCCAGGTAATGTCTAGATAATTTGAGGTTTGCAGTGCATGTGAGAGAGGGGCTTTTGACACCTTGTCAGTTGATGCTGTTCCCATATTTGTCCTGATGTTCACAGGCAGCTGCTGTTTTCGGCTTCCGTTGCTCATTCAGACCTTGCCCAGTAGCCTTACCATGAATTAATTATTGAAAAGTAGAGATAAATCAATGGTAAAATGGTCATTTGCAGCTCTGTCATCAGCTTCAGAGTATGAGAGAGTAAGTTTTATGTGGGCCCTACCAATGCAGACTGAACGATCACAGAGTGAGTCCTGATCCGCCGTTTGTTGTATCTTTTCATTGGCTTGTGGATCTGTGGCAGTGGAAGCTCTGATGAGAGGGCTTCTGTTGTTTTAGTAGGACAGTAGTCTGGTTCTTAGCAGGTCACAGCGGGTGTGAATGAAGTCATGTTGAAGTTGAGGGCACTGGCCTGGACACTACAAGCTGTTATATCCAGTCCAGCCAAGCTTTTCAACACATTGTGTGTATGTGGAGGGGTGTTTTTGTAGGTGTGATCGAGAGAACATGTTTTCAGTCCTGGGTGTGCGACAGTGATTGTTAAAGCCCACATTACTTTGTACATGTCCTGTGTGTGAGGGTGGATGTCTTTTTTAATTAACAAAATTGTGCAAACACACATCTCCAGGAGACGGTTAGGAAGATGGAGGGAGACGAAGGAGGTGTGAGAGAAGAATGGAGGAGAAGAAAGCCTATGAAGAGGAAGGGAGGGAGGAGGTTTAATGATAGGAGAGAAGGCAGATATTTTTATATGGTGGGAGGAGGTGAGTTGATGAAGGCCTATGCACTGAGAGTCAAGTTTAGTTTACAGACATAATGGATTAAATGAAACTTTAATGATCCCAATGGGGAATTGGCTGTTGCAACAGTAACAGGATACATCAAGAATGAATGAGCTGTCAGTCAGAGTAGAGCAAAATGCGTTTAGAAGTATAAACAGATCCGAACATTAACAGTGGGTGCAAAACAGCAGCAGGAGCTATTGAACCACCTCCCCTCTCAGCCACCTCTCTTTCTCCCACCTGTAAATCTAATTTTGTTTATGCAAGTTATGTGTCCGTGTCCATTTAAATATCATTTTTAACAGGGTTATATTGATAAATTGATCTGATTCAGTATATCGATTCAGTGATCAGCAAGCCAACATTATAGATGCAAAGTGAAACCATCAATGCGTCATCTCAAAGATACACTTTATTGGTGAAATTCCCATGGTACGTCTGTGTCACCCAGGACTGGGCTGGGTATCGGTACTCGTTACCTTTAAGGAGGTACCTGGTATTACCAAGTACTGTTAGAATGTCTCCAATCAAATGATACCTGCATTGTGTCGTTTTTGGACCAGGGGTCTGGTGAAGTTGAGTGTGTTGTATTTGATGGAGTTAGCGTGCAGAGATACAAAATACCAAAACATTCAAAATTATGGCTACTGTAAAACTTCAATTAAAAGCTGAGCCCGAATGAAATGCTGAGTCCCTTTTTTCCCTCTGATGCGTTGTCTGTCTGAGTTAGATCAATTCAATTATGTTTAATTAAATATAAGCCTGTTTAGTTCAGTGATTGAAGCAAATAAAAAGCCCAGGCTATTAATTAAAGTTGTATGGTATAATGCTGGCCACTCCAGTCGCATTGTGAAGTACTCCGTTTGTATTGGTATCACCCAGCCTCTGTCACCCAAGCAGCAACTTCTGAGGCTGAAAAATTAAACTGGAGTGGAAGTGCTAAAAACCTGTGTACATTTTATGAAGGCCCAAATTTATGCATATTTAAGGGCGTGGCTGCTTGAGTGACAGGCTGTCTGTGAGGCATGAGTCAGAGCCATCCCTTGCTACTCCACAGCTCCAGCCTGTCGTTCAAATAAGGTCACTTCTTGCTTAAAAAACCCAAGATGGCAACAGCCAAAATGCTGACAGCAAGGCTTTCAAATGGCATTCCACAAACCAATTGGTGATGTCACGGCATCTATGCCTACTATTTATGCAGTTTATAGTGTCACCATTTCCATCCAAGCTCACGTCCTTCCTAAACATTGAATCAGTGCTAATGGCCTAGCATCAGGCAGATAATGACAAGCAGGCAAGAAAAAGACAACACGGATATTTACAGATACCATTTCATATCAGTCGCAGGCCCCTCAGTTGAATTGAATCAAAATGGTTTTGCGGCAGATTTTGTGATATCAACAAATATCGTATAGTTGTCAAAAAAATTGATCGTATCGTGATGAATCTTGTCATTTACACCCTTAATATCTAATAACTGAAACGCCTGATTGGCTAGTGATAGAGATGATTTGACATGCCTCAATAATGCAGGGCTGTTTTTGGCCTGAATGCCCACATAGACCTCTTACCAGCACGATGTGGGCATGTACAGACTGTGCTTGATTGATTTCTCACTTTCGTGATAGCTTTGGTGCAGCTGTTGGGCTGAGACAAGTCACCCTTAAAGTGATACTGATACCTATGAAGCGCTTCATTCAATACTCATACTGTGAATGATGTAGCGTGCAGCCATACTGTTGAACGTTTTGTGGCATCTCGGCACGCTCAACTACCAACCAAAAGGATCAAATGCAGGTATCGTTTGACTGGAGTCATTTTAATATGACTTGGTAGTGGGTTATTTTACACCTGTGGGCTGTGCAGGACCTTTAGCACTAGGAGCATTAGTAGAACAGGAGCAGCTCACAGTTAATAATCAATATGTTGTTTTGTTTTGGCAAGTAATCGTAGCCTACCCTGTAGCCCAGAATTTTTTAAATGTTTCTATGTGATAGTGAGATGCAGATATTCTCAACAATCTAATCAGAATCTGATAAATTGTGTTGACAATATCACAGATGACATATTAACAAACACAGGAGGCAGTGACAAATGAGGCAATTAACTGGCTAAAGGAAGAAATGAATCATAGAGCAACCAATCCATAGTCTTCTGAATTGGTTTGTTTCATACTATGGGAGTAGTACTAAAACACACTCACAAACGCTTCTTCCACATGCCTTTCTGCTCTGTTTTTTCCCCCACTGCTGCTCTCCTCTCTCCCTTCCTCTCTTCCTGCCTCTCATCCTCCCATTGCTCCCTGTCCTCCCCCTGGATGCAGTCACAGCTGTATCCACCCAGCCAGCTGTTTGGCAGACAAGCTCTTCTTGGATTCAGACACCATCACACCTGTATGTCTCGCAGTGACCCTGAATAAACCTGTTTCCCGTCAGTCTAAATGGGTCAACATTTGTTATATGACCTGGCTTTGAATGTCCTTCCAATCAGGCCTTATTGTTGGCGTGAGGCTTCTTTTCTTTGGTATTAAAAGGGTGAACACAAGTGTCTATACTGTAGGATTACTGTTTGGTCTTGGTTTTCTACCTGCAGGGTTACTTACGAAATTATGTCATGAAACTTCACAAAGCATCTGGTGGAAGCTGTGTTATTCTTTCCTCTAGAGAAAGGGAGTAAAAAAAGGTCTGGCCTATTTTTAGATTTCTGACTTGTGACAGATATCTGTTGCACATATTTTTAACTTTTGATTCACAGTGTTTCCTCATACTACTCATAAAAGATACATTAAATGTACTGTTTACAATTTTTATCTATTATTGCAACATATTATAATTTCTTTCCAGGAAGTCAAAACTGATTCACCAGAGACGGAAACAGTTCCAGACGTCTCAGATTCATGACTTGTCTCAATGCAGGGCTTTGGTCAGAGCTGCAGCTGCATTCACTGTTTGCTGGCTTCTAGGAGTCAGTCTGTCTGTCAACTGTTTATTAGTCAGTTACTTTATTAGCCAGCGGATAAAAATGCAGGCTCTAGGACACGTGGAAAATTGGATGATGTTGGGAATTTTTCTGGTGAATTTTTCCTAGATCTCCAACCCAGTCATTACACTAAGCCTTTGCTGGATGGCTGTCCGCTGTCAATCTAAGTCCTGCTTGTGTAACATGCTCACAGACAGTAGTAGTGATTGCATTTCCCTTTTGTTAGCCTTTTTTTATTAACTGCAAAACCCAGTAGTTTCAAACATATTTAAAATAAAGTACATGGGTTGGGCAGTATCACAATATAACGATTTTTCTTATATCCATGGTAACTTTGTATCCCTTTGTTAATCTGGTCGTATTTGGCCATTGTTGGATTATTGCATCTATCTAAGTCGCTGAATTAGCTGAAAACAAAAATTCCTGTCTGGTCATCTTTGAAATCAGCAATTTCTCAGTAGATTTACCAGAATATTTACTGTATCACAATATACAGTGTATCAATATCACAATATGATAGTGGATATACTGGGATAGAAATCAGCCACCCTATGTTGTTAGTTTGAAATAAATAAAAAGGAATCCAGCCACCAGGATTTTTGTAGCTGTTTAAGGCTAATTTTATGGCCCCTAATTAGAGTCCCCATGCATCTAAAAGCTGTCGTGCACCACAACACTGCCTACAGCATAGTCATAGGCTTTTAAGAAGAAGGCCACTGGGGGCTTGGAAAAATGTGATATTTTTTTCCCCACATTCTTTAAAGACAACACAGCTTGTCATACTCAGTAAACAATTGCCATTGGTGGGGAAAATTATTAGCGCCACAATATGCGACCAAGGGCTAAAAACATTAGATATTAGCAGGTTAAGGGATTACTTTAGCACCATATGTCTGCTGAAGAGGAAAAGTTACATTGACAAACCTAATATTGTCCGTCTGTCTCAGTGTCCCCTCTTCTTACCTTGCTTACCGTGGAGAAATGATCACACTAAAATGGCCAGTAGTGACATACTTTGATATTTCCAACTATTTGATCAAATCACAAGGTAAGATCATCATTTAAGCTAAGAAAGGTCAAAACCCGGCATCAATAGCTCAGTTAGCATCCATCTCTACAGTTTGTTTGGCCAAATTAGCAAAATGCTTGCTGCATGTAGGCATACTGACTGTCAGGGTCCTCCAGTTTTCCCATATCTTCCCGCTGATGCCTCACATCTTATTGCCCTAAAGCTCAGTTTTTCAGCTTGGATATTTGTAAAAACTTTACTTTACTCTTAACCATGGTGGTAGTGCACTCCGCCACATCATTTTGCTCACAGGGCTATTTTACACTGAGCAGCAGTGGGACGTTCTGTTAGTCACGACTCTGAACCCTGTAGTAAACCTGCAACAACTTGTCGGGTTGGTGACGTTGAAGCAAGATGTCCTCCAGCTGATGTCCTTTGGCTGCTGTGTACTAAACACATAAGCTGCCTGTCAAACCTGCTCACCTCAGCTGCATTGATGCTATCTGCTCTGTGGACGGACATGATACCAAATTACTTAGTGGCATCCTGGCTCAAAGACAAAACACCTTCAGTGAGATAACATAAAGAGGCTTACTCAAGACGAAGCTTTTATTGTGCTGCACAGTGTCCTCTGATTGTTGGTTCAGTTCCATGCTTAGTGATCTGGTTCTCTGTCTCTATAGCACCATCACTTCCCTTAGCTACCAATGTTAGAGCAAGGAGAATAAATCAAGCATCAATGAATGAGGCACCTTTTTGTTCCTCGTTTGTGTATGTGTCTCCATGTGAGTAACGACCAGCGGATGTGTTTGCTATGTGACGGTAAACCATTAGCTGTTCTTATCCCAATGTAGAGTTGATAATTGCACCTCGCCCTTCCTCTCCGTCCCATCAACGCCAACACTCTTCATTCCCCCTCAACAAACCCTGCCTCGTCTCCCTCGGGATCAGGCAGAATTCTCCAAGACAGAAACTTTTTATATTAGACTTTCCCACAGCCAAGATAGTGTGTTTTAAAATGGTTTAATGTCATGGACCCTTAAATAGTCTTTAGTGATGTGGAGCTGCTGTTTGCCAAAGTTTTCTCTCAGGGACCACATATGGGAGGATACTTTGTTTTTGTTTGAGTTGAACTGGATGTAATGATGGTGAGAGAGAAACCTTATAACTAGGATAACTAAAGAATGCATCCTATCCTGAGATACCCTCTTATACCCTATTACAAAGTCTCACAATTCTTCTGACCCTAGCTGGCAAGATAGTGGTGAAGTTTTCATGTTAATTTGAGTAAGGGATACTGTTGTACATAATTTTCTAAAGCATGGAGTGCACTCCAAAAGAACTTGATAGAAATTATAAAAATGTAAGTAAGACAGAAGCAGTAAATCCCAATATTTCAGAAGCTGGAACCAGCTGACACATGGCATTTTTGTGTTATAGCTAACTATTTAGCCATAATCAAAATTGTTGTTGAAAAAACTGATGTCTATCCACTCAGCCATCAAAAGACTTAATTTTTTTGTACTAACTTAGTTTGACCCCTTTAAAGATTTAGTGAAAAACTAGAAAATTTTAAATTCTAAATTCTCCTGTGACTGCAGATGCATATCAGCCCCACATGGGGTCATGACCTCAAGGTCCCTATTTGTCTTTTGACTATGGACTTCCAGGAACCATCTCAAGGGTTCTCGATGGCCCCACCCCCTTGTGCTGAGGTAGCAGTCCGCACTGTGTACATAAGCAATTTTACAATGCTGTCTTATCGGATAGCAGCATCTATTTGTGGTGCATTTTTCTGCTGTTGCTGATGGTTGATTAGTGTATGTATGGGAAACACTGACTTTTGGCAGGAATTTACCACAATGCACAAACCATAAATACAGACACCATGTGCAAAAAGGATCTATATCCATGGGATAATGGTAACTAGGACAGCCCCACCCCCTTCTTTTCTCTGTCTGTCTCCCTCCCTGTCTGACACACGGCCTGTTTGCATACGAGGAAACAATGTTAATTCTAGCACCAGAGGAGTTTTCCCAGGCTGTTTGTTTGGCCGATGAAGTTGCAAAACCCAATAAAACTGCTCTGTGCTCCTCATTTGCACACACACACACACACACACACACACTACTAGCTGCTCAGCATGGAGGGTTTCTGGTTACCTAGGTAACCCCCGGTTGCCGTGGGTACCCCAGACCATAATATATCAGGTAGTTAGAGTGCAGCATAAAGGATATTAACACACTGAGCTGCAGGCTGCCTCTGGGCTGGTTTGTTGTCATCACAGAAATAATAAGAGAACAGACAGTGAAATGTTTGCACTTGTCATTTGACTAGTTCAGAGGAAATTGGATATTGTTGTTAGCTGTATGTTGGCAACATACGTCAGAGGGGCCATAAAGTGCATTACACTCACTAGTTTGAGAACTCCATTTTGACCTTCTGTACACTAAGCTGATGTTTTCCTTTTGTCTGTCTCCTGTTGATGCTCATCATGTATCCTGGGCCTATAATCAACAGAGATAGACGGTGCTCCTTGCTGCATACAACACCACTGCTCGTTTGGTTATTACTGCAAAACCTGGGGATTCAAGTTTTCCATCACTATGGTGGATTTCTGTCATTTGCAGATCATATGAGTAGTTATGGCTGCATTAGAGAACAGCAGCAATGGTTATGTGTGTAAAGGTGCTGAAATCTCAGTTAGTAGTGTAGCAGGCGTCAAGTATGTTTTAGAAATTGCTGATGGGATATATGACTTGGCTGCTGTGTGCTTTAATCCCTGAAAACCTCACTTCAGTGAGTTTGCTACTTGATGCATGTCAGTTTATGGAAGTTAGCCAACTACAACAACACTGGTACACATGTGGCCACCGCTGTAAATATTCTGCTGTGTTGATTTGAATGGAAATGTCCATTCTGCTCTCTATTTCTGTGGTTGTCCCTCTTGTTTATCAGAGACAAAGACAGATTTTTGTCTTTTAAGTAAATAAAGAGATTGAAGTGTGAAGTATTTACTATCCCTTTCTGAGAATTGTTTTGCCTCCAGTGCTTGAATTTGCCAACTATAAAATTGCAGAGTCTTGAGGAAAGAAATCTTTCACAATAAGGTGACAACAATAGTCTCAAACAGGATTCAGATTTCTACACTGAACTTATTTAAACCCACTTTATGACTCACTATTGTCTCCCGAAGCTGTTTTTAACAAACACCACTTTGTTTTTCTAGTCTAGCCGTGCCATTGTTCACGTAAACCCTCTCAGTGTTAACAAATTGTTACTCATGAGTATCCAACAGAAACACAGACACATTATGAGTTCATGCTTGTGGCTGAAGCAGCAGTGTCTAATTTTGATTCTAGTTATGATAGCAGCACTAGCTAGAATAATTTCTTTACTGTAATAAAAAATCAAACTAGCTACATGCCATAATATACTATGTCAATTTTCAGTTATCATTTTAATAGTAACAGCCCTAAATGGCCCACATAACCCAGTTCCAGACAATCTCAGCTCAAACACTGTGTCAGTAGCAGTGAAGCAGTAGTGTTTACTACTCCCAGGTTCTGACCTCCTATCATATATTAGTCATATGATATGGAGTTAATGTTTAACCCACATGATACACAGCAGAGAACACTGTGCTGGCCAGTATTTGTTCTCTGCTTATAAACATGCAGACAGCAGAGGAAAAAATGAAATCATGCACGTCGTAGACTGTGCAGAAGATTCTCTGTCAGCATGTCACATGATAATAAGGTCAGCCATGTTTAGTTACTCCCTACAGGAAGTAAAAGGGCATTTCTCTGAATCTACATGCTTATTTATACAGTGGTTAAGACTTATCTGAGTGAATGTTTCCACTGAATGCAGGCAGTTTGTAAGTTAATGCAAGCTATTTAAAGGGAATTTCCGCTGGATGTAAGGGAACATTGTAGGGAATATTCCATCACATATCCATAGGAATAAAGGGGCACTTTTGGATGTTTTTTTTCCCAAATTAACACAAATATTTAAAACTAGATTTATAGTTATTTGTAATGTGCCATCTATTGAAAACATACTTTATATGAAACTGTTCAATAGCAGCTGCTTAGCTTAGCATAAAGTCTAGAAAAGGCAAGGAACAGCTAGCTTGGCTCTGTACAAAGTAACAAAATCCACCTACTGGCACCTCTAAAGCTCATGAATCAACACATGATATGATCTAGTTTGTTTTATCGACACAACTTGGCATTTTAACAGGTTTTGTATGTAGCAGTTTCCCTGTCTCTGGACCTTCTGCTAAGCTAAGATAACTGGCTGCTGGCTGTAGATGTATATGTAGTGGACAGATGAAAGTAAATAAGCATATTCCCACATCTCGGCCTGGCCGGGGCCTTGTGTATTGAGGCAGTGGTATGATCTGTCTGAAGTATACCCAGTCACTTTACATATTTAAATTATTTAGTTTGACCTAGCCCTTGCCGTTGCTGTTTTAGTCACCAGTTAGGCTACAAGTAAAATTGTTTTTTTTTCTCACATAAATTACAGATTTGCGACTGTCAGTGCTGAATAGACTAAAATTGATGTGATGTGTTCATTGCCTAAAAATAGTGCCAGCTGTCAGCACACAAACCAAGTGTCATAGCCCACAGTCAACCGCACTAACCAGCATGGACATTGTGAGAAGGTGCCAGGGTCAACACACACACACTCACACACAGCTGGGAGCCTCATGCCAAACCCAGGCTGTGATTAGGGCACTTGAGTCAGCGGTGAGATAAATCAGAGGTCCTGTGGCTTTTTTTCCCCGAGATGAATGAGCTGTTTGTGTGTGTGTGTACACAGGCATGCACATATGGTCTGATGACACAGCTCAATGGATTGTTGCACAGATACAGTAATCATCACATCCTGCTGTTTCATATTGGACACACACACAGGAAACACTGTGGTTAATACTGCGGACAACCACTGAAACTGATTGTGTGTGTGTGTGTGTGTGTGCCCCTTTTACACACTCTGTTCAAGGCACGAATGTTCCGCCTTTATTCCGCCGTTCTGCTCTGTATAATACGTATGAACATGGAATGGGGGCATTTTTTTATCCACAGCTACGTCGGCAGCATAGGTAGTTACGTACCTGAATCAATGTCTCTGTAAAAGTGGAACCAT
Source organism: Epinephelus cyanopodus (assembly GCA_026686955.1). Lineage (NCBI taxonomy): Eukaryota > Metazoa > Chordata > Actinopteri > Perciformes > Serranidae > Epinephelus > Epinephelus cyanopodus. The sequence continues at coordinate 32,481,164 of CM048920.1, read as the reverse complement.
CACACTAGACGCTGACTCTGTTGTGTTGCACATTGTACCTGTTTTGCTCATGAAGTGCCTGCATACTAAAAAAAACACACACACAGGGGTAGCATTTTACTGCCGTTGTTTGGTTCAGTGTAGGAAAATTAAAGCAAGTGCAATGGTGAATCTTCTTTACAGCAGTATTGCGGGGTCTCTGTTTAACAAGGGCTTGTGTGTGTCCACCCAGTCATTGCTCCATCCCAGCAGCACAGGTAAAACTGGATTCCGATAGCGTGTTACATTTTGGATCCAAAATATCTGGATCTGTTAAGCTCCAACAGTTTTTTCTTGTAATTTTGTTTTTCTTCCTTTGTAAAGAGTTACATTGAAAACAAATTTTACAGTACAGCTTTGCACACTTGCTCTTATTTTTTTTTAATGGAATTGGTTGGTTTTTAATGCAGGTTCAATTTTATGAGACTTTCATGGATGTATGTTTTATGTTACAATAACGTTTTTTTTAATCTTGAATCTTGAAACATTTAGGCAGCAAATTTTTAACTTTTTAGTTGGGGCTGACAGTTGGTGTTTCCCATTTTCCACATTTCCCATGTCAACAGTTCCGAAACATTAAACAAAATCTTTAAGTCAAGCTTTTTTGGTGATGGATGTGTGTTCTCTTTTTGTGTAGCTAAAGCTCTTTCTGATGCTCTGAGCTAACCTGAACCTAAAGGATCCATCACTGGCCTCAGTGTGTCAACAGCTGACTGCATGCGGTTTTTATTAAAGATGAATCCGCAGGCTGTTAAGGTTGTTGACTCAAATAGTTGTGTCATGGTCGATGTTGAATTAATGTGGGAATGTATACTGGCGCTGTAACTGTATAGCCTTGTTACTCGTGTATGAGCTGGAGTGAGACTGGCTGCTGATGGGTGCTGTCTAGTCTTTGAAGTTTTACTGTCATGTCTCAGAATTGTCAGGCTGGAGCAATCTCAGATGGCAGAGGTTCAGAGTGAGACACTGTCATCCTTTACAGTTCTAGACCTCCATAATTGAACATAAGACAAAAATATGGATTATTGATGCTTTATATTGTAATATGCCTATGTTATGGTTTGTATTGTGGCAGTGTTGGTATGAAGATTGCCCTTTATCTTATAAGTGTGTATGTAACACTGCGGTTAATTTTGGGAGAATAGCAGCAGCTTCATACGCTCTATACACTCAAGCCAACTTAACTCAAGCAAAGAAATGTTTTCCTCAGTGTATGTATGCAGCCTTCTAAAGCTAAGGATTTTGTCAAAAGTCGGCCTATAACATTAAATAGCTTTGCAAAAAGATTAACCAAAAAGAGCTCCTTAAACTCTGTCCAAAAGAACAGAGTTTCCTCTCTTTCACCCTTTTAGATCAGATAGTGAACCAGGAAATCCGGCAGTCAACCTTCAGTGTCAGAGGGTCGACCCCGGCCAAGATCTGTGTCGAGACAAGGAGGGTCAGACTCAGGCTGAGACAAGCTAACAGATCCTGATCAAAGTCACTGTTTACTGCTGTCTGACATTTACAAATAAAGCAGAGAAAAGAATGTTTAAGTATTCAGCCTTTTATTTAACAATTTTAAGGTAACTTGAGTCAGCTGAAACACATTATTGAGGGTCTTTCCCAGTAATGTTTAATGTCTGAGACATTTTGCGTATTAAAAATGAAAGTACCACATGACATTAGTTGCAGCATTCTAATTTGTTTTTAAAGTAAAGGGTTGTTTCAAGGGCTGCAGTCAGCAAATATGTCCAGTTACACTTAGGAACATCACCATTAGCCTTAAACACTGGTAGGTTTAATGCTCACTTAAGGACACAAAGGAAGTGCATCAGTCATTGGTAGGTATCGGTAGCTGTCCCCAGGTACCAAGGAGTATCAATGTAAGTTTCTACCCCCAAGTAGCAGAAATGGCCGACAGTAGAACAACCAAAGTAACTCAATGTTGTGGCAGTTGCTAGGCTCTTTGGAAAATGGAAAGCAATCTGGCCTTTATGACATGAGAGCCAACTACAATACCACTTGGAAACACTTGGTTAAAGTGATAGTTTTCACATAAATAGTAGGTTCATGGTATGATCTATTAAATGTCTGAAATTATTATTATTATTATTATCATTATTATTATTATTATTGCTTGTTTTTGTCTGTCCAAAACACAACTATATGTCATTTACTATCATAGAAGACAACGAGCAAATATTCATGTCTGAGATGTGGAAACCAGAGAATCTGTGGCAATTTTATTTCAAAACTTATGAATCTATTATCACATTTGTTTGACGATAAAAAAGATGTTCTGTTGTTCAACTAATTGATTAATCGAGTTGTTTCAGCTTTTGTCATTTTTTGGAATTATTGGTTTGTCAACATGTGAATCCCAAGCTTTGGTTCAATGAAACATTGATCAGGCAATAAACATTCACGACTAGAGAACGGTTGAATGGGTCATCCAAGTACTTTTACAATATATACTGTTCGTGTTTTGTTAAAGTTCCAGTTGGTTGATGGTTTGTTGGCTCATTCTTGGCACTGTGTATCCACTGTTTGCCCTGTGAACTAAAAGATTTAGCTCACTTGTCTACCATAAACATCACAGTATAATATGTTGCAGCTAAAAAAGTGGTCCAAACGTGAGGGGACTTGCTGCATGTAGATTTCACTGAATTGCAAATCAAGGTTAGAGAACAGGGTTAATCTTTGGACAGAGACAGACATTTGCATTTGAGTGGGTTGGTTGAGACTTATGGAATGAAAGAGATGGGGACATACTGTGCTGACCTGCTGGACTGAGCAGTTAATTCAACCAACAGGAGAAGAAAAAGAAGTGTAATGTTAAAACTGTCATGGAGCAGGCATGTGTTGATAACATGGTTAAGTGTGAAAAATGTGTTGTATCCTGTACTTGCTGAGACATGATCATATTTGGATTAGATTGATTTCTTTCTAGATATCCAGTCATCTGTCTCTCTGTCTATCTCTCTGTTGCCTAACCAGTCTGTCAGGATGTGAGTGTGTGAAGCAGCAGCAACAGAGCAAGACAATAGAGGGGATCAGGTTGCTATGAAACCTGACGAGCTTGCCACAGACAGGAGCGACCAGGTATATGTGTGTTTGCCACAGACAGGTGGTAAATATAGCAGGAATTGCCTTTACTCAATCACTCGGTTTCGGAAACGGGTGTCAGTGGATTAGGATTGCCTCACCAGTTATTTATACTGTCTGCAAATCCTTGAAGAATTTAACATGATTTGCATGCATAATTACCCTGACTAAAGGCCATAATGTCTTTAGTATGGTTAAATGTTGCCTCATGGGTCTGACACATTGCAGGAGACGTCTGCGGTTAATCTCTATTTGAATAAATGTGAAGAGGTGATTCTCATGAGCTACACATGACTCTCAGTCATGTCTTGAATTTCATTTGGGTGCTTGTTTACGTGATTTTTTTGGCTTATCATGCAAATAGCAGAATAGACCAATAGAAATTATATTGTGGACCAATGAGACAGTGGTGGACTACTCAGCAATTGCAAGTGTACAATGCAAACTATGTGACGTATCAAGTGTTGTATGACACTTTACAAGCAACGCTGACTGTATTCTGCATTAAAATGTCAACTTAGATGTTATTGTATCTGTTTTACAATTGCATCAATCTACACCACCATAGATTCATCATTGTCTCCAACTTTTTGTGGCACTATTTACAATTTCAAAGCAAGGTTTTTTAGAATTAAAATCTTTGTGATATTTCTTGCATCCAAGCCAAGATGGGAGCGTTTTCCAGGACAACCGTCGTCCTCCAGCTGTTACAAGACACACAGTCTACAAAGAGCTTCCTCAGTTGCCCACATCGTGTTGTCCTTGGCACAGCTGGCTGCATGTAGGGCTGCCCATGGTCTACCATGTGTCCTGCTCTTTAGAGCTTTAAAATATTGTTTTCACTGTGCTCTAATTTTGTAGTGGGTAATTTTGTGTGTTGAAGTTTATTACTGTTGTATATTTGAAGCAAAGTTTGTCTCCAAACTGACATTCGGTAGCTCTCAAAGTTTGTCCTGTAACAAAGTTAGGATGTTACTGGAACTGTCACAGTAACCAGCAAAATGTCCACACTTTCATGTATTCCTGTATTCTTAAGTCTGCAACTTGTTCATATTTTGTGGCTAATACACCAACTCAAAAGATGTTGGAGAGGGTTAAGGGCTAAGGACAAAAGGAATGTAGTTAAAGCAAAATAATGTTCATCAGCAGGTATCGTGTCTTTGAACATGATAAAGCATATTGGCATAAATATATAGAATTGTTTATTGTTCTGTTTGTATGAAAGAAAGAGCGAGAGAGGGGCAGCTTCTATGCATGGCTGTGCTGCAGCAACAGAGTCTTTATTGTGGCATAGGAGGTCAGATGATAAAGTCTGTGTCGTCCATGTTTATTATCAGCACATGACACACACATGTGCACTGCACGTCTGATGTTTCCTCTCCTCTTGAGGTGTCATACTTTCCACACTCAGCAAAAAGCTTGTTAAGCATTGACAAACTTCTAAGTGGTAAAAGTTTGACTGTCACTGATTTATGGTTATATTTTAGACAGCAACATCTTTATAGCTCCTCCTATAGCTACATGTTTGACCTGAAATGTGAACCAACTGTGTGAAAGTCTTTTTTTTTTAACTAAATATAAGTACATGAGTACAACAATGCTACTAGGCAACATTCACTGGATGACTCTTGCAGAGATAATAGGCCCACTGAAGTGCTTATTTAGTGGAACAGAGTCCCACTGGGGCAGGGTTGGGTTAATGTTTGACTGACCCGTCTCCAACTCGGACACAGACACCTCCTGATGGGTTTTGTCTGTGTTCATTCAAAGATGGCCCACTGGCCGACTAGCCGGAGAAAATTGCGCCACAGCCAGAAACTTGTATGACAATTTAAATCCATTTAAGTAACAGGGATTTATTTTTTAGATTTTTTAAGGTCTTCTTAATTAATACTTTGATTTATAAAATGTTAATAAATAGTAATGCATGCCTTTCACAGTCTCCTAAAGCTCAAGGTTAAGTATTTGAATTGCTTGTTCTGTTTGACCAACACACTTAAATCCAAAAATGTTCTGTTTTCAGTCATAATAAAGGGACAAAATCAACAGATTAGGGCTGTAGTCAAGTTCTCACCACCAGTCACCAGTCACCTAAAAAGTCTACCTGCTCTTCAACCAATTGGTTGTTGGAAGAAAAAATATATGCATGCTGTCTGTAAATTAAAAATACTGGGCTCATTTTATTAAGTGGTTCAATTACAGTGGAGGATGGGTGTGACAAATACCACAAGAACCAACCGTCTTCAACAACAGTAGTGGAGGTATTGACACACATAGCCCGCCATATTCGTCCTCTCTCTCTACATATCTCAGCCTATCCTTCATCCAGAACAAGGGCCAGAGCAAGTGCTCTATCTTGTGCTGACAGTTTTACCTCCAAATATATACTGTTTCATAGCAATCAGACTCAACTGAAGTGTTTTAGCTGAACAAAGGCCACGCCTCCAAAGAAAGCGTTCCCAACTGGGTATTTCCAGAAGAATGTCTGGTAAAACGCTTTGGTGGACAGACGGCATTACGAAAGTAACACCAGCAGTTCTCTGACCAGTAAGACTTAAAGAGCATATCGATTGACCAATCAACCAACCATCCAGAACGTGTCAGCCCTACAGAAAACCCTCAATTTTTAGAACGTGAAACTGTGTCAGTTGACAGATCATCTCAGCTCCAGAGCAGAGTGGCATACATTTTTACCTCTAAAAGTACACACTAGAAGATGGAACTTCTTTTCTGTCCCTGGCGTGTATGCTGTCTCTGTATTAAACCAGTAACAAAAACAAAAACATGCCATAGTTACCATAGTTGACTTTTTCAGCCAACATCTGTTACAACTTTCCAGTTGCCAATCAGCTTCAGTGTTTAAACATCTGTGTTTGAGGTATTTATTAGCAGTTGCAGTGTTTTTGTCCTGCGCTCCTCTCAGGTTTTAGGTTGTTTAGTTGGTTGTTTTTGATGTCCTCCTATGAGCTGTGTTTGCTGGCACACAGTGAACAAGTGGTTCCTGTTAGATCGCCCCCTGGGTGAAACTGAAAGCACACATTACAGTGGAGAGTCTGTTAAGAGAGATAACAGTGATACAAGATTTCCAGTTCTGATACAGTTTCTTAGATTTGACTTTTTGCTGATACAAAGTATTTACTGAATATCCTTTATAATGTCTGCACAGCTGTGAGTGAGGTGTAAATCGGTGCACTCTTGGATAATCGTCCTTCCCACAGACTGGGAAACAGAAGTTTCAGCTATTACATAAGAGGAAGCCCATTTATTTACCTCAACTGAACAGTTTGAACTGATGTAAACAAATGTATTGCTGCATTGGACAATAGGTGACACACCTTACAGGAAGCCTATGTGACTCCATTGGTGTACTCCAGGATCACACACACACACACACACACACACACACACACACACACACACAACCATATGATGAGTTTTAATGCACCGATTAGTGATGTGAATGGAGCCAAGTGTGGAGTCACAGTGACTGTCTGCAGGAGGGAAGCAGCTCACTGACTTAAAGCTGACTGGGATCCATGAGACACACTCCCTGATTTATATAAAACTGCTAAAATTACCTATAATTTAAACAATTATAAATGACATATTTCCTTTATGGCTTGTGTGTATAGCCAGTTTGGTCTGTTTGTTCATTGCAACAGACATGCAGTAGTTTTTTTCCGCACAGGAAGGAAAAAACATGAAATAGATCCTGCAAGTCTGACCAAATAGAGTGATAGAGGTGTGTGTGTGTGTGTGTGTGTGTGTGTGTGTGTGTTGACAGGGCGTAGATAAAACTGTGTAAACAGCTAATTGAACATTGAAGTAATTCAGTTACCAACACTGCTACAAAGGTGGGTCGTGTTTGGTTGAGTGCCAGCAAGCAACATGAAATATCTGTAGAATAGGCTATCAGCAGTTATAAGACTTTTCAAAGCAGCATAAGATGTTAAACAGCACTATAAAGAATCAGTTTCTACATTGCAGGTGCAGCCTAGCCAAACAAAAGTAAAGCAATTTATCATGTTAAATGAATCTGTTTGGCTAATAATGACAAACACAGACAGCTCCACAGTTTGCTGCTGTTGCCTCCTCTATCTCTTGTTCCACACATTGTTATAGCAGCATTTTTCTCCATTATGCTCATTCTCAGTTTTGTGAAATTGTGCCATAAACTTTGCTAGGTGGTCAGACAAACTGCAGGCTTAACACTTTCTGCAGGAAGTTGTCACAACAAAAGCTTTTTAAAAACCCAAATAGAAGTTTTCATGGCTTCTATTCTGAACCAGCCTCATGAAATCTAGAGATGATTAGAAGAAGAAAAATAAGAAAAATCTGAAACTATATTCGTACATTTAATCTGATGTTTTGTTGTTCTAATGCCAGGCAGTGAAGGAAGATGAAGAGCTGCCAGTGTTCATACAGTTTAAGCATTTATCAAACCCCCAACACACAGAGTTAGGCTAATGGGATACGAGGGCTCTCTATTAAGAGCTCTCTGGGGCGTCACTGATCAAAATACATCCATCTTTAAGCTAAACCCTTCAGCAGAGAGTTTGTAAAGCAGCAGTCCAACAAGCTGGCTGTCTCTCCTGCCTGCAGAGCAGCGAGGGAGGTGAAGTCAACAGTGTGCCAGTGCTCCTGTCTGTTTTGCCCATAGATGGAAATTGGAGACTTTTCAGCACAACAACCTTTTTAGCAGCAAATCCTAGTCTATTCAAGTCCAGATGCTCTCAGCAAGGAAAAAGCAAAGAATGTGTGTGTGTCTGTAATATACACAGGTATGAACTGTGTGTGCTTACCTCCTGGTGCTTTGGCCTCCACTCACAGTTCAAAGAATTGCAGATCAGCTCTTGTTTTGTCCTACCATCAGTCCCAAACCTCAAAGTATTACCTTTGTGGAATTGTCCAAAAGTATAATCAATGCTTAATGATAATAAATGAGTGTGGAGTTTGTATGATTTATACAAGAAGAGGTTATATCAACATATAATCTATTTTTTTTAACCCCTTACCGTTTTATATAGTGGGCAGTGTTGCAAATCAACATGCTGTGTTTTGATTTGTTCATATTGATATTATTATTTAAAATGATTTCACGTGACAGAGCATTTTACCTATATCACACCCCCAGCTTAATATTGACTGACATGAAAAAAAAATCAATTATAGTAATAATACTTCAGGATTGTTATGAGTGTTGATATGCAGGCTCAGACCACAATAATGTTTATCACACACAGATGCAGGCCTGTTCTCCTGTCCAATTTTCTTCCTACCTTCCTCTTGTTTTTCTTGCCTCCCCTCTCCAAATGCCACTCTTCTCCTCCCTCTCACACACTGTCTCCCCCCCCCATCTCATTCCTGGAAGAGAGCTTCTTTTTCTGGTTGTTTTCGAGGAAGATGAACACCGATAGACACAGTAAACACACACACACACATACGCACACAGAGTCACAGTCACACAAACACACACGGTGCAGACAGAGCCCAGGGGTCTTCAGAGTGATGCCAGTGTTTCAGACAAGTTGACATTTCCCACCCAGTCTCTGCCGTGTGTGTGTGTGTGTGTGTGTGTCTGTGTGTGTGTGTGTGTGTGTGTGTGTCTGTGTGTGTGTCTGCTCTGGAATGCCACAGTTTGTAATTAGTCTTTTGTCCTAGCAACATTTTCTATGCTAATTAACCTGCCTTCTCCCATGGAATGTGCACAGCTCGTTTGGCTCCCTGATTGGCTGGGGAGGGGCCGTTTCGCTGTCTGATTGGTTATCAGGGCGTACAGAAGACTGTGGGATCTTCACGCAGGGTGTCTTGAGCTCTCGATGTCTGGGAGCTAAATGACTAATTTATTCTAACACCCTGAGATCGAAGCTCATTAAATCAGAGTGGTGGCTTTGTCAGAGAGAACCACTGCGGATGTAGAACTGTGACCCATTTTTGGGTTTAAATCTGGGAAGGAAACAAACACTGTAGTCACAGTGGCATGTGTCCAATTAGGCATGAGCCCACGTAAAAATTGTAGTGTAAATATAATGACCATAATTAAAGCCCAGATACATGGCTGCTGCTTTTAGCATATTTAATGACCCCTTAAATGTAGTTATTCATTCTGAGTCCCCAATATATACTAAGTGGAACATTTTACAGTTGAAAAATAAGTTTGCCAGTGCACTTTGGTGGACAGTAGGCCCAAAATGATAGTCGCAAAATGACCCCCAGAATATCTATGGCATTTCTGTTCTTATGTTTCTTGTTTTCTTAATACCCAAAACACAGATACCAATATACCTGCAATATGGTAATGTTTTGACAAGGAAAACATCTCAATTCAAAAATCAGTATGTAAAATATAGGCTAAAAGAATTGTGGCAATTTAGTAAGTTAAGTGACAATGATTTATACTACAATACTTTTACAAACTTGCCTTTTGTTTCTTTATTTTTTACATTATTTCTGACTTAAAGTAAGGGATTTTCTAACAGTGTACTATAGGTTAAATGAATTATGCTCACAGTAAATACATGTTTGCTGTCACTGGAAGTTAATTACTACAAACTTTAATAAAAAATATTTCATTGCCTTTGAAATCTAGCAAGACAAATGTTGTATAACATTAATAATGACTCCTTTTGTTGCAGTGTGCCAGCATGCACAATACCAGGATCTTGAAACTAAAGCAGCTTCATTGAAATTCAGCCATTATTGATTTTCCTATTGTGACATGTCCAAATATTTTCTGCAAAGCACACACATCAGCATTCACATGGAGAGAGAAACTCTTAAGAGAGAAACTCAATGTGGATTATATACAGCTCAAACCCCACATCTGTGGTTGGTCTTACATAAAATAAAATGTAGCATGACATCACATGCTAATGTATGAAATTTATTTTTGGCAGATTTGTGTTGTAGTTGTATCTTCAGTCATGATTTTCTCATTTGAGAACTTGTTGTGCAGACTAAAAATGTTTTGTTGTATGCTGTAATTATTTCTGCTTGTACTGTCAAGAATAGTACAAGCAGTTTTCAGTTCAGTACACACTGTACAAATATGCTGCGAAGGAGGGTCTGTTGTTATTGTTTGTTTGTGAAGGTATCTCTTCCTGCGATTATGTGATGATTGTGTGACAGGATGTTGCTGCTGATAACACGGCTGCTGGAGCACCTTTTTGTTGTTGTCAGAGACCAGCTGATATGAGGCTTGTTTTTTTCGCATCAGTATTTGTTAATATCCTACTATTTCTGTCTAATTTTTTTCAGCATATTTGTGAAGCTCATATTTGTCTCCCTGCTCTGATTAATGAACAGCAAGTGAACCAAGGAATTAACTAAGTAGGTTTTTTTAATTGCTCACATTTTTGCATGCGGCAATCGACAATGGTAGATTTTATCCTCCTAGAATTACACTGACATGAGGTGTAATCTAGATTATATAATACAGAATATTTGGTCAATGGCAGTGTTTTTTTTAAATTATTTATTAATTGCAAAAACTAGAACCACAAAAATATTGGTACCAGCTTTATATTTTTATGCTAAAACGTACAACTGGGACCGAGACTAGATGATTTGTTGAAGAGGAAACCAAAGTTCACTAAAACAGTGATGAAATAGGAATATATTGGAGAGCTTTCGTACCCTTAGCAAGTCAGCAATTGCTGGCCTCATGATGTTATACAAGAGTGGGAGGCTGAGTGCTAGAATAAGTGAGATACTGGAATCTGAATAGACAGGATCCGTTACAGTGCAGGTGCTGCAGCAGCGCACAGTGCTGGCCAGATTGTAGCCCCCAGATTCAGTCAGCTATGCTTAAAACCATCCTCATCATTTTCATCCTCCTACTGCTTTTCCTGCGAGCAGAGAAACCTGGAGCACAAAGATGTTGTCATTTCCCCAGTGAGCCAGTCTGTGCTCAGCTTGCCACAAACTACAGGATGAGCTCATACTCTATTACTTATTCATAGACAGCGTCACACAGGCTGACGCAACCAGACAGACACACTGGCTGAAAGGAGGTGGACAGGCGTGCTTGCAGGCCAGGCTTGTAACAGACGGGCTGGTGGGCTTTTAGAAGAGGCAGCCAGACCGACAGGATGCAGATGATAATGAAAAAACAGGCATCCTGATATGTTTCTGTGCAACATCCTGCAGAGCAGCTGCTCATCTTTATCACAGTTTCCCATCTTGGCTGCATCTTTTTGGGCTAAATCTTTGTATTTGAACTGCAAACTGTGATCAAAATTGGCAACTCAGACGCTTGGCACTGACTTATTTGCAGCACTGAGATTTTTTTCAGCTTCTTTGTCACTGATGAAAACTTGTGTTGCGAAAACCAGCGGGTGCTGTTTACTCTGCCAGTCCATGTTTCACCCCGCCACTGGTTTCTTTTAACATGCTGGGCTCCTTTTGTTTGTGTCAGTGGTTTCAGTTTGTCCGCCTGTTCTTCGACTGATGGCTGCTTTTTAACTGCAGTCGTTCTCTTGCTTTCTGTTTTTGAATCTCAAATGTTCTTTTCCAGATCACAGTGGAAATATGACCCCAAATTACAGGCCTCAGTGAGTCACTTATGGTAGACCTCAGTGTGCAGTGATTCCACAAACACAGGCGATATTACACAGATAATCAAACTGAATTGAAAATTAGTTTCATTCATTCATTCAGCCTGACATTGTGCCAACATTAGCCAGTCTCTTGTTTGAAGGGGTTAGTGTGTTTTGTTCTGCTTTTGCCAAACAGAGTGATGTATCTCTCCTGCCATTTGTCTTTTTTAAGTTGACAGCTTGTCCATGGTGACTTCACATCGATCAAAGGAATATGTTGATTAAAGAGTTGCTATTTATGTGTGTGGACTCTCAACATGTACAGCTGCACTGATCTCATCCACCATTGTTGCCAATTTTTTTAATCGTTTTTTTTTTTTTTTTTTCCCCATGATTGATAGTAAGGAAGATTAAACCTACCTACTGAACTCTGACTGGTGAATTGTGTCTCCATGGGAAATATGACATGCCAATTTCAAAATGCCAGTTTCAAAAATGGCACTATTTAATAAGTGAATGCAAACAGTGCCATTCTTAATTTAATAGGGATTTTTTTAAGCCTGAGCTGAGGGCAATTTTGCACCAAAGCTAGACTAATACATGAGCAGGCTGATCTAGGCATCAGTCAGGATGCTTTGTTTATGTTATGTGTTAATGTTAAAAAACATCTACTATTGGCCAATATATCTTTTTTTTTTTTCAGTTTCTAAATATTGATACAAATGTCACCTTTAAATAGCCATATGTTCTGTAAAATTTTGACCCTGGAGTATGATTAGATATTCTATAATCTGGATATCATAGAACAATACCAATACCAATACTAGTCAAAAGACCCATAGGCCATCACAGCTGGATCAAAATGCCATTAAGACTTCAACTGTATTGTCAGTAGGGATTAGTAGGGTTTTGCTCAAGAACACTTAAGCAGGGCAAATGCTACATATGGGATTGAGCCTGCTAAAATTGCCTGTTTTAGGTTTTTGGGGTATTTATGCTTTATTTGATTGTGAGTGAGAGAGACAGGAAAGACAGGGGAGAGAGGGGGGTGACATGAACCCAGACCACTGTGGTAAGGTCTCAGCCTTAATGGTGTATGCTCTATCCAATGAGCTTCTACTCACCCCTACAAACAGGTTGTTTTTCGCTCCACAGTAGACTCATAAGGCTGTTTGAAAGCCTCTCTGCTGTCTTTTGTATTTGAAGAAAATGATAACAGAACAAACAAGGAGGTCAGCTGTCTCGTATTTCCCTGCGTGACCCTTATTTTCTCCGGTCCAGGCCTTGGTTTGTGTTGACACACAAACAGAAAGGCACAGTGGAGCATAAAGAGTGGTAGCCAGGGCAGCACAGTTGATAGCTATCATGATTTCAGCGTCCGCAGTTTAAAATACAGGCTTATCTCCACTTTTAAATTGTCCTGTGTTAACTGAGAAGTTCTGTACTTCAGAGCAGTCAAGGTGTTGATTTAAGCTGCCATATAGTAATTTGTGTAGCTTGTGTGTGTCACAATGCTGACTTAGATTAAGAGGAATTTTTGATCCATATAAAGGCTGTAAATGCGCATCTTTCTGCAACTTTCTATCAAATCCTGATTATTTCTGAGAGTTTTGTAGTCTCTTGGTTGGCAGCAAAGATCAGTATGTGAACTTCTAACTGGAAAGATGCAGATTTGATCTCTGGTCTGGCAGGTTAAGAATGGTTAAGAAGCAAATGAGCAGCACTTGTTCCTCCTTTAAAACCGCTATTGTGGTGCCCTTAAATGACCAGCATCCACCACAGTGGGAAGCAGATAAGACAGTGTTTGTGCAGGGCAGGTCCCAGGTGTGAATGTGTGTCAATGAATATGGAGCAGACAGAGAGCTGCTGAGAAAGAGCATTTGTGTGAGGTGAACTTAGTGAATGAAGGGCTTTAAAAAATCTTGATATCAGACACTGTGAATATTATCCGGAAATTTGAAACTTTAAGTTATCTCCTATGATTAAAAATGCTGTTTCGATCAAGAATCACTTTGATAATTCTCACTCACTGATTGTGTCCAAATATGCTCGGATGATAAACCACTGATAACTGGCTGCCAGAGAGCAGTCATGGTGGGAAAAGGGTGGAAGTAGTTTATTGTCTGTACAAATACATATCTCACAACACACCAGCTGTATAATCCTTCTGTGTGTGTGTGTGTGTGTGTGTGTGTGTGTGTGTGTGTGTGTGTGTGTGTGTGTTCAGGGACTGTAAATGATTGTGTTTTTCCAGTTGAGCAGAGCCATTCTTGCCAGTTTACCTATCCTCAAGACACACGCACACATAACCTCACAAACAGGGTAGAGATGTCTTGTCCACACCATATAAAAATATGGTGGCTCATGGAAGCTAATTTTCCATAATGGCAATACTCTATCCTCATATTATTCATAATTTTGGCTCCTTGTAATGTAAGTTAGGTATTGAATCTGCAGACCAGTTTCCCTTTCAGATGGTTCATGAAAAGTGTGTGTACTATGTATACACAGCAGAATTGAAACACTCTTACCGCTGAGTCACTGAAGGACATGTGTATTTTATTTGTGTGAATAAGAGCAGGCTTATATTCAGGCAGACAGACTGCTGAGTCATGTAATCCTTAACTTTAACCCTACATGTCGGAAAGATAAAAGAGTTTTCCATCCTGCTGTCAGGCCACCTCCATTTTACTCTCTCATTCATTCATTTTCAGTGTGTGCTGGATGCTTTCATTTGTGTTTTTATGTGTTATTGGTTTTGCCAATGTAGAGGCATCAGTTAGAATTAAAAGTACTTTTCTCTTTCTCTCTCTCATCTTCCCTTCCCTCTTCCTCCCCTCTTTTGTCTCCAGGACCAGTTTGATAATCTGGACAAACACACTCAGTGGGGGATCGACTTTCTTGAGCGCTACGCAAAGTTTGTCAAGGAGAGGCTGGACATAGAGCAAAACTACGCCAAGCAGCTAAGGTATATATACACACACACACACACACACACACACACACACACACACACACACACACACGCACACTGTACACATACATACATATATACCACAACAACAAATAAACATAGGCAGATAAACTAACATACAAAAAGGCTTTAGAAAATAGAAATAGAATTAGACTAGAACAGACATTGAACTGTTTGCCACGGTCACTCGGCTAGTACAAAAGAAAATGGTGGTTGTTGTTGTAGTAACAACACACATCAGTAGGGCAAGAAGTGTGTCACACGGACTAGTTTGACAACTTTATTTTTGGCCTACTGTTACACCTGTTTTCCTTATTAAATACACTCATACTTAAAACATACACAAATCCAAGTTTCCAAGTAATTCCACTTTATTCAAATTCAAAATAAAACTCACCAAAACTGTCTTGGTTAGTCTTGTCATACATCTAGTTAGTTAGTGCACTGTTTAAACAATCACCAGCTCTGGATATGCTGATCTGAATGCAGTTTATCACAGCAGTCACTGCCTCTCAACAGTTCACTGAGCTGCGGCTGTCACTTGATCATCAGCTACACCTTAAGTTTCAGTTTACATGGTTCAATAAACATGCAGTTAATGGCGACAAAAAAGGACCGACTGTGTGTTTGAGAATGTACTACCCTGCTCATTGGGTTTTTTATTGCAAAACCTCACCTCAGTGTGTTTGTGACTTGCCACAAGTCAATTTTTTTTATGAAAGTTTATATGGAAGGTAACCGGCTACAACGGTTGCAATGGCAACAGCACACATAAAAATGGCTGCCACTGACCATACTGGCAATGTGATTTTAATGGGAATGTCAGTTCTACCCTCATTCTATTTCTATGGTGTTATAGCTATGGGAGACACACATGCACTTTATTATTTTTGTCTCATTGTCCCCTATAGAGACAGGAAGACTTTTTGATTTAAGGATGTCAAAATCAAGCTTTTTTTTGCCCCAAATCTGAGTCATTTTATACTGACTATCTCCCAATACTATGTCCTGATCTGATATTCATATTTTCATGTATAACACATCTGCAGAGTAGACATACATTTTAGTTTGTAAAACAAATCCCATTACAGAATAGCTCTGCCTTAAAACAAGCTTCCCTACTCACACTTTCTTTAATTAAGTCTCTATTTTTTAATATAGTGACTTAGAAAGACTTGTGCTGGGATCATGCCTCCCAGTATTTTTTGCCTCTTGGTCACTGTGTCAGATGTGGCGATAATACAGTCAGGAAGTATGGCAGACTACATGTTGGACCCTGACAAGCTTGTCTTTTTGTTTGGACATTGTGAAGCATCGCAAATACAGCCTTGGTTGCCTTCCATGACACAAGGAGGCACTCATTTTGAGTTCATTGTGTTCGTCTGACTAAAACTGGACTTTATAAATACATGTTAACATGTTCGTCTAACAGAAATTCAACTATTTTTTTGAATTTCTCAAAGTCGGACACCCAGATAATGCGACTGGGAGTCAAATTACTTCTGCATTTATACAGTCAGTCAGACCCAAACTGGCCTAAGCACTTCACACATGCTCCACAGTTTCCACCTCTGGCTTTGACCCGTAAATCAAACAGCATTAGATGCATAACAGAAGAAGAAGCCGGTAACAACATGGCAAAATCTACATCCAGAGCCACGTATTTTTGCATATTGCCACCTATCACAGGCCACTTATTGTAGCAGAGTTGGACATATTTCAGTTAATAAATTCCCCTGCTGTGCTTGTATACTGGGACAAGGACAGTGGTCCAATTAAATGGCCAAGTGGAGCTATAATTGTAGCTTGACTTAAATGTGCATGTAAACGTAATGTTGGGGAAGTTCAGACTTGATTCAGGAAGCCTTTTTCATCTCCAGCATGCACTTAATACTCACGTTCAAATGCTCATTTAACAGTATCAGCACTTAGTAATGCAAAGGTTTGAGAATGTTGAAGTAAAGGAAACATGGTGAAGCACCAGTGGTGATATATTTTATTCATTTGTTTTTAATCCATTGTTGGAATGTTAGCTGGGTGAACTCAACAAGCCCAAGCACAATAATCCTCATTAAAAACCAGCAGAGTCCCAGTGGTTGATTTCAAAGAAGGGAAATCCCTTCAGAATACATAACACACACACACGCACACGCACACGCACACACACACACACACACACACACACACACTGTGCTGCTGCAGCTCTGAAAAATGATCAAAGATGGAGCTTTGTGCACGTGTGTTTACGTCCGCACGTTTTTTTTTTTTAATACATGTAGTTCAGACAATACATCACAAGAAAGACTCCTTTTTTGTCACTCTGTCTCTTTCTCTCTCTCTCTCATTCACACACACTCACACACACACACACACACACACATACATTCCTCCGCTCTCCAGTTAAATCATTAACTCGCTGCTGTACTGTACGGGAGTGTGTGTTGTCAGAGCCTTAGAGAACGGGCAGGCAGAGGCTTTGATGTTTAAATCTTTGATTCGTCTTTAATAAAATACTGAGATTCTAACTGTGTGTATGTGTGTGTGCGCTTGTCTGACTGCATGCATCTTGTTAGTATACCTGCCTCTCTACCAGGCTTGAAATATCAGACCGTATTTTTAACCTCTGTGTCTGCCTCTCTGTCTCCTATCAGGAACTTGGTAAAGAAATACTGTCCAAAACGCTCCAAAGACGAGGAGCCGAGGTGAGTAAACTTAGAAATTTGTTTTATTTTGCCTCAGTCTTTTTGGATCTCTGCACACTGCGAGAGTGAAAAAGGCCTACTAGATAGTTTATTTCATCACCCGGTGCTGGTCCTCCTGTTTGACAAGTTATTTGCAGGATGTAGACTGATACTGAGTTTGATGTGGTTTCATTTATTTTGTCTGTCTACAACCCTTTTTGTTTTACATAGTTGTGCATGTAGGCAAATGTATAAATTTGGAAGTAAAATATTTCTCACCCTCAAATGACTACCATGGAAGCAGAGAAGTATACATCCTATTTAAAGTTAACTGCAAAAACCTTTAGTCATGAACAATGTACAAAAATCAATTCTTGGAATTTGTGAATTGTTTCAGAATGATGGAAGATAAGAGCTGTAAATACAGAGAGGGAAACATTTTGTTGCAGGTTTAAAGTTTAGTGCAAAATAGTACAAAGAAGTACAAAAAAAGTGGTTTTAGTAAAGGAATATGTTTAATTGAAGACTTGCATGAAATGCAGTCAGTGCAAAAGCTAAAATGATGCAGGACATTCATCAGTAAACTATGACATCATACACTACACATGATATCAGTGTATCATTTAGACTCCTGCTTGTCTACAACTCTGAACTAACGCTGCACCTATGTAGGAACAGAGTAGAAAGGACCATATTGTTTACCCTGTTGATCACATGCTTAATTTGTGTCTCTTGTGCAGGTTCACATCATGTCTGTCCTTCTACTCTGTACTCAACGAACTCAACGACTATGCTGGTCAGAGGGAGGTGGTGGCGGAGGAGATGGCTCACAAGGTGTACGGAGAGCTGATGAGGTACAGCCAAGACCTCAAAGCTGAAAGGAAACATGTGAGTACACTAACAAGTTTGTACTTTACTCTTCTCTGCTTATCTTTGAATAAAAGTGACACATGAGGCTTATTTCCAGTGGTGTTCAGTGCAGCTATTGATAATTAAGACCAGGTTTCTCCGAAAACTTGTTGCTTCCTGTCATGAAACGGATGTTGCTGTTTGCCCTTTGTATCCTGTGTGTCGCCTCAAATGCATTTATTTTCTGTTTGGCTTCACTCAAGAGGATAAATATGTTGGATGTGATGTTAACCATCTGTCTTTTAGTTCTTCCACCATCTGCTGATGCCATAAGGTCTGAGAATTTGAGATCAATGTGCTTTGGAAGAACAGCGCCCTCTTCTTGTTTTGTGCTGTAAAGCATCAAATATCCTATTTCATTTTACTCAGTAACATATTATGAGACACAAGGTATATGCTGTGGCTGTTACATGACATAGTGCTTTTTCACTGGCTTGTTAATCAGTTTCCAGTTTTTGTTAATGCCTGAACCTGAGAGCAGAAATAGTTGAGTTTCATTATAAAGTAGGTAAAAGGTCTTACGTATTTATGTGATTATATCCATGTTTCATGTCAGCTGGACATCAAACTACAAATATATATAAGTTATTAAGAAATTTTAGGTAGAACCTGTGATGGAAAACTTCATATGAATAAATAAAATAAAATATATACAATTTTTTAAAGCATAAAAGTTCATTCTTGACTTTGGAAACATGTCTACTTACCAGCTCTTCCTGGGGCTTTTAATCACATTACATTGTCTTTATGAGCACATGGAGGTAGATCTGTGGACATGCCTGCATGATCGCTGCTATGATTATACCCACAGCACTTGTAGGACGTCGCCTCAGTGTTGGCTCACAAGTTAAGCATCGTAGTTCATTTTTGACCTTAGTGAATTGTTGGTTCTATAAAATGGTCCCCATTCAAGGTCCACTTCAAGCTTTTCCGAGACTTTAACCACATCATGTGGTCGTCATCAGTGCATATCAACAGTTCCATCTCCATGGCAACTCGGCAAAATCTGCTGCATGCAGGGCAAAGCTTTGGAAAAAGGTAGTAAGTAGGCAGCGAGCTGGGATTTTTTTTATCAAATTTTTTTTTAAATCAAACAGATTTTATTCATGTGTTGTCTCCTAACAATATGCTTTTCTAACCACAGATGCAAAACTTTCAAAATGATGTAATGAGTAACTAGTTTTCAGTGCAGTTAAGTCTGAATTTGTTATTTTACTGCCTCAGTCACTTGACTCTTATAAATCTGTGTCTGTGATCTCAGCACTTTCCTTCCAGTGGATTGTTAGTGTGTCTGTAACTGTGACACAATTGTTCCAGTCATTTTGTGTATGTGCATATGAATGTGTTTTTTATGCACTATTTATGTGTATTTTCCTGTGTCTCTGTGTGAATGTCTGTTGTTTGTGTGTCTGTGTATGTTTCTGTGTGTGTGTGTGTGTGTGTGTGTGTGTGTGTGTGTGTGTGTACATGAGCAGCACCTACAGGAGGGCAGGAAGGCCCAGCAGTATTTGGATCATTGCTGGAAACAGATGGACAACGTAAGTGAGGAGGGAGGGAGAAGGAGGAGGGGTGGAGAGAAAAAAATTAAGTGTTTAGTGTAAATATTCTCTGTTAGGGACGGCCAGCTGTACTTGTCTCATACTTGTTTGCATGAGGAATGCAAGAAATGCAAACAGAGGTTACTGTCGGACAAATGGGTATCCACTCTCCTCGCCTAATTTCACACATGCCATTATTTAGTGAAGAGACAAACATGGCATTTGCAGTACTTGTGTGTTTTTATATCAGAATTAGTGTTCAATGCTCCTCTGTGCTGTTCTGTCCAAATTAACAGAAAGTATAATATGAGAGTGTTTGTTACGGACTATGAAAAGACAGCAGTGTCCTTTTCTTCATCCTGGCAAAGTTCCCAATCCCTGGGGACCAAGGACAGGGGCCAGGACCAGGAAACACACACACACAGGCCTCAGTGTAGACCAGCCCCTCCCATATCAATACAAAGCAAAGGCCCATGCACCACATTTGGCCCCCGACAACCTTCTTGTTGGCTCCCAAAAGGCTCCAGAGAGAGATTCCATTTGTTCACTTCTGAGGTCATTTAATTGCATTTGCTGGAGTTATTTTATAACAATCCGCTCATTACAAGACTTATAATTAACCACCACAATTCCATAAGGGCAAAAATGCTAATTGCCGCTTGTTAAATTTATAAATAATGCATGCCCAGTCACAAATTTTTGGCCGGCAGCCCATTAGTAAAGTTGCTTTATTCTGGCACATGTGATGGAGAGTGTTTCAGTGTGTGGTCTGCATGACTTTAATAGTGACTACTTGGTGACTGGACTGTAATGTCTCAGCTATTCACTGTGTTTCCTTCACTACTAATGTGACCCAGATGGGCTGGCAGGAAGTAAACTATCTCCCTCTGCCTGATTCATCTCCCTCTCTCCCTCTTTGCCTTTTTTTAAACTCCCATTCACATTTTTTTAGGTGTATTCACTGAGTACTTTTTGAAAATGACAGGAAATAGAGATGGTGCATTATAATTAAGAGTGTATTCTTTATGTTTCTTGATATATTTAACACTGTTTCTTCCTTTTTTCTCTCTTTAGAGTAAAAAGAAGTTTGAGAGAGAGTGTAGAGAAGCAGAGAAATCCCAGATTACCTATGATCGGTTAGATAATGACATCAACGCCACCAAATCGGAGGTGGAGAAGGTAGGAAGCACGCACCTGCAATACAACTACCGTAAAAAAATTGTTCCCCTTTGAGCCAACTTCTCCTTTCTTTTATTATCAGTGAAAATACCAGCATGTTTACCTTCAGTCTTTAGTGGGCACCTAAACAAAGACAGTGAATTATTGGATGAGCCATAGCAAAATGTTTACCATGGTAGGGCACAAACACACAGGTTTTTTTTTTCATCTTTTGGCATAATATCCATATTTCAAGTCCAACAATTCAATAATAGAATAAGTTGTGTTTTTCTTAAAGTTAGTAGTGTATAATTGATGCCTATGAAATTATACTGTAGCTCCCTTTTTCCCTCCACACTTACTGTATAATTAGACTAGGTGGATTAAGTTAAAGCTTGAAGGAAAATAAACCTTTCCAAACAGAGGTTAAAGCACAGCCCACTAAGCCTTGTTTTTAGATGAGGTACTGTCTAAAAACAACCTGAACGGAATAAGTATAGAAATGAGATGAGATGTGTTAGAAATGCTCATATTAAAGTAGTTTTAAGTTTATAAATATATTATTTTATTGGTAGTGTCAAAGGCAGTAGAAATCCACAGCATTATGCTTATGCTTAGTTTCTGCTGTTGGACCATCTATTAAAACACAACTTTCCTTCCTTTAAAGGGACATTTCACCCCCAAGTCAAAAATACACATTTTTCCTCTTAATTGTAGTGCTATTCATCGGTCTAGATTGTTTTGGTGTGAGTTTCCAAGTGTTGGGAGATATTGGCCGTAGAGATGTGTGCTGTCTCTCCAATATAATGGAACTAGATGGCACTCAGCTTGTGGTGCTCAAAGTGCCAAAGAAAATATACACTTGATAAATTCAACATCAATGTCTCTTTCCAGAAATGATGACCCAGTTACACAAAATAATCCATAGACCTTGTTGCAAGCAGTTTCATTCTACAAAACTGCAAGTTCCTACTGTAATATAGCACAGCAGGAAGAGTGCATCTACTCACGGATGAAGGTTGGTGCCAGGTGAGCTAGCAGTAGATGCACACTTCGTTTTGCATGTTGAAGCGGCTGGTGGGCGATAGTCGCTAAAAAGAAGATGGTTCCTACACGAAACTGCTTACAATGAGGTCTGTTTATCATCCTGAGTAACCAGGTCATGATTTCCTGGAACGAGACATTGTTGTTGAGTTTTCCGAATGTAATTTCTGTTGGCGCTTTGAGCACCACAAGTCGAGTACAATCTAGTTCCTAGACTGATAAATAGCACTAGAGGTAAGAGGGAAAAATGCATGATGGATTTAGGTGACCTGTCCCTTTTAAAGAGAGAAATGCAAAATTATATATTATTCGCAGCACTGGGTTTCAGCAGCGGTTCCATTTGTTAGGGTTCAGAATGGGTGCTATTATGTGTGCAGTTTCCTCGTGTGGTTGTGTTGGACAGAGAAGAGGTTGTTGAGGCTTTACCTAATTTGGTTTTAATGTTAGTGTTTCTGTAATTGCTCAGGCCAAAGCCCAGTTCTACCTGCGCACTCACATGGCTGATGAGAGTAAGAATGAGTATGCTGCTCAGCTGCAGAACTTCAACGCCGAGCAGTGGAAACATTTCAACAACGCCATACCACACATTTTCAAGGTAAAGCAAACATCTGCTGTCACTTCGCATCCATGTTTGACTTGGCTTGAATCAGTCCGAACCAAAATTTGATCTTTTTGCCTGACTACAAATTGATGTACAATATCATTCAGTGAAAATTTACTCACCTTTCACCTTCTGTTTCACCTATTTCTAATGTTTGGTTTCAGCATGTCACTATCTCCCCTGCATGAGTGCCCCATTAAATGTTTACCTCAGCACCTTGTCTCATGTGAACTTATATACTGACTGGCTGTCAGTGCAGTATCTGGTGTCTCTGACAGGTTGTTTACTGCTAACAGTCTTGTTGAAGTGTCAGTGTCAGTACTTTGTTATTGGCGTTACAGAATCTGCAGGACATGGATGAACGCCGGACGGTGAAGCTCGGAGAGACGTACCGGAGCTTTGCCGAGGCCGAGCGAAGAGTCATTCCCATCATCACGAAATGTCTAGATGGAATGGTTTCTGCTGCTAAAGCTGTTGATAATAAAAGGGTATGTAGCTGAGTGGAGTACAGATGTAAGAAAGGAGAGAGAAAACAGACAGAGAACTGAAACTAAAGAATTAAGATGCTTCTGTAGGGGAGGGATGGAGAGAGAGCAGACAGAACAACTTTTTGCCACAACTCATTTGTTTCTATCCTCCCATCTTCCCAGGATTCATCCATTGTCATCGAGTCGTTTAAATCGGGCTTCGAGCCTCCGGGTGACTTCCCCTTTGAGGACTTCAGTCAGAATCTGAGCAGAACAGGTTCAGATGGCACCATTAGCAACACACCCAAAGGAGAGAGAGACAGAGACGGGGCCCCGGGGTCACGACAAGACCCAAAACATCCTATGAGTAGAACCAAGAACAAGCTGTGGCTGTTTGGGAAGAAACCAAAGGTACGAGGAGTGAAGGGTGGTGTCAGGTCTTTGTTGTCGCTGCGTTCTTATCTAATGAAGCAGAAGTATTGACTACACATAACAAGAAAGAATGATAATGAGGAATAATAAGAGTGGTTGTCAGTATGAATCTCTCTCAGATTTAATGAATTGGGATCATCAGTTCATAGTATTTGTTATATTCCGTTCTGTTTTAAATTACTTACAGTTGGAAAAAGAAATCATTTTCTTACATCTATGCTCTTCTAAACACATAAGAAGGTAGCCTCTGCTGAAAAGCTATTATAAAACATTCATAGGATGCCTGTAGTTAATCTTTGATATCTGTGTGTCAGTATGCATCATGTGTTCCTTTAAGTATAGACAGTAATGCATTATGACTGGAAAGAAATGCTTTTGAGGGCTCTTCATAATACACTCCATTGTAGTCATCGGCAGCGCCTTCACAATTTGATTATTTGTTTAATTTTTATAAACAAGAAAGACTTAAGTTTTCTTTAATGTTGCTTGTTGTCAAGTCACTCTTCAGTAATGTAATTTGGGAAAGTACCCGAGTTGTCCTCCTCGCAGACTCATTATGGTTAATGATACAGTTATGATCCCCCACCCTGCAGCTGAACATCAGCTTTATTAGTCACATCCTGAACACTCATGTGTTATTACTTTCTCTGCTCCTCAGTTGTTCTCTCAGCTAGTCTGGGGTTGCAGGTTTTTTTGTCACCTTTCCAGCATTTGTAACAACACTCTTAAACATTTTCTCTGATACACTCCTTGGACCTTGCCCCTCTCCACAAAGACTGTGTTGGTTAATCAGTAACTACCTGTTGTTGGTTTATGTTAGCGTCATCAGCTGTCTCACAGTATCAGGAACCTGTGTGATGGATAGGGTGTGTGTTTGTGTACATGGGTCAGTTTAATTGTTTAACACATAGTGCACTAAATTTTCATAGGCGTGTCTAATACAAGTCAGAATTTTAAAGACCCTGAAAACTTGAAATACTTAAAATTTGCTCACACTAAGAGGATGGTTAAGACAATAAGTTTTCAGGGCCTTTCATAAAATCTCTGTGGCTGACTTCCTGTGGTCATAAACTTGAATGAGTCAGTCTGAAGTCATCAAAGGAAGTCATACACGAGTCATGTTTATAACTCTTTCATGATTTGGTGGGATTCCTGTGAATAATATCCATGTAAACTTGAATTACCCCAAAATCAAATATCCGTACTTTTCCTCTTACCTGTAGTGCTGTTTATCGTTCTAGATTGTTGTGGTGTGGGTTGCTGTGTGATGGTGATATATATCAGCAGTAGAGATGTCTGCCTCCTCATAATAGAACTCGATGGCACTAGACTTGCTGTGTGCTTCCAGACTGATAAACAGCACTATAGGCAAGAGGAAAAATAGGAGTTTATTTTGGGGTAAACTGTCCCTTTACGAATAAATAATATGTCTCCCTGACCTCTGGCTTTGTCCTGTCCTCCTGCTCCCTCCAGTCCCCTTCCTCCTCTCCCCCTCCACCACCCTCCTTCTCCTTCTCCTCCTCCTCCCGTCCCCGGTCCACCTCCAACATTTTTCCTCAAACCCGCTTCAACACTGACTTAGTGAGCCACTATCTGTCCGAGATAAAGACTACAGTACCCAGAATCCCCCAGAATTTGAGGGGCCTCAGGAGAGGGGTGAGACAGGAAGTTGCGTTGTAGTGTTTCATTGACCGGTTGACTTGATTTTGGTTTTTAAATTTCTTCCACAGGGTGTCTGCAGTTTCTAATTTTAAGAAGGCCTTCAATTACTTTAAATTTAGTCATTGAAATCTTAACTGACATTTTATATGTCATAAAGGTGTTGTTTTTTTTATAGAGAGGTTTCTTTGCTCTCATGGGTCTGATTTGATTAGATGTTATTTTATTTTCTAACTTTTAACATGACTCTTGCAGACACCCTGTTGTGTTGTTTCTGTCACTCATTTATCTTTCTTCTTTCTCTTTCTTCCCTTCTCTTCCTTATTCCCTCTTTTTCTTTTGTTTTTGTATGATCCTTTCTCTCCTTCTTTTATGAGACAGATTTTTGCTCCAATCACAAGATGGAGGATCCTTGGTGATAGATGGTGTGTGTGTGTGTCTGAGAGGGATTTGAGGGTTTTTGGTGTTCTGGTTGCAGTGTTGCGTGGGGGAAAATTTGTTTCCAACATCAAGTGTGTTGCTCTGATGTTGGCTTGAGTTTGCAGTGGTGTGTGTGTGTGTTTTGAAGTACTAACAATGTCAGTATGCTCTGAAGCAGAACCTTCTGCTTTCAGATAGTTTAAGTTTAAATAACACCCAGCCTCGGACAAAGCCAACACTTTGATTGGCGTCTTCTCCTGTCAGCTCTGTCAGGACCGTCTATGATTGGCTGATCCGACCGTTGGCTTGACCACTGACATGATATCCACTGCTTTTGGGAAATTATCTCATTTAGAGAGATGTATACTAGGCAGGGAAAGTTGGGAATTTATCATGTTTTTAGAAAGTCAGTTTAAAATGTTGTGTATACATTCAGTGATTCTCACCAAAGCACATCATGTGTATCCCTGCGACCAGATAACACTCTGAAATATTGAAATCATTAAACATTTACAAAGCAGATTGCTTTTGCATAATTTGAAACTATTTTGAATAGTTTTACTAAATTTTCGAGCAAAAAAAGTCACAGATGCTCTGGTTCCAGCTTCTCAAATGTCAAGATCTGCTGCTTTTCTTTGTCATATATAAATGTGTTTATATGGACATGAATAACCTGTTTATTAGCCTTATACTGGTTATGATCATTATGGACAGAGAAATACAGTCACTCATATTCCTTGTATACATGGAAAATTCTAGTAACCTGGTCACTGATTGAGAATGAGAGCAACAGGAAATATTAAACATTACACAGTAAATTTAGTTTTACTACCACTTGGCAGATTAACTGCTGATTTCTTCTCTGCTGCGATCGCCAACAGCTGTCAGCTCTGAGCGCTTTCACTGACTCTCTGTCTCTCTCTCAACCACACACACAAACACAGTCACACACACACACACAAACACACATTACGTAGTTATAGTAGTAACTTGCCTAACGCTGTTCCTGAAAGCAGTTATGCTGCCTGTCCTCACTTTGACCGACACCAGCCGTCACCGTCCCTACTACCGCATAGGACAGGGGAGCAGTGGGAAAAAAAACGCAGCCTCTTTCATTAGCGAAAGACAAAACTCTGTTTCTTCATTGCCTCCGGAAGTGAAGCTGTGGCTGCTGCCATGTTTTATTTTACGGTTAAATCACTTGGCTGAAGCTGTGGCTGTACAGTTAGTGAGCAACACTTGAAAACCAGGATAAGGCGTAAACATGCAACAATATCCAGATTGCTTTTGATTTACTCCAAGTAGCATATTTAGTTTTCTCATAAACAGGATAAGGTCTTGTCCCCGTTTCTGAAAACAGGATCTGGTGTATACATGCTCAAATACATAAAGGGAATACTACAAAAACCTGATCATAAATAGGCTATTCATGTCCATGTAAACACATTCTGTGATGGTAAACTGTGTATCATTGGGTTTGGGCGAACAACATAAGTAATTTCAAGTACATTTCAATGGGCAGTGGAAAATTATGACAGAAATTTGAGTAATGTGGCTCAGGTAGCACTGGCAAATTCATAATACAAACAAAAAGAGGACCCACTCATTTAAACATGGCCCTAGGGATGTTTTTTCTTATTATTTAACCACTAAAAGCCACTTAGTTATTGAAAGTTTAGTGGTTTTATGCCAAAGAGATCTTAGTAATTAAATGAATGCTTCCTCATCTCACAAGAACACATCCTCAGTCGCTGATGAAAGCAGGAGATAAAATCAGAGGTGAATCACTGCAAACAGCAGGCTAGAATAACTATCAAATAATTACTGTGATTTAATCTGTTAATTAATAAACATGAACTATGTTAGAATATTCACCCTAGTCTCCTGGTGTGCAGTGATTCACTTCTGATTGTGTCTCTGAGTTTTACCCTCTGGAAACACTGGGAACACATATCGATCTGACTGGTTTTCATGCTCACCAGCTGACATGTTCGTGGCTTATTGACATACTGACAACTAACCAGCATCCCATGTTGTTTGTCTCTTTTTACTGTAACGGTTAATGCGTCAGTGGTCAGTCAAGATGGTAAGTGTGTGCAAGAGTGTGATTATAGAGTAGTCACAAGAAGACTCAGCAGTGTAGGTGCTCCTGCATGTATCCTCACCATATAGGACTTCCCATAGTGTCCAATATATAAACCCAGTAGTGATAGCAAAGTCTCCTCTCCTAGTTAAAATAGATTTCCTGCCTTATATCCACATAAATATTAAAATAGTTTCCCAGTTTTAGTCTTTTTTTTAACACAGCTGCTGCACAGTGAAGCTGGTCAGTATGGACACACTCCCAGAAGGGAGTTTAGGTTACATCATAAGCAAAATTATGTCATTAGGAAAGCATCAAGGAGGTAAAAATCAAAGCTTTTTAATACTTAGAATTAGGTTTGAATACCAACCCAGCAAACAAGTATCTGAACATCCAAGCATTTATTAGTATTTAGCACCAGGTATTGATTTTAAATTGGATTTTTCCTACATGCCTGTCTGTTTTACGAGGTCACAGATTCAGCCTCATGTCTTGGGATGTTTGGTGCATCAGTCAGTTTTAATGCCTGACACCTTGAGATTTATTCTTTGCACTTAAGCATTGATAACACAATAATCAGCTGCCTTTAATTAACTTTATTTAAGTCAAATCTGAGCGCACCAGCTTCATGCTGATTCAAGCTGCTTATTTTCAAGTCTCATTCTGTGGAAAAAGTTTAGTGGAGGCAGCTGGGCTCAGCAAAAGTACTGGAAATAAGTCAGTGGTATAATTACTATTTCAACAGATCTCTCTACACCTCCGAGAATCCTATAGATTAGTCTTTATTCCATCTGTTGTATTTTCCCAAGATCATTCCTCCACATGACTGACTTCACTCTAGAGTTGGCTTGTAGTTTGAGATATGTGTTTGTTTGTCTTTTTACCACCAGGCCCCGTCTCTGGAGGATTTCAGCCATTTACCCCCAGAACAGAGGAGGAAGAGGCTGCAGCAGAGGATTGACGAACTCAGCAAAGAACTACAGAAAGAGATGGATCAGAGGTAGAGATCAAGAAAAAGTTGTTGTGGATATGCTCATGTTTTGCCTTCCTTTCATGACCTTTTACCTGCTTATTGTCATTAGTCCATCCTATCAACTCCTGTGAATGTTTTGTGTCTTTCAGAGATGCCCTGAACAAGATGAAGGATGTGTATGAGAAGAATCCACAGATGGGAGACCCCAGCAGCCTGCAGCCTAAAATATCAGAGACCATATGTAACATGGAGAAGCTGCGCTCGGAAATCCACAAAAATGAGGTATGAAAGGGAGATTTGGGTTTAAATAGATTAAAGAAAACTGACTGTAAACCCCAAGAGTGAGGTGGAGGGTAAGAGAAGACATAGAGGTATACCGGTGGCTTTACAGGCTACATTTTATCGATTATCTCTGATCCCCACCGTCAATTTGGTTGTTGCGACAATGCAAGCAACACCGCGGACACTAGGTGGCGCCAAGCTAAAAAAAAACAAACAAAAAAAGAATTCTATCCGTTTTTTTTCATTAGTCTTAGATAGTGGGTGATAGCGCCATCTCCTGGTCAAGTACATAAAGAGATGCTCTGTGTGGATGATGGTGGTGTCAGCCAGACTATACTACCTGTGATATTAACAGAAATGTTCTCTTTCTCTCTGTTGACAGACTTGGTTAGCTGAGGTGGAGGGAAAGCAGAGCTCCAGAGGAGACAGAAGACACAGCGCTGACAACCACCATCACACTCCTCAAGGCAGAGAAAGGTAAAGTCCTACACAAAAATACAAACATATAAATACATAGGGACAGAGAGAGAGAAAGATGGTCAGGCCAAATA
Organism: Epinephelus cyanopodus; assembly: GCA_026686955.1. Taxonomy (NCBI): domain Eukaryota; kingdom Metazoa; phylum Chordata; class Actinopteri; order Perciformes; family Serranidae; genus Epinephelus; species Epinephelus cyanopodus. The sequence goes on along the minus strand of CM048920.1, from coordinate 32,451,750 downwards.
TTTAAACATTAGGTATTTATGACTGACATGTAAAGAATCAATGAACTGTTTCTCTTTTTCACATTAGAAGTGAATCAGTGTAGTAAGGAGTCTTTACTGTGAATCACTTGTATGCTTTACTTTAGGACTCCGTAATTTTGGAACAGTTTCTTTGGAAAATAAAGCATTATCAAAAATTCCACCTTTTTAAAACTTGGAATTTTCCTGTTTTGTATGTGATTTAAGAAACTGATTTAGACATCAGGCCTCCTAACACTGGTTCAACCTATAATATTCCTGTTAACATTCATTTTTCTCCATGGTAATAAACACTTGATTTCTGGTCTCTGCTATCGTGTATAAGCAAGGAGCAGTGATATATTTTAATCATGCAAACACAAGCTCAGTCCCGCTGTTTGTTTCCCATCAGTCCTGAGGGCAGTTACACAGATGACACCAGTCAGGAGCATCACACGCCTCACAAGCGCTCCAGTCCTCCACAGCCTGGGCAGCCCAACCCCGACCCGCACGAGTTTGATGATGAATTTGATGATGACGACCCACTGCCTGTCATCGGACACTGCAAAGCGCTCTACTCCTTCGATGGTACGTACAAACAGCATTAAGTGTTTGAAATATCTTCAGTTAACCATTAACAGGAGGCTAACATGGCAGTAAAACCAATGTTATTGTTAGCATGTTGCTACTTACTGTGGCTATTATCCTCCAAATGTTGGCAGCTGTGAAACTGAAGATGGTTGCCTGTACAGACACAGCAGGTGTTAACATGATCGAAACACAGTTGATTATCTTAGCCGCTTCCACGGTCTGTTCCCTTAATGCCAAAGTTTAAATATACCAAAAATTGTGGCCAGTGACCAGCACTTTGGATTATCCTGTATGCACATACTTGTATATTTTTCAATATAAACAAGATATAATGTTTATGTGTATCAACATAAAAACTAAATTCACAAAAAGTAGTCAAAGGCCAAAACTTTGGTTGATGTGTGTTTGATGTCAGTGTGGTTTGTTTGACTCTCAGGTCAGAATGAGGGGACGCTGGTGATGGCAGAAGACGAGGTAATGCCTGTTTTTTTGTTTTGTTCAATTCTGAACTGTTCCTACTAACAAGTGTTATCTGTTTATCCGAAGCCTGATTAATCTTATTCATTTGTCTGTTATAAAAACACACACTCTGGTTTATTTCAACTCAATTCCACATACACCTAGTGGCTGCTGTAAATACTCACTGAAACACCAAATGTGGATTCATCCGCTGGTGAAAATAGTCCCCCAACAAAAGCACTCTTTCCTCCTGTTTGAATGATATTTGCTAACAACTACAGTGCCCAGCTGTTTTAGAAAATTATATTGACAACAATGGATATATAGAAAAGTTCCAGACTTATAGTTTGCTTTTTAAACCCTCATTGTGTCAGGTTTTAAAATATCTGACTTTGGTGACTCCTAGTGGTAATATAAGAAATTACACTATTTGCCTACAGAAAAATGTTTCCCCTCAAAAAATATTAACTGGACACTGGGACATTAGCAACACGTAGTCCACATGACTTTGCAGTGGGGTTGGCTCATTTGATTACGAACAAAAGTGGTTATCATTGAGATAATTAGACAGTATTCTCATTAAAATTAAAAACTACACTAAAGGGCTTTTAAAATATATACATTTGGCTTTGCTGTGTTAATGGAGGCCTCTGTTCTGAGTAATAGACTTTATTTTTAGTGATGAGAATCCACATATTTTGGTGTACTTTTATTCAGAAAATCATTTTAAAACTTTTCCGCTGCAGGTGTTGTACATCATCGAGGAGGATAAAGGCGATGGCTGGACACGGGCGAGGAAGCAGAGTGGGGAGGAGGGCTACGTCCCCACCTCCTATGTAGAAATCACCATGGAGAAAAACAGCAAAGGTGCTGTCACCTACATCTGAAGCTAACTCTGTGGTCTGTCCTCTCATCCTGTCTGTCGTCCTCTCCATCCTCCTTCTTTTCCTCATCATAACACTACAAAAGGAAAAAAAGACAGCATGGACATTCATCTGCGCTCTCTCTGTCCTCCTGTTTATCCCTCTAACCCTGTAATCATTTGTCCTCCTCTCATATCTGTGGGACTGGTGTTTCAGAGGTGAGTGTTTGAGCACAGAGACAAATAGGACAAACCTATTTGAAGGTGTTTGTATATTGTAGGTGAAGCGTTTCTCTGCATGTGTGAATGTCTCTGCTGCTGTTTTGAGCCTCGTGTAAAGGCTACACCACTTTTTATCGATCAAAGTGTTGAAGTTTTATGTAATATATTAGAGACAATTTATTTTTTAATTATTTTGATGTTTCTTTTTTAAAACTGGAGACATTTAAAGTTGATTTTAAGTTCTTTGGATTCATGTTTCATCTGTTTTTATTTCTGTCTGATTGTTTGTTTGTGTGTGTGTGTGTGTGTGTGTGCGCGCGCACGCACACGTGCGTGCGTGTGTGTCTGTGTGTGTGCGTGTGTGTCTGTGTCTGTGTGTACATGCACATTTGTTTTTTTCTGTGTTACCTGTGCCATCACACTAAATGTTGAATTACACTTGCAGATGTTTGTTTGGTTTCAGCCTTGCTGGTGTGTTATCACATAGTTACAGGAGTTTGGCTGATTCAGTCTTATTTTTATGTGTCCTTTCAAAGCAGGGCTAGAAGTTTTAAAGGATAAGGCTGGTGTTGCTCTACATTTTTATTTATCATCAACAAATCCAATGAAAAAAAACATCTAAATTCAATTTGAGAGAGGCATAAATTATGAAGTCAAATGCTGTGATGATTTTTTTCAACTGCGGAGAAAGTCATCTGTACATAACTTGTACGACAGGTCTGGACCACACGTGAACCTAAGAGAAATTTAAAGTAGTCATAAGAAAAAGCACTACAGAAATATATGATTTCTCCCTTTAATCATCTGGTGGCCCCTCAGATTTTTCTTGGGACCCGTTGAGGGGTCTGGACCACATGTTGGGAACCAATTTTCTCCTGAGTATTTCCGGCAGTACAGAGGAATAAGAGATACGATTCAACGAACCAGAAACTCTATTTTTATTTTATGGTGAACAATAGGAAATATATTATTGTATCACCAGCCATATTCTTTAATTCCTAATTTAGAAACCTGGAGTGAGGAAATAAAGTTAGAAAGTGTGCAGTGTGAAAATGGTTTCACCTCAGTTAAAGGAGTCTGTAAGAACAATTCTTATTACTCTCACTGACAAATCATGTATTTTATGTGATCTTGCACTCATAAATGGACTGTCCCTGGTCATTGTTTGAATCTCTGATTAAAAACAGCTCTGACCATCAGAGTTTCCACTGGTATCCATGACAGTATAATCCTCTACTGTAGGTGTTTCACAGTAACTGTGCCAGCTGATTATCTCCATGCAGTCACATTGGAAGGGTTACTATTGCAGCCAACACCTTGGAGTACAAACAAGGGTGCAGAGTCATGGCAGCCAAATATTATGTGACTGTATGCAGAGAGCAGCTAACTAGAAAGTGTTGCTACCATTTATTTGTTGACATTATCATTTTATCAGCTCTTACAGTCACTGGGAGAGTGTGGATAAAGAGGAGGCTGCCAAACATACAAAAATTAACTTTTTCTTCCTTCTTCCACTCTGTGAATCAGTTGCGAGTTGATCTTTCATTTACTTAATCCCTTCTTGTCTTTCTTTTCCAATTTGTCCTCCCCTCCTGCACTTTTACCTCCATCTTTCTCCTGTTTGATCCCTCCTTCCCTGGCTCTAATTTTTATTTTCCTCAGTCTCATCTTCCCTCCTTTTTTGAACATTTGTCTTTATGTACTTGCTTTACTTGTTTGTCCTGTCTTTCCATGTCCTCATCTCTCTCCTTCTATCCACCTGTCCTACCTCATGTTCTACTTTTCCTCCCCTTCCTTTTCCTTCCTTCTGTCTTTCTATTTATTTTCCGGTGATTCATCTCCTTAAAGTCAACTCAACTTAAAAATTAATTGGCGGTTTACGGAATGAACACTTTGATTCTCTTAAAACACACCGTTTGTCAAACTTCAATCATATCTTTGTGTGTGTGTGTGTGTGTGTGTGTGTGTGTGTGTGTGTGTGTGTGTGTGTGTGTGTGTGTGTGTGTGTGTGTTCATGTGTGAGAGGGAGAATTCTTCTCTTGCAGTAGTCTTGTAGTAACTCACTCTCTCCTCTATGTGACTGCAGGTTCCTGAGGGCTGCAGGGTGGCCGGGCGATTTGATTGGCTGGTGGAGGGCTCACGCTGATTGCTGATTATTGGTGGTGGGGGGTGACCCAAGAAAGAGAGCAATGGGAAAGAGAGAGAGGTAGAGAGGGAAAGAGAAAGATGGGAGGCAGGTTTGCATGTCTGCATGCTCACATATTCATAATCAGCAAAGCATTTTGGGTTAGAGGAGATAAGTAGAGCAGAAGAAGTAGAGGAGAAGATGACCTTAAAGCCAAAAAATGCACACGGATCATTTAGTGGCAGCCACTGGAGAAGACCCACCCTGACCTGCAGGAGTTTCTGAACATTTTGTCGCAAAAGTCTGACATGGTCAAACCACAGCAGCAGCAGCAGTGGTGGACTACAGAAAGATTTGTACTCATCCACAGGGATAGAAATTACAGTCCCTCTGCTCTGCTGCTGGACTGAAAGGTGAAGCCACTATCAGACTTTCATTAGACTAAACAGAAGCTGCAACTTGCTGCCTGCTGGTCTGTAAGGGTCTTAAAAGATGGCTACCCACCTCCCGATCACAGAGTTTCAGCTCCCAGAGAGCAGTGCAACAGGAGTTTTTTTTTGTCTCTGATTGGTTGTGGATTAATCCTTTAATGATAGGAGCATCTCCCCACCTCACTGATCCACTGACTGCTTTGTGCTTTAACAGGAAAAGTTGCCTTTTATAAATTCAACAAGTCTCCTCTGTAGGTGCAGGTCAAAGTGCTGGAGGAAAAGTTTTTCCAAGTCTTTTGAAGCAGCTGCAATGGGCTACTCAAACCATGAAATAGCATTTGACAAGAAATTCTCATCACAAAAGATTACACAGCAACTGAGTGATTTCATCCGCAGAGGAAGGCCATAAGGTGTGGCTGAAAGCTTCGGAAACATTAAGTAAGTAACTTTTTGATGAGATGTTTTTTGGTCAAATTGCTATTTCCAAACTCAAAAAGAAAAAAACACAGTAGCTGTCGGCTTTAAGTTGTCTCAGCGTACAATTTACATTTTTTACACATGCCATTTGTACTTGAATATATTTAAAAATATTTCAGTGTTTCCTTACCATTTATTCTCTGAGTCAAGCTGTCAACATGTAAACGTTTCCCCCAAACATTTGCTCCAGCTCCTCATGAGAGACAGTTCAGCTGATTTTAAACTCATCTTCAGGGTCTGTCACCTTTTTGAGGGTCAGCTGTGCTTCCAGTATTTGCTGCCACTAACAATGTCAGTGCTGCTCTCATCCCTGTCATCATCTGTGCTCTGTTGGTGATGTCTGCCTGCCTGCCTGCCTGCCTGCCTGCCTGCCTGCCTGAGCCACTCTGCTCCTCATGCCTGCCTTCACCCTCATACAGTCGCATGTCCATAATGTGTCTCCCAACATGATTAGGCATTTCATCTGTGACTTTAACTCCAACTTTACAAGTGTGTGTGCAACTTTGGCTGAGTCGTGTGTTGAATGCTGCGTCATTGTGATGTTTTAATGGATGTCCAGCATGAGTATGATTTTATTTTTGTGCATTTAATGTTACTCATCAGACAGATAGCAGGACTATCAGGTGAATACAGGACCTCTCTACCCCTCTCTATCTTCCTACCTTTCCTCCTTTTCTTCCTGGGTTGTAATTCCACCAGTCGACCAGCAGATGGGAGCCTTCCCTCACCAAACCACAGCTCAGCTCCAGCCGGACTGGGCCGCTTTCAGTAACACCAAACAGAAAAAGGAGCTCCGGTGTCTTTGCAGTCAGACTCTGCCTTAAACTTCACGTCGTTTTACTGTGGAGGGATTATTCCATACATATCCGGATGTGTCTGCGCTTCTGCCTGACTACATCTCCCATCAGCCACCTGGGCTCAGCCTCGCCTCCTCGGGGACTCTGTACTGCATCTCCATTTAAAAAAAAAAAAAAAAAGTTTTTGCCATTTAATCAGTTGTATTTGTGAATGTGACGACACACGCACGCATGTATCAACAACATGTCCGTACGTCTACGGAAGGCCACACAGGCCAAAAAAAAACCCACATTGAATTTTGGCACGTTTGGCTCTCCGTACCTATTAATATGTAAATGTGTGTACATGTTCCTGTGTTACATGCGTGACGTTAGTTTTTACCATTGAATGATTTGTACATATTAACATCTTTTATGTCATGCTGAATGTGTTTCCATGGTGATTGTTTTTAGGTTTGTTTTGATTGACACTCTTCATGAGAGACAACAAGGTTTGAATTGAACTGATGCACTTTGCCCTGAAGTACTACAGCATTTGAATCGGATTAAATGAATGAGTGAATGAACGGACGGATGAATGAACTAAGGTCTGTGTTGTCTGCTGAGAGAGGGGTGAACTTTATGAATGACCACTGTGTAGCAGCCAGAAACAGAAACAGCTCTAGTAACTTCCTCTTCCTGATGGTTTTTATACTCTTTTTGTAACTCTTAATGAGCAATGACCAACTTTTGCTTTGCATGATTTTCTAGATTCTTTGAATTCATTCGTCTCTCTGGTGATCGTGTTTGTTTTAACCATTCACTGTATCTCTTCAACAGACTAACAAAACTACACATCTGAAGTAAAGTTTTACTTCCTGTTGATTATATCTCAGACAAAATGCCACTGGTAATTTGGCTGCTTGTCGATCTAGAAGCAGGTGGCGACGCCTCAGTTGTAATCTGTGTTTCTTTGATGAAGCTGTGAAATGTACAGAAAGATGCTGTCGGTGTTGTTACTTGAACTTTGGTCACGCTTCTCCACACTTTCTGGTCTTATCCGCACCGTTTTGCATCACAGAAATAGTTTGACATTGAGAGAAAATCGCTTCCCACAACTTTATAGTTTTACGCTTTGTATGAATCAAACAATACCCAGACTTAATAACCTTCAGACAGAGCTAGGCTAGCTGTTTCCCTCAGTTTCCGGTCTTTATGCTAAGCTAGGCTAACCGGCTGCTGGCTGTCATTTCAAGATTACCCTACAGATATGAGAGTGGTATTCTGATCTTCTCATCTGACTCTCCACAAGACAGTAAGACGCGTTTTTCCTAAAATGTCCAGCTATTTTTTTCCAGGATTCCCACTGAACTGATTGGTTACTTTAATTTGTGCCATTTTGCATCCCCAAGCAAATTAAATACAGTTTCTGCAGTCAGGTTTTGCTTTTCATGATGACGCCTTGTGACGCCCTACACAGATTCATCAGTGCATTTTGTTTGGTGTACACAGCTCATGGTTTGCTACAGCTGCTAGCCTGCTTGTGATTGTGTAGCCCTAAATTGAGCTGAAACGGCACATTTTTGAAAACAAAACTAAGATACAAGTGTTGCATGTCAGATTTTTTTTTGTTCCAGTGGTAATACAATCTAATTTGTGTTTTAAAGCAGTTAGGCCTGCAACTAATTATTTTTGATGACTGATTGCTTGTGTTTGTCTGGTCTATAAAATGTAAAAATCAGAAAGGAAATTATTTAAAGTTGTAACAGCCTTAGGCAAAGTCTTCCAGCGTTGGTTTTGTTCAACAGTCCCAAGTCCCAAAGATATTCAGTTAATGATGTAAACAGAGAAAACGGCAAATTTAAGATTATTTTTTGTTTGCTAAATGACATAAATACAAAAACATCACACCAGGATCAGCACTAAAACCAGAACCGTGCTTGTAAATGTGCACTCAGATTTATACGTAGTGCAGATGATGATCCTCCGATGTGTCAGCTCATTAAACATCTTTGGAGTTTACTGTCCCTTTAATTAAATAATACATGATGTCAGTAGTAACACAGCAGCTTTGAAATGAGTAAACTTTACCAAAAACTCCCATTAATGGTAATTTTTTTTTTTAACGTCACCATACATATAGAAACTGTGAGCTGAATATAGTAGCTACCCTGCTTTAATCCTAAATATTATGCAAAAATACGTAATAATAAAGCAGCTTTGAGATGGTAAATATGATAAAGTTCCTGCCAAGCTACTGTGAGCATGGTGCCGTTCAGCACCCAGGAAAAACAGACGTGTTCTTCTTCTACATTCCTCTTGTTTTTAACTCCCACCGTCATGTTTGTCCTGTGGAAACTTTGTACAGATTCTCTCCAGCCGTCTCATTTCTTAGCCCCTTTTTTAAAAATCAGCATCAACACCCAATCATAATAAATAATAAAAACAGCAGCAGGTACAAAGTGATTCTGCAGGATATCAACATCATGTAAATGTGTGTTTTTATCATGTTGTATATGTTGTAATAACCAATGGCAGTACTTCTCTTTCCATATTGTTGTGCACATCTTTTTACTTTGAATGTTGTCAGACACTTTGTGAACATTTTTTTTTTCTTCTTCCAAGATATTGTTCTAATAAAATAAGCAGCAATGAAACGTGGATTTGTTTTCTGTGATGTTTTGTCAGTGTGGGAAGTGATAAAGTTAAATTCAGGTGCAATTTCTGTCTCCCGACTAACAGATGGGATGTTTGAGCAACCTGATGTTTATTATTTTATATGAAATCACCAGTAAAATAACTTCAAAAAGTACCTCAATCTACACTAACCAGCCACTTTATTAAGTACACCTTGCTAGTACCAGGTGGGATGCCCTTTTGCCTTCAGAGCTGCCCAATACTAAGAGGCTTAGATTTAAGTCAGCGACAATACTTAGGTAGGCTGTGGTTTCTAAGATGATGTTCATTTGGTACTAAGGGGCCCAAAGTGTGCCAAGAAAATATCCCCCACCTCATTACACCACCAGCAGCAGCCTGAACCACTGATACAAGGCAGGATGGATCCATGCTTTCATGTTTACGCCAAATTCTGACCCTACCATCTGAATGTCGGAGCATAAATCAAGAGTCATCAGACCAGGCAATATTTTTCCAGTCTTCTATTGTCCAATTTTGGTGACCTCATGCGAACTATAGCCTCAGTTTCCTGTTGTTAGCTGACAGGAGTGACACCTGGTGTGGTCTTCTGCTGCTGCAGCCCATCTGCTTCAAGGTTGGACGTGTTGTTTATTCAGAGATGGTCTTCTGCAGACCTTAGTTGTAACCAGTGGTCATTTGAGTTACTATTGCCTTTCTATCATCCTGAACCAGTCTGGCCATTCTCCTCTGACCTCTGACATCAACAAGGCATTTTTGTCCAGAGGACTGCTGCTCACTGGATGATTTCTCTTTGTCAGTCCATCCTCTGCAAACCCTAGAGATCATTGTGTGTGAAAATCCCAGTAGATCCCAGAAGTTTTTGAAATACTCAGACCAGCCTGTCTGGCACCAACAACCATGCCATGTTCAAAGTCACTTAAATCACCTTCCTTCTCCATTCTGACGCTAAGTTTGAACTTCAGCAGGTTGTCTTGACCATGTCTACAAGCCTAAATGCACTGAGTTACTGCCATGTGATTGACTATCTTTCATGTTAACGAGCAGTGTAACAGGTGTACCTAATAAAGTGGCCGGTGTGTGCATTAATTCTTATCTAACACAAAGCCTTCACACATGTCCATAACTTTTCAGCCAAGATGTGAATTCATTCAGAGCCAGTTGACCTCTGCAGATTGTACACCATATTTATTAAATCTTACCACAGTAGTTCATAATAATATAAACATATTAAAATCATCAACATCTTTTTTTACAGTCAGTCCTCTACAGAAAATATGTACAGTCTATTATTAACATGCTAACGTTTCAAATATGTACAGCTTTAGTCTCTCACATGTTAACTTACTTCCACCGTATTTTGATCATTTCATTCAGGTTTATGCAGAAACAAAAATATTTTCATCCGGAGAAGAAAAAGACACAACTAGCTACATTTACACATGTACAGGGAGTTTGAATTGTTGCTGCAGACTGGATTTTCTGCTCCTACTGTCTGTAAATACAGAAGAAAAATGACCATAGATCCTTGTCACCTGTTGACGGGAAAACACCTCATTTAAAACCTGCTATTTATATTAACTTGTTGCTGTGGATTTATTGCTGTAACTGCTTATTTCTTGACTTCAGTGTTTTGTTTTTTTTCATCAAATGTCACACAGATGTAAATGCAGCCAGCGATCTCATTGTAAATGCCTTATTATTTCTATTGACAAAATACACAGATGCTGACTTTGAGGGTAAGTGTCCTTCCTGGAATAAATAAAGGCTACATTAATGTCTTTAAGGGGATGTCCTCCTAACATTTCACTCTTAACATGCTCGTCACAAGATGTGGAGCTGTTGGCTGGTTTTCCCATTTACTCTTAACTGGAATGTCAGTGTAAAAATAAAACGAATACCTGTTGAAGAAAAATTTCTAAACCAGCGTCTCCCTTTAAACCTCTCTTGTCTGCTCTGCTCTCACACAAATATCAGTCACCCCCTTTAAGAAGGTCATTTTTAAAGTGAAGCTGTGATCATCTGTTGGAACTTTTGTCACCAAAACACTGAGGGATTTAATGACCTGTGAATACTGCATCTCCTGATCTCAGCAAAGGAATAAGTGAGTAACATGTTTTAATAATAACAACAATAATAATCTTGATCCTGTTGTCATAGTAATAGTCTTACCTGTATGCGTGTGTAGTTTTTACATGTGAAGTTTCATAGTTGTGTGTCTGATGTAAATTGTGCAGACGATCTGAGGGTGATGTGCATTATAAATAAGTTAAGCTGCAGGTTTACATTGTTGCTGTGAGCCCTGGGCCTTACACTGACTGAAATATTAAGTCATTATAAAGTCTGCAGCCAAGCTGGCATTTCTCTGGAAAATCACAACAAGTGTGAACAGCTGGATTAGTGACAGCATCAAGTTCAGTGGTGTCTGCAGCTGCAGGAAAGTGTGTTTGTTTAAAGTGTTTCCTCTTCCTCAGACTAACAGCAGGTCATTTCTGGTTGACTTTCTGCTTCATTACAGTTTATGTCTCTTCTTCCCTTCATCGCAGCTGTTTCTGATCCACCTGATGTTCTACTGAAGTCCAAAGTGCATCAGGATGTCAGACTTGTCGCTCAGCTGAAGTCAGATTAAGGTTTGTGTTTTGGGCGGGGGCTCCAGTTTCCGTGACAATGCAGTGAGAATGAGGTTGAATTTGTTGTAGCGATCTGATTGGTTGACCGAAGCGTCCACGGCTTCCCCACAGCAGCCGCAGCTGAAAGTCTGTTTTAAACACCTCCAACAGGTCCTCGTCATACGTGAAACCTGAAGATAAAAAAACAAAAAAACCTTTAATGACACCGTCTGTTTATGTTTGTTTATTCACAAAATTAAATGTCTTTATGTATAATTGTGCACTTTCTTGTTTTCACCTTGTAGGATCTTCTGTGCGTTGGCCGTGTAGCTGTGTGCGTTGTGTGCGACATCGCGCGCAGCCTCCAGGTGGCGCAGCATGATGTCACAGCCTTGGTCGCTGGTCTCCCAGAGCTCCGCGCCCTCAGGTGCGATTGACGGGCGCTCCATCAGAGTGAGGAGAGGCAGCAGGAGGGGGACGCAGAGCACTGCAGGGGAGGAAGCTGCAGCAGGAGGAGAAGACGCCAGGTCAGTGGATTTATAATGGTTTTATATTATATATTTAAAATCTAACATCTCTCTTGTATCTCTTCAACTTTTAAACTCATTTTATGAACCCTTAAATGTTACAATTATTTCTTTACCATAATTCTGCAATTGTGCATTTTTGAGATATTACACTCTTCCTGCAGGACACATTGTTAGGCTGCAAATAAATAGTTTATTTGTCTTTGCAAGGCAGTGTTTCAATGCAGACATTTTGGTCTCCTTGTGCAGGATGAAATGAACAGCCAATTAGCCAAATTAGATACTTCACAACCTCTTTGTTTTTGTGTCTAACCAAAATACATATAAATGGTGTCTGCGTTTAACAAGTGCATGGATTTAACCTCAGGGCCTGATTTTAGAAATATTTGGCAGCTTCTTTTTCCATTTACTGATCAGATGTTGGAGCTGTTTCAGTCTCCCTGACAATCAGTGATGCTCTTTCGATCAAAACGTTGAAGTGATGCAATATGATTTCATCTATGACTGTAGTGTGTGTGTGTGTGTGTGTGTGTGTGTGTGTGTGTATGCGTGTTCAGTACCTGTGCCTTCATACAGATTCTTGTAGAAAGGTTTGAGTGTTTTCTCATAGCTGATGGCGGTCTGTGTGTAGTTCCTTCGTAGAGCTGTCCATGTTTCCTCCAAACGGCTGATCTGCAGACAACAACACACACCAACCGTCAGTCTCACGAAATATCATAAAACCATTTTTGGATTTTTGGATGCATTTTCATTCAATTGGTTGATGTGATTAAACATGTCGGAATGTCAAAAAAAGTTTGATACGTCTACATCTTTTTGTTTTTTGTTTTTTTTAATTGATCAAGTTTTAGGATTTCTTGCACACAGAGGGACACATAGTTATAAATAATTATCTCAGTATTTTTAAAGGTTATGTGTGTGTTTTATATCAAGTTTTTGTTTGTGTGTATGTGTGTTACCTGCGGCAAGTCCAGGGCTTTCATCAGGGCCGTGAAAGCGAACAGGTCGCCCACTGTGTCCTTCAGTTCCAACGCAACCAAAATGATGCGATTTAAGGTGGACGCCCGCTCATCGACACTGCCTGTACATCCCAGAATATCCACAGCAACACCTATTGCCATGGTGTGATGCCTAGGAGACAGAGGTGGGGAGGATTATCATCATCGGCCAACAGCAATGTCTATTTTTGTTTCATTAAGTCGGTTTTTAAATCTGATCTGTCAGTGGCGTCTGAACACTGACAGGAAGTACAGTGAATAAGCGGGTATGAGTCACTAATGATGTCATCTCAAATGTCAGTTCAAGTGCAGGCTGGTGTTTCAGTTTCGGTCAGACCAGTTGTTTTGAACCTTCTTGGCTTGGAACTCCTTAAAAGTACTCAGTATCTCACAAGCAAATAGCAAAAATGACAAAATGTCTGAAAACAAACAATTTTGTGGAACAGAAATACAAACATATATATATATTATAATATAATATAATACAAACATATATATATATATTCATTTTTATTATTATTATTATATATTTTTTCTCTTTACATTTTTTTGTCATTGTTGTGACTCCTGAGTTTCGACAGTTCGACATTTTGGGACATACGTTCTTACCTGTGGAAAGAGCCAGGCAAGCCACTTCCCCCTGTCTCCAGTCATCATGCTAAGGCTAGGTAACAACTGCTAGTTCTAGCTTCATATTTAATGAACAGACAGAAAGTGAATAAGCTTAGTTAAGCTTATGCCCCAAGAAATGTCGAACTGTTCCTTTAAATGTAAACTGTGAGTTTGAAGTGTGTAAAATTTTCATGGGGACTTCCTGGAAATGTGTTACTTCATTCATGCAACATTTGTGCCATCATGTGTGTGTGATGTGCACCTTTCCATCAGGTCCAGCCTCAGCTGTTGACCGTGCGGCAGCGTCACCAGCTCCAGGCCAGAGGACACGCCCATGCGACCTTTAACCTCTGGAGTCACTCCGAGTATCCTTGCAACCTGGAGGGACAAAAAGATTTATAGTTGTTTTATCTTCCACTCTCATTTCCATCCACTCTGTGTGTGTGTGTGTGTGTGTGTGTGTGTGTGTGTGTGTGTGTGTGTGTGTGTGTGTTGATTAGATGTAATATTTTGTTTGGTTCAAGGTTGTTTTCTCTCTGAGTGATTCTCCCATATCATGAGGATCATTTTATTGCATCAGCTGCAGGATAGAAATCTAATTCTCTGACACACACACACACGGAGGATCAGTCTGGAACAGCACCAGTAAACATGTTTACCTCCATGTTTACCTCTCTGTGTGTGAGAGAGAGAGACAGACAGACAGAGAACAGCCTTCTAGTTTAAAACTGTTGAACGGACAGGTTTTATTGAAGCATCCTTTATGTTTTAAAGGAGGCTTTCTCAATGGTTAGGTAATCATTTATTAATGCTTGATAAATCAGTTTTTATACATTAATACGAACAACATTTGTGTTGCAATAATAACTGATTTATAAAGCAGAAATAAAAGTTTTATTAAGCATCAAAAAAGTTCTGGTTTCAACATATTAGTCTTATATATTGTGTTTTATTAAAAAGTACACTGTTGTTTATTTTACTGACAATCTCCCAAATATTTAGAATAGGAAGACCAGTTACTTATTTTTTCAATGGGTTTTAAGCCCCGAAAATCAAGTTTATTGTAGTTTACATAGAAGGAGCAAAGCTTAAAAATGACTTCCCAGTGGATCCCCACTGAAATATCTGGCTGATAATAACTTACTGCAGATTCATTGTTGGGCCTATAAGTAGCAAGAAAATGCAGTACATGCAGAGAGTTGTGTGTGAGGTCATTAAGAAACAATGGTGCTATTATAGTCTGTCCACTAGAGGGCACTGACAAGTTCTCAGATGGACATTTTACAGTTGAAAAATAAACAAATCTGTGTCGCAGTTCTTGAAAAAATGAATTTCTGACTAAACAAATTCCAGGTATTATTTGGGTTCTAAATATTAAGAGAAACCTTTCAAATTTTAATTTCCAATTAAAATTACCCTCTTTGCGATAACGTTTGCAACAATGAGATGGATGAAAGGTCACAGTGACCTTGACCTTTGACCACTGAATTCTAATCAGTGCATCACTGATTCGAAATGAACATTTGTGCCAAAATTCCCTCAGGTTGTACTTGAGATGTTGTATTTGCAACAACCAGAAAACATAATGTCTCCAGCCATGGCTGACACTGCTGCAGAGGTATAAAAACACTTACCAAAAGACTTTATTTAGTATGCTAAAGCTGTTTGCTCCTGGAAATATGAAGTAGTGAGTCAATTTATTTATAACAACATTTGAAAATACCACATTAGGACCAAAGTGCATTTATAGAGAAGTTAAAACTACCATTAGATAATTACACTGAGTTAAACTGTTGTCCTGTGTGTGTGTGTGTGTGTGTGTGTGTGTGTGTGTGTGTACCTGGCAGTCGGCCATGAGCAAGTGTCTGGCGATGCTGTGGTGATTGTGGCTGAGCAGCAGCTCCTTCGCTCTCTTCAGCACCACCATCTCCAGCGGTTTGTTCTCCGGCGGCAGAAGTCGAGATCCGAACTCCGCCGGCTGGAACGTCGACTCCGTCTCTTCGACTGGCCGCTGGAAACTGCTCTTCTTGTCTTCCTCCTCTTCCTCTCTCGCTGCCTCCTCCTCCTCTTCCTCGCTGGTGTTTTCCAAAGCAGCAATGGCATGATGGTAGGAGCTTCTGTCCAGTCCTCTCCTTCCTCCCACCTCCTTCTCCTCCACCTCCTCCTCTCTCCCTCCCTCCCCCTCTCTCCTCAGTCTCTCCACGTAGCTGCTGAGCGGAGGCTGAAAGTCAAGGTCCGTGACGGGGTTGGGGGAGTTTGATTCTTCCCACTCCAGCGGGCTGCAGGACCTCAGGTCTGCGGGGCTCGGCTGTAGACGTTCAGTCCAGCCTGTCTTTGCCTCTAAGTCTGAAAACTGAAGCTCAGCAGAACTGGAGGAGCTGTGGGAGTCTGCGGGCAGGAGATGATGGAACAGTGGTTTGACTGGAGGAACAGGAGGGCCTGTGGTGCCTGTGGAAGAACAACAACAGCATTAATAGTTGCACATTGGAGTAGTAGTAGTAGTAGTAGTAGTGAAAGAGTATTAGTATTCTTAAATAACACTAAATCACTACTATTTCAGTTAACAGCTAATGTGGATGCATTTTGTGCAAATTAAAATCACCTCCACTCCTCCACGTAGAACCTAGAGTTTCCACACATGTGGAGTCCAGCGGAGGTGCAGTCAGCCGGGGGGAGGTGGAGCAGGAGTCTGTGGGGCTGCAGGAGCTGGAGGGAGGAGCCAGTGGCTGGAGGCAGGGGGAGCGAGGCAGTCGGGCCAGCGGCACCTTGCTGGGTTTGGGAGGCGGTTTGGGACACAGCTGGCTGTCAGAGCCCCGGATGGCCTGGCCTGGAAACACAAGGACAACACTGTCATCACACTGAATGACATTTCTTATCTCATTTCTGTGACAGTGAACCATGTACGGCCACAGTTTATCTTTTATTTGAATAGGAAAATCAAAGTAAGCGTGAAAGCACACAAGGACAATTTCCTATTCACATGCAAACAATGGAAAAGCAAATAAGGACAGTGGTTACACCTACAGTTTGAGGAGGTGTACAGATTAGGCTGTTGTACTGTTGCTGTTGGGACTTTTGCTGATGGGATTTTAAGACAGGAGCAACAAAGATTTTCTGCTTATCTTACTGACCCCACTGTACTTCTCCTCTCATTTATTCATTATTGTTTTTTTTTTTTTTTCATTTCTGTCAATTTTCTTGCTGTCATATGAAGCACACTATCACATCTTTACTCTGTGTTTGACAAGTGCTGCATATGTACAACTTCTGATTCAGACAAACTAAAGCGCACAGACAGCTTCTGATTTATATAACAGTGACAATGCACTATACATCAGTATTTTGCAGCTAAATATACTGTATTGGTACTAAATGTGCAGGGGGAAAGGCAACATGTGATAGTGTATAAAATTTACCACAGTAAAGCTGTTTAAATATGGCTAAACATTCTTTGGATACACAGACATACTGAGATAAGAGGCATATAAATACAAGGTGACAGATGATCTTTAGGTTTTGATTTTCATTTGTGTAACAATGGATTTTAGCTTCCAGATCTACTGACCTGCCAGAATATCTCCAGGTCTCCGTGGAACAGAGGGGCTCAACACCGGCTCACTGCCTGTCCGAAAGACTGGAGACTTGGGATTGGGGCTGGGGAGGAGAGGGTCAGGAGGCTGCTGGGGCTGCGGTTTGGAGCCTGAAGAGAAGACGAGACGACCAGAGAGGATAAGTACAGGTGATTACATAAAACAGTACAAAAAGAGAGAGAAGAGAGGGAATTAGAAGAATGTCAGACAATACTGGTCAGAAATCTTTTCAATTTTATCATTTAAGCTACGATTATTCATAAAAATCAATTGCAGCACATAAAAGGTTGAATAAAGGCTTCAGTATTCTTCAGAAAAACCAGACTTATATAAAGGCAAGAGTGTTGAATCAATCTGACGGGGTCTCAGACGATGTCAGACAATCTGACAAAGACTTCATCTGAAGCATACTAAGGCCTAAAGAATTTCACTTTCCCTTACCAAGAGGCAGGTAGCTCTCTGATTGGTGCGCCTTGAGCGGACGTCTCCTCTCCTGGACCTGATTGAGACTTGCTGGTTGGCTGCCACAGCGATCCTTTGACCTGAGTGAAAGGGGACGTTGAAAGACAAACATATTTACACACAAATATAAATAAAGAAGAAATAAATCAAACCTATTTCTAATATTAATGAAAATGGTAACACAGTAAGAATAAAACACTGTTTTCCTGAGTTGTTATCCTCCTTCCCTGCACCCTTCTTTTCTTCTCTCTCTTTGTTCTCTGCTACTCTGGAGCACATATTTATCTTTTCCTTGCGTCCGCTCCATCTCCTTACTCAGACAGATATGGACTCCATACATTAAGCTCAATGTACTCGTAAAATTACATGCTTCTGTTCCTTTCAGCAGAAAAGTCCGACACCACGTCTTTATTTATAGAGGACTTAACGATACATATGGAACACGTCGTATATACAGCCCGCCGCTTGGATGATGAATGTAAACAGCTCCAGGCTGTGTGTTAAAAGCTTAAAAGCAGGAAGGGATTTAAAGGGCTGATTTAAGTCTTTCAGAGAGTGTGAGAAGAAAGAGAAACAAAGAGAGAGGATGCCTGAGTAAAGTTGGGTCTTATTTAAATACAGCACACAGCATGGTTACTTGGCTCACTACCCACTTTCTGTAAAAGGCTTGTGTCCCTTGGAGCTAAAAAGCTAAATAGTCACTCACACAGTCTTTGTCAAATCTAATAAATGACATATGCTTAATATGTGATCATATAGAAACAACAAACACAAACATTACTGCAGCCACGGAGGAATACTGGTGATATTCAGTGTGTTAATGTGGGTTTCTATTCGTGTACTAACCTGAGCTGGCTGCTCCGGCTCACGCTGTTGTCCCGGCAGTGTGTGCCATCATGTGCACTGTGTGTGTTGTCATGTGTGTGTCCATTGGTTATGTTGAGGCTAAGGCGTTTTTGACGCCTCTCCTGCGCCATGAGCGCCTCTCGATGATGGCTGGACAAGCCGTACTTTTCCTCCAAGCAGCGCAGCGGCAGTGCTCGGTTAATAGGCTGGAAGATAATGGCTCCTACCACCTTAAATGCACAGAGAGAAGAGGAGATAACTACAGTAAGCACAACATATTTTCTTTATAAAGCCTTTCTTCAACAGTGGAATAAAGGATATGAAACTTACAAAACAGTATTCTTGCTGAGTTGTGGCACAAAACTGTGTCAAATATGACAATGTTTTCCTTAAAAACAGTTTATGTGAAACAAAAACCTACCTGAGAGACAGGTTTTCTGTTGCCGACATAGTATCTTATAAGTGCAGGTACACTGTCAAACCCTTCCCTTTCCAGCCGGTACTCAACTCTGGAGTAGGCTTCGTTCAACATCACAACCTGAAGGAGAGATGTGAAAAAGGAAAAAGCTAATGATTAGTTATATTTTGGTGGTGCCAGCAACCACATGTCACAGGTTGCATACGTCTACCAGTTGTGACCAGTTAAATCGGCGAGTAACCTTTACTTCTCAGATCAAAAAGAAACAGAAAAATAAAATAAATATCAATAATGTTTATATATATAAAAGTTATTCACAAGAAAAAAAGTAAATATTAAAAAACCTGATAAACCCATTTTTTTGTGTTTCCAGTTTTGTTAAAATTACAGTTAATAAAAACAATGCATGTGTGACTGTCAATAAATATTCTTCAAACTGAAGCTCCATTAAGCAATACTTTTTTATATTAACACATAATCAAATAATACTGCGATTAAAAAGAGTTGCTGAGGTTGCAGATCCCACTGAGAATCAACTTCCAAGTCTGGAGCTTTTTAGCTTCTTGAAGCTTCTTATTTTTATTAATTTAATGACATTATCATAATGATATGAACAATTGAGACCATCACTGAGAGGATCCACAACTCAGACAGATCCTCCAAAATTAAAGTTCAACATGTTTACAGCCAAAGACAACAGCCTCAGTTAGACAGACGGATAAACATGAGCACCAACAGTGGCATCTGTTTACGTTGGTCAAATTATCTGTTATTCATTATTGATGGTTTTAGAATACTCTTAGGTCGTCTTTAAGGATACAATCTTTCAAGTGTTTCTTTCTGACAGTTTTAGAAATTTCCACTTTTGTACTATTCAGTGCTGATTTTTTGTTTTATGTTGCTGGTCTGTAACTCATTGTGATTCCCATCTTGTCAGAAACACTTACAGGACATTTTTCATTTCAATGAGGTTTTCTTGTTTGAGTAAAAGTAAAAAATTAAATAAAATTTGCATGGGGCTGTAGTGGTAAAATGAATTCCACTGCCATTATGAAGCATTACATTATACGCTCTGGAGTGTTTGTCAGTTTTCTATGAATTCACGCAGGTGGTCTCACCCTTTTGTTGATCTTAAAGTGCTGGGCAGCATTTCGCCACTGGGAAGTCAAAACATAATTTCCTGGACTGGACAGCGAATCACGGATCAGGAAATCTCCGTCCCGCTGCACCAAGTTCTCTGCAACCTGAGACAACACAGAGGATTACATATGGGTACACACACACACACACACACACACACACACACAGAAGCACACTATGTTTGTTTATAGTCCAAACATTTAATTAAATGTAGTAATGGCCTGCTGTTATACTGTTACCTTCTTTATGAGCTCAGTGAGGCTGGTCTGCAGCAGTTACATAATACATGAAGATATTTAAAGCTTCAGTGTATTACAGTATTTATCTAATAGCAAATTATCACATAGATTTACTTTTATTTCTTATTACTTATCTTTCATAGATGAAATATACTAATTTTTAACCCATACAGATCTCCTGATCATAGTTTTATTCTTAGGTCTTTGAGCTTTATACATAACAACTTTTTTTTTTCAACCTGCTGTTTCCAAGGCTGAGAACTTTCACACCGAATGTGTGTACAAATGGAGCTGAAACAGTTTGTTGTTAAATTTATGAATCAATCACCAGATAATTAATCAGCAACAGTTTTACTGAATGATTTTTTATTCTCTTTTAAAAGCAAAAACACATGCTGAGTTGTTGCTTCTAAAATGTGAAGATTTGATGCTTTTCTTTGTCATGCATGTTAGTAAACTCAACGTATGGGATTAGGACTGCTGGTTTACATCATAAGGTGCCTTTTTCACTATTTTCTGACATCTTATAGCAAAACAATTATTAATCAATAATGACACGATCTTATAGTAAGTTGCAGCCTTCCACAGCAACAAGACTAAGTGCAAAACTCTGTGGTCATTAACTTCAAGCAGTTCTAAAACAAGAATAGATAATAAGAATTAAAAAAGCAATCGTTTAATAGAATCGATACACAAATAAAAGCAAAAGTAAAAAGCAATTCAAAATGATTCTTGGGTAACAAATTGAAAACTGAAAATGTTTCCTTGTCTTGTATTCATCACACTCTTGTTACATGTACTGCCTCTCTCTCTCTCTCTCTCTCTCTCACACGCACACACACACTCACACAACCCTTCACACACAGTTACAGACTTTAATTAAGCAAGTGTTTGTATAGTATATAATGGCAGTTTAGTTTAGCCAAAGGAAGCAGCTTATTAAAAATGATTACATCTCAGAGCTGGCTTTCAGAGGGAACACAAACCCTCGCTCTCTCTCTTTCTGTCTCACAGACACACACACACACACACACACACACACACACACACACACACACACACACACACACACACACACACACACACAAATGCACACACACTATACAGAAAGAGCTTTTTATACACTGACCTTATGTTATAACCCCAGCTCTGCTGCTGAGGCCACTATTTGAGCTATAATCTCCCTGTAAGCACTGTGTGTGCAGTATGGCAGTCTAATAATAGGTGATCTGGTTCAACAAGTTTTTAACCAGGCTTTTAAAGGGAGGGACTCATGACTCAGATTTATGTGTAAGTGTGTGTGTGCATTTACCTGTCTGGGTATTGCTCCGTGGTACCATGCGTGGCTCCTCGGCTCCTCGCAGTTCGTCTTTAGCTCTTCCTCCAGCTCTTTGCGGAGTTTCTCTGAAGGGCAGTCCACGATGAACTGATCCCTGGAGAACTACAGTAAATACACAGAAAACAGAGCTGAATACTGTGGCTGACTTTTATGGAAAACACACACAGAAAAAGAAGCAGTGTCTTCAGTCACCTGCACACAGCTTTGATGACAGCTGATGTTAAACATTTCCTACACATACCCTGAATTTGAGATTAACGCTCCGAGTTCAACAATGACGAAATGCAGACCTTCCCTATCTCTTTGACCCAGAGAGAGACCATAGTAGATGAACTGAAATCTAAGCTAAAAAGGCATGTGAGTGGCAGTAAAGGTAAAGGTAAAATGAAAGGACAAGCACAAAATTATGAACTTATGACAAAAATGTTAAACTTAAAAGGACAATATATCAACTTTTCCTGCTTTTCCACACTTGTAGTCATTTTGTGAAGCCTCTGATTTATCTTGCAACCTCTCATGGTGTCTCAACCCCCAGGTTAGGAGTCACTGGTGCAGCAGACCACAAAGCAGCAACAACACTTCTTTCAGACCTTAGTCACGAAGCTCATGCCAAAGCGTATGTAATGTTCAGCACACTTATTTTGTCACATGTGCATCATCTTTAAGTGATGTACATGCATTTATTGATGTTCATACTTCTATAGCTGATACTACTACTACCACTTACACTGTATATACTACTACCACCCATGAGAAAATAAAAACTTGAGACCTAAGGAGAAGTCAGTAATAACAGACCCTAATATAAATACAAATTGATCTAAGGTCACCCAAAACATAGAAAGTTATAAAGCAATGGCACCAAGGCAGGTGACTGGGAGAATTGTTAGTTTAATCTTATCTGCACACCTGGCAGATGATGAACTGGTCAATCAGTCAGTTTAATGCCAACAGAAAGTTTGGAAAATTGAAAAAAAGTCAAGGACAGAATGAGCGGGTAACAACCTGAAAGGATGCAGAGTCAGCACAACTACCTGCACCACAACGCATACACACACCAAACACACACACACACATACTTACATGACAGCTGCTGGGTCTCTGCAACGCTCCCTCTTTCTCCATTCCTCAAATACACACTTCATATCAAACACATATCAAACATCTCCAGTGTTAAACAGCTCACTATCAAACACACACAAGTCCTTGTCTCAGGCGACATGCTCACGCACTGTCTCTATCTCTCTTTGTCCTCTGTGATTTTCCTTTCTTGGCTTTCCATCCTGACCCCACCCAACTGCCCAGACCTGCCTCCATACACACCCTCACCTGACGCACATAAACACACACACACACACACTGAGGTGACGCTAACACACTTCCTTGAACTTTCCCCTGACAGTTGACAGGTGAAAGTTAAAGTCACAGGTTGTTAGTAGTTTGTATTTCCATTTCTTCTGTGGTCAGAGCTGTACTTGTTTCATTTGGTAAGTAAAGCATCTGTACAAGACAGCTTTTTAACAAGTTATAGAGAGGTGGTGCATAATAGTTCACTAACTTCTATCCCCAACAGCCCAGCCTATCTGTGTTGTCTGTCATTAGTCATTTCCCTCCTAGTGCTGCAATCTTCTCTTAAGACACTGAAAATCAGTACTGTTGGGATTTTCCCTATTTCATGGTACCTTTGGCTGTACAGGGTAATTCTAGCCATTGCAAACAATGATCTGATTCTTCTGCTACAGGGAAATACAATCAATACTTATGACAGTGCTTCGATGAATATGATCTGTATTTACATTGGTCCACTGCCAAACAAAAAAAGGCCAATCAATGTTTTTTTGTGGGCATGTGGTGTCACGTTAGACAAGTTAGTCTGGCTTTGACACACAAACTGATCTGAATGCATGTACCTGCTGCTGCTGTGTAGCATATCTAGTAAAACTATCCTTAATCATTTTAGAAGGTGCATCCTCTTATTCTGCCACATACTGTATATTAAAATATACAAGCACATCCATGCTGACCACAGCTGGTTACATTAAAGCTCCAATAAGGGATGTAGCATCTGTATCAAAACACCTGCAGTCATTAGAAACAAGTGTCAGAAGTGCTAATCCTACTGAGAATCAACACCTGTCTGCTCTATAGAGGCTTCAGCCAAAAGGACAAAGAGACAGTCTTTTCCATCACTTGGAACGTAATAATCGCGGTAAAACAGAAGTGAAGAGTAAGTGAATTCCACCAGAGATACAAACTCATAATTATATCATTCTGATATGGTTCTAAGAAAACTCTGACCAATCATTGCATTGGCTGAGCGTCCTGTCTGTCTTCCCCACGTGGAGGCCTGCGACTGACGACAACGCCTACGTCTATCATAGATCTGTTCTACCGCAGGTGAACGGTTTTATAATATTATGACAATGCTATGCTGTATAGTTGCAACTTAGTTGTAATTTTTACGCTGGAGATTATTGGTAGCAAGTCGACACGCTACTGTAAAGAGACCTTTAAAAAGTGCCAGAGGATACTGAATGTTAAAGCCTTGAAGACTCTCTGAAGAAGACTTTGATCCAAACCTGCGTGAATGAGGAGGTTCAAGGCAGACTGGGCTGTTAGAGTGCTGACTTTCAACACACACACACACACAATTATTGAGCCATGTACTTGAAATTGGAAATCTGTCTATAAGAGCCCCCATGAAACTGAAACCCTGTGCATCCTTTCATCTCTATACGTTTGTTCTCTCTCTCTCTCTCTGTGGCTCCTCTACCTCTCTTCTTCATATTTTCTATGTCTCTCTAAAGTCATTACAATAGACCCCTCTGCCCTCAGTCTCCACGTCTCCATACGTGACAGGAAATCAGCATATCCTATTACAAACCGAAAAACAATAGCGCAGAACACAACGGGCTCTGTGTCATAATGCACATGCACTGATTTTGTTTGTTTGTAGTTAGAAACAAGAGATACCGACCAGTGCAGCCTGACTTGTGTCATATGACTCTGTTGTGTGTGTGTGTGTGTGTGTGTGTGTGTGTGTGCTGTGTGTGTGTTGTGTGTGTGTCTTGGTGCAGCAGTGGAAAGCACTTGGAGCTGTATAATTGAGCCATCATTCAGTCACATGCTGCAGCTGCATTAATTTCACTGTATGGAATTAGATGCCAAGTAATTTGACCACATGAAAATATTTTCTCTACATTTTTTCACAAACAACTTAATAAATAAATAAATGAACTATGAAAATATGAATGTAATTATCATTTGCAGTACAGAGTTTCTACAGTTTAAACATTATTTTTCTTCAGTGTAACCTTATGGTCTTTATGGCATTATCTGTTCGTTCATTTATTTCATTATATCTGGAGAATAGTGAGGCAATTAGTTAGGCTCATGTATTATTAATTCATTCAGTTGATACTCAACCTTTTATTGTACATTTCATTATTCTGCTTTATAAAGCTTTAATTTCCCCAGTGAATCACAGAAACTATACAACAGCATTGCACATATGCATCAGCATATAACTTCTATTATCAAATGATCAAATGTTATTTGGTGTTCTGTGTGTTGCCAACTTCATTATCAATTCTTATTGAAATCATTTTAGGGGTTCAGGTGGGCAGAGAGGAGGAAGAAGATGTACCTAAAAGTTCAAAAGGGTAAAAATAAAAGGTTGAATCACCTATATTTTGTTTCACTTTTTGTTTTGTTTCTATATTCTTTACACATCAGTTAAATTCAGTATGTCACACCCATTAACGCACTGTCTGGGCAGCTTGCTTTTCCTGTTGTACAAGCATTACACAACAAATCTAGACTGAGACGAGCTGAAGTGGATAAACCGAAAGCATAAAAGCTGATGGCTGCATTAACTTAAGTTTATTTGGCTTATGCGGGAGCTCTAGTAAACAACAGATGCAGTATGTCTGCTGTTTTTGTTATGGATTACGTGATTTGCATTCATTACAACAATAAAATGTTTTTACACCTGCGGCCACACGGCCAACAGGACTGAAGAACCGAGCAGTGCTGTAGTGAACAGGGATGCATGGCAGTAGGGAGACAAGGATGTAGGAAAGAAGGGATGACTGGAGGGAGGGAATGGATGGATCCTGTAGCTAAGGAAGAGAAAGATGAGTGAAAATAGATGAAGGGAGGAAATAGAAGAGAAGGGGAGAGATGGAAGGAGTGAGACAGAGGAGGGAAGGAGGGAGAAATAAAAAGCAGTAGAGATGGTGGATGGCAGTGTTTTTTTATAGGTCGGCCTTTAATAAGACCCTGCAACATGATGTCATTCTCAGAGAGCAGCTGCATTTATACTGTACCACCCTGTGCATATGGACCATAACACAGCACAAACAGCACAGTGGACTGTGCCGACCTGCATATCTTTCCAACATCCTTATTTCCTTTCCTCTCTCTCTTCTGCTCCTCTTCTTCTTCTCTCAGTACTTAGAATTCAAACAAGTTTCCTACTTGAGCCACAAAGTCAGACACCTTCATTAGTGAATGACTGCAGATAAAGTCAAATATCTCCAGTGACATTGAGCCCAAGTGCACACATGTCCTCGTCCCGTGATACTGACTGAATCTATGATCAGAATAACTTAGATTAAATTTAACTCAGGGGTGAAGGTGAGTGTTAGTAGGAGTACAGCCAGAGGTGGGAAGTAACCACGTATTGAATATTCACTACAAGTACAGGTACTTGCATGCTGAGTTTTTCATTTTTGAAGAGTTTGTGCTCTACTTCAAATCAAGTGTGTCTTAAAGAGTTTTAGGAAGAGAAACAGAGTGCAATCTGCTCTGGTTTAGAATTGCACCTAATCTGTATGTGGCTTTGGATTAAAGCATCAGCCAAAGGAGTAGATGTCAATGTACAGAATTGTTCCAGACTATCAAAGCATGTAATCCTTCAACTAATCTTATAAATTAAGCATATACTATGCAGGTTTTTTTCTATAAAAAAACACTGTGAAGACTTGTACAAAAGTACTCCTATGAAACCTATGAAAATCATTGAACACAGCTCTGAAAATATGCAAATATAGCGAGGCAAAAACACCAAGCAGACACAACAAGTGTGAATCTGGGGTTAGTTTTCACTCTCATTTTCGCAGGTGAGCACTAAAGGAGAGGATGGGGATGAAGACTGACGTGGAGTTGTCCTGTTGTTTGTTGTAGAGGTAAGTGCCAGCGGTTAGCTTAGTTACCTTACTAAAGTATCGGCTTTTCAGTCACAACAAATGTAACGTTCCCACAATAGGAAAGTAGCTTGCAGTGTTCATACAAGCAGTTTGGGAAGGAGGGGCCAAGTTTGAATGTTATGTTTACAAACACTTAACGACAATAGAGCGCTGCAACATTTTTGTAGGCCAACGCGGAAGTTGAGGTCATCATCAAAAATCCAATGGATTTTTCCCATTGGAATTTGGAATATTGCGGAAAATAAACTCTGTGGCAAACAAACCTTTATGGTACTTGGCATGTTTTGTTCAGCAAGATAATCTTCATAAATACACACCACTTTTATGATTTTGAAAGTGTAAATGAAATCACCAGAAGTACAAAGCTAACGTTAGACTATACACAAACGACAGTCACCACTACACTACAGCCGCATGTGTTAATGTCCCTACCACAATGACGCTTTAAAGCTGTGTTTAGCGTAATGATATTATGTAGTCTCATTTAGCCACTTGTTAGCAGCCGCCTTTTAAAGACAGCTCATGCATTGGAAAATCAGGAGTGAGGTATTTACTGACATATTTTATATTGTAGAACAAACGTTGAAGTCTTTTAATCTTGTGTGAACCACAGACCTTATTTCAGGCAGCCAGAGACCCATGTAAATAACCTATTGATCCTCTATTCCTACACAGAGTTACATATAAAATCCCTAAAATTTGGAGATGCATCTGGGCTCAGTACTCCTACTATATAATGACCAATGTAAACACATTAGTTGAGGTGAAGATGAATGCAGTGGGTTTAAATCAAGCACAAGATCATTGCCATCCACTCTCAATGTCACTATTTCTCTCCAATGTCAAAAAACACTGACATGCCATAAAAGCAATCTCTTACTCGGCATTAACGTGCAGCAGTTTTTCAGACCAACAAAAACAAAGGCCATTGTTCTAAAGGATTTCAACAGTGATTGGATTTTCTTTGGATTTCCTGGATTTTACAAGAATAGAAAGCATTTTCTTAAACTCTTGAAAGGTTTCTGTGTGTACGGTAGGAGATGATACACAAGTTCAAGGCCAGGTCTTTTTTGTTTCGCTGTGTCAATCCAGTATGAGCTGGCAGGGACCAATCAGAGGCAGCAGACAACTCTGTAAGCTGCTTGTCCTGTGAGTTCAGAGAGGTGAAGACAAATAACCTTTTAGCATTATATCTCTGATTCCTCATCTCACACACACATGTGCACATGCACACACTAGTGGACATTATAATCCCTGTTTCACCCAAATCCTTTATATGCTGTATTATGATGAGAGGAAGCATTGAGCATCAGATTCTTAGATGACACCATTGACCTGCAGCTGATGTCCTAAATCAGATCAATTTAAATCATGTTAACAGAAGACAAAGTGGCCCAAAGAATCCGTTTTTGCAGGTTTAAATGACTTGAGATTTTTCTCCACCAGAGCCATCACCCTCACCCTCACCCTCACCATTAAAATAACAACAGCTTGGTCTGCTGTCTATCTGCTATTTCCTCTACTCTTTTCTTTATCTCTTCTCTCCCTTTATCTCTTCTCTCTCTTTATCTTTCTCCATTCTAGTTTCTGTCTCTCCCTCTTCTTGTGGCACTGTTTCTTAACATCTCTAGCTACTGAACTGTGTGCATCCATCCGGTTGTCAAATTAACTCAAAGTCAAGTTTTGAAAAGTCACAACATGAATACAAACTGTCAGCGGTGCAGCTACTTTGGAAAACACATCAAGGAGGTAAGTTTTAAAAAAAAAACAACTTCTGGATGCCACATGATTATTCAGCAAAAACATCCATCTCGCCACCTTTCATCACCTATGAAATGTTTCGCAATACTGAGGAAATTCTATGAAATGTTATTGCTTCTCCTCAGCCTTTTCAGTTCAATACAGTCTAATAATAAATAAAGCCTCGATTCGGAGTTTGTGTCTCTTATATTTGATTGGCTCTGCACTCTTAAAGCTGTGGGAATAAACAAAAGCTAATAACTCTGAATCTTTTCATTTCTGGATCTCAACATCTTGGCTCCATCATCACAGCATCCCCACCTTTCCTGTTTACTAACAACTAGATGGATGCTTCTTCCTGTGTTTAGGCCAGGAGGCATCTGACGGGTCAGTCGCAGACAGCTACAGAAGGATCATCATCAAAGCCATCACTGTATCGTCAGTATGTATGTGTCTGTCTCTACAATAAATTTATGTCTTTTTTTTAATTTAACATTCATTTGAGACAATGCTCCACTTAGCTGGGCAATCGAGCGCTGTCCTGTTGTGATATTCTCTGAAATTTTTTTTATTCTACACCTTTGAGAAGAAGGTTGTTGTCAGCTGTTGATTCAAATTCCTGGACAAGTGGAGAAAACTGCTGATAATTGAGAAACACACACTTATAATAGGATTCCCAGAAGAAAATCAGCCTTCCTGGTCAGCCATTCTGAAGACAAATTTCACCAAAACTATCCACAAAATCATTTCACGGTTACAAATGTGGTGGAAAGCCTCCACAGAAGAGCAGAATTATTCGTAGCTTCAC
Organism: Epinephelus cyanopodus; assembly: GCA_026686955.1. Taxonomy (NCBI): domain Eukaryota; kingdom Metazoa; phylum Chordata; class Actinopteri; order Perciformes; family Serranidae; genus Epinephelus; species Epinephelus cyanopodus. The sequence goes on along the minus strand of CM048920.1, from coordinate 32,422,617 downwards.
ATTAATACCTGAGCAACTGAGCCTGGGAGATGAAGTTTTGCTGTGTGAGACTGTAGCTTTAGCTTGAGAAATGCAGTTGAATTCTGGGTCCAGTGAAAAAATACTGGAAATTATTTGCTTACAAAAGCCATCCTGAAGCACTGGGCTCTGTGGATACAGTGGGAGGGTTTTCCACCTTTAGAACTGAATCTATTTATTGTGCAGAGAGAGAAAAAGAAGCTCATGCTGCAACAAAAGATTGATGGTCTACAAACAGCTTTTTCCATGTTTCTGTGCTGTTTGTTTATTTTCATGCGGCAGGTTTTGTTCCAAAAGGAACACATGTAATCTGTATGTATATACAATTACTGTACAGCTAAGCTTTCAAAAAAAGGACATACTGTGCAACATATAAAATAATCTGCTCAATCTCCTGTGTTGCCTCAGTTGCTAACTGTCTTATACTGTGATTAGGGATTCAAAATGGGTCAATGGGGTCTCTCATGACTGAGAATACAAGTGCAACTTAGTTTTGAAACAGAAAAACAAGAAACTGGTTCTGTTTGGTTAAATGGCAACCTCCCAATGAGACAGATGGAAGAGAAAATAAAGAGGGGAGTGAGGGAAAAGGGAATGGAATAAAACCCCAGGCTCTTTGGAATCAAAAGTAAAGACATAAGGAAGACACAGATAGAGAGATAAAGACAAACAGAGAAAATAAAGAGTGAGCATGTCGGGGGAGAAGATGTAACAAGAGCCAGATAAAGGATGGATGAAACGCGGTGCTGGAGGGCAATTGTAGAGCCAGAGAGGATTATAGGACAACAACACATTGCACAAGTCCAATTTAAGTTCAATTCAAGTTCAATTTTCAATTTTTCTGAGTACTTTAAAGACCCATCACCACCATCTCACCGCAGGTTAGTTTAACACTGAGATTTAATGTTCATTTAAGTCCCAAGAAAACCAAAAAATCTGAATGAGCATCTGGTTTATTGCCAAGCAGGTTTACACATACAAGGTTGGTGCAAAGACAAGAAACATAAATACAGAATACAAGAAAACTATGGTTAACAAAAAATAATAATAACATCCATAGTGGCATCTAGTGGTGAGGTTGTAGATTGCAGCCAACTGATACTTCCGTGTGCCAAGTGTGTGGGAGAACTACAGTGGCCTACACAAAAATGTGAATGGCCCCATCCAGAGCCAGTGTGATTTGTCCATTCTGGGCTACTGTAGAAACAACATGGCCGACTACATGGGAAAGGACCCACTTTGTATGTAGATATAAATGGTTTATCCTATGGCAATTACACTAATGAAAACACTGTCATGAATATTATGTTACATTTCTGCCGACAGATGCCCCTGAAGGCCCAGACACACCAAAGCGACGTCAGAGAACTAGCGGCAATGAAAGCAACTGTTGTCTCACCTCACGTTGCCTGTGTCTCAGCCAAAAAGTTGCATTTGAACACAACACAAAGACTCCAGCTGATGGCCAACTACTACAAATGTTCTGTGGCTGCATGAGAGGAAATAACTCTCCACACCAGCAGACGGCAGAAGTCTGTAATACTCATTCAACTGGAAGACCGTCTTGACACTAGTTAGCCAGTTAGCACATTAACAACACAACCCAGTGTTAAAAGAACAGAGCGTTTTTACCGTGCACCAGTGAGCAATACCACAAACCATCATGACACATTTTTTCTAAAGAGCTCAAAAGCTAAAGACAAATAATCTTACTTTCTGTAACAAGTTTATATTGGTCTCATTCCCTCTTGACTTTGGTGGTTCGTTTACTTTCCTCACTTCCATTTCTCTTGTTGAGCACTAAGCTGAGCTGCCAATCAGAGTGATTTCATTCACCAGTGGGCTCCTATGCAAATTTAACATGTTGAATCAGCTAAAAAGAGCCAATAGAAGGCAACGGTTTGGGGAACACTACATCAACTAGGGTGACAGACGCTCACCAATGGCCCAACATTACCTAACGGCTGACCTTCGGGTTGCTGTGTCAGGGCCTTAAATCCATACAGACTGTCCCTTTAAAAATTAGGTGCAATGTCATAAAAAATAAAAGAGATAAGCTGGAATGTGCAAAAATATTTACTGTATTAATAAAACAAAAGTGCAGTAGGGGTGTCAGTGGCTTAGCGGTAGAGCAGGCGCCCCAGGTACAGGGCTGTTGCCGCAGTAGCCCGGGTTCGAGTCCAGCATGTGGCCCTTTGCTGCATGTACTCCCCCCCCCCACCCCTCTCACTCTCTGTCCCTGCTTTACACTTCACTGTTGTGTCAATTAAAGGCAAAAAAATGCCTTTAAAAAAAGCAATAACAAGAAGACAAACTTACAAATGAAGGTCATGTCATATGATTAAGAACTCCAGAACAGCTACTAAATGGATCTTATGGAGAGGTTGTTTTGTCAGTGAATGGTCTTGTGTGCCCTTGGAAGGTCATCAGTATTTGATACATTATCTTGGTGGGTCAGTGAAGAGTAGAAGCTCTGTAAATAATATCCACAGTGACGGCCACTGATGCCAAGTTTGTTTCCATTTGTTGATAATTAGAATGATCCAGTTGTGCTATTATAACTATTCGTTTCTGCCTATTTTTTTTTTTTTTTAGATTTGATTGTGTTTCCATTTCCTTTATTAATGTCTCCGGGTTTGAATTAAATTTATTAACTATAAATCATAAGTGGCATGGGCTACAAAGGAAGTCAATTGGCAAATTTATCATTAAATTAAATGAAACTGCTGCACTAAACTCTGAGCATATTTTTATCTATGTGACTGTGGATGACATCTGATCACCTTCTTGCTCACAGACCCCATCACGTGTGGCATACACTAACACCTTGCATTAACACGTGTGTTCCTTTATCCCTTTATACAGACTACATGTAACAGCAGAACAGAAGCGACCATGTCCTGGCTGATCTACAGAGGGACAAACCACATCACCTCAGCCTGCTGCCCTGCTTCTCGCTCCATCCAATCAACTTAATGGCATTCATACATTTCATTGACGTCATAAAGAAGACAAACTATCACAAGTTAGTAATTTATCATCCTCATGAGGACTATCACCCTTGTCCTGGTACCTCTGCGTCTATAACTATCTCTGTCTCACCCTTGCCATCACACACTGCCCTGTCTGTCCACCAGCACTAGTTATGGATGAAGCCAGCTATATATCTCACACTCACACAGTCAGACAGTCACACAGTCGGTCATTTATGAGAGCGTCTGGTCCGAGTAATAAAAGCTTAGTGTTCAACTCACAGAGAGAGTGAGGGAAAGAGGAAGACTATTCAGTGTGATTAGATTTCACTCAGGCTGGAAGTGTTACCATAGATTGTTTTCCACCATGCAATGTGGGGTTATGTCTTTTTAATAATGCCCCTTTTTAGTGTCTCATTGTGGACTGCACAGTTTCCTGTTTTCTCCTTTTAACAACAGATTATAGGAGCCCTAAAAAGCACACTTGAAATGAGGCAAATCTCCAAAATTTGCTTTTGTGCATGTACACACAAACTTAAACTGGGTAAGGCAAACACAGCACAAAAGCTGCAGCATGCAACCTGCACAAAATACCTGCACATGTGCACTAGCAAACACATTCGCCAAACAAAATTTCACACACAAGTGCAAACACAAATATTGATATGAACAATGACACACCAAAGACTGTCAATACCTGCACACATGCTCACACACACTCTCACCTTTGCAGTGATCACAGAGTTCTTGTGGTAGAAGCAACACAGAGCTGCTGTCAGGGTCTTGAGGTTGCATCTCTCCGACATTCTTCTTAACTTTTTCTTAACTGCCAGGACTAACTGGGTAACCAACTGCAGTCTGCAGCCAGCTGACTTCAGCTGTGAATACCAGCTCTAGTCACCTTGACTACACACCCGAAGCGTAACTTTACCAGCTGACAAGTCCATTAACCCCCTGCCATTTGCCTCTTCCAAGAAAAACTTCCCTCACAGAGCTACAAAAACTAAAGTGAGCGAAATGTTTTGCAGCGTAGTTAGATGTGATATTAATAAACCAGAATAAGTCAGAATCTGCAGGAGAAACAACAACATCCCCATCAGGATAACTACTGTATCTATCTCTCTCCTCCACACTCCCCTGCAGAGTGAACCCTCCACTGCTCACTCAGCTCTGGAGATCCTTTCTCACACTTTCCCCCCCTTTATGCTCCGCCCCCCAAGCTCCATATAAGAGCAAGAGAAAGACCAATGTGATCTGGTGCGAGCCAATGGTGTGTAGACTAACTGGGAGTGGCCCAGAGGCAAAGACTTTTTCTTGCTCTTGCTGAAAACACATGGATGATGAATGGATGGAAGATTACACACATAGGCACACAGATAACTACATATTTAGCATCTTACATATGTATAATATGTCATCTACACAAAATATAAGAGAGATAATTTGCATACAGGGCTGAAACTAACCATTATTTCTTCATGCATGAATTGGCTGGCTATTTTGTTGCCTTATCAATTTATCATTAAGCCTATGATTTATTAAAATTGCTGGTTTTGTCCAACCAACAGCCCAAAAACCAAAGCTTTTAAATTTACAATCATAGAAGACTAAAAAAACAGCCTCTATCTATATTTCAGAGGCTAGAACTTTGTTGTTTTCCTTTTTCTTGCCCTTTTACTTAAAAAAAGGACAAATGATTTGTTAATGGCCAATTCATGTCCTAACTTATTTTCTCCCTGTCTTTGCCTTTGAGCACTCGTCACTGTGGTGTTTCTGAACTTGCCAGAGATCACTCATGAAATCTCTTTGGACCTCATGTGGATGGTTTTTAATGGGCCGTCTACACCAAGAGCGATAACTCTAAATATAACTCTAATGATAATGATGTGAGCATCAACACTGATGAATGATAACGTTCTCAGTGTTTCCCACACACAGACTTTACTTGGGCTGGCCGCCCAGGTACATTACTGACTGCCAAAGTACATTAGACGTAATATTTTGGCTTAAAAAAAAGTATGCATCGAAGAGAATGACCCCACCTGCAATCGATGATGGATTAACCCTTTGACTGAGCTCTGACGGTGAGCTTGACTGCCTCTTCTTGTGCTTTTATAAACTGTTTAATCAGATGGGTGTTTTTTTAAACCTCAATCATGAGTCTCAGTGTCATCTGCCATATTCAACATGATTTTGATTGGCCATCAGTGTTTCTTTTGTTCATCAAATTCTACGAGAGTAACCCAAACATATTGTTTTCCAGTGAAGCTGTTTTTATAATTGTGGTGTGGACACAATTTTTAATATGTTATATTTATAATTACTGTTTTAGTTATCGTTCTTGCTGTGGATGGTCCTTTAGTCTTTTCTTTAACTGCTCAACCAATGTTCTTTCACTGCTCTCCCAAACTACCTTGTTCCTCTATTTATTACAAACAAACTAAAAAAAAGAAATGAAATCACTTCCTGTGTTGGCAAAATTTGTTCTAAGAATAGCAACCAGACACTGACAACAACCATCTAAAAACATTTAATGGCAAATGGCAAGTTCACTCACTGTTGTGTACTGAAAATAATGTACAATGCTGCTGCATTAGTGTCTAGACGAGAGGAAAGAGCCAGTGAGGTGTGTGTGTGTGTCCTGCAGAGTGATGCTGATAAATAGCTGACCATTTGTGTTACTTAATGACCGCCGAGCAATTACACCCACACTGTAGTTAAGTGCCACAGCTTTCCCACCAATTCACACACACAGACACATTGCAGACACACAAACACACACAGGCATCCAGGCTACAGAGAAAAGGACAAAAACAAGCACGTACATAGAGTACAGGCACCATCATGGACACACACAAACAGCCACATACTCAATGAAGACACATATACACACTAAGGGTGACACCCCAGCAGCAACCAGTTAAAGGAATATTCTGCCGCAAGAAAATGGAGCCACTAATTACAGTGCGAACTCTCCGAGGATCCACGGAGGAAATTCATGTAGAACATTCCCTGGGGCAACGCACACACTCACACACACTACTGCCAACCACAGTGGCCCCAAATCACCAGCTAGGCTAAATGTCCACCTTAAAATACACATATCCGTCGCTCCAGGAATGCTCTGGAAAAACAACGAGGGACAGAAATCAGCGCGCTGAGGTTCTATGTTTTCTATTTCTATCTGTCTGTTGTTTCTGTCAAATGGACTAAAGAGCGCTGAGCTGTTTCGGCAACTTCAGCAAGTTTTGTGACAAAATGGGATGGTAGCATATTCCATTTGTTATGTAGAATGGTAAAATTGTAATATGTAGTTAGTTATTTTTGATATACTTTATTGTACAGTGGGGCTGAGGGGAGAGAAATGGTGAGTTTGAACAATGTGTATCCCCTACATGGTTATTCTGTCTTATACCTGCAACAACTAATTTCATTGGTTGACTGCCAGCAGCGGAAACAAGTCGACATATCATCGCCTTTTTAGTTGATATGGCGAACTTGATAGTTAACAGTTGCCTATTTAGACATTTAGCAAATGTAGAGCAACATTGTCATTCATTTGGAGTTGTGTTTGTGGCCTCCTGGCAAATGTAACCAATATTGACTCACTTTTAGCTCTGTTTTTGGTCTCTACCAACCAACAAAATCTGGCTCTTTAGCTGCTAAATGTTCCGCTACAATCACCTGCTGGTCTCAAACTGTGTCTGTCTTTTGTTTGGTGCTGAGCAGGTAGTGTACTTCGTGTTTTTTAGAGCTTTTTTGTTGGAAAAAGCTGCCAGCTGTGGCTGAAAATGACACCATGAGAGCATCGTCGTCATCTAACCGCTTCACCCTCTTGAGGGTCGCAGGGGGGCTGGAGCCTATCCCAGCTGACATTGGGCGAGAGGCAGGGTACACCCTGGACAGGTCGCCAGACTATCGCAGGGCTGACACATAGAGACAGACAACCATTCACGCTCACATTCACACCTACGGACAATTTAGAGTTATCAATTAACCTAGTCCCCAATCTGCATGTCTTTGGACTGTGGGAGGAAGCTGGAGTGCCCGGAGAGAACCCACGCTGACACGGGGAGAACATGCAAACTCCGCACAGAAGGGCTCCCACACCCGGGATCGAACCGGCACCCCACCGTGCCGCCCTTACTATGAGAGCAGTGAGAGTGAATCAAAGTTGTAAAGCTGCAGCAGCTAAACATTGATTATAAAGCTCTGTATGTAGCGTGGATGACCTGAGATAAACTCTTATAGCATAGATGCCCTGACATGACTTTGGAACAAGTGAGCTGTAGATCTGGACGATCATTTCGCATTGTCACATTGTCATTTGATATATTATTATCATAAAAATAAAGATTATAGCTGTTTGAAGTTGGAAATAAAGTTGCAAGATTATGTAGCTGGCAGCACCAGAGGAAAAGTCGGTGGATCACCAAAGTCAATATAGTTCGTCTTCTAGGGACCACGGATATCTGCATCAGATTTAAGGCCAGTTCATCCAATAGTTTCTGAGATATTTCAGTGGGAACCAAAGTGATGGACTGACCGTCCAATGTAGTAGCAGCAAGCATGATGATCAGAATAACTTATAAGGGTCCAGGCAGCTAAGCTGCCAGGACACCATTGTAATCCTAGGTATTCTTCTTTCCAAGGAAATCATACTTCCCATGGGTGAAAACTCACCAAACTTTGTACAAAGGTCCAGTCTCATGTCAGATATTTTCAGATTTTTGTTTCGATGACTGAATTTTTTTTACAGTGGTTTGAAATCTGTTTTTCCATGCATGGACAGCTGCTAAACCTGCACGTCTGGCTTGGTCAGTTTGTGAAGCTACACATGAATTGTCACTGACTAATTAGCTCAGTGAGATGAAAATTGATTCTTAGTCTCAGAGGTTGTAAGTTCAAGCCTCAGCTGATGCAAAAGGCAGATTGTGTTGCTAAATTCCTAAATGTCTTCCAATTCATCTGCTTGTTGCTCAGAATTGCCTAAAAATGCCTGGACCAGACCCATCGCTGCACAGCAGCTATAATTTCTCTCTGTTTTTTCAAAACAAAAAAGAAATACCCTTTTCCAGTTGTACTTTGTGCTTTGAATCAGTCTTACACATTTCTATTAAATCATGTCTGGTGACAAATAATAAGCACAAAAGAGCAAAACATACTGTAGAACTTGTCTTCTTGTCCTGTTTTCATGCTTCTCTATCAAAATCCAGTAAATATCCTACATATAGGGGCTGTGAATACATCATCTGATTTCCTGACACTGGTTGGAAGTTTGCTCGACAGGAATCAATGGTATGATATCAGCCTTAGTCTCAGCATCAGTGTCCTTATGTACCATTTATGCAGCTTTCATCATGTTCTAATGCCAGAGAATAAATATCAGTGACACTGCTGTTCAGCCCCCGTGGGTGAGTCTGGCTGTGTGAGTGCTTGGGATGGCTCATCGATCAGTAATGGACTGTGATCTTGGTGACAGTCATATTGATTTGTGCAACGTGACGCCTCCCCTGCGTGAGCCTTCGCAATGTCAATAAAAATGTGTGTAGTCAGTGGGGGAAATGCATTTCATGTGGCTTAAAAACAGACAGTAAATCAACAAGTTTTGTGTTTTAAGCCTCTAAGTAAGTTACAATGGAGGACTAGGGGTGACGGTGTACAGTGCAGTGCATCTGGAAAGGGTTTCTAAAAATGTTCTCATCATGGGGAAGATGAACTTAATTTATGGCAAGAGGAAAAAACATTTGTTTAAGGAAGTTTAAACTGTCCTTTTTCTCCACACAGTGTCAGTTTTATGTGTCATTTACATTTAGACTTGTTTATCTTGACTATGTTGTTTTATCTTTCACTAGAATTAGGACCTGAAAAAAAAATACCGGGAGAACGCACATTTAGCTCGATCATGACTAGAGTCTTAATAATTTCACCTTCATGTGATCAAATACAAAATATCCAAAAACTAAACCTAGGAATTTTAAACTGATCGTGCGCTGTGGGAGGCGAAACTCGCCAAACCAAAAGACACAAGTTATGATGTTAAAAACGCCTGTCATCATTCTGTGTTTATACAACGAATCGAGACACTAGGGCATCATGGTTTACATCATGACTCCTAATCTATAGAGCCTGACCCAGATTAAACTTCCTCATTACCCAGAGTGACTCTTTGATCTGCTATAAAAGAGGTTACACTGTATATCCAACAAAGTTCAGTTGCTTAAACAGTACAACGATTCTTACAAAACAGTTGGGGAGGTTTTTAGCACCTATTCTTAATTAAGAGGTATAAAGCTCTGATTTAAAATTAAGGACACTTGTAAATTTTATTTCTGTCTAAATGCTACAAGTACTGTGTTTGCTTTATATGATCCAATGCACAAGAACTCAAAGAAACCCAATGTGCCCAAAACTTCAGTTACGTGGGTCTAACAGGATGACTGAAGACTTCATAGCAAATTATCATTGTTCATTAACTGTAGCGAGCTGTTGGGTTGCTGGCCAGCTGCCTGCTCTGCTTATAGGCTGACAAACTGAATGATCGATTTGCTGTGCAGCTTATTGACTGGTTGACTGACACAGCCGCAGGCCAGTTAGTAGAGCTGAATAGTTGGCTAGCAGGCTGACCAGCTGATTGGCTGTTGGTTGCTATTTAAACTCATGCTGGCCTGCTGACAGACTGGTATGATGATCCCGATGAATGTCACACCAGTGTTTGGACTTCTAACTGGTTTGCTGACTCCTGATCCATCTACAGTTTTGGGGTCTGGCCGTCTCATATTGCAGTACCTTACCTTGACCACTAGAGTGTACCAGAGTGCGTCTTTACCTTCAAGCGCTCCTCCAGCACTTCAAAGCATTTTTATACTTTCAGAGATTAAATAATTCATGGATTAATTGCAGTAAATACAGACTGAAATTGATGTTTTGATCACTAAACTATGAACGGGCTGTGTGCACTGTAAGCTGTTAAGTGTCATCTGTTTTGAGAGTTGAAAGCTATTGGAATCCGAGACCACACACACACACACACACGCATGCACATATGCACACAGAGCATTATTGTTTCTTAAAGCGCTCTCATGAGGGGAGAGCAATCTGATGTTTTCAAGTCAAAGACAGAGTGGGAATGAAAAAGAGAGAGCAAAGAGGGAGAGTCCTTTATAGAATTCAAAGAGCTGTGCTCATTCTCAACTAAGGAGAATCAACAAGGGAATAGGTTGTCTTTCTTTCTGACTTTGTTTCTTTCTTTCTCTTTCAGTCAATTTCTTTTCAAAGAATATGAAGAATATGGCGCATTACACTGCCACCTATAGTGCCATCACAGTATCAAAGTGAATTGATTGTCTGTAGAATTGATTAATTTGGCCAAATTTCCTTCCACCTTTCTCCTCATAAAAACAATCCTCATGTTTTGCTCATCAAGAGGTAAACCCACAAAAATTCAGCTTATCTGTTTTGTCAATCTTACAATTACAATTTTGATCAGATTTTGTTGACCACAACTGGTTGATTTTAATGTTGCTACACTCTAATTGGTGCTCGAACCAAAAATGAGGCATGGAAAAAACACAAATAATGTAAAAGTGCTGTATGTAAGTCTGGAGAAAGATAGTTGATTTCGGAGTCTCATTCCGAGGTTGTCAAGAACTGACACTTTGGGTTGGTAGTCGGACCAAACTGCCAAATCAAAGTGTTGATATTGGACAACCAGGAAATGAAACTTAACATTAAGTATTTTTGGTTTATTTATGGTTTGAAATGAACAAAACTGGTCAAACATTTGCAAAAATGTTTGTATTCATACAGAATCTTATCACACACATTAACTAATAGGGAAAATAGCTTTTCTGTGCCTTTCATGTCTCAATTTACTGCTGCAGCATTGAACTACCCCTTTTTGTAACATTTATCTGATTCATCCTGTGGGAACTTTGTACCAATCCTGGTTTCTCTCACACGCTTGACTCTGCCTGTTTTTTTATCTGGCCAAACTTCCCAACAATTACACCAAGTTTAGCTACATGAGGCATTCTGTGCTACATGTTCTCCTACCCTTTAATGTGATGAAGTGAAACAGAGTATGCATGCACCATTACAACACACTGCTAAACATGTGTTCGGCTGAGTTGTACATTTGGTTCGGAACATTATTCTATCTTGTGTCATTTCAGTTTGTATGATCATCCTAAGATTTTTTTTATTGTACGGTGTAAACTGTGATATGTTTTGCATTTGATATCTAATTAATGGGAAAAGCCAAATATTTTACTCCTTTCAGATTATGCTTTATCTTTAATAAAACACTTCACAGTTTTCTCACTGATTATCTGTTCATAGCTGTCTCAGCAGCTGCCAATATAGTACTTCTAATTATTTCTACTCCTTTTATTGTAATTTCAGTATTTATAGTACATCTTTTATATCTAACCCACCATCTTACCATCCCATTGAAGCACCTAATTGTGAATTTGATGGGGGTTTTTTTAACTTCCACTCAGTGAGGGGAACCAGCTAATCAGACTCTAAGCAGAATTTAGACATCAAACAGCTCTTGAAATGAGGAGAAATTGGCGAACAGTCAGACATGAGAGAGATATCTTTATACAATTGTTCTCCACAGACACTTCCTTCCTTGCACACATCCATCCTACACACTTGTACTGAACATAATTGATGGCCTGATTGCACTTAACAATGCAAGGCTCCCGCACTGTTTATGTACTTTTGACCTTTCCACAGGACATGACACAGAGCACCTGTACTGTGCGTTACAGTCTGTGTGCACGTGGACATATGTGCGCGTGTGTGTTTCATCCACAGTGGAAATGCAAACACACCTGGAGTACCACAGCTGACAGCTACACTTTCACACATATTATATAATACCTGGGATACAGTACCTCCATTTGCGGTCAGCACACACACACACTGTTGACACTTGCACGCAACCCTAAATTGACCAAAGAAATACACACAAGTACTGTTTGTGTATGTGTGTGTCCAGGTTTGTGTGTGTGTGTGTGTGGTTAGCTGCCACATGTTCTCGTGGGAAGGAATGAGTTTGCTTTTCAGACTGAGGTGTCAGCATCCAAACATATGAGCTAATAGATGTAGAAAAGGAGTGATGGATGGGAAAGAGAGAGGAGTGGGTGGTTGTGGGGATGAAGAAGAGGGGAGATAAAGAGTGAAAGAGAGAAATGTGAATATGTGTGTGTCGGTAGGACTGCTTTGCCCTGAAATCCAGTTATATATGGTGAATACTGTTAAAACAATGATTTTTCAGTCAAAATAAGATACATAAGAGACACAAGTTTGCACAGTTTAGCTTTACATTGTTATTACAAGGTCTATGAAAGTGTTTTATACCATGAGGAGGTTCAGAACTCAAAAAAATTAAAAGGGAAACGTGATCTTTCCGCTGTTCTTATGGCTGTACAAAACCTCTGAACAAAGTGTGCTTTACTCACACATGAGGCATTTTTTGCATTTGATTTATCTTCACAAAGTACACAAGAGTACAGTCAGGTATCATTCAAAGCACCAAAACAGAACTTAAACTTAAAAACATAAAAAATACGTTTCAACTGCTGTTGCTGAGAATAAATGTGTTTCTCTACATGTCCTCTCCATTCCTGGTCTTTGCTTCTGAATCAGAAAGGTTACAGTGAGCCTCAAATCTAGCTGTTGTCTAAAACACTGATTGGTTATCTGATGTACCCTGTTGTAAACTGGCTGTTTGGTTAAACCCACATTCTTTCCCCACTTTTAGATGTATTATCGTGCTTTTCTTCACCTTGCTCAACACAACCAATTCTGTCAGCCTGATCATCTGTCTTCACTCAGGCCATGCAGGGGTTAGGATAAGAACTAGAGATAATCTAGATTAAACACTTTTTTTTAAGTAATTTAAATGAGCTTTTCACACAACAGTGAGAACTCTTATGCACCAACTCGGAGTGGCACTCCAAATTTCTTTGCATCCTGCATAATACAATGACTATAAAGGCTTTCTAATTTCTAATTTGATGGTGTCCTTTTTACAAAAAATCCCAAAAAAACAATAATTAGGCTGACATGCAATATGAAATAATGTTTTAAATTATTTAAATCAGGCAATATCTGATTGAAGAATATGTAAACAAGATGTGTGTGTATATGTGTATATTTGTTGTCCTTATATTACACAAATTTCCTCTTGTATTTAAGCAGAAGCTGTACAGAGTGAGTATAAACAAAAAGACAAACCAAAATATAGACAGAAATATAGACAGTAAAGCATGTGAAGCACATCATCTGTAAGCTAGATGATACTGTGATAAGTGAATGATCGTCTCTCAGTCATCACCTCTCTTAAAGCTGGGACGCAGGTGGTGTGTGTGTGTGTGTGTGTGTGTGTGTGTGTGTGTGTGTGTGTGTGTGTGTGTGTGTGTGTGTGAATATGATTTACAGCAGTGTGGCAGCCAAAGCACGGAGGCAGGCATATGATTTAGAGGTGTGTTATCCTTGTAGCCCAGAGGCAATTGGATTAACTTCTCCTGTGAGTGATGTTTACATTGAAGCCTGCAGAAACAGCTGAATATCATTCTGTATCCAGTTTTAGTCAAATTACAATCACTGATGGTGATGGATTCAAGTCAGTTTAATAACTTACACCTTTATTGACCTGGCTAAGATTTTAGAAGTAGTGTTTAGTTTAGAGTTGCAGTATTTTCACAACAGAGTGAAATATTTGACATCATAAAATACCTGGAATTATTACTGATACCACAGCTATTGGTACAGCTTTACCTCTATGTAGAGAGCAGCGCCTACAACACTGATATTTTATTGAATCAAACTGAACTTTGTGGCCGTGTGTTTGTACAGTTTTTATCACTGTGCAGTACAACCACTCCTAGAAATACTGGAAATGATTGATCGATGTGCACAAGGGCTGAAAGGAAATATATTGTGTTTTGTGTATGTTAGATAAGTCTTGATAAGTCACTTTCTGTGCAACATAAATCTCTTTCTGTGCACAGCCCTGAAGGCAAAATATCTTCAACAATTCTCATTGGTCTAATGAAAGGAATAACCACCACAATCCTGATTGTATTTGCAGGTGTAGTGGTAATAGTATCAACAGCAGCTGTAGTAGTTTTGTCTATATTCTGTAAATCAACAACAAGCACATATGTCATTCCTACCTTAACATAGTCCACCGTGGCATCCAGACCGGCAGCAGGCTCCCTGGGGAACACAGACAAAGACATGGTCCTGTTTAGTGAACACATCTTTGCTACTGGACCCAAACTGCTGCGTGTTGATCTTCAGCTCCTCCTTATGGTTCCTATTACAAATAAACTGCTGAGCTGGTTGTGTTAAGTCCAGGTGGGTCCCTGACTGGTGCTGATGCTGCTTCTTCTTTAGAGATTCAAACACTGCTCAGTTCTTTGGAAGATGATAGTAGTTGAGTGAAGGTGTGCCACTTTGTCTTAAAGGTCCATATATATGTCACAAGTCCAAACAAGTATCCATACTGCAGCCATATGCTAGACCAAGTAGGTACAGCTGTACTGTAAAGCTGGCATAGATATAATGGCAGTGCGGCCCCGAGTTTTTTTCCTCAAAGAAAGCAGTGGAGTGAGATCAAACCTCACACTGAACTGCTTTAAATCTGAGTCTCTCTCTTTCTGTGTCCCACTCGCTGTCTGTCTCTCACTCTCTTTCTCTCAGTCAGTGGTAAACATGTTCACTCCTGACTTGGCCTCTCTCCCTCACTCTCTCCATCTCTCTCCTCCCCCCACAGCAACACACATCGCAGCCACACGCCTACCCTTCGGAGTCCACTGACAAATTCACAAAGAGGTTAGAGCACACACATACAAACAGTAGCATTTTCCCCCCTCTTTTTGCTTTCTCTGTGATCCCTTCAGTAACAGCAGACAGCAGTTTGACATTTGCTACGTGTTTCTTTGACTCCTTCCAGCTCCAGTTTTACTTGACTTTTCTTGGACACTTTTGTTTCCACGTCAGAATACACAGAAAGCATTTCGGCACTGCATTTTGGTTTGTTGTTTTGTTTTGACCAGCAGTATCCTCATGCTGTGTTCCTTACAGAATATCTGACTCATGCATACCCCACTATTACTCTCCATCTTTGCTTTGCATATTTGTACTTGAGTGTGTAAATGTAGCTCAGAGTCTGTCTCTACAGGAGGCTTACAGCCAGGGGCTCAGTGAAGGAGGTAATTAGCTCAAATCCTCACTACGTTAGCAAGGTTGGTAGTTTAAAGCCCTTAAGCCCACACTGGTGTTCCCACGGGAATATTAGCACAGTCCATTACTTACCAAACCAAATATGTTTAGCTCTAAGCCCTCTCAGTTTAATATGGCCCCAAATAATGAGTGGGATTTAGTTATGTAACTAAACAGAAGCCTCCATTCACAACAATGTATAGTCATTATTCATAGAAGGTGGAGTGCTCAGAGGCCTCGACATCACCCTGCAGATTTCACTGTGCAGAGCCGAGGAAGCTCAGCAGATCCAAACGATCCGGTTCCAGGTCTAAACATCCCTAATCGAACATATCCTGACACCCACCACAGTGTATCAACACAGCAAATTGTCCTCACTACAGAGGGTACATCGGCTGTTGGCTGAACAACTGTCAGGATAGTGCCAGGAGTAAAAATGCTGATCATCAAGGGATGTTATTTTGCTATATCACTGTACAGTATTAGCTGCTCACCAGACCAGCCTCTATTCCACAATCAAGTTTTTTTAAAAGAAAACACAGATACATTACAATGAGCCATTGTCTTTACTTTAAATTAAGTAGATATTTACTACTTTACTCACAAATACAGTACATTTTATAATGTTTGATCGTTTAGTCTATTCAGCATTAAAAAACAAAACATATCCAAGACCCAAGGACCCAATTATTTTGCCTTTTTTCAAGATTCTTGTTTCTAACACACACTTGTTACCAATATAGTTTCATGCAACTTGTCTCACTAAAAGGTCCAATGTGTGAGATTAAAGAGGATTTTTGGCATCTAGCAGTGAGGACTGCAGATTGCAACCAGCTAAAATTTCTCCAGGTTAGAAATACCTGAGTGTTCTTTGTTCAGGAGGTTTGTAGTGGGCGCTGAATAATCCGCAGAGGTCTCTTTTCTCCAAAACAAATGGACCAAGTGATCACTGCATGAAGCAGCTTCTGGCATGTTGCAGACGGGCCGCTGGCCCAGCACCTGCTTATGTGTGCTCAACTATTTTCTCTGATAAGGTAAGTTGTGCTCACCTTATTTCTAATCCAGATATTCAGGAGGTTTTCACTAAGAGCGGAATTATCCGCAGAGGTCTCCTCATCTCCAAAACAAACAGACCCGCTGATTTAAACCAGTAAAATCACTGAATAAAGCACTTTCACATTATAAATCAGTGTTTCTCCAATGCTGTTCAGCATGTCAGAGACGGGCAGCTAGCCAAGCACCAGCCTATGCGTGCTAACCTTTTTCTTCTTATAACTTAAGATGCAGACTTTCAGGAGGTTTTTACCAAAAGCTGAATTATCCAAAGACATCCCTCCCTCTCTAAAACAAATGAACCCAGTGATTTAAAGAAGTAAAAAAAACTGAATAAAGCAGTTTCACATTAAAAAATCTCTGTTTTCCAAATGCAGAAGCATGGCCATGCAGATGCACAAGCATGCTCCCTATATAGAGAGAAAATATTAAATCTAATATGACAAAAACAAGACAGTTTTTATTTTCAGGTGATTATACACGAAAGAAATGATACTTATTATATCATATTCCATCTCTGTTAATATCTTGATGAATCCCGCACATTGGACCTTTAAGTGGAGTACATATAAAGAGCTAGATATATGAAGATAAGGCATTCAGATAAAAATATGATACTGATGGGTGCATTGGAAAATAGCCCTGACTTTTACCTTCATAAATAGTGATGGGTGCTCACAATTAAGCTGCTTAATATTCCCCACTGCTGAAAATGCAGAAGGCAAACAATAAAGAAGAGGAGGAGAATGAGAAAGAAAAATGCAGGATGTTTCTGTGGTCTCAAATCTAGACTAAAATCAGACAGACACTCAGTTTGACACTGACCAGTTGCTGTATTTGAATGTGTTGCTTTGTTAAAGTCAGTGGTTGGCTGGACCTCCGACTGGCCCCAGACCTTCACCACACCAACCACCTGCCCCTCGTAACCCTGCCCTGGCTCTCTAGTCTGAGGTGGGTCCTATGAGAATCACTGCATACCAGACAACACCCATATAAAGCCTCCTGTAGTCGAATGTGCTATGACTGAGGGAAATTCCCTCAAGTCCTCAGGGAGGTCAAAGGTCAGGCTCAAAAACAGAGCGGCAGCCCTGGAACTGATGGAGATTCAGTATGTTGAACCCAGGTCGTCAGGTGAAGGATGGTGTTTCTATCCTGAATCTTGATCAGTGTTCATTTATTTATTTATTTATTTATTTTTCCCTGACAAAGGAAAACGCCGGACTACAGCACTAAAAGAACTGAAACAAAGTGTGGTGAGAGGGAGATGGCCGAGCATTCCAGACTACACAAGCTGACCACAGCTAACTTTGTCCTTTTCTGTCCATACTGCTGAAACAGCATCAGATACTGGGTTTTTCTGCTTCTAGAACCACAAAACTGACCTGCAACACACATAGAGAGACGGAGCTACAAAGACAGAAAGAGTGGGAAGCGAGTGAGGGAGAAAAAAAAATAACAAGGGAGCAGGGAGGGCAGAAGCAGGCAGCACTCGCCACAGTCTTTTTCTGGCTACTGTTGTTCTTTGCACTTCACCACACAATGCTCAGCACGGCCACAACTGGCTTTAGAGAGTGACTGCACCATATTTGTGTGTGTGGGAGAGAGTAGGAGACCGACAGTGGGAGCAATGGAAAGAGCTCACAAGCAATATGCAGGATCTGCAGGCGGCCTACAGAGGTCAGTGTGTTTTCATGATAAAAAGATCCACAGACTCAGTATTTGCTGTTAATAGCTGTTTCCAATCCACATCATAAACTACTGTATGTGCCTTACACTAATCGCCATAGCGCCATATTTTTTGAACAGGTGAAACAAATAAATAAACACAAGAAATGAATGTACAGCACTGAATGTACAGTACTAAGAGGACATTATGTAAGGCAGGAGGTAAAATTAGATTTTTGGTTGGTTGTTCTATTTTCCATGATGCTCCTGCAGTCGTCTCACCACTTGCACTGTGCTCCATTTCCATAAATTGTACAACATATGGTTCTCAGTATGTAGGGAGTCCACAATGGAAAAGTGACAAAATAAATACTAAAAAACTCAGTATGAATACTTAAAAACTGACTGGAAGAGCTGCTCAAGGAAGTAAAATTACAACAAATTGGGAAACAGCTCCAGGAACACTTAAGCAAACAACAAAATATATACATTAAATCTTAACTCTTTGCCATCTGTTTGTGAAGTTTAACTAGCAGTGACTGTCCAAAATCGCAGCTTGATTCAAATATGTCAGAGCAAGTCTTTACCTGTTAGTACAAAATTATGAAATACATTTTGTATAATAACCCGAAAAACTGCACACTATAAAAATTATGAGATACTGTATATGGTAAAAATTTTGTTTGAAACTGGGACACAGTGTGCATGTGAGTAACTTCTCCGTTTCCTATCTGCATTGCATTGTGGGAGACAACAGCACACTTTCAAATCAAGTGAATTTAGTATGCATGGTGACACTTTTTTTTGTAAGTGGTGTGAACATGCTATAGAATCAAAATCCTGTTAGAATTACTGTTTTGCAGGAACTTGTACCACATCTAGTGACTTGCTTAGTAGCCTGGTTTCCAGTACAAACAACAGGCACTTTCCATCACTGATTTTAAATTCAAGACTAACCCAACTTTCCAGTGCTTATCTCTGTGACATTTTCAAATATTTACTACAGCAAAAATAGCAATGTGCGCTCACAGTTTGCTTTTATGAATATCTGGAGGTGAGTTTCTGTTGACCCCGAACCTCTTCATCTCATGTCCTCCCTTTTATTTGCAGCACTAAAGCAACCTGCTGTTTTTCTCCCTCAGTCTGTCAAGAGTGTTACAAGAGCAATAAATCATCAGGTGTGTTGGGATCTTTAGTTACCATATCACTCTTTTGCAATTTATAAGAGAATACAGAGTAAAAACAACTGAAGCTAATGTTGGGTTTAAGCTACTGGTCTGATCAAGTTAATCCAAACATAATCAAAGGATAAATGGGGACGTCAGAAGGGTTTTAACACCAGCTCATTTATAGTGATGAAAGGAAAAGTTGCATACGTCAACAATCTGTCCCTGTCTTTTTCTTCTCCACCCCCCTCTCATCCCTCTTTGCTCTGCTCCTTTCCCCTCTTTATTTCTGCTGTCTCCCTCTTCCTCCCCCTCCTCCTCCTCTCCTGGTGGTCTGCCGAGCTGCCCACAGAGGTCAGCGGGGAGACAAACTGACCAATCGGAAGCCAGTGCAACATAAGGTCAGGGGTCATAGGTCAGCTGGCAGCATGAGCAATGGAAAGTCAAGACCGACTGGCCAGTGGTTACATACCTTAGAGATCTACACTCCCTTATCTTTTTATAGAAAGTCAACTGTGAACTTTGTGGAGCTTCAGAACAACAGCAGTGAGCTGGGAGAAAAGCATTTTAAATAAATAAAGGAATTTTATAATGCCACTGGTTGCTTTGTATTTAACACATAAATGTTGGAATTTCTTTCTTTACTAACTTGCAGTTTTTCTAAATCAGCCTTACTTACCACGAGGAAACTTTATCTGAGATGGGCTGAGATGTGGTTTAGTCCAAGTATTTTTATGTGAATGAAAAGGTATCTTATCAACAACCGTTTTTGGATGCAAAACCTTTCATTTAAGGTAAAGAAGCCAACTGTCTCTAAATGAAAAGATCAAATAACTATGGACACAGTGAGATCTATCTCTCATATCTGCTGTCAGTCACATATAAGGGTCCTCTTTGTAGTTGTGAGGCCATTAGTAGGTTAATTCAATTATTACCAAGTGCTGGTCTTTGATCCTCAGACAGCTTGAAGTAAGGCTAACATTAGCTGATTATATAGGACACCCACCTGCCAGAAATCACTCAGCTACACACAGATGTCTCTTTCAAAGGGTGATGCATTTTGATGTTGTTTTCTTTTACGGATCAGTTGCAACGGAAACTAACTCTCATCTTATTTTGTGGACTATCAAAAGTAAGATGCAGAAGGACACAATAGCGAAGAAGTTGCTTTAACTTAGACTGAAGTTGCTCACATGAAAAATGAGTGAGATTATGACGCTGTTCATTATTTAGCCACCTGCTCAGGTTGAATCTGACCTGCTGTATGTCAGCAGTGGATGAAATGTATCCAGCACAGAGGCAGAGAGATGGAGAGAGCAGACAAAGAGCTCACAGTAATCTGTGATCTGTCCTGCCACACCCTGACCTACAAAGGTAACCCAACTGCTGGGGGCTACCCGCACGCACCCACAGACACACACACACAAAGCTGGTTAGATCAGATACAGTCTGTTGTAACTCTACACTAACGATAGAAAGACGGGAGGACATGATGAGGGATGAGGTGTGTGTGTGTGTGTTTGTGTGTGTGCTCCCTCTGAAGTTGAGCTTACTGCTACACACCCCCTCAGGGCTCGTTACAGACTCGCCTTTCTTCATCCAGCTCCGAACTCTCTTTCTGAGTCCTCATGCTAAAGAGGAACAGTTCGAATAAAGTTGGGGTTTTTTCAGAGCACCACGAGACTCAGGAGATGAATAGTGCCAAAATAATGCTCATGAAAAAGGAAACTGAGCTGTGACATAAACACTGTCATTTTCCACAAAATGCAGTTTCAGCAGAGAGCTTGTATAACCTTCATATTTATGTGTGTTTATACATGTGTTTACCTGTAACCATGAAACTCATCAATGATATTTTGGACCAGCGGAGAGGTCATGGGTTGATGGGCATGCTGCGTATGATTGGCTCTGGGGTCCCAGGTGTAGTTTCCATGGGTAACGTTGGCACCTCCTCTCTTGCGACGAGGCAGTGTTCCGTGAATGGAAACTGGCTGGTAGGAGGCAGCGGGCAGCTCTGATAGGCCACTGCCCTGCCCTGGAGGGAGGCTGGGGGAGGAAAAATGAAGGAAGGGGAAAGAAAAACTTAGACTAAAGCACTGAAGTGATTTAAAACACCCTTCACCTTTGTGAAGACTCTATACTTTGACAAAAAAATCCCCTTTCAGGTGGAATTTTATCCTCTCAAAACTTCTCTTAAATCTTTTAAAGATAAGACAAACGTTCCTTTCCACACTTTGACAGCATCACACTTATACTCTGTATCGACTTGTTCAAACACTTCATTGAAGCTTTTTGATGCTTAAATATTTAGATGTTGTGTTTACATCTGCTTGACGTTACATGGAAATATTTGATGTCATTTAGAGTTCCAGCCTGACATGATATTTTTGGACAGTCTGGGACTTTCCCTGGAGTTTAAATGATGGTTCGGTGGGTTTGAACCACACAAAGAGTGGTTATAAGAGTTCTAGTAACTGGCCTTCCTATTGTAGATGCAAATCAAAGAACAAAGAATTATTTTTCACATTTTTTTCCCCCTTTGGAACAAACTATTTTATGATCATCTGCTTGACAATCTCACAAAATGTATTTGTATTTTGTTAAATTGCACTCTTAAATTTCCTAAAACCTGAACTGCCTTGCAATAAAGACTGGAAAGAAATGGCGGGTTTAACTCATGGTTTTAGTCAGACACAATCTTCTTTCAAACATTAGTTTTTATCATGCTCTGAGCCACTGCTGGTCAGCCAACTCACCCAGGTTTGGAGCTGAGGAGGTCCATGGAGGAGGCGAGGGAGGCCTGGAGCCCCCTGGAGGAGCATTTGCTGCTGCTGGGGACACCGAGGGAGGTGGTGGGGACCCCAGGGTGTGCAGTGCTTCCTCCCAGGGTGTGGTGAGCATGGAGGGACCTGGGCAGACTGGCAAAACGCCCCTCTGCCATCATCCTTAACTCTGGAAAGACACACACACACACACACACACACACACACACACACACACACACACAGATGTTAAGTTAGACAGATACGACCTTTCTTTCCAGCAGCTTTAACTTTAGGGTAATAAATACATTAAGAAAAGTAACTGCATTAACCTCACAGGGTATGACATAACCGAACATGCTTACTGTACAATAACCAGGGGACCTCACTTATATAACCTTGGTAACACAGGACAGAAGGGTGAGGTGTAATACTCATATGACCTGAAACAGAGTGACGTTCTCACTGACATGAAGTATTATGATACATGATCCAACAGAACAGGTGTCCCACCAACCAGCAACACACTGGCTATACACCCTTTCACATCAACAAGCATACATACTATACACTAATAGACTGCCTGGATGGAAATAAAGCCTCTGATTACATAACATTATACCACTAGTGTCAGCATGATTCTAACTATGCCTGTATGTATATATGCAAATATATATTTCTAAAAAAGTAAATACAGCGTACATGATGTTTAAATGTAATAAAAATCCTTCAAAACTGTGAACATATACCGTGATCAAATAAGAATGTCAGACTGGGAAACACATGGAGACACTGACCATCACTTTTTGTCATCAGATTTTCTGTTCACTTGGAACACTGAGGAGGGCAGAGGGACACTGCTAATCTGGTTTATGAGGAGCAAAATACTACCAACATTGTGAGTGATTACTCACTTTGTTTGCTTTAAACAGCATTTTGAAACCAAATCCTAAACATCTTGATACTAATTTGAACTGATCAAACAGTGTGGCCCCTGCTGAAGAAATGCTAAAACACTAACAATTATGTATTGTAAAATCACGCACAAAACCTTTAAAATATATATATATATATATATATTGAGATGAAACTAGACTACAGATATTTCAAATAATAATCAAATTCCTACAATAAAAAAATATCAAGAAAAATCTGCAACAATTATGTCCTTTAAGTAAAACTCCTCATGAGAGCAGTATCACACTGTACAAGAAGGGCCACCTAAATGCCATAACAATGACTGAAATAAAGGGAAGAGAACAAAAATGTAGCCAACCGTCCACCAGTTGTTGTTTTCAAAGATTTCTCCCCTGCCAGTTTTTACATGGTGGCTCAAAGCCAATAAGATCTTGACCAGACTTCAGCTGCCTATCGGTGGACGTGAGAAGAGAACAGAGTTCTGACCTTCTGCCTCAGTTGGTATTTTTTATCAAGAAACCCTGAATGTTACTCCATCAGGGAATGCTTAAAATTCTTTATATTCCAGCAAGGCACACAAAACCAGCTTCTACTCTGCACTTCAAAAAGTGTTAAGGAAAAGCAACACCGACTGCACACAACTTTTTTTCCTCTCACAGGGTAGATCTTGTCAAACTGACAGACAAGCAGATATAATTACTGTCCACAGAGATGAACAAGACAGATACCGTAGGTCAGCGGTGATGGAAAACACAGGACAGGTTCTTGATAAATTCCCCTGCTGTGTGATGATGACTGGTCAGCACGCTACAGTATCATCTGCTCTGAATCACTCACCGTGCAGCACTTAGTCACACTGTACAAACTAAAATACCATCAGCTGACAGACGTGCTGGTAGACTGGATGGTACGAGATTCCACAAACCCGCCCTATTTCTAATCTCATCAAACCCGAGGATCTGACCTGAACAAGTATGCTGGTGTTTGTTATTGTGTCTCTATTTGGACAACCTGATAATGATCAGAGAAAGTAGGCTGCAGAGGAAACTGTGGGGTTTGGCACTGTAGTAGTCAGCTCTAAAGAAAAGCACTGTGCTGGAGGCGGTCAACATGGCTGCTGGGGAAAAATCATTTGGTTTCAAAGGCAGAGGCTGTCAAAGCTGTGGATTTGTTTCACCATGTTGTTAAAACATTGATTGTAAATAAATTATGTCCTTAGTTGATAAGGTTAAAACTAATTCCTGCTGTCAAACATGACCAACAGTTCTTAATAGTGGATTGTAGAGAGTGAGTAAACAACTAATTTTAGAAAGAAATGACCAAACTGAACATAATTAAATGTAATTTTGTGCAGAAAATGATTTAGCAGAAAAAACTTTTACTAGTGCACATGATAATAAGAATACCCACAATCAACAATACACAGCTTTTACAGATGTGCTCTAACATTTTGAGACTCATACTTGTTTGTTTTCTTGCCTTAAGTTAAATACGAAGGTATCAGATAGAAGATATCATCTACAGTACGATGATAGTGTGCCAAGAACCTGTTGAACCTAGCGTAGCACAATGACTGGAACAAAAAGAAAAACAGCTAGCATCCACCAACAGAGGAAAAATGCACCTTACAAATGTTCTAAAATTGTCCCATTTAAAAATGTTATCTTATTAAAAAGCTAGCGACCAATAATACAAGAATAATGCTTGTGAAAATGTGCTGTCACCTGGCACAGAGATACTTGCTCTCCAACAACTGCTCGTTAATCTGCAATGTCCTTTTTCCCTATTTCTACTTGTCCAATAAAACAATTTGATGTGTAAATAGAGCCACTTTGCATTTGTCAGAAGTCACCAGGTTGTTGTTTCCCCTGCTTTCATTGTGCTAAAATAACCAAATATGTAATGAAGCTCTGCACTGAATGCACAGGGATGATACTAATCCTCTCATCTGACTCACTGTAACGACAAAAACAAGCACATATCCTAATATGCTGGGAGCGTTTCTCACAACAACATGACTGTGGACACATTTGCTGCTAAACCAGGGGGCTCAGTGCCAACAGTGCTGTGTACCTGGATAATAGAAAACATATTGCACGGTCTGCAGAAGACAATCATGTGTCACAAGAACTCTGGTTAGAGGTGTAAAATGCACAACACACTGTCTATATGTGATTTAAAAGGTGGTGTTTCTTTCTCTAACAAACAATCTTTGAGTACAGACACAGAGAGCACATTAACCAATCAATAGCTTTAAGATTTACATTAGACTACTGGTAATTTACCTACAAAATATTGAACAACAGCTGCTGGTAGTGTTTATCATTTCAGGTTAAATTCAAAGATCTGCTACCTCAATGTTGTGTACACTGTTATTGTTAATAAAAAACATCAGGGATAAATAAAGTATTTAATAAGAGCCTTGGAGCTCAGCAAAAGCAGGAAACACAGTGCTGAATATAAAATGGAACAAAACCCAGCGTTAGCAGGGGGTCACTGAGCCACCAGCTTGTGATGACGAATGTCAATAAAAATGCAAATACTGGTTTAAGGAAAGGAACAGCTGGCCAGCTCAAGACTTTTCAGCATGACAAGTAAAGTTCATACACACACTCTCACACACACCGACCCACTGTAAAACTCCTGCTAAGGCATGCTGGGTCAGAGTGTGGATTCCTCTGAGGGGCAGAACGACTACAAGAGGAGGACCTATTATAAGACCCTCAGGGATGGTCAGCTCTGTGTATGTGTGTGTGTGTTAATGTGTATTTATGTGTGTGGCCCTGACCATCTGCCAGACACACACCCTCCCCTGCAGAGGAGAAAGGACCAACTCTCACTGAGGGGAAACACAGACACACAGCACTTACGCACATGAATACTTTGTCTATTAATCTTATAAATAAATTATTCATGCTAAGAGCTAAAGGAAGTCATTTCCACACGGAGTGAAGGTGTTAAAAGCTCACTCACTCTTCTTCAATCTTTCTCCTTTAACCTCTCCTCTCTCCATCTTACCCATCTGCTCCTTCCACACTATTTATTTCACTTTTCTGCCTAATTTAAATCACCCCTCTCTCCTTTTGACTCCATCTCTACTCATCTATCTTTCCCTTTCTCTTTCAATCCTGTCATCCCATCCTCCACAGACACCCCCTCCCTCCTTCTGTCTGTCCATCATGATGTCAGCTCTTCTTTTGCCTCCTCACTTCGTCAACTTCTTTCTGTCCTTTGTCCTTGCCCTGCCCGTAATAATAGACTGCTCTTTTCTTTCCTCCTCTTACTCTCTCCCTGCATCATCCTCTTCTCCCTACAGCTGTTCGGCCACTGGCTACAGCACCCTGCATCTCACACACACACACACACACACACACACACACACACACACACACACACACACACACACATGTTTAATGGAGAATGCTGGCATTTCCAACACCAAGCGCATTTTCATCTATCATTTAAGGGATAAAAAAGGAAACTGTTTTTAACACCTTAAGTGAGTTAAAAGCCAGTTTAACTGATGTTGAAGTTGGTTTCAACAGTGAGTTAACTGCTAACTTGGCGTCACGCACAAGTATTATTATTATGTTGCATACTTTAACTGTACCATTCAGACAGCTGTTTGAGATACAGAGTTGTGAAAGGAGTGTTTTTTGCCGTCCAGGGTTACATAAGCCATAGTCAAGCTTCAATTCCTGCATAGACCATGTTAAATGTCTTATAGTTGGTACACTTTCAATATTTGGATGGGCTTGAAACTCTTTAAAAGTCACTAGCTACAAGCCTAAAACACAATCGAGTCAAATCGTATCAAATTGTATCACAGATCTTTGCCTGCTACACTAACAGTGAATCAACAGATTAAGATTACATTTAAAGAAACACTGACTAAATTCAGCGGATTAAGTCTTTTTGTTTCAAATTCTGTGTCAATGTTAGTTACAATGCAGCAACTACAGTTTAATTTCACTTCACATTTGTTCAGTTTCAGTGACAAAGCACCAGTACAGGTTCAAGCCCAACTTGCTTTTTATCCACAACAACAGCAGCTGGGGCCCAACAATAAGGTTGCAATTTATCTTTTAATTTTGATTAGGGCTGCCACTAACGGTTATTTTCATTGTCAACTAATCTGTTGATTATTTCTGCGATTAGTTGACTAATCATTTTATCGAGAAATGTGTTAAAATGTTGAAAAATGTTGGTCTGTCTCTCCTAACCCCACAATTATGGCATCTAATGTCTTGTTTCATACTCACGCCAAAGGGTTTTAGTTCACCGTCATGGGAGAGTGTGTAAAGCTGCCAATATTTGAACGTAAGAAGCTGCAATAAGAGTGTTTTGGGGTACTTTTATAGTACTTTCCTATGAAAAATGACTCAAACTGATTAGTCGACTACTAAAATAGTCACCGATTATTTTAATAGTCGATTAGTCATCGATTAGTCGACTAATCGTGGCAGCCCTAATTTTGATTTCTGCCTGATGTGTTCATTTCAATTGATTCTGTTTGGGCCATATCGTTTTTTTACCCCACCTATGATTACTAACTGACTTTGCCCTGACAGTAGAGCCTGTATACTGTATAGCTGTGTCAATCTCATTGACAATTGTTGCCTTGTTTTTTCTTCTGCCATCGTTTTCTAGCTCTGGCACATGAGAAGAAGGTCTTCCATTCTCGATCCTACTCACAAAGCTCTAATTGGAAGTGTGTGTTACAGACCCACTGATAAATGATAAATTCAAAACCCTGTAACGACTGAAAGATGGCAATACTGATATAACTGTAATGAGCGGTTATCAGCAGATA
The DNA here is from genome assembly GCA_026686955.1 of Epinephelus cyanopodus. Classification (NCBI taxonomy): domain Eukaryota; kingdom Metazoa; phylum Chordata; class Actinopteri; order Perciformes; family Serranidae; genus Epinephelus; species Epinephelus cyanopodus. The sequence goes on along the minus strand of CM048920.1, from coordinate 32,395,010 downwards.
TATTCAGTGGGCTCAAGTGGACAGCAATTTGAGAGGTCTGGAACCAGGCTTCATTGAGGATATCATAACAGTAAAAGAATGCGAATTCACACCGGGAAAACACTCTTCTTTAACATGTTAATGGTCACCTGGGGGCCAATCAGAGGTATCCTCCTTGACCATGGGATAAAAGACAAAACACTGCCAACACCACAGAAAGCCTTGGGTTGGGAACACCAGCACACACTCATACAAACACACACAAGGCCTTGGGTGGGAAACGAGCGCAGATTAACAGGAAGAGGAAATGGCAGTATAAACATTTAGACGGCAGACAGCTCATTATAGGATCACTGGCAATAAAACAAATATCTCTCTCACTTCCGTTCCTCCTTTTCACTGCCATCCTCATTCTTTCTATAATTCTGTTTCACATAAGGACAAGACTTGCTAATAAATTTAGTTTAACTGAATTTAAGGCTTTGATGGTATGCTCTCTCTCTCTCTCGCTAACCATACACATCAGTCAGGACTCAGAGAGCTTTGTTGTTAATTCACCGAAGCAGTGGTTTTGGGGACCACCATTGGTCCTTAAGGTGGTTGAACAGGTTACATTTAATTCCCTAATACTATGGACCACTGTGCATACTTGGGAATTTAAGAATCCAATAGTCCTGTGCTTTACACAATACAAAAACACACTCTACACAATAACATGATTTATAAATGAAATGGAGTTTAAACAGCAGCTGTCACATGTTGCACTACTGGTCTCTAATTAAACAAGCACACAATAGGTAGGACAACACGAACATCAACATGTTTGGGAATAAGGGGTTTCCTCTGGCAGACTTAGAGTGTCTTCCTGCTATGGCACGCATGCATATGCACACACACACACACACACACACACACACACACACAGACCAGTGCATTAGCAAAACCACCCCTGGCCAGAAGTGAACAATGGGAACAACTGTCACATGACTGCTGTTTAGAGCCAGCCTTTGTTAGAGGGAGAGAGAGAGGTGTCCTACTGCGCTCTTCAGTGCGTGGGTCCGTCAGTGTGTGTGTGTGTGTGTGTGTGTGTGTATGAAGTATGCGTGCGACATATTAATGAGGCTTTTATTAAATCCCACAGCAGTAGCTGCCATTTAATACTTCAGAATCTCTCTCTCTCTCCCTCTCTCTCGACTCACTCACACACACAACATCTAGCTTTCATGTGTGTGCATTTTATATGTCTACAGTGAAAGAGATGGACAGTGTGAGAAAAAATGTGTCGTCTGTACAGTCACTGACCACCACACTGTGAGAGCCAGGCGGTCAGTCAGTCACACACACACACAGAGAAGCAGTCAGCAGTGTCAGTCAGCAGTGCAGAAAGTATTCGGTAACTTAATCAAGTCAAAACAACAAATGTAAAAGTAAAACCCATTAGAGATAAATGCCCTGCATTCAATCCTAGTATCTTTAACATTTAGTTGAAATAATGCTCCAACTACATCAAAGATGGCAGAGCATCCAGTGTCGTGTCTGTGGTCTCAGCTCAGACTATTGTGTTGAACAACTTTATAGCTACACTTAAAATGTCCTTGACCAACCAAGTAATTGCTAAATTTACACAATTTCATGCTTAATTGGCATGTGATGACATACTGGTATATAGTAACTTGTGCTTGTATTACTCACCAGACAGGCAATCATGGCTAAGCGTGTCTGTCTTAACGTCTCACAACACTCGGGTGTGTAGATGAAAATAAATACAGTGTCTTAAAGGAAAAGTACCTTTATGGGATAAGCGCTCATTTGCTTTCTTGCAGAGAGTCAAGTGAGAAGGTCAACACCGCTCTTTTGTCTGTATGCTAAATGTGAAGCTGAGCCAGAAGGTGATTAGCTGACGACAAGACTCCAGGAAGTTACTGGCCTGGCCAAGAAACAGTTCCAGCACATTACCCCCCGTGACCCTAGAGATGGTCACGCTAACATTTTGGTTCTCGTACGGATTAAACAAATAGGATATAACACGTTAATCAGAGAGCTTTAGAGGTGTTGGTGGGTGGGTTTTAATTTTTCACCTTTGAACAGAGCTAGGCTAGCTGTTTCCCCCCAAAAAAAAGCTAAGCTAAGTCGCCCATCTCCTGGCTCTAGCTTAACACCTGGCACACAGACATGAGAATAGGTATAGATCTTCTCATCCAGCTTTGGCAAGAAAGTCAATGTGCACATTTTACAATAAGGTAAACTTTAGCTTTCACAAAAACAAGCTGTAAATTCCAGCTTTAAGTGCAAAAGGTAAATGAACTAATGCCTGATGCCTGATGTTGCACATGATGCAACAATGGTCCGACTACTTTATTCAGTATACTGCATCATATTCAATGTGCTTGTCATATGTTTTGTATAAAATCTTTGTCTGAAAATTAACTGGTAGCTACATGGGCATCGGAGAAAGATAGTAGAAAAGTGAAAAGTACAATATTTTCCTCTGAAATGTGGCAAAGTTGTACAAAGCTGAAAGTAGTGAAGTTATATGCCAGTTTCACAAAATTATACTCAAGTATAGGCTTTGAAAAATATATTTATGTTTTTACTTTTAACCTCTGCAAGTCAGTCAGTCAGTCTCTGTGAGGACTACGAGTCACAAAGTGTTGACGACTGGTTGGAATACCAATCACCTCATCCCACTGGGGCAAGTAACACAACACCACACACGCACGACCATCACAAAGTTAAAGCTGAGCTCTGTAAATCTGACACAGACATGTTTCAGAATTAATTAAAGGTCCAGTGTCACTGGCTCAATTCAGCACCACTGTAGGGTTCACACCCGGCACTGACTAATGTCTGAAACAACCTGCTGCATGCGAGTTTATCTGCACCAAACATCACACACAGATGCACACACACGTCTGCCTCTGTCATCATCTCGTGGGTGGCTTGCTGTTTAAAGATGCGTCCTCATAACTAAGAGGTCAGAGTTTCAATCTGAGCGGCATTTATTTAACCTGTCAAAGTGTTTCTGAGCCACAGTTAAGGGCTGTTTGATAAGAGCCTCGTAAATGTGAAGTCATATAATACAGTGACTACTGATGCTATTGCAGCGCTATCAAAACCTTTATTTTATCATGTAGTTAGACTGAGAAAAACCCTAACCTAAAACCTTTTGAACCAATTTCAAAAGCACACAAAAACAAGTAAACAAGAAAAAGCCTTGATGAAAGCTCTCGATCTTATCTGTCATATTTCATGTAATTATTTCCTGCTGGGGTTTCCACAGTTAGCACCACCAATTCCAGCGACCACAGTTACACCCAGCGCCTTGGGAAGGCAACTTATTGCTCAAAAAAGTCCCTCAGCAAATCTAACTCACTTGCTAGCTGTAAACAATTCAACCAGAAGGGATGGAGAGATGAGGAGAAGGCACGGGAGTGTGGTGAAATACACAGCAGCCACAGAAAGACAATAAATAGAGTTTTCTATTTTTAACCATAAGTTTAGATGATTGAAAAGTGTGAAAAACAGAGAGGCATTCAAATGCATCCAGAGGAGAAGATGACCATCAAGATTAATGTTTCACCAAGTACACACGCACATTCCTACACACACCTACTGCACATGGATGCCCGCTAACATAAGCACAGATTTACATTCCTACCTGTCAGTGTCACCTCTCCTCCTTTTCACAATCTCTTCTCCTATTTGTTGTTTAATTTTATATACTTCTGTCCAAAGTATTCCCGTTCATAGTTTTCCTGAATGACTGAGTATCTGACCGGCTGTAAGACTATACGTTCACGCTCCTTCAGACAGGCAACAACAAGTAGCGCTGCACAATCACAAGCCCTGCCCTCCTCTTTCTCTCTCTGGGGAGTGATTTGCGAGCACCCCAGCCCCTCCTCTTTCTCTACTGTGTTTGGGAGGAGTTTTCTTTCTTTCTTTCTTTTTTAGCTGAGTTGTCTCTTGCCCCCCTCAACTCCTGAACAAAACTCTCTCTGCCCTCCTCTCCTCCACCTCCACCTCCCCCTCATCCTCCTCCTCTTCTCTGTGTTCCCTGCACAGCCTCATATTTCATGCTCCTAGTCTTTTTGTTTGGGACCTCTAACACCAACACCACCAACTGGCCCGGTGCTTGGAGAAGATTTAGATGTGACCTAATGTTGCTATTTGCAGAGAGGGGATGAAAAGAAAAAAAAAACATGATCTTTGCATGGCTGTGTGACATGTTTGAGCAACTTGAGGTGCACTCAAGACTCAGGAAGTTTAACTACTTGACTCAGTGTTGGCTGAAACATAAATCAGCTCAGCGTCATCTCCTTGCAGCTTTCAAACACGGAGGGAATGCTGGCAAAAACGATTAAATTACATCTAGTGGAGCAGATGAAACAAGTAGAAGAGCCCTAGTTGTGTCATTACATCAGGCATGAGGTCATGTTTAGCGTGTGTATGTATGTGCCGACTGGCCCTCAGGACAACACTCTCTCCTGTCTTTGTCCTCCTGTTCCTTTGTATTGTCTAGAGTTGATAACACCCAGACACGTGCATGTGTGTGCGTGTTTCTGTGTGTGTGTGTGTGTGTACTTCCTTTCACACAATACAAGAAGACCATCCTGCCACTATGAAAGCCAAGATGATCAGATGGCCCGCATTGGACACACACACAGAAACACACACACACACAGATGCTGCCACCAACATGTACGTTTTGATCTTGAGCTATTCACACTACAGTTGTTAAGACTGAAAAAGCAGCTTAAGTGTATGAGGGCCAAAACCGTCCTCATGGCGGTAAAGGAAGTACTTGGTTTTTATTAAACCTTATTTACCACTTTCCGGTTTTAGATGGATTCACGCACTTCAAAGTCTAGTGTTTCTAAGTGGTATAACTGTTGGCACTGCCATCACAAAGACAACCGCATCCCTTTCTGTTCTTCGGAGTAGCGGCTAACAACAACACTGGACAAAAGTCTGAGTTTATCCATTCATTTGTTTACAATGGAGACATGAGAGCAGACAGAAATGGTACCAGCCTGACTGGATTGCCAGTCAACCTTCATTTTCAGTGAGACTTTGTACCCCGTGGCAGAAAAAAGTTCATGTAAGTTCATATAAGGTTTGTCGGGTGGCAAACTAAATGTTAATAGTGTCATTGTCTTATAGCCATTACATTGTGCAATTAACATGTATTTCATAAGTTAAAGCAAAAAAAATCTTACCTCATGCCAGTTTAACAAAAAGACTATAAAAAAAATATATAAAAAATAGCAAATCATCTATTAAAGCTATAGTTAGTAACTTTTATAAAAATAACTTTGTCATATTCCCTGAAACTGTAATTGTATTCTGAAAAAAGTACTTGAGACAGACAGTCGGTGAAAAAAAAAGTCACATCCTTCCTCCTCTTCCTACTGCTTCTCATGGCATATTCGACCGCGGTACACCGAAAACAACCAATCAGAGCCGAGGAGTCTCTTACACAGCTATCAGTCAAGTCAATCACTGCTCATGAATTGTGGCCAAACTGTTAAACTAGGCAGCATCGCTAAAATATTTTTAAAATTCTTCTATTGCATTGCCTATTTCTCTCCTCAGATGTTCTCAGAAACATATTTTAGTGTACTGTTAAGCTGTAAAATGAGAGTTTGTGATACAGCTGCCATGTTGGAAAACTCAACCAAAGTACTTGGCACAGCTCAACAGACAGACCAACTTTCTCATTATTACCAGTCCACTAAAATATGTTTCTGGAGACACTGAGGCAAGAAGTAGACAATGCAGTAACAGAATCTTGATTTATATACAGTATGATCAGAGCTGCCTAGTTTGACTGCCGTTCACGAGCAGTGATTGACAGCTGCGCTAGAGACTCCTCGGCTCTGACCGACTGCTTTCGTTCATGTGCAGTAAGGCCATTAGAAATGCTAGAAGTCAATAGAGTAGGCAGAAGAGAATGATTTATTTCCTAGATTATCTGTCTCATCTAGTACTGTGTGAAAAAAGTGACAATTTTAGCAAACATGAAAAAAAGTTGAAAAAACTACAGCTTGCACATCCATTTGATTTGTGACTTTCTGGCTTAACTTGCTGCAGTTGTTAGTGCCCATTCAGTTGTGCAATACAACGGATCATAAGTACAGTCATTTCAGGTGTGCCTACTTTTGCTTTCACTTCCAAAGAAATGATTTAGCAATATGGTCAGACATCAGGTTTGTTTACAATCTGTGTAAGATCACACGTTCTTCCTGCCTTCCCGTCACACCCCGCTCACACACAGCAGCTAACTTGGCAAGTAAAATGTCATCCTCTGCCACAAAACTGAGCAACAAAACTCTGAAAATATAACATAAGGTGTTGGGCTAACAATTGTCATCAAATTTCATGACCCACGGGGTGTCAGAAAATAATCTAAAGGATTGTGAGATGGTGTAGCAGTATTGTCACAATACTGGAATTGAAAAATACTGATAACACTTTGAATATGACAGGGAAAAACTGACATTGAGGGCATAACAGCTTAATGACTGTAGTAAACATTAACAATAAGAAAAGGTAAGGAAGCCCATTGATATCAGTTTATCCATACTGCAGCTATAGAGGACTGAAACTTTTGCAAGTATTCTGAATTGATACGTCTTCATAAATCAATATTTTGGACACCACTAGGGGTAGGAAACAGAAAAAAACTCAATTCTGCCACACAAATATTTTTTTAATGTTTTATCATTGTTTTTCTTGTGAAATACAACATAGTACTATTTATTTTGAGAAGTGAAATCACTCTTCAGTTGAACTTTCAGAAGTTACAAAGCTTGAGGCTGTTTGAGGCTGCACACACTTAATTTTCCTTATCATCACAAACAGTACAGAAGAGGTCCATAAACCAAAACTAGTCACTAAGAGAAGACAGAGTCACTGCTAAGTCTACAAGTCATCCTTCTAACAAACCGCATAACGTGTGGTCAATTAAAGCTGTGTAACATGAAGGTCCTGAGGCATTAGGTAATGGTGACCTAGTCATTAAATAGGTTTTTGGCCTGCTCACAATGACCAACATTGCGAGCCTGGATGTCAAACCCACACTCAGAAGTTGTTCCTGGACTCCAGAAGAGATGGAGGGACTGTTTGGAAAAAAAGAAAATAAATTCAGCTTCAGCTGGATATTTTTACTTCCTGAGTAAATCTCAGTACTCTTTAACACAGGCATGAGGAAATTCTTGGCATCCTTGTGTGTGTGAGGGTGGTATTTCCAGGAAGGTGCACAATGAGTCAGGAGGGTAATCTGTAATCATCTCCTGAATCACCTAAACTCCCTCAAAACTGGGGGTGTGAGGGGGTTTTGTTGCGGGGGGCAGAGCAGAAACATAATCCTTGACTGACATGTGTCCTTGTGATGAAAGATCTTATTAAGCTGTTTGTGGAAGAACAAACCATTTATGGAAGCAAGCACGAAGGCACGTCGTCACTTTTAAATTATCTGATTTTAGTGGCTTTACACCACAGACTGTAGAAGTCTTTGGACATGACACATTGTTCCCACAGAGGGCTACCCATTTGTTCTGGTTATGCTCATAATCGGAACAAGCTTCAGCTGGAATGAAACTTTATAGGATTTTTATCATTTGTTTGGTCTTCTATCTCAGTGTTCTTTTGTTATGGAGGCATGCTATAGCCATTAGTATAATACAAGAAAAGGTGGAGTATAATACAAGAAAAGGTGGAGAGGAATGCCCCAGTGTGATGCACAGTGGCATTTCCTCCACTTACCAAAGTATTTTAAACGCTTTATGCCATGCCAGTTGACTGTACTTCACAGGAAGCCTTAAACGTAGATCAAAACATTTACTTCATGACATTTTTAAAATGAGTTTGGAGAATGCCACACTGCTAAGGCCATTTCCTGCACTTCCTGTTAATGTGAGTCGTCAGGCCAAGCCCTGCTACGGCACATTGGCACTCAGGCTGCACAGCGTGTTGGCACAACGCCTTGCTGAGTCACTCATTTCCAAACATTGACCACCAACCCACCTCAGGCCATCGGAGTTTCCCACACAATTAAATAGATGGGTTTGGCTTCTTCACCTACTGGATGTGCAACCTGCACATAATTGGATTTGAGTAATGGTAGTTTATTACAAGTGGTATTAGCAAACATTATTTTTTTCTTTCATGTTAAATTCTTTCTGTGTGGAGATTTGTGGTATTGCTGCAACTCCTCATGAGGAAGATATGAACTGAGCAAGGAACATTCTCTTCCCAATTTCATCCTCTCCTCCTCCTCCTCCTCCTCCTCATTTCTCCCTCTTGTCTCCCCCTCATTCCATCCACTCTTCATCTCCCTCTCCTCTCCTCTCCTCTCCTCTCTGTTCCTCTCCTCCACTTATGGATCTGTATATACACACACTTATGTTTCCATGTGTTTCCAGTGTTAACAGTTCACTGTTTGGCCACTCCTCATTCCTCTGGTTGCAGCCTCAGGGTCTTGCGATAAAAAAATGATCAGTCCAAATTTGTTTGTTCAGGTTGAATGAAATCTAGTCATTTTTCTGACTCATGGTTTCTGTGGAATATCAACGTCAGCAGTTGATTGACAGGATTCTCGGTGGTTATATAAGATCACCTCAAAATACTGCAGTATTTAACAGACAAATCACTCATGATTCTTGGAAGCCTCTGTGTAATATGAATTTGTGAAGGTTGCAACATGCAGCAGCCTAGAGCGATTGTGAAGAACTATCATTTCAAATTTGGTAATCCAATTACCTTGATGTCTTTTTAAGGGACCGTGCAGAATATGCACACACACACACACCATGTTAAACACTACATGACTGACTGATTATAAGGTGAGAAATAGTCACTGCAGTAACAGAGTCTTGATTCATGATCAGCACTTCCTAGTCTGACAGTTGGCCCACAGTTCATGAAGAATGACTGATATGATTGACAGCTGCATCAGAGACTCTTTGGCTCCGGCTGGCTGTTTTTGTTCACATGTGGTAATGCCATTAGAAGAGCAAGGCAATAGAGTAGGCAAAGGAATATGATTTTTGGACTATCTGTCTCATTTACTGCTGTGTGAATAAAATGACAGCTTCAGCAAATATAACAAAAGTTATTTTTTAATAAAAATTTCAAAGTACATCTTCAGTCAAATCAAAAACCAGCAAACGATACACGATTATGAAAATTTAGAACCACTGGCTCTCATTAATCAGTCTAACATACAAACCAGGACAGATCTGAGCGCAGAAATAATCTAATAATAGGGTTCGCAAGTGATTCATGAAATGTTCCTTTCTCGCTGATCACAGCATTTATTAGTCGTTTATAAATGTGGCTGCTGAAAACACTCATCCAAAAACACTAGGGTTGGGAATCTCTCTGTGATAGATGATTGGATACGCATCTTGATACACAGGTTACGATACGATTCCAAAACGATATATTTTTAATACAGAACGATTCGATACAGTGTAGGAATGATATGATTCAATATGATTCTATGGTTAACATTTGTTGATGTAGACATTAATCATACATTATAAAATAAAGAATTCTATAAAAGTGACATTCTTACAGTATTTTCATATTTGTAAAAGACCACATCCCCAAGCACTGTTGCTGTATGGCACTGGCAAAAATAAAATAAAAAAGACAAACAACAACAAAGTCACATGTCAAATGTATTTATTTTTAGACACGGACCAAAAAAAGACTTGCTGAATGAACATCATTTTGTTGGATGGGATCAATATAAAAATGACAAGAAGTTTTAAACTTTAAGTGAAGTGAACTTTAAGTAAAATTTAAGTGTTTTGTTTTTCTTGTATTGTCTGTCTTTTTGTATGTATCTTATGGACTTGGCTCTGGAATAAAGTTTATCATAACGCAGAACAATATAACCATAAAGCAGAATAAAATAATAACATGCAATGCAGGGGCAGAATCTGACATTTCCTGTTATTAGCTGATGTCATGGACTGTGATGATTAGCACCTTTATCACTGACAGCATGTCAGACTATTTCTCTGTTTGCTACACTCTGTGTTTGTCATTTATAAAAATATAAATCACTTTTCTATAAATAGACCTGGAGCCGGGCTAAGCCGGTAACGGCCGGTAAGCCGTTATTTTGCGCCGCTGAGCACTATGCCCGCTGTATTTGACAGAAATACATATTTCTGTCTGAGTCTGTGACCCCTGTTCAACCCACAGCCGACAGGATTCGCCTTCAGTTTCTGCTGTCCAACCAGCATTAGCTTCTGTTCCTCATCTCCACCGGTCAAGCTGGCGCTGATGTTTACATCCATTATCGTTGTCAGTAATGCCTGCTATGCTAGCATGCTGCCGGGTCTCGGTCAAACTGTTAAAGCCAGTCAACGGATTGCTAGTCTCGCAATACCCGATCCATGACTCTATGATCGATTCATCTAAGGTTTCATGGCTGATTCGTATCGGTTGAGGAGGCTGCTACCGACGCAGCCGTATCTCTCGCATGTCGAACCGGATATCCGGTCGTATCGATTAATCGTTCCCAACCCTAGAAAACACTTGTCTTTTACATATCCCTCCCCAACATATTCTGGGTTAAAAGGCCTTGCCTCTAGAGTTTACAACATGGAGAGGCGTAATAAGGCCAAGGAGAGAAACTTCTCTGGGCTAGAAATGGATACGTTGACATCCCAGGTCCAATTTAACCAGTTGGTTCTTTTCGGCAGCCTGGAAAGTGGCATCAGAGATAGTCAGAAAAACGCAGTGTGGAAAGGAATCACTGATGCAATCAATAGTGTTTCTGTGGACAACTGAACTCCAGGTTGGAATATTAATTTACAGATCCGTCATGTACCAAGCTATAGCACATATCAACAATATTACCCTTTACACTATATAATACTGACATTGTTATAATACTCACATAAAAGTTTGAAACTGAGGAGCGTGTGGCTGCGCGTATCAGGTCTGCTTCAATTTCAGGGATAACAGGTGACAGAAGACATACAGACGCACCACCTGTGTCCGAGCCGGACAATGGTAAAAAAATTTGATGCCCATTGACTACTTGTATTTAAATATTTACAAAAATGTACACTTTTTTAAATGATAATTGGTCTAAACGTGCCTTGGATAAATTAGAGCCGGGCACCAATGGCGTTGAGCCTTCAGTCAGCCTGGAGCCAGTCCCACAGATCCAGGCAACTGCTGTGATAGAGAGCATTTAGATATACATTTTTAAGTGATTTAATATGTGGCTGCAAATATTTAGATTCCAGTCAGACTATGATCTAATAACAATTCTCTGATTGAGCCACATTTACTGTTGCACCACCACGCCACGCTGACTCAAACCTGCATACATGAGCTGAGACCTGATGTGAGATTTGGTTGTAGCCTCCACTCACGTCTACATTAATAAACACTGAGCTTTGCATGGCAATGACTGTGCGCCCAGTTTTTAGTCATACATGCGTTTCATAAATGAGGGCCAGTGATTAGAATCAGTTGCCATATTCTAGCAACATTTCCCAAGACTTTGCAAAGGAGAAAATCGCCTCCCTAATGTTCCAACTAAACATCTTCCTCAGGTATTTCTATTTTCTGGATCTTGGATAAGCCTAATTCTGGGAACTGGATCTTCCATGTTTGGACATATGAGAGATAACGGTTGGTGTTACTGACACACGCAGACAGAACATGTTTATAGTACACTTGGTATTAACTCTAGGTCATGTTGATGAGTTTATCACCTCCACAGGAGAGATAATCCTGGTTCAGCCTGTACTTGTTGGTAGGATGTGACATAGATGATCTAATATGTAATGAACCTGAAAATCTCTGCACACTGTTTTGCTGCTGTGGGTCACTTTTCAGTGTTGATTACAGTAAAGGGAAAACCCAGTGAAAGCCTGTGTTTGATGTAATTATATTTTTGGCTTTACATAGCAGCAGATACTTTAAATCTCTACCCTCTAAGAAAAATACAACATCATCCACTAAGTTGTAAACTAAAGTGCATTTTGTGCTATTTTTTCATTTTGTGAGTGTTATTTTTCACTCCCAGGACAAAGATACAGATCCCAGAACAAAGTGTTCCTAACATGTATTTATCACAAAAAAACAGTTTAGCCTTGTGAAGAATAAGGTCTGTAATGGCTTTAGACATTAAAAACAGACTAAAGGCAACAACAAAACCAGATCTGAAACAGCTGGCAATGACTGAGGACATGAGGCTGCCAACATAAGCATCATGGGCTATGGCTTTGTTAGTCTTAGTCTTGGTGGGTACTGAGTCTTTATAACAGCTGATAAACCAGCCAACAGAATAGGATAGAACAGAATAGACAACAATAATACCAGCGGGTGGCTGAACGTGCAGGAGAATGAATAAAAGAATCTCTGCACTTCCTCTGCAACTCCCATAATGATAAAAAAACTGAACCCCCAACAGCTCAGGTCAGAAGGTGAAAGCTCTATCTTTAGTCCACAAACTAACCTAATTCCCGAATGACCACTGTATTCTGTCACCATGGTAACATTACTGTCCACCGGGGAAACAAACAAGCAAACAAATTGTCTGAATGAACACCTGTTGTCTCTGTCTTTCTCTCTTAACACACACACACACACACACACACACACACACACACACACACACACACAAGCAATGTAAAACTTGTGTCAGTCCATGTTTAGCATGGCATAGCAGTGTGTTGTCTGTGTGTGTTCTGGTATTCACATTACTCGCTTCCTCAGCTCATATTGTTCCGGAGGGGACAAAACAGCTGGTACAATATACTGTAGCTCAGTGAGCTGAGCTGAGCGTATGAATGAGTAAATGCATGCAGAAGTGGAAGCATCTGTGAGGAGCTCTGCATTTAAAAACAAGATGCTAAATACCTTACTTCTGTGAATCAATACAAAGCCACAAGCAGCGGCAAAAGTTCACTTCAAAGTGGTAGGAGTTGAGTTAAATGTGGGCAGCAGATGTGGCTACACACATACTGTTGCTTCTGTCATTCCCTTTAAAAGCATTCCTGCAACGGTGTTTGTCTGTAGGCTGTTAAAATACTTCTCAATCTTAATATGAATATGCAGCATCCCAAATAGGCCACCAAGGCGTTGTGTTAAATGATGATGTTCTAGACACAAAAAATTATCACATGATGCTATTACTATTTTTGGGCTACATTAAAATCTTTGTTTTGACGGTTGCTGTTGGCTATTTTAGTTAATTGTTGTTACTGGAGGATGGAGCTGTGTGCACTTTCTATCATCTGACCTGTTTGGTATGCTGAAGCCATTCATCAGCAAGGTGTTCATGAACCAAAACCATCCATGCTAGATGTGTGTGTTATTATTACACATTATCCAGTTTAATGGGTTGCAAGACAGACTGCTGTTTACAGAGATGACAGCAAGCTAATAAATCTGGCAGGTGTAAGCACCAATTGGGGATGTGCGTGGTTAGTCTGCTCATCCATGAAATATTGCTACCCTCACTAGTCAGCGCCAGAAATACTAGTTGGTTAAACCTGTAAATAAAATTTGTATTATTTCATGCAATTGCATTCACCCTGTGAAAATGCCTAAAGATTAATTTTCCTAAAGAACATTGTTTTTTAATACAGGGGTTCCCACACATTAATTTATTTGTGGTGGTCCGCCATGATTAAAATATGTGCTGTCATGTTTTGATTTTCTACTTTTGGAGCTGGATCAATCATTAGGAACATTGTTGGACCATATACGTATATACTGTTTGGTCATTCTTTGCTCTGCACTCTCACAGCACAGAGCGTAGCCTTACTCTAGTCACAGACAAAGCAGCAAATGCTAGGCCCAGTGAAAGTGAAAGTAGGGTCTAAAAGATGCTCTGCAGCGGCTGCTCCTCTTATCCATTGCTCCGATCAGCTCTGATCAGACTGATGATCAATTATCCACCTTGTGACTCAAAATTTCACGAACTGCTGCTGAGGAAAAAACATAAGCTCATGAAGAGTTCCGCCTACATCCACATTACAGTAAGAATCATTCATTTACATATTTTAGTGATATGAGTCGTGTGTGGTTCACTATTTACCCTGTAAGTGCTGATAATTGCATGCAGCTGAGCAATGATGCTAATTAATGTGGTAATAACCTGAAATTCTTTCCCCATTGTTAACATAAAATAAACAAGAATACAGTTATGGTTACAGTGAATGTTTTAAACATAATAAGTAACTACTGAACAGCCTCAGCACTATAGCAACAACTGTGCCTAAACCTAACCTGAAATGAAAAAGCCTCAAGTATGTTAAATATGAGCGTGCACGTGTGTGTTTTATTGATGCCTCCTACTTTACCCTCTAATTGTTTTAATTGGAGCATCTCTACTTGTCTGCTGCATTTTAAGTCCTGCCAATGAGGAAAGTACCTGGCACACCACACACACACACACACACACACACACACACACACACACACACACAGATTCTTATTTTAGCCACGTAATCATATACTGTAGCCAAAAGACAGTAATATGATGAAATTAATATGTGCCTGGATGCAGTGTGTCAGTATGCATGTGTTTTATCCTGAAGGTGCTCTCACTGGAATGCTCTTATCTGGGTCAAATGTTGAGTTGGCATTTTTTGGAGGATGCTGCGTACGTGTATGTGTGGCGTGTGTGTGTGTGTGTGTGTGTGTGTGTATGTGTGTGTGTGTGTGTGTGAAGGATACCATTAGCTGAACAAATCTGGCCTTTGTGGTAATGATAGGGGTGGCAGGCTGCCAGGCAGACAGATAATACCACAGTAGTTGTTGACTGAGTGATTTCAACTAGAGGCTGTTTCACCTCAGCAACAGTCCTCAACCTGCAGGTTGGGGCTCCGCTAGCGGTCACACAGAGACCTCAGGAATGTGAAAATGTATGCTTTTCATGTCCTCATCTCATGTGTTGTATATGTCTTCGGCATTCATTACTTACTTGTCACTTACACATTAATTGTCAATCAAAACGTGTTTTGAAACGTGTCTTAATTTCTTAGCTACAAAAAACGTGGCTCTTTGGATGACAATAATAGTCAATGGCAATGTCTTATTGTCCCATACTATCAGATGGACTGTCCTGAAATATGACACACTACTGCGGTGCTTGTTCAAAATGTGCCTGTCGGGAATGGCCTGATTGTTCGGCCTCCTGTATTGCTGCTTGCAACTGTCTTAAGAACTGCTCACACTTAACACTGTGCTTCCCTTGGTCCTGAGCAATACACATGCCATCACATAGTCACATCAATGTAACATCTCCGGTCTCTGTTTTCATCTGTTGTTGAATGGACTGAATTGAGCGGCAGAAGGTGAGCGGCGATGTAACAGTTAACAGGAGTCCCCTCTCAATAAATCCCATAAACTTCTGGTGGTAGTAACGTACTACTAATAAATATGTCCTGTAATTCTCAAGAGCTCACCCTCATCACTGCACTTCCTTGGGTGCTTACATTATTATCTATTATCATAACTGCAGTATGATTAAATTAATTGAAATATGACACAGTTATGGTTTGTTTGACTGAAAATGAACACCAGAAATGTTCTTGGCTTCTGTGCTGCTTCACTGAATTTTGGCTATTATTTTGTTGTTGAGCTAGACAGCTTGGTGGAACTGGTTTATATTAGGAGGGTTTAAGGTTATGAGCACCATGATGTGTTTATTTAGTAAATATACCACTATAGTTAAACATGCCATTGTGTAGGAGGCTTTTCATCTCTTATACATGTCGCATCTTTATATGAGCCATTTCAAGACTTCCAACATTTTTTATTGCCTCTTAACACTGTTATAGTCCCATGGAGGAAATTACTATAGCAACAAAATTTAATTTGCACAAAATGTAACTTCTGTCAAGCACGCTGCTGCAAATGAAACGTTTTGATACTCTCTGCAGCTTGAGGTCTGTTTTTGTTTTTTAACACCATTCCAGATGGGCCAGCAAATTGCCGGGTTGACTATGACATAGGAGGAGACTCTTTATAGTCTTTACAGTCCCTGCTTCCTTTTACAACTTCAAAAAGTCTTGTTGGCCAAGACAACATTTCCACACTGTGGATTAAGGCATGATGTATTGTTCTGGTTGCAAACTGGATATTCTGCCTGTGCAAACACACCACTTTTGATTTTCTAGTATATTAATGTGAAAAAGTTGCAGGGGGCGACGGGTCTCACTAAAATAATTTCTTCACTCGGAATAAACTGGATTTGTGCGCGACTCAGTCACCAAGACAACAGTTAGATTTCACAGTATAATGCATGGGAAAGTGGGCAAACAAAGCAGGCAGGCACACACACAGACAGACCTACGCACACATACGCTTCTAGAGGTGATTAAACCCAGTGGGACTGCAGGCCTCAGCACTCCTCTCCTTATTTACTGACAGCTTTAGAAGTGTTCACATTTGTGTGTGTGTGACACAGTATTGTCCTCCACCAGACAACTCCCTCCCCACCACCGGACCCCCCCTAGGCATAAGCATGTCTTTACATGACACTAATGCTATCCGTCTCTGTCGTTCTGTCTACTCTCAAAGGGTAAACAGGGAGAGAGACGGAGAGATGGAGACTCAAACATGGAGCCAGAATCAACAAACTGATGAAACAGATAAGGAAAGATAATGTTTAGTCAACTCTCTG
Source organism: Epinephelus cyanopodus (assembly GCA_026686955.1). Taxonomy (NCBI): domain Eukaryota; kingdom Metazoa; phylum Chordata; class Actinopteri; order Perciformes; family Serranidae; genus Epinephelus; species Epinephelus cyanopodus. Next base: position 32,378,362 of record CM048920.1, on the reverse strand, counting down.
TGTGTGTGTGTGTGTGTGTGTGTGTGTGTGTGTGTGAGACTGACTGTATGTATGTGAGTACCTCTTCTCCTCTCTCGCTCCTGGAGGAGGCGTAAAGAAGTGAGGAGGTGTAGGCGGTGGAGGTGATTGTGGACTCCGAGTTCCAAGAGGTCATACTCTGAGAGGTGGAGCAGGTCCTGGGAAACATAGAAACAGAAACATGAAATTAATCTGAAGTGATGATGCTCCAGATAATGTATAATGTGAACTTCTTATAAATAGTTGCGACACTAATATTGACCAAAGTAATTGAGAATCTGCACCAGTGTGCAGCTGTCAGACACTTTCTGCTCACTGGTTTAGCTTTTCGCCTGTGTTGCTGGTTGACCCCACCACCCACAAGAACCACACTGTCCCACGCTACAACATCTATAGAAACTCACAGAAGCTTTAACTGTTAACAGTGAAATATGGCAAACATTAAAGAAAGGGCATGTGAATAAAAACAATATTTAAAATACAAGTTAGGTATATGATTTCAATTAAAGAGAAAACTGTTGTACAGTCTGTATAGCGTGTTTTTATATGCTTAGGTCACAGTGTAGTATTGTATGTCAGGCTTGTAAACATTACTCCTACTATACAGATTGCCTCTCACACTATAATCATGCCAAATAAATGAGACAATCAAATGTAGCCCTGCAACCCAGAGTACAAACCGAACTTTGACATCAAAATCACCAAAGTCTCAACTCTGACTTTTACCAGCATCAGGTGGTGGTCATCTTAAGAGATGCAGTGACAGACATATTCAGATCCTTTCCTTAAGTAAAAAAATATATATATTTAAGTAAAATTATGGAAATATTATAAGCAAAATGTAGGTGCTTCAAGTAAACATACTTGCAGTCAAATGTTCCCTGTTCCAGACTGCCACAGGGCTGACGCATAAAGAGCAACAACCATTCACACTCACATTCACACCTACGAGCAATTAACCTGCATGTCTTTGGACTGTGGGAGGAAGCCGGAGTACCCGCAGATTGTCCACGCTGACACAGGGAGAACATGCAGGCTCTGCGCAGAGGTGCTCCACCACCCCAGGGTTCAAACCCCCTCACCTCAAGTTCAAATCCCTCTTGCTGTGGGGTGACAATGTTAACCACTGCACCACCATGCCGCCTAATATATACTATGTTTTTGGATAAATATTACTGCTGCATTGATGTGTACGTATATTGCATTTTCCTGTTGTGGTCATACAAAACTTGTATATTGTTGGGTAGTTTAATCGAGTTTAATAATCATACTCTGTAAGATCATCATATGTTTGTTGTGTTGCTGTCCTGTGAAATCCAATAGTCAGGTCTTCATAGTGTCAGAAAACAGCCCTGTGTTCAGCTTTGTGATGTTGCATTTTCCAGCTGATCCAAGGGGGGCTTTCATATAGTTTATTTAGGTTAAGAAGTAGGAGAATTTTCTCACCACATAAAGGAACACTTCTTCTCCCAGTTTATCACAAACATGTAAAATTAACACATCTGGAGATAAATGATTTTTACTGGATAGACAAGGGATAAAAAAAACGTGTAATTTGCAAAGTAACAAACTGTCAGACAAATGAAATGGAGGAAATATCTGAATATATAATATTTGCATCTGAGAAGTTGTGGAGTAGAATTGAAATTAAAATTAAAATGGTATAAATTGGAAATACTCAAATAAAGTGCAAATACTTTCAATTTGTTCTGAAGTACAGTAACTGAGTAAATGTACTTAGTTACATTCCACCCCTGCTGAGATGACACCTATACACTGATTGACAACCAGAATATTTCCAGGGTCACTGCTCTTGTCTGACAGAGGTATGGGACACAGACAGAGACAAGGACACTCTCATCTGTCTTCCTCTTTTTCCGAGTCATCTCCCTTCCTCTCTGGTTGCTTCTTCCTCTCCTCCTCCTTTTCTCACATTTCATGATTTTGCCTCATTTTATGTTGTCAGCAGTCCTCAGGCCTGTGCACTTGTTTAGACAGAGATCGAACCATAGCCTGAGCCACTGACAGATTTATGACACTGAGAATAGGGGGTAGAGTTTTTAACAGAACATGCCTTGCTTCCGTGTTAAAGGTTAAACTACCACTGTGTGTGAAATGTTTAACTACACTACTTGAAACACACAAGTCTGCTTGTCACAAACAAGTAGTGATGTTGGCTCTTAAATTATCAAGGTGTTTTCCTCAGAAACTGTCGAATAATGTTCAGAACAAGAGGACAAACACCTGACTTTGGATTTTCTCACAGAGAAGATCCTGTTGTGCTTGGTTGAAGATAAGAAAAACAGTTTGTCTAGACAGGTTGGTGGCTCCAGCAGAGAGAAAGAAAAATCGCTGAGACTACTGGTGACCTCTTATCTCCCCAAAAGTGTGCCGTCTCCTCCCCTCATTCTGCTCCTGTCATTACAGCATTGTCCTAAACACACAAACACAAAAACACAGCCTGCCTCACTCCAACCCTCACCATGGTATTAACGTAAACGACCCCTGAAATAGACCACTGAAGGAGAGCCACAAAGTCTTTGAACCAGATCTCAACCCTGTACAGTAAAGGAGCTACACACACACACACACACACACACACACACACACACACACAGACATGTAAATGACACACAGTGTGTCATCATAGGACGCTCCCAGCTCAAACCAAGGCCTTGTTGTTTTGGTTTCTCAACAATACGACCATTCTCTTTCTTCATCACAAACACTAGCTCTATTTAGGCTACACACGTACAGTGGGCAAACCCATGAATATAAACACACACACACACACACACACACAGAAACAGCGCACAATCAAACTACAGTCACTCTTAGTCACATACAGCAAGTTAGAAGTTCCACACGCATCCACAACCACACGCACATACCTGCATTCCAATGTAGCCAGTTGCACACTTGCACATGCATACAAACACACACAAAGTCACAATCTCACATACACATGCGACAGAGACACACACATGCATGCACACAAGGCACAGAAAAGTACATGAAAAAAAACAAAAAACAAATGCAGACAAACACAGAAAGTGATAAAGGCTGAAGATACAGATGTACAAGCACATATTAGCATGCATACACACACACACACACACACACACAGCTGGTCATTGTGGTCAACATGCCTCAACAGCTCTGTAATGACATGTTAGTAGGTTAAAGAAGAAGACACTTCATTAGTTCTGCTGATGTTAACATACACTGAACACATACACCCTGATTGTGTGTGTGTGTGTGTGTGTGTGTGTGTGTGTGTGTGTGTGTGTGTGTGTGTGTGTGTGTGTGTGTGTGAGTGTGCATGCGTGTGTTTGAGACAGGACTGGCATATCACAAGCCTAATCTATCTCAGAATCCATCTCCCCCTCCCTCTGTCGTTCTCATCTCCTCTGTGTTCAACAGCAAGTTGACATGTTTTCTTTTTCTCTTTCTTTTCCAGATCATGCAGAGCTGAGCGCCAATATGAACTCTCATACCAGTCCTCTGGAGAGTTGGTATAGCAGTTGTCAATGTTGTTTTTGCCCTCGTGAATGTTGTTGCAACGATGAAGGTGCTTGTGAGGGAAAAGGCCGAGCAGTGTGGTACAGACAGCACTGGGCAATACAAACCTGAACATCAAAATCACTGATATGAAAATGAATCCAGTGAGCCTGTAAACCTTTTTAGACTCTTTCAACTTGTTGTCATGTTTTCACATCCTGATATGACAGGAGTTTCTCAAAAAAGACATTTTAAAAGATGACTTTGGGTCACTGCAGTGAGAACAAATCATTAATTGGGGCTGCAACGGAATCTGATCCCTGCTAAACAAGAAGTTGCGCATTCACTCCACTTACACAAACCATACAGTTGTTTTGATTGCACAAAGTTGCATAATTAATCAGAAGAATAATTGTTTGCGAGGTTTGTCAGTGATGCACCTGAAATTTTGTGGCTCATAATGAAGTGTAAACACGAATGTTGTGCACCACACTGAAACAAAGAGTCAGGAGACGTGCCTGGAGCTGATGGAAGTGTTGATGATGTTGGCTGTGTTGGTTTTGTCAGTATGTTGTGTTAACTAGCAGCCTGAATGGCTAGGAGGCACTGAGTTGGATAATGTTGTTATAATATCCACCAGAGAAAGGTTAGCAACGCTAAGCTGAGCTCAATATGAATGGAGGATGGTCAAGCAGAGGTCAGAGTATGATTCTTAGTCCTTATGCTCCCGATAACTGCAATAGGTGGAGAGTAAGAGAGGTGCCAGTAGCTGTATTGCAATTTATAGGAATAAGGAATTTTTTTCAGTGCACAATGAAATTTACTGGTTGTACATAGATTTGAGCTCAGTAAGCCCTTTAACTTTGAGAAGATATTTCACGCAGAAACTTAAATCTAAACTCCATTAACATTACATGAGACGAGAACAACACTTTCCTATCCTCGTCTCACCTTGTTTTCTCCTTCTCTCTCTTCTGGCCCCTTTCACTTCTTCTGTATAAGCTTTCCCCATTATGCCGTCACTAATTACACCAATGCATTCTGGGTAAACATTAGCAGGAGGTAATGGAATAATTCATGTCTTATTGGCTAATCAATCCCATCTCCTAGCCAATGGCTGCGTAACGTTTGGATTGAAGTTGGCTAATGGTTAGATGTTAAAACAGCCACCACATCACAGTTCATCCACTCTAAAAGGCCCGTGATTAAGTTTTATGAGGCTGCTTTATTAAGCTGCTGTGGGAAACATTCCAATTAACAACAATTGGTTTTGCCGGAGCAAAGACATTTTCTTATACAACATGGTTTCATCAAACATTTACTGAAATTCCCTTCCAAAAAGACACACTAAAAGGTCAGTTCATCCAAATTACAAAAACATAGTTTTTCACTTGCCCCTAATGGAGTCTGGCCATTCACATAGTGTCAGTTTTATGTGCTGAATCTCAGTAGGAGCCATTGCTTTATCAAAAGTGTTCACAGCAGCAGCTTTGAGCACCACAAAACCCCACTGTGTTGGGGTAGAAGCCGAAATCTCACAGACAGATATATCAAAGCCTCAAAACCCAAACTCTATATGTCTAGAAGTCACTTGGGCTTTTTGTCATTTTAGTAAACTGAGCATACTTAATTAATTATAATTAATAAATCAACTGCATAACTAACTCTCATTAAACCCGTTTCCACTGAAGAAGTTCCTGGTACTATTTGGGGGGCAGGAACTACTACAGGAACGTCCTCTTGCTCGGCCCTCTCAACCGGCATGTCTCCACTGAGAGAGCGAAGTAGAAGGAAGGTTCATGTAAAGTTACGTATATGACGTAATCGTTGCGCAAACATTGACTGGGGCGACGTTGGGGCTTAGGGACGCCGTTAGCTGTGTCTGTAATAACTCCAGTCACGGTCCGTAAAAAAAAAAAATTTTCCAGCGGATGTCTTAGTTACAACATGATTGCACTAACTGGAGTAGTTTCATGTCGTATCCGACAACGGGAGGCTTTTAACAGATGACGTCCTGATGTTAGCTTTGCTGCTGCTGTTAGCTGTCCATGTCAGCTGCAGCCACTGATGCTTTCTAGACATCGTGATTTCCCAAAACTGAATAAATACCACACATAGCAACACAAAACTGCTTTGCTAGCTCAATCATGTTGTAACTAAGATATTACCAACGGCCCCAGCCCCATAAAATTACCCCAAAGTTCCTGCGGTGGAAACAGGCCTATTGTAATCAACTACCAGTCTCTACAGAAACCTCTTGCAAAAAGTTGTCTCTACTGGTGCCACCCTGACCACTACTGGCATCACTAAGGATGCGCTGTGGATAGTCAGGGGGATGGTGTTTGGGTTTTGCTTTGGGTTTTCTGACTGGAAAAAACATGGCTTCTGGAAATGTCAAATTTCACCCAGCAAAATCAGTTTGAAAAAAAAAAATCTGAATCGTGCATAATCTTAGACCCACAATGCCATGTTCGAGTAGTTATTTATGAGAATAAATACTTGACAAAAAGCTCATTATTTAGGAGTCACAGGACAAAGAGTGGGAGAGTGACACAAGCAAAAAAGGGTTGCACTGGTTGTCCTAAAAAACACCTTTAACAACATTTCTTGACAAGCAAATGTATGGCTACAAAAATTGCTTGATGGATGAGTGTATTCATGTGACCATCGTCAGTGCAGTGTGTCTCGCACCGCTGCCCCTTGTAAGCTTTTTTTGGCAGATTCAACATGTTGAATTGGCATTGGTGACAGTGGAGCCCATCAGTGAATGAAATCACTCTGACTGGCAGATCAGCCCACAGCACGAGAAGAGAAATGGATGTGAGAAAAATAAACAAAAAGCTGAAGTCAAGATGGAGTGAGACCAAAACAAGCATGTTACATAAGGTAAGATTATTTCCCAGCAGCCACTGAGCTCTTTAGCAGAAACGTTTTGGGATGGTTTGTGTTATTTTTCACTGTTGCATGGTAAGTATGGTACCTTTTTTAACATTGGATTGTGCTGTTTATGTGCTAACTAGCATCAAGATAGTCTTCCAGTTTCCCTTTTTAATGAGGGTTACAGACCTCTGCCGTCTGCTGGTATGGAGAATTATTTTCTCTTACGCTGGCGCAAAGTATGGGCACTTTGACCGTCATCTGTAGTCTTTGCGATGTGTTCATGTGCAACATTTTCGGCGGAGACACAGCAACATCGGGCAACGCAGTAGGGGACATTCGTCACTGCTAGTTCTCTGAAGGTGGTTTGGTGTGTCTGGGCCATTGCCTTTATATGTCTGGCTTTGTTTTCCTTGTTTTTAGCTGTTTTTGTTCTTTATTTGTGAGTTAAGTACGTTGAGAGCAATGCAAAAATTGAAATAAAATCCCTTGTATGTCCACACATACTTGACAAATACAGCTGATTCTGATTCCCCACTAAATCTGACTCTGGCACTCAGTTTACTGCACAGCAGAGAGGCTGACAGTCTTTTATAGTGTCTCAAAATTATTGTGGAAATGATTAAAAGTATTAACAGTCTACACTTAACACCTGCAAACAGTTTGAAACGGTTTAAGTACTTACCTTAAATGTATTTTTTATGTCAGGGGAGAACAAATGACAGGCGTTTTTGACTATGCTCATCCAGATTTTTACAGAAAGTTTGGGCACTTGTTCCTGTCACCTTTTCAGTGCGTTTAGTCAACTGCTGCTTTGAAAGCTTTCACAGATAAAGATAAGCTTGTTTTCAGCTATTATTTACCAAATAGTATAAATAAATAACCAGGTGTGTAAATGTCTCTTCAGATGTTGACACATTTGTTGGTTTCTGATAGTACATGTGTTTGTATTACCTCTACACCATCATATTCCTGCTCCAACGCTGGGCAGTATTGTGGCAGTCCCAGCTGGCTCAGCCATCGGGAAATGGACTGGTGCTTCATGGTAACATATATACACACACAGGCATGTACACACACTCGCACACTTTCAGATGAAACCTGAAACACAGAGAAGAAACACAAGATCAATGCAAGTTAGATAAGCAGTGAAACAAACAACCCAAACAGGTTATCAAAATCTGTTATCAAATTGTAAAACCTTCATCTTTAATCTAACACAATGGTTAATTCAATGCTATGTGCAGTTACTGCATGTAATCTAATTAAAAAATGAGAGCCACACAACCGAGATTACTCATCTCCTCTCTGCTCAGTGACCTTTCACTGGTAATGGTTCTGGAATCTGCCAGTGTATTACTAGGTGGCTTTTGGAAAGTATAACAAGGCATAAATGATACATGTTCACATCCTTTTAGGGGGGTCTGGGAGAAGGAACTAGGACTCCAAGCACAGATGTGGGAGGTTTCACTAAAAATATCCAAGCCATTTCGGTCTGTGCAAGATGTAATTTGAGAAATTTCAAGGTGGTTCACAAACTGCACTGCAAAACTCCTCTACAGCACCAGATCTGTAAAAAGATTAAAGATGGCTGTTTCAGTTCCAAATGTGAGTATGTGTTAGTTTAGGGTCCTGGTTTTTCTGTTTTTTGCTAGGACTTTACACAGGAAGTTGACTTGTGCCTAAAAAATGACACTATTTAAAATGGTGCCATGCCATTTTTCCAATGTCCCATAATGCCAAAGCCTCAATAGTCCGAAAAATGTCCAATTGAACCAAAAGCCCATTAGTATTATAGCTGGAAAACAAGTGCCCATTGCCTTGTTTTGGCGCCACATAAGCACCTCGCTAATTATTATGTAGAATTATGTCTTAGATCTTTCTACTATGGCAAATGCATTACCTGCCCTACTCTGTTTCTGTTTGGCTTACTTTGATATTCTTACCCTAACCCCAACCAATCTCACTCCCCATGCCTAAACCCAATTAGAGATTGAGTAGGGTGAGTCATGCCTTTTCAATACATAGAAGGTCTGACATGTGCTTCTGGTTGGGAGAGTACTGTCAGAGAAACAGTCCTTCTGAACAATTCACGTTTGTTTTCAGGCTGTCATACAAATGCACGTTAAGTCAAATGGGCCATTTTTCATCTTAATGGGGTTTCAGAATTATGGGTCATCGAAACAATGGGTAGTCCCATTTCAAACAAGGTTACTTCAATGCAAAACCGAGCAGCATTGAGAATAGCTGAATAGGGTAATGTTAGTCAGAAAGCTACGGCTACAATCTTTAAAAACTAAAAAATGTACCATTTGAATTTCACAACATTGAAATTGTACAACGGTTGTCATTTGTCACTTCTACCCTTGGTTTTCTGTGTGAGTACATGCACATCTGTACAAGACATATGCGAGCAGACTGTTTATTTTTCACAGCTAGGCAGCTCTTTAGCTCTGTAGCCAAGTCCTGCTCTTTATCAGTCTAATGGGCGATTAGCAGCAACACTACAGACACTTTGTGCTGTAAACACCCCTGGGTGATGATGTCTCAGTCTCAGCCGAGACTGAGAATAAAACTGTCTGTATCTGCTGCCAGTCAAGATAGAGCCAAAGAACATTAAACAGAATGTACAGCAGCAATACTGGAACTGGATACTGGGAATAAGAGCTGATATCAGCCCAACACCACTGCTGATTACTACCACAAATCATTTTTACCAAGAAGCACTGGGCTGTCACCACAGCAACACACTGTACATGAACACATGGTAAATTAATAAATGATGACAGTGCTACATGTCAAGATAAATCTTGGTGAGTATATACAGACTTGGTGGAGAAAATCTGCTGAGTTAAAACTGACTCCCTTTAGAAAATGCATGTTTGTTGGCAGGCAAAATGTCCACAGTATATCTGCAGATAGAGATGAGGTGAGGACAGAGCACAACCAAACAGAACAGGAAAAAATAAGGGACCATCAGCCTTTTACTTGGGATGTTCCGTTTCCGATCCAAGTCCTTTAATATTGGGAATCTGACAATGCCGCATCCAATCTGATACTTATGTCAGTTAAATAGCTGATACATTGAAATAACAGTTGCATTACACTAAATCTGACAAACCTTTCATAAACCACCTGACCCACTGATGGTCCAAGTTCAAAATATTAGACTCTCTGAACACTCTGAACTAAATATTAGACCCTCTGAACTAAACTAGGCTTCCTTGTACCTTACCATGTTGTCATTACAACCAATGAACGGGAAAAAAACAAAAACAAATCAAACCACAAAATCAATTGAGAAACTGTTAATAGATTCAATTACTAGACTGGTATGTCTGAAAATCATGGTTCTTCATCACACTGGTGGAAAAAAAATCATATTAAAATCAACTGTTGCCATGAATCTCATTGATATGCTCACTGATTTTAAACATTCCCCGTCATGGGCTAACACGACCGGAGATATCGAAGGGAATGTTATATCGACTCATCTTGTATATGCTCACTGATCCCAGCCGTTTCAGGCCATTTTCATGCAATAATAATGCAGCACAACAACAATAACAAAAACACACTTCCAATTCTGTTTAAAAGACAAATATAAAGAAGTGAAGACCAGCTCATCAACTGATTACAAACATTTGCATTATAGATTTTTGATATTCTTCTGAAATGCTGACAGTTTCATAATCTGCAACCCTCAATATGGAAACGATGTGTAATATATGTTAATAATCTTGTTCCAGATCAATAGGAAACAAATTTCTATTGATGAAAACAATGTTGACCTTCTCTGCTGTATTTGAATACATGTGTGTTGTTAGGAAGCATCGTTGTTTGTGTGTTGTCAGTGTCCTTTGTGTATTGTGTTGCTTGAGTGGCAGAGCACACATGCATGTAGGGGGTTGCACTGTCATTATGTTTTATGCATGTGTGTTTGTATCACATGTGTGTGGTCATTGGTAAAGACAGAACACAACAAAAACCTTGTCAGGCAAAGAGGCAGTAGCTGAGCATGTGCAGTGAACCCCCAACCCCACCCAATCACATTAAGTGATGTCACTGACTGTCACCCCAGGATCCATCGTCAGACGCACACACACACACACACACACACACACACACACACACACACACACACACACACTATATACACACACAAGCCCTCTTTTTCAATCATACAGTATCAATCTAATCTATGAGTGTGTCATCATGCAGATCAGGGGAGTCATACAGTATATGGACTCCTGTCAGTATCAAGCACCATTTCCAGTTTAACCTAATGGAGAAGTGGAGGTCATTCAGGAGAATGAATGACCTTTATGTCCCCACAGCAATGAGCTTACACACAGTACATATACAGCATCAGGCAGGTATCACAAGGAAAACTCTTTACCTTCTTACTCTGTCTGGATTTTAACATGATGCCAATGTTATTACGTTAAAAAATGATTTACCATGCTTTAGACTTTTCTTGTGCACAGAAAGCCAATGACCTACAGCAGATGAATGATGAAACTTAAAAAGGTACTTTCGAGAGTGTTCTCGGAAAAAAAACACCACCTGACTTCCAGTTGCATGCATTTGTCAAATTATCATTATTACATAAACATGACTTAAAATAGATCTCTGGGTATACCACTGAATTGTACAGGGTCTAGAATTGGCCAATATGGATAATCTTATGTCATAGTATATGTCATTTTTTTATCTTTATAGTCATATTTATTTTGATGTAGTTCATTCTCTGGTTATGGGCTTCTCAATATAATTAAAGGGATAGTGCACCCAAAAATGAAAATTCAGCCATTATACTCACCCATACGCCGAGGGAGGCTCTGGTGAGTCCTCACATCACTTGCGGAGATGGAGTATGGAGATATTTTGTGGTTTCAATTATGTTTTTTTGGACGTTTTAATCTGGGGCACCGTCTGCCTGCATTAGGTGGAGTCGTGCTGCTACCCACACTCCCTGGGATCTCCGCAAATGATGTGAGGACTCTAAACTTCACTAGAGCCTCCTATGCATGAGGGTGAGTAGATAATGGCTGAATTTTCATTTTTGGGTGCACTATCCCTTTAAGGGAGAAACTCATAACTAGAAAGAAATGTCAAATTATGCTAAATCAAGCACTTTGGAAATCATCGTATTTCTTCATTTATGCAACAATCATATAAAAATTCAGTATTGCTGTGAAACTGTCCAGTATTGCAACATTAATTTGATTTGTGTTACAAAATGCCTTTATGCTCTATAACTAATACCTCAAATGTTTTTAATGTATACCCCAGAAACAAACTGTGTCCTGTTTGTTTATATAGTGTCCCCTCATAGTGAAAGCAGTGTTATTGATGGTAAGTGTGTCCAGCACTCCAGTGGAGTCACTGGCATTACTGGCTCTTTTATTCTGGTGGCCAGGTACACATTATGCTGATGTTGCAAATATGTACACTCACACAACTCATCTTCATCTCTTACTGCCCACTTCATACATCAACTTAAACTGTCTTCCTACAGGAGGTTATTTTGATGGAGTACTCAAGTAACATGCATCACAACAAAGTAGTGTTGCACCATCTTACAGCAATGATTTAATTAGTAGTCAAAGCAACATACAGTTTGTCTTTGTCCTGATCTGTTAAAGCCCTAAAACTGATGCAGACTAAACAAACTACTTAGTGAAGTAGAAACAAATTAATCAATTCAGGGAAATCATAGACACACCAACATCAGGTCTGCCTCAGTATTAAACTTCACAAACCAGTAAATCTGAATGCTATGTGTGAAGTTTACCAGACATTTCAGTCCCCTTTTACTGCTGCCAAATTGCCTTGTTTCACTTTCACACATTTAAAAGGGATATCACAGAGGGAAAAGGGTCTAAGTAAGAGCGCCCTCCATACGATTACCATAAAAATGTGTCATCAGGTCTTAAAGTCTGAACAACTGGGGTTAAGTGAGAAGCTTGTGCAGCACGAGGATGCCAATGAAACCTGCGCTGGCCACACCCTGTCTGTCTACAGCTCTGTCCTCGTCTACTGCACGCAGATATCAGGACTTCTTACAGCATCTTTCAGCCAGATGATCCATGTAACAACTAAGCAGCCTATTACAGACTATTGAACAGCTGTATGTCATTTTAAAGTGTTGAGGCCTTTTCTTGATAGTGTGAGCGGTTTATCTGGTTTATCTCATAAAACATTCCAAAGGGCTCCACATGGCTGGTTGAAAACGCCTGAAAGATCACAGACCCTTTACTAGGCAAACTAATGACTTTAAAGACTTGGTGGAAGAAGAGCAGTTTAAATGGGTTAGAGACTCTTTGCTAGAAAAAAAGGGAAAACTATGCATTTGTTGCATGTCCTTTGGGGAGGTCAGACTTCCTTTTCTGGGTTAGAACAAACACTGGTTGTCCTTACAACACAGGGGCAACTCAGCAGGGATGCCAAAGGGAAAGGTTTCATCATGTTGAACTCCTGGGGATCTCATTTTTACAGCACTGGCATTTTTGTGTTTTGTTTACAATGGAAGAGCATGCTTGTACACATTCCCAATAGTGCTGACAGGACCTGAGAGAGTAGGAGAGAAGAGGTCAGCACTAATGAGCAGAAATGAGTGCTGACGGACAGTATTCCCAGTAGAACCAGTGAACAAGTTCACTATCAAGAAAACTGAACCCATAGTCCCTAGAGGTTTCCTCTTCCTGTCCAATCCAATCCAAGCTTCCTCTCCTCGCTTCTCACTGTGGATTTGACCTCAGCATTTTCCCATGACCACATTTCTCTGGAGTACTGTCACAGTGCCCATTATATAGAAAACAAATTATACAGGTCAATCTATATTCTATTAATTGACCTATCTCAGCATCCCATTTACTGAATGATCAAAACAGGCCAGGCTACTTGACAGACACTCACCAAATACCAAAGCTGCTACGGTCAAACATCAAACTCAAAGTTCAGAGCAGCCACAGCAGCATTAGAGGACAATTTTCCATTTACTCAGTCACTCTCTAATGTCTGTATTGGCTGCCTTCTACGGTCCAAGGGCATCCGTTTTGCCAATCACATTAGACTGACACAATCCAACCAATTGAATTAAGCTGCAAAAATAACATCAGCATCACCACCAAGGCAATTTCAGCTTCTGTTACTGAGCCAGACAGCAGCATGTTTGATTATTTCAAATAAAAGGACAGCACACAGGGAAAATAAGACACTTTCACTGAGGTGCAGTCTCAGGCAGCTGTGATGTAATAATCCAGGTAGCAGGGAAAGTTGCTTTCAACTTGTCCTACATGACTAACAAGGACACATAATAATACAAGCCAAGTCATCCCGGCTGGAATAAAACCAAAGTCAGTACACTAAACAACATTCAGTTGAATGCCTGTCACATGTACACAATTTAACAAGCAACGTGCAAACTGTTAGTAGTTGGTACATGTAAATGCTTCCACAAATGGCACTATATATTTTAAACTCAATATCATGATATACATTTGAAATATGTATATACATATATAAAAACCCCATCCAAAAATCACATGAAACTTTATTATTATATTAATGAATCATCATCCAGGCATAGTCAGTGTGTACTCACCATAGGTAGGACCAAGTCATTGTTTTTGCAAATCACAAGTAAGTCTCAAGTCTTTGCACTCACGTCCCACATTGGGTGGTCAGAGCCTTGTTGGAAAACCTCTGAAATCCAACAAAACCTGTCTGCTGATCTGTGCTCAGTGTTCTGTGTACTGATGATGAGATGCCCTGTGACCTCCCCTGAACTGTCTTTGAGGTGTGAATATAAACATCTGACAGAATATCATTTTCTCCCTGTGGTTGTATGCGTGCCTTGGGAGAACATGTCTGAAGCTGTCTGAATGTGTTTACCTGTAGGTTACAGTAACTATAAAGGCAGCTGGAATATGACATGAGGAGCATATCTCAGAGGATCAGGTTAGACACTGAATAACTACTGTTTTTACAATAGGGAGGCAGTTATCCTTGTCAGGAGACTGATTAAAAACATCTTCCCTTTGCTTTTTTTCCTTTCCCCTTATCTTCCAAACTTGACTTAATTCTTATTCTCATCCTCTTTTTCCTATCTTTTCTTTTTATTTCTAATATAATTCTCTCCCGACTGCTTCAAAATCTTAGAAGTAAATGTGCAGTTATCTCCTAACTCCCCTTCGTGCCTCATCTGCGTATTTCCACAGTCCGTCTTCATTTCTGCACTTAATGCATCTTTTTCATCTCTTTTTATCCCTTGTTCCATCTTCCTTTTGTAAGTCTATCCAATTACTCTACAATGTCGTCTAAGATTGTCCAGTAAAGTTAAAGCCACTCCACAGCTACCTGCATTTGGTGCACGTGTACATGTGTGAGCTGAAACCACTGCCAGAGGGGTTTGTGCAATTGGCAGCTTCATCAAATTATCTATCTCTCTCTCCAGTAAACAAACACAAACACACACACACACACACACACACACACACACACACACACACACACACAGGTGCATATCAAGCATGACTGGGCTTGCAGCTAAGCAGCCACACAGCAGCAAACATCTTATTTGCGTGAAATGTTAGATGACTTTCACTGTCTGTGCTGCAGGCAGAGGGGCTATTATCACACTGCACCACAATATCAGCAGTTTTCATTTGGTTTGGATTTTTGCCTCCGGGAGGTTTGTATTTCATATAAAGTTTGTCTCTGATCCCACACTGATTTGAATGTTCTCTCAGAGGCTAATTTTCCTTGCTTTATTGGCTATTTATATACAAGTGTCTCTGTATTTCTTTTACAAGCCCAGAGGGAAACAAGGAAATACTTTGGGAGTGTAATTTAACCCCATAAAATTAGACATTTTCCCGTCAAAGTTTATCTCCTGCACTTTGTCCTTGAAGCAATACAGTCTCATATTACTTAAATCAGTAGTCTGACACTAATTAGTATATTGAAAAAGTGAATCAATATCACACAGATTATTTCATCCTAAAAACCTGTTCAGTGGTTTGTATCCACATCCCCGCTTTGATCTCCAACAAATTTTCAGGAGCTGTGAGCCAACATGTTTCTGCATCACTGTTTGCTGCCTGATAAAACACAACATGTTGGATATGCAGAGAATTTGTGACTAGTCATCACTTGTATGGAATCTTATCAGTATTAGAAATTGGGAGAAAATTACCAGTGGGGTGAAAAACTCTCATAGCTGTTTATATTGCTGTTTCTTCTTCTTCTTCTTCTTCTTTATTATTGGCAAATTCAAGTTTTGGTTATTTCATCTACTCTTATAAAAATCTGTGAGCACAGTATGCAAAAAATGAATTTAAGAACCTATGCTTGAAAGGAACTCGCTGTTTATGAAATGTAACTTGTATTTTCAGGATAAAATGATTGTGGCCCAGTGATAACAGCTAAAAGATAAGAGATGGGAGAGAGGGAAAGGGAGGTATAATTTGCATGACTCAGCTCTGAGGTAAGGGCATTCCTTCAGGGAGCTGCCTGCCCTCTGCAGAAACTGTGGACCTACAAACAGCTTAGCAGCATCTGTTTTTCTGAAGGGGCTATGGAGAGAGTCCAACATGGTACAAGGGGTCCCCCACATTTTTCTCTTATTTAAATCCCTGTGAATTGCAATGCAAGTATCACCATTTTTTTCTAGGGGATTCACTGTACAGTGTCACTCCGTTTCGTGCTATTGATGCTGAATCACATATGACGAGCAGGATTCAGTTTTTTACATGTCAGTCTATATAAGAGTCCTTGAAGTGAAACGATTTGGGAATCACACAACAATCCACAAAAATATCATTTCAAAGAGTTAGTGCAAAGCTGATTTAATTTAGCCTTATCCTATATCTCTTCATAAAAAATCTTTGCTTTGACCTGGGCACCAAATTGTGTCCAAGTTGCAAGTCAAGTGCATCGTGCAAACGTGCATCCTGCCAGGTGAAAGGCAGCACTGACTAGTAGATTATCTCTAAAATGTCCTGGAATATTGCTGCATTTGTTTATCCGATACCTGTTTATAAATAATAAGGGGTCTTACCTTGGGAGAGTTGCGACAGAGACACAGATGCGGTGCAGCGGACTGCTGCATGTAGTCTGCACACTTGCTGGGGATCAATAGCAGAGTTGATGTGGGAGCCCCCGGTCTGAGCAGCTGTTTATAGTAGCCTCGATTTGGCACGCTGCACTGGTTACTGCAAAGTTACAATCGGCGAATGACATCAACCTGACTTGTCTCAGTTGAGGTCTGCACAAAGTCACAACCTGTCATGAAGTACCTGTCAGCACCGAGAGAGAGAGAGAGAGCGAGAGAGAGAGAGAGGGAGGGAGAGATGTTGCCTTCACGGACAGGGATAAAACTTCGTCCGCGTCACATTCAAGTACCTACGCGAGATCATAAAAAATAAACATGACGTGTTAAGTGGTGCTTTGGCGGCTAACCTTACTTTGTGCTGCAGTTGGAGTAACTTATGAAGAGTAAATGCAAAATGTCATGTTAACGTTAATTAGTTAGAAGGCCCGCCAACAGTTAAAAGTATTTTTTTTTTTAGGGTGATAGTTATGCATGAGTCTTAATTGCCTGATTTTCTGCAGTTTCTGTTGCCTTTAAAGTTCATTAAACCCAAATAAATCCTAACAGGGAGGCCATAAAATAAAAGAAATAATAACCTGGCTGAATTACGTTACACTTACAAATAAGCATTATTGCATTACTTTGCTAGTTAGCATAGCAACATACGCTAGTTTAGGGAATGAATCCTTACAAACTCATATTTATTAAAACTAACTACTTAACTTTACCCATTCAACTGAAACTCAATTAACCCTCCAAACACAGTCCTAATTTCAGACAAAACGTAGAGACCAGAGCCTTTGAATGGTTGAACTGTTCTGTTGTAAGACTCTGGCAGCAACTATTCAAATCACATCTTCTTTACGTCATCGCCATTTTTACACCCGTCTGTGCTCCTTTCACACTAAAACACTTCCGTTCTCACAGGAAGCTACAAAATAAAGGCCGCAAATCAAAATGCGCAGATCAAAACCTGCACCTCATGAATAAAACACCACACAGAAGCCGGAATATCTCAGTGTACGTATTTGTAGGCCTACATGCAGATGTGTGACTGATTTCTCGTTCAACAGTCCCCAGCACAACATCTGATCTGCATATCTCTTTTCCATGACTCCCTTCTCTGTTTTGCAAACTACTGCCCCTGTGTGGTACTTTTTAGTCACTGTCATTTGGCTGTGAAACAAGCGCACATTGTAAAATGTGTAAAAGCTCTTTATTTTATATTTCAGTGCATACATCACCTGCCAGTGTCCTGGACCCTGTGCGAAATGCTCCTCTCATTTCAAACTGTGTTACTGTGAGCTATACATGCATATCGAGTAAAAGCACCAAATGTAAGGATAATTTTCTAAACCTGTCCAGAACGGATACAATTTTTATATGATTAATAGACATTAGACAGGACCCAGTTAAAGGCTATACAGTTGTCGAGATATTGTTTTTTGTTTGTTTGTTTGTTTTTTCAGTTTTTGAATCTGGGAAAAAAAAATAGACAAATTAATGAGATTTCAATTATTTTCTTCAGACATCTCAAGCTATTCATCATCTGTTTTATAAAGAAAACAAAAAAATATCGTCTTTTACAAAGAATAAGATCCAGTAATTGATGTAACTGCAGCAGGATGGAGACATTTAAAATAAATCATTTTGACAAACCATAAATAACTTTTTTTTTTTTTTTTTTTTTTTAAGTAGCCAGGAAAGCTTTATTTTTAACAAGGTGTATGCACACAATATATTGGTTTGTTTAACTTTCATTCCTTTTAAACTACCTTTAAAAAAAATAGCTACTCTGTCTGTCTGTATCTTGAAGTCAAGTGTTTGTACTTTTCTTTAAGGAAAAGTAATACTAATGAGATGGCAAAATTCTTCTTCCTTGTTTCATATTTGCACATACAACCTCATCTTCAACAACAGAGTATTTAATTGAATAATGTAGAAATATGTTGACAAATAAAAGCTTAAAAGTTGAACATCCGGCGTTGATGCGCTGCTGAATGTAATATCACAGATTAAGTAAAATAAAACAAACAAAAAAACATGTATTGAAAACACTGGCCCTCAGTTTTAACATGGCCATGAAACAAATTGGAAATATCCCAGACATAAAGTCATTGAAAATAAGGTTAAACTAATGTCTATAAAAACAAAAAAAAATTAAAAGTCATAACAGGGACAGATCTACTGTTTAGAATATGACAGCTCGATAGCCAATCACAACGTTTAACGCAATACCGACAGGAAGGTAAGCCAATGAAAATCGAGAGTGGGCGGGCGCCTTGGTGTTGTGGTTGACAGTCCACTTCCTGCATTACAGCGTGAAATCAATAACCTGCAGCAGTGAACACTGCGCACGGAAAAGAGAAGAAACCGAAGCTCTGGCAGCAAAAGTAGGTACTTTACAAAGAACATGTTCCTCCCTGCTGTGTAAAGACTCTGTAGCTTTAGCCTGTGTGTCACCAGAGTGTGTGTTAAACCGAAAGGGAACTATGTGAAAGTGAAGTGGAATCACACACCCTCTGCTGCTCACAAGACTGCGGCATGTGATATCGATTAGAGAAACACACACTGAAGACTGGCCTGTTTCAGCTCCTGGTGGACTGCTAGAGATGCAGGGGAAGCTGAGTACAACACTGAAATTAGTGTCTGGTCGTTTTGCATGTGTTGCTTATTTTATTTTGATACTTTCACTTTGGTACATGGGCTTTAAAGTGTCACACCGTAGATGAGGATATAAGCTGATCAAGGTTTGTTGTGTTTGACCGAGTACGTCGATGTCAACAATGTGCTGCTTTAAAGTTGACTGTGGTACTTTAGACGAGATTAAGATATAACCAGTAAGGTTTGTAGATGGTACTGGGTTGATACAAAGAGCAAAGAGGCAGTCTCAGGTTATTTTACTAAAGAAAAGAAAGAAAATAATAAATGTAACGTTAATACTTCTCCAGTGAACAGTGTGTTTTTCTTGTAAACTTCTTTATGCCAAAGAAATTGTCTTGTTGGAGACATGGGTTGCTGCCAGTTTTTTAAATGCTATTTTCAGTTCTTTCAGCAGCACAAATACATTTCTGTTTAACTTATTTGTACTTGTTGTAATATGTAATATTTAATTTGCTACATGTAGAAGGTGGTTTGCTTGTGATATTACATTGGAGGTGCATTTAACAATTATTTTTTTTTATTATCTATCAATCCACTGATTATCTTCTTGGTTAATCACTAAGTCTGTGGAAATGCCTGTTGAAAATAGTGGGAAAAGGTCATTTCTAGTTACTCCACGGTCAAAGCGGTGTCTCCAATTTGCTGGTTTTGTTTAACCAACAGTCCGAAATACAAAAAATATTCAATCAAAAGCAGCAATTCCTCACATTTCAGATCCTGAAACCAGAGGTTTCTGCTGTCTTTTTGCTGATTTTCTTGGTCAAATAAAAACAAACTAACTTGCTTGTCACTGATGCAACATGTTTGAAAAGGGATGTCTATAAATTGTCCAGCTCTAATACGAGTCCATATTCTGATGGAAAATTGCATTCGACTATATTAAAATGCTTTTTTTATGATGGAAGGTGTCCTGCTGCATGAAGCTGCCAAGAAACACAGATAGGGGGAGAGGAGTTGATATATTTCTCAGCAATCAAAAGAAGAGAAAGCAGCTGTAAACAATTTTCACTCTGGACCAAATCCCCTCTTCAAGAAGTGGACCAAACATGGTGCACGTCTACAACTGCCATCCTTTCGCCTCACAGCAGATAGTACAGGTAGGTAGAACCTGGCTGGTACCCATGCTTGTTCTTACAATGATAATCACCATTTTGTATTTGTATCAGGTCTTTAAGTAATGTTCTTCTCTTCTTTATGGCACAGGTGGAGCAGGAGCCTGGACTGGTCTGCTGTGGAGGTGGAACGCTATTTGTGGTCGCTACTGGAGGATGCAAGGTTGCCTTTAAAATTTGCATATTTCTAACCCATAGTTGTCCTGTTAATATATTTGTGTGTAATTAAAAAATATACCCTCACTGGTAGAAACTATTCAGTGTAACCTTCTAAAAAAAACTAAATGTCTGCAAATTATGGGAATACTTAGATCGTCTCAATTCTTAAGAGATATCCTTTTGTGGATGAAAGGTTTTTGCAGGATACTGACTTTGTCATGTGATGTGATGTGTTGAACTGAACCAAGGTGGAGGCCTACAGTGTGGAGCAGGAGGGCTGCCCTTTCATCTGTCGCTTTGCCACCATGGGCACTGTGAAGAGCATCCAGCACAGCAAGATAGGTAACACCATGACCTATCTCCCTTTGTCAGCCTCCGTCTCTACAACAGCAACTACACAAGAATCAATACTCACCTGTAGCAGTTTTTTGTTTCTTTTTACATGTGAGCAAGGCAGCCAGCAGCAGCAGTAGTGGTTACAGTGTGGGATGGAGAGAGAAACATTTTAAATTCCCTGCTTTCCTTTCTGCCTCCCCTCCCCCTCATATTTAGGAGACTACTTGGTGACCATTGAGGAAAAGAACAGCGCCACCTACCTGAGAGCCTACACCAACTGGCGCCACCAGGTACACACTGACCAGCTAAGCTTTCTCACAAGTATTTAGAGTGCTGTAAAACATGAGGACAACCCATACTTTCTCTATATGATTTGTAACTTTAATTTAAACCATATTATATGAACTAGAAGATGCCTGTAATGACAGTTATGTATTTCATTGTGGAATCAACCTGGTTTGAGTTGCTCCTCTGATGTGTGTGAGAAATATACCAAAGGCAAATGACCTTTAAATAGACTGATAGACTTCTGTGAGATTATCTATGAATGTTTGTCTGAATAGGAGGTTTTTCAACGGCAATATTAAATTCTCTACTCCATGTATTTCCATGTGGTTACTTCTTGTGTTCTACTTAGGCAGAGGGAAAGGCCCGTGTCGGCGTGCGTCTGTTGGGCCACCTGCTGCGTGGGGCGTCCATGCGGGGTGGAGTGCAGATGGAGATCATTGAGATCCCCCTGTCAGAGCGTCCTTTTGCCGTGGCGTGTTGCCCAGTAACTGGAGACCTTCTGGTCGGCTGTGAGAACACTCTGGTTCTGTTTGCTTTGAGGAGACAGAACCAGCAGAGTCTGGTGAGAGTCCAACTGCTAATCTGGGAGTTGACTTCCTCTGTGGACCTTATTGAGATTATCTCGATTTAAAGACTGAAATTAAATGGCAGTTTTACTTCTTGAGAAGGTGTAATTCCTGAAATGAGTTGTTGCAGCAGTAAGAACACAGTGAGGGATCCATCAAAAGTGTAAACCATTGTCTTAAGTATTGAAGAGAGAAAAGCAGTGAGTTAAAAGCAGGGGCAAGATTATATGATCAGACCTATTAGTACAGTATGAGGTCAACATTAACGATTCAGGGTTTTCCAGGAATTGGCAGAACATTAAAATAAATTTAGTCTTTAATCCTTAAAAAACTACTAAAATATCAAATCGGTATACATTTATTATTTTATCGTCAGGTTTATCTGTCATATAGAGCAGGTTTTTGTCATTATTACCTACTCTAAACAACATGAGTGGACTCTTAATGATACGCTTAATGTTGCAGCGGCATAATGTTTCTTTCTCTGGTGAAAACAGCAGACTCAGAGTCAGCAGATCCTTCAGAGCACCTGGCCGAACTCTCAGCAGAGCTCCAGTCAGACTCAAGGTAACTCAAGAAAAGTAACACATATTTGTGAACATGTTTTCAGGAAAAGACTCATTTTGTACAAAAACTTGCATGTAACCCAAAACGTGTATAAAGTGTTGTATTCCAGTTTCCATTCCCTGAAGAGGAAATGAAAACCAAAGGGCTTTGGAAAATGACAAAAGATACACTTTGCTGTCTCTTTCCTTGTTTCCTGCGCTGATGGATCTGACCTCTCTTTGCTTGTAGGTCAGACCTCGAGTTCAAACCAGAATTTCCTGGACTTTGAACGCTCAGTTATCCTGCATCTTCCAAAGATCAAGCCTAAACAGGTACTTTCCAACACTCTTGCTCCTCTTCATTTTTTGTGGTATCTACTTATCTGCTACACAGTCATACTAGTAAATAACACCATATTAAACTGTTCTGCTAGACACAATTATTATGATCAATATTACCTGTGCTTTATATTTGACATGTTTGTACAATATCCACATTTTCATCTGTTTTTTCTTTTTATAACTAAAATAAATCAGTGATCAGCAATCACTTTTTGTTCAGATATTTCCAAAGTTCAAACTACTAAAAGTTACAGTCTGTGGCTTTGGTAACTCTAAAATCTCCTCTGCCCTGTAGGTAGCGCTGTGTGGAGCATATTTGGCTGTGCAGGCAGAGCTGGAGGTGCTGGTTCTGAAACTGGATGCATCCGCTGAACCAAACATCCTGGATGAATCATCAGACACACAAAAAGATCTGGGTTTGTTGCCTTCTCTGATGATTGATTTCCCCTCTGCTAGTTTTTTGTTATGTTAAGACTATAAAAATCAGGCTCTAGTGTGGCATGGTCTAGTGTGACCACATGAGAGAACAGCTTGTGATGTGTGTGTCTGTCTATTAATGTGTGAGTGCAGCAGCAGATCATCTAGAGGACCAGGGAGACTTCATGGTGCTTCCGAGACACCAGGAGCTGCTCGGCGATAGAGCCAAAGACTGCGACGTCCCTGTCAGCATTGAAAAGACCGGGCTTGAGGACAGAGGACAGTACACGCTGTCATATGTTCTCTTCAGGTGTGTCTGTATCAGATCTTTAAAGTGAGTGTTTTTTTGTCATGTGAAGTGTAATTAACAGGTGTCACTTCTCTCTTGCAGGCGTTTTACTCCAGACTTCTTCCAGGGCTGCAGCGTTGAGGAGACTCAACTCCACTCCCTACAGCTTTACCCACTTTTCACCAGTCAGTACAGCACACAGTATGAGACCCAGAGATGCATGTAGACTGACATAGTAGAAAGGGTGTTCATTTAAAAGCAGCATGTGTTTTCACACAAACTCACTGATACATTGGGGTTACTTCTCACTTTCTTCACTGCATGTCAGGCCAGTATCAATAAAGCAGTAAATAGAATAACTTTGAACCAATCCCTTCATATAGTCACACCAGTTAAACTTAAACCCAAACTTGCAGCAAAGCCATGCACAACATTTGCTCCCAGTTCTATCATTACTAGCACATAAAAATGTTTCCTCTTCATACTCAAGATCTATTTTTCTAAAGAATGTTGTAAGTTGACCGAGTTGTTTTGTTCCACATTATCCATGCTGCTTCTCTCGATCTCTTTTTCTATCAGGACTTTTTCAAAAAGAATAATTGTCAGCATCTTGAAACATGAGGGAACAAGGCTTATTGCTGCACTAGTACAGTAAAATAACACCTGATTCTAGAAAATTCATGAATCTTCCAGCTTGAATTGTGAATTCATGGGTCGCTCAGCCCCAGATGAGGGGTTAAGGTTTTTCTCTTCAAGTTAAAGTTGGATAGTATTATGAATGAATGGAATTATGTCACTTTCTTTTACTGGTTAAACCAGATTTGAAGGATTTAGGACTTCATAACAGACAAAATAACTGTGTACATGAATTGGCAATCACAACATTATTTCAGTCACTCCATCATGTAGTTAAAAGCACTGAAAAAAGATTTTAAATGGGCATTGAATTACAGTTAAAAAAGACAAATATTGTTTATGCTTCTGTCTTTTTCTCTTCAGGTAACCAGTCAGCGCCTCTTGAAGAACCTGCATGTGTGTTCTGCTTTTCTCTCTCCCCAACGCTGGCTACCTGTACAGTTTGAAGGGTGGTGTGGAGCTTCTCTCAGCCTATCAGTATCCAGAGAAGGTCCTGAAGGCGGTGCTAACAGACCACCTGCTGCATGTCATAACAAAGTATGTCCTCAGTCTGATCTAATATGGCAATGAGTTCATCTTCACTGAATCACTGTTTGTAAAAGCATCCTCATCCATGTCATGGCAAATCATTTGAACTAACTTTGAGTCTTTTGAAAGTGAAACCGAATGATTCAATGCATCAGTACTAGACTAAATGACCTAAAGGTGTTGTTTGGACTTTTTTAATGGGGTTGTATAAGGTACTTACCCATAGTGTGTTACCTACAATGGATTTTGGTCGGCACACTCCCATTTTGGAGAAACCGACCGAAGTACCACCACAGAAGCTCAGCACTGTACTGCTGTGAATGGGGGCTGCAGCAAAAGATATTTTAACCACCCCAATAAATCAATTTCAGTTTAAGTGTACACTATATTTAGTATATTTTCACTGCTTTCCCTTACCGTCAGACAGACCTTTCCAAAGAGGAATTGAAGCCGTTGACCATCTATGTTCTCTTCAAAGCCACCACACTGCTTTGACAAAAAAAAACAATTTTACCTTGCAGATCACTGGAGCTGCTGGTCTACCGGTCTGTCGGTTAGTTTATGTTATTGTGTGACTTTGGTGAATCTGAACTAAGCCTTTAAAACCCCAAAGTCACACATTAACACAATTTAACTAGCCAATCAAGGCAGCAGCAGACTAGACACCCCACTGTTTTGTCAGGTGAAATTTCCGTTTTGGAAGAAAGAGTCTCATGGCTTTAAAGAGAGCATAGATGAATAATGGCTTCAGTGTTCCGTTGAGAAGGGCATGGCAAAGTATGGCGTTAAAAATATTTCAAATATAATATCAGTTCAATCGCATATTGATTTATTTTTAGGTGGGACATGTAATAGATGGCTTAAATATGTTTTATTGCTGCCCCCGTCCACAGCAGTACATTGCCTAGCTTCCATGTTAGTCCTGCCTGCTTCTCCAAAATGAGGATGTGTTGACCACCATCTACTTTAGGTAGTTAACTGACTGTGGAAAGTACATCATACAACTCCACTCCACACTATCCGAAATATCCCTTTAAGAGGGAATATGTTTACCAACGTAGTCCAGAGATCCCTGTATGGCATAAAGTTAAATATCTATCTTGATTTTGGTGTGTGCCTGGTAGGAGTGCATTACAGTGTTTCACAGTGCGCTGTGCAGCAGTAGCAGCCAGGATAGAAGACCCCTACATCGATACCACCATGAAGGTATGAGCCTAACCTGGAAGTCATGCGTTGTGGCCTCTTGATTGATCAGTGGTTCAGTCTCACCACTCTCCACTCTGTGTGTGTTGGAAGGCTTGTCCACCCTGCAGCCTGGAGGTGTGTGCGCTCAGGATGCAGTTGTTCATTGGTCTGCGCTCGGTGTGTGTTTACGGCCGCCATGTTATCCTGCTCTCCACCGCTGACTCAGAGACACCAGAGGAGCCTGAACGCATCACACAACGCAGAGGCCTGTAAGTCGCACACATTAGTTAGTCACACACCCATACTTCTTTTGGTTTAAAAGCTTCATCGGATATGTCATCAGATGCCTCCCTGCGGGTACCAGAATACTCTGAAAAAGGATTTATCAGCGCTACTGATGTGTGTGTGTGCAGGCATACATGCATTTATAAACCTGTTCACTGTGTGTGTATGTTGTTATTTTAGCGAGTTGAAAGAACACACCTTGCTGACTGGTATTTTCCTGGCGGTGGGAATCGATCCCGCAACCACACCGGCTCTGGAGAGCCTTCTATCACGGCCCTTCCTGTAAGATAAACCCCAACCCCCCACCTCAGTCTCAGTTGTCACTTCAAGGCCGAGCTGCAATGCCAGGAACCCCTCAAAATACTGACCTTAGCAGATGATTGGTAACCAAATCATTATATTGGCCCTGATTTAAAAGGTAAACCTTGATGTTGTAGATTATTTTTACATTTAAAGGATTTGTATATCAGTCACTCACAACTTTTTTTTATGTTGAACTCATAAAGAAAAACTTTTTGCATGCCTCTGTGGTGAACAAAAATCCAGGAAATTCTTTATGAACTGGAGTGAATGAGGACCAACTGCAAAACCGTATGCGAGTCGTATGCTCAGTGCTTCCCAAACACATGCATTTTCACTAAAACCTTACTATTTAAAGCACTTCTGCATTCAAGTAGTGCAACTGAGCAACTGTGTGTGTTTGAACTGTGCTCGTGCATTCCATTTAGTTGCCAAGGTGTGCTACCTGTTCAAGGCTATTTATGTGTCGATTAAATAAGAAATTCAAGCATTTTTATCTTTTCAGACCTTCTGTAATTAAGAAGTCAATCCAGGATTTACATCAGTGCCACTAATCTAGTTATAACACAGCACATGACCTTTGAATGCCAAGTCGTATTAAAAAATTTGTTTTGGGTATTAAAAAATCCACAACCTATGTAGAGAAATCTTTACTTTTTTTATTATATTAGACCACAGCCATTTTTTTGCATTAGATCAAAAAATAAAGTATCCACGACCTGCAGATTCATTGAACATTTTTTCTTGTCTTTGTTTTAGATAAAGTTTCTCCATATGGCAATATACTAAAACCCTAAAACAGCGAGTGATTTCAGCCTAAGGTTAATTGATTATCTAAAAATATCAATGTGCCTTTGCAGCTCAGTCTTAAAGTGACAGCACTTCCTGTTTTAGTTCCTAAACCAACCATCCAACCATAACCTACCTAACTGCACTCAGTGTGTGTGAAGTTTTGCTCACAGACTAATTATCTTTGGACTGAAATAGTAAGATTTTAGTCAGCTAACCTAATAATACATACAGACACACACACACACACACACACACACACACACACACACACACACACATATATTTATTTTAATGTATTTTATATTCTTGTTAAATTGAAAATTAATTGTACATGAGTTCATAATTGCATCTTGGAATTTAGATAGTGGTGCTTGCTTCAGATATGGCTACTGACAGTAGTTGCAGGTACAGAGCAGTGTTTTAAGTAAGTTCATTTTAGTGTATGGCATCGCCATCATCTGTGACCCCCTCACTGGACAATTATGGATATTGTTACCTACACTATTAACTGTAGGCACAAGTCTTTGAAGGTCTGATGGTCCAGGGTTTGATTATAAACTTGACGAGATAACTTATAAAGTCTCCTGACAAGCAGAACTTTTTGACGGCAACCTTAACTTGGTGACTAAACACAAATCTCCCCATTATTATCTCCGTTTCCTGCTTGAAGTTATAAAAGATACCAAGACGAGTGTGACCAGCTGACATAGATAGCATGAACCATAGGAGCCCCAGGTTACATTTTCACTATGTTAATCTGTTCACTAACTGTTCACTAACTGTTTGCTTGTTTATGTATAATATAGTTATATGTTTAAGTAGTGGGTTTTTTTGACAGCAACTGTACCCAAAAGGTTGTCCTTTGCTTTAAGTATGGTGATGCAGACAGTAGTATAAAATCGTCTCTGGCTCCATAGTTGTTAATACATGTGCACTGTCATGAAACATAAGCTGAAAGCATTTCTTCATTTGCTATATAAAATATCTGTTATTGGAATGTTCAGTATACTGTTTGTGTGTGTCTTCAGTGTCAGCATTTTGTAAAACTACATCTACAAAGACGGCCAGTTACAGAAAAAAAAGACTATGTTTGAGCACCTGTCCACCAAAAAATGGAAAAAGAAGAACAACAGGTGTTATTTAAATCTCTAGGAGTTAATGACAGCGCCATTATAATGTTGTATACTTAAAATAGGAGATATTCAGGCTGAATACCAATTTCTAGACTACAGACTGGAGCCAACTTAATGCATGTTTACAGTCGTCCTTATTGTCCTTTCATGCAGACGTCACTGATTCTATGAATTGTGGGAAATTCATTTGAACAGTCTGCAGATTTTGAGCTCAGCTAAACATTGCCCCTGTGAGAGAAGACATTGGGATTTACCTCATCCCTCTGTTTTGATTATACTTTTCATCACCTCTATGTAACCTCTGACCTCAGGAGCAGAAGGTGGACAATGTCTTCTCCCAAAGAAACCAGCTCAGCCGGACAAGGATGGAACATCTATGTGGTCGACACTGTCTCCCCCCTCACTCTTTACCAAGAGATGGTAACACAAATATACTCACTCAGTCTAAATGTCTCTTTGTGTGGTTGTGTACTTTTTTAAAAAAAAATGTATATGCACAGCTATTAATTATTATCACAACAGACTAAAGAAATAAAACAATGAAAGATCTAGAAATGAGAAGGAAAAGAAGATCACACAAACACATTTTGCTCTCTGAACATGTGAAGCATGCTGGATACAAATCCTGTATGCTTATCAGTCTGTATATTCACGTGTGTGTGTGTGTGTGTGTGTGTGTGTGTGTGTGTGTGTGTGTGTGTGTGTGTGTGTGTGTGTGTGTGTGTGTGTGTGTGTCAGGTGGAATACAGCCAGCGGTATGCAGAGACCAACCCGCAGGCCCAAAGCCTTCGGCACCTCCTCAGTGAGGCTCACCTCCTTCTCCGCGCCTCCTTACTCCAAACAGCTGAGCAGCAACCAAAAGTGGAGGGTGAGACAGATACAGACAGACCAGCTGAGAAACAGACAGCTGTACAGACAGACAGGCAAGAGCTGGAGGAGGCACTCAGGGAGAACTGTGCACAGATGGGAGACTGTTTCAGCAGGTAACACACATCACACACCACACACACACACATACACTTGCACTTAAGGACAAATCTGTTAAAACAGCTTTAAAAAATATCACAATCATGCACACCCCTCAATATGAATTTAGGTTCCCTTATATCACAAAAGTTGGTTCAGCTATATCAAATTTTCAAACTTAGGGACCGCTTAAATATACCTTAAAGAATACCTTAATACCCCCTGAAAATCTTGTCTTTACCGTTGAGTTACTGTTTAAATTAAGTGGTTTAACGCCACAATTGTAGTAAACTAAATAAACAAATGAAATAGTTAGAGCAGAACAATTATCATATTAGTCACATTTCACCATTTAAGATACTAAGGATTAAATTCAGTTGTATAACCCTTTAAAATTACTTTATCCATGCTCATTTTAACTTATTTTAATAAACAATTGTAATGATTTTTTAACGTTCACAGTTAGAGATTCTGTTAATTGTATTGTCTGTCATTGATATGTATCATCTCTGAGTGAATTCTCTTCTATTCAGGACTGCATTTAATTTCTATTATTGAGAAATGTGCTACTTGTTATTATTTTATTTTATTGTTTAATCCATAAATGTCAGAAAATAGTTACAAATGCCCTTCACAGTTTGCTCAAGCTCAAGGCGACATCTTGAAATTGCTTACTTTGCTAGCCAGCAGTTAAAAAACCCCAAATTATCTCATTTACAGAGAAAAACAGTAAATACTCACATTTGAGAAGCTGGAAATTAAAAGTTTTATTTTTTCACATGCACAACAATTACAGAGAAGCAGTCATTGTCAATGCAAGTCATATATCTTAGTCTCCCTTTCACAGTGCTCATTTGATGTAAATATGTCTTAAAAGAAAAACACAACTACATCATAAAATAGCACAAAAGGAATAAAATAAACATGCATATAATACAATAAAATATATTTGTGGTAGACAGTAATTGCAATGTGAAATACTGCAATGTTAACATGGATGTGCTAAATGTATATGCATAATGAGAAGTAATATATGCACATGTAAACAGTTGTATAGATAGTAAATAAAAGTATTTAAATGTTAAAATTACAGAGGAAAGAATCAAATTCTTCATAAATGATTTGTTGTTTATTGATTTTCTCTTGTGTAAGGAGCAGTCAGAAGGACTGCCACCTGGCTCTGCCGTACTACAGGATGTCTGGTCTGTCAGTCACAGAGATCATAACCAGGAATCGCCCACATCCCAGCAGCCCTCACTCCTACGGCCCTGGCTTCCTGTTCTACCTGAAGCATTTCCTGTTAGAAGAAACAGAGCAGATCCTCAGTCAGGTACACATAAAGGCAAAAGAAAAAACAGCAAAGCTTCATATGCTGTTTGAATCATGCTTTGGCTTGTTATGATGGGAGAATTTTACTATTTAGTGATCTGTTTTGAAGGTGCCATATGGAATAAATTAGTATGATATTTACTTTGTAGCATTAGAATGAACAATATGGAACAAAAACACACCATCTCTATCTGCCTCTGTGCACATATCTTAATGTCTTCCCTTAGTTTACATGTAAAAGGGATTAAAAGTAAGAAGGCAATGAGACAAAACGTACTGGTAATTCAGTGAAGGACTCATTCAAGTACGCTGCATCATTTTTATATTCATCAGTTCATCGGCTCTTTTGTTTGTGTTACACTAAACACTTGTATCACCTGTTCTAGAAAATAATAAAAAGTAAAAAAAAAAAGAGGAATTAAAGATTTGTCTTTCTGCAGGAAGCAGCTGATGAGGTCATTAACATTTTCAGCCAATCGGAGCCCTCACAGCTCGTCAGTGTGTGTGCCAGCCCGTCCATGATAAACATCAGCCCTGCACAGACGCTGCAAATCTTACAACATCTGGAGGACTCTGCCGGCGTGTCGGTCCCTCTGACAGTCACCATGGCAACCATGATGCTGTGTTTGGACGACCTGCCACAGTACACACAGCTGATGGAAAGACACGCAGAGGTTAGAGGGAAAGAGATGTGTGTGTGTGTGTGTGTGTGTGTGTGTGTGTGTGTGTGTGTGTGTGTGTGTGTGTGTGTGTGTGTGTGTTTAGGGATGCTACCTTTTGCAGAAAAAACTGAAATCAAAACATTATTCTTTATTTAACAGTGTGTACATGTACATATGTGTATCTATAGCCTAACTCAGTAATCAGTAATCTAATAATACATACTCACTATCAAAGGTCCATCAAAGGGGCATGTAATAGGTCCATTTCAAGAAATTATGTGCACAAATAAGTGTTGTATAACTTTTCAAAAACTGTTATCTTTTAAATGCAAATAGAAGGCCTCTGATAGATGTTTCTATTTTTTCATGTAACACCAGTATGGTGACATCTGTACAGTTTTGTCTGTGTAAAAAATCCTAAACTTTCCTTTAATGTTAGCATTGAACAGTTATTGAACATAGGGGTGGCACGGTGGTGTGGTGTTTAGCACTGTCGCCTCACAGCAAGAGGGTTGCCGGTTCGATCCCGGGTTTGCATGTTCTCCCCGTGTCAGCGTGGGTTCTCTCCAGGTACTCCGGCTTCCTCCCACAGTCCAAAGACATGCAAATTGGGGAATAGGTTAATTGATTACTTAGGTGTGAATGTGAATGGTTGTCTGTCTCTATGTGTCAGCCCTGCGATAGTCTGGCAGTGTGTCCAGGGTGTACGCTGCCTCTCGCCCAATGTCAGCTGGGATAGGCTCCAGCCCCCCCCCCCCCCCCCCCCCCCCGACCCTCACGAGGATGAAGTGGTTAGAAGATGAATGAATGAATTATTGAATATAGTATTTCAAAGGAGGAGCATGGTGCAGATTTGTAAAGCACATCAGGAGTTTGCATTAAATCATATTGGGATGATGACTGATCAGGTTGGATATGTCTCACCACCCACCACTGGACACACCTTGTTTTAAACCTCAAAGTGAGAAATATTTCATAGTAAAATATTAACTTTATATTTTCACCAGTGTTCCAGTGTAGACTACTACAGGGCGTAATGAATACTAATGCCTAACTTAGATCCTTAAGTTAATCATTCAGACATTCTGACCTTATGTCCTGGGTGTTACTATTATATGTAAGTTATAAAGCTTCAAGACACTTTTTTTGCTAATGTTTAGACTTGATGCTTCTTTGATGATAGGTCTCCTTTACAAAAAAAAACAAACTCCTGATCTTTCAGGAACAACCAGGCTAAATGATTACACAACATACATGAGTCATTCCTACAGTGTAGATAAGGACAAATGTCTGTGTTTGTGTTGTTCAGATGCTGCTGGTGTACGGGTTCATCGAGGAGCCGAGGCTGTTGCTGCATGGCGGAGGTGGAGGTCAGCACGCACACATCCGTCCCACAGCGTTGACACGCCAGTTGGCAAAGTCCCAACCAGGACTGCTGGTGGCCGCCATGGTGGCTTTACATGAAAACAGCAAAGTTCAGCTGGAACAGGCTGATCACATATTCAAGGTGAACTATTGATCATTTTCACTGATAATTAATCTGTTGATTATTTTCTCATCAGTCAATTAGTTGTTTGGTCTGTAAAATGTCAGAAAATGACAATCATTGTTTCCAAAATGCTAAGATGATGTTCTCAAATGTCTTGTTATGTCCAAAACATTTATATTCAAGTGTGATCTTGAAAAGATAACATTAAAAACGTGTGTGTGTGTGTGTGTGTGTGTGTGTGTGTGTGTGTGTTAGGAGCTGGGCTGTGGGAATTGCTTACAGGTGGATTTCTGGGAGGCGATGCTCATGGCTTCCTCACAGGACGCTGTCATCCAGGAACTTCTGTTCCGTCTGGCGTCTGTCTACATCGACCGACTGGCCAACACCAAATCAGACACATACTCCAACAAACCACACACACCCTCAAGACGCAAGTCGCTGAAGAGCGCTGACGATCTGGTACGGTGACTAAAAATGACTGCTGTTTTCTTTGTGTGGCTGAGACCTGCTTGAAATTCAAATTCTTCAGACTTGTAAAATGACTTGTGATGTTTGTCCACCACCTTAATCTCCTGCCAGAAAATCACCACCATGTATAAATAGCTCAGAAATCAATTCATGTGAACATCTCTCTCATGCACTAAGAGGACTGCATGTTTATGTGTGTTTCAGATAAACTCATGCTCTCATTATGGTGCTCTGTACCCATGGCTCACTGTTCTCAATCCAGCTCACACTACCAGCTCCCAACACCAGGAGGCGCTGTACAAACTGCAGGTAATGTCTCTTGAACAAAACAAGTCTGCTACTACTGTATATGCCTCAAATTAAGTTGCCTCAGTAAGTATCTAGAATCAAGTGACATTGATACAGGTGACCGAGGCCTTCATGATGTTATCAGCTCTAAAACAAGGCAACCTTGTATACGAAAAATTCTGATATTCTGATATAATGGAATAAATACATCAGTTAAACAGTTTTTTGCAACATAATCTATTCCTGAACCTCTCAGAAAACAACTTGAGACCATCATCAGAGAATTTCAAGACAAATACAGCTGTTTTTAAATGAATAGAACTTTTGCAAAATAAAAAAAAAAACTGAATATTTTTTTAAGAATCAAACATGACAAATTACAAATCAATATAAATATGAGATTGTGAGTCAATTTAGACATATCACTCCAGTATTTCTAAAACCCTGGCTTTGGACCTAAACAGCCGCACAAATATATCTATCCAAATTTTGTAAGAAGTAGCCACTGTAAGCTACTGGTTATACCAACCCAACTCAGGCTGTGACAGAGGAAAAAAATGGTGTGTGTGTGTGTTAAATTGAGCAAAGGTATGTTTTTGTCGCTTATGTCAACTTGTGTAATTGTAGGACAAAGATTTTGTTATTCCATCTGTTAAAAGTCGCATTGTCTCCCCGTCACCTACCTTTCTTCTTTGATTTCATTTGTATATTCGTCTATATCCGTCTCTCCAGTCTCTCCTGTGTGGTCCGTCCCTGTCTGTGGGCTCCGTCGTGCCCCTGATGGAGCGTCTGTCAGAGGAAACCTTGTGGGGCTTCAGCCTGCACCTCCTCTGTGCAACCAGAAGGGGGCAGTACGACAGCAGCATTGAAAAGCTTCTGGATCGCTGTCCTCAGGCCATCATAGCTTACGCCAACCACCAGTTACAAGACAAACATATGGTCTGTACTGAGCAGTAGCCTCAACTGTAAACTGTAACCTTTACCCTCCCGCTGTATCATGTCTACATGTTCTCGTGTTAAACTGCTTGTCTGCTCTCATCTCTGCAGGCGTTGTGGTGGCAGAAGCTGCTCCCAGAGCTGTGCAACAGGACGAGAGCTGCAACAGACAACAGCATCTTACTGGCTGCTCTCAAAGGTAGAAGCTTCTCCCAGAATACCATCAGTCTGCCAAAACTACTCCAGTACTGTTTTTTTTTTTTTTACTTTAAAGCCACTTTGGTTTCATCAAAGGGTATCTTATATTTACCCAGAGTTGTTTTTGACTTGATGTTGGCCAGAGGGACAGTTTGGTACATGCACTGTTGACTAAAATATCATGCAGGTTTAACAACAATTCAACATCGTAACAAGATCAGGAAACTAAATTAGGGCCGCTCACACTAACGACATGTTAGTGTGAGTGTAAACTATTACATGTTTTGTGTATTTAAATGTGGCTGCCTTTTAAGCCAACAGAACAGTTAATTAGATGAAGGATTGCCGATTGTCCTGCCTCAAGTTTAGATAAGAAAAACTTTATTAGAAACCTTTAAAAGTTAAAAGTTTAATCCTTGAAGTCCAGAGAGAGTTCTGAGAGCATTTAGACCTTCATGATAGTAAACTGTACTTACAGAAAATATGATTGATTAGTTGAATACATAACACGATACATTCAGATAATTAAAACATCTCAAAATCTATTCATTACATTTAGAATAGCAAAGCAGCAGAGCCAAAATGAGCAACAAACACAAATTTGACTGAACAGTCGAGTAAATTGTGTCAAGTTGCATTATGGGTAATATAAGCCCCAGGCTTTGACAAAGGATGACAATGATGACAATGTTGTGATGCCAGGGCTTTGATGTGGCTGGTTTCCTTCCCAACAGAGACGCTGGTTGTGGTTGCCATGGAGACAAGCCCCACAGAGTTCCTGGAGCTGATACCTGACGATGGCACCGCCTCATACTTTCTGCCACACCTGTTGACATGTAGCCAGAGACACCTACTGGCCTGACACACACACACACACACACACACACACACACACACACACACACACACACACACACACACACATACTTGAAAAGACAAATGTGTCACTCAGTCATACAAACCCATGACTAGAACAACTGGAGTCTACTTTGAATTGAACTGCTGCACTGGAGCAGTTTGGGTTTCAGTGATTTGTTCCAAAGACCCTCAACAGTGGTGTTTGATCCACGTGACAACACCGAACACATGACTCTGGCTCCCGTCAGCCTTCATGCTGTGACGTGACCAGCACTTTGTTTGTCCTCAGATAATCATGTGCAGGTTTTTGATTTGGTTTGTGATGGAACAAATTCCTGACCAACTTTTGAGTATTAAGCACTATAATTGAAGATGTAATCAGTCACTCTTGTGTGTTTTTAGCTGACAGAGTAGAGATAGAAAAGAAGAGAATATGCAGGTTACACAAGAACAGGCTACAGCACAAACTGTAGAGCAGGTCAAACAGAGCAGAAAGTTTTAGGTTTGTTTGTGGTTATTATTTGTTTGTATGTACATATTACTTTGAATTTCTGAGTTTTGTTGATGTCGATACTGTATGTGGTGATACCAACATTATTAAGGCACTATGAGAATTTATTTTTTATTTATTACAGAAGACCAGGAATTAGTTTAAAGCTCTGACTGTGGGGTCCATCGCTGGATTTCTCTCTTTTGCGTTTTTTGACTGAATTGTAAAGAAAACGCTTTAGTTTCTTGTTTTGTTCTCCAACTCACATAAACTCGTTATTAGCTGTAGTCTGTCATGATTTAGCAGCTGTTGAAAGGAAAATATTTGATTAGATCAACAGATATTATGCTGCAAATGCCTTGACAGATACCAGACAGCCCTATGTTTTATAACGCCACTGCCGTGTGAAAACCGTGTTCATGTGTGGGCAGTTCTTTGTCACTCAAGCAGCAAATTTTTGGATTGTATCCAAAAAATGTATTATTAAACCGCAATCATCTAGGCCAAAAGAAATATTTTGTTGTGTCATCTTACCCACTTTAACTTCCTGCTTGCTTCCTGTAAGTTGATTTTATTTTTTACGTGTTCTTCCTCGAATATAGATATAAAATCTGAGAGTTTCTCATTGGTTTGAGTTTGACTGCATGAAGTTTCTGATAAGCAAAGGTTCCTTGTGCTGCTGTCTTGATTGGCTTGACTTATTGAATACAGATAGTTCACTGTGTGATTTTGTTAAGTCACAATGGTTTCACCACAGAGAAGAAGTGTGCCTTTAAACAAACGCTCTTCAGTTTGACCCAGGGTAAAACATGATCAGATAGTAGATCACTGTTGTGTAGTATCTGCTGCTGCTGAAGTCTGCAAATGTAAGACATTTACATAATTGAATCTGTCTGTTTGGTGCTGTTTGTGCAAAGTTCAAGAAAAATCCTCCTTCACTGAACAGCACAGTAGATCATTTTAGAGGTCACAGAGCCCCATTTGTTAATAAAACATGTATTTTGAGTTTTATAAAGTAGTGTTTTGTACCTGGAATGGTGTTACATGATCAATCCAAAGTGACTCAGGTGCGAGGTTCATGATAAAACATTTATGACATTAGTTGTGCATTTGACTTTTCAGTCTTTTTAATTGACCTTTTTAAACCTGACCTCCACGATCCCTCTGAGACCCTGTCAAACACTTGAATTCATCATGTAGAAACTGGAATTAACAATTTAAAAGCCTTTAACAACAACAGGCCGACATGTTTTAACTCTGACGACGCTGTGGAACCAACCAGAGCTATTTCACAAACCTTTCAACCAATGAGAGCTTCAGAACAGTCCAGATCCAATCACATCTTGAGAGCACAACTCTAAACCAATCAGACCATTAGACTTTGATAGATCTCAGCTGTTGAGATGTTTGGAAGGCCACCATCACCTGAGGACTTTTTGGAGCTTCACCTGAAACTAGAGAGGGAACAGAAAGCAGTACCAGGCATTGGAACAATAAAAAGGGGCAAGAGATTAAGGAGATAGAAGAAAATAAGGAGAAAGAGCAGAGAGGAGCTGAGGCTAAAGCAAGGACAAGAGTATAGGTCAAGATATAGACAGAGGACAAGAGTGGGACTTGTTCTGATAAGGAGTGGAACCACAAAGTAGAATTTAAAGGTCTGAATTAGACCAGACAAAGAGTTTAGAGTTGTATCAAAGCAATGAAACTGAGCAGAAGGAAGGTGGTGCTGCTGGCCATCACTGAAAACATTGAGATGGAGCTGTTTTCTTCAGAGGAGTCCTGCATGGTGACAGTAATACAAGAGGAGGAGGAGGAGGAAGAAGAGGAGAGCTTTTACCAGGTGTGTCTGCTGTTGAACTGCATCTGTGCATGCAGCTTGGATTAGAAGAAGCACTGTGGTGATCCTCAGGCTGCTAATAAATGTCTCTGTGTTCGGCAAAAGACTCGTATAATTCATAAAAAGTTCAAATAGCAGGTAAATATGACCACATACCTTTAAGCTGAAGCCATTGCAAAAGCTTCTCTTTGATTGCTTTATGTAAATATGTCACTTAACATGCATCACGCTTGCCATCATAGTTATGGTGATCTATGAGCAATCAATATAGTTGGAACTGTGGCACATGAAAATTGAATGGAGGGAGATCAGACGTTGCTGACTCCTTTTGGTAAATTCATGTGACTGGTCAATATGAGATACCAGAGAGTGATTTTATCTGAAACTTAGCTGATGTCATTGTAGCACCACAGTCCTTTGGTCAATCCAGGTGCTGATAGTTACACTAAAGGATCAATTCACTCTGTCAGAGCTAAATCACATGAAGCCTTATTTCTAAACAAGTGATATTCATACTGGTTTAAACAAACAATTTGATTATGTTTCACAATCTTTGCTGAACAGGTTTGTGAATGGCTGTTGTTCCTGGAAATAAACACTTAAGTTTAATGCTTGGAGTACAACCCCCCCAAAACATTACATGCACTGCCATTTTTGGCTTGGTAGCAGAAGTCTTACCTGCTAATAATACAGCCAAACAGCTAGATACCTCTAGGGCAGTGGATCTCAACATGGGGGTTCACGAGACAAATATGAGAGGTCAAGTTAAAAATACAAAAACAAAGCAACGCTCTTCCTTTGAATTACTGGGTAATTTTATCTCTGAAATTATTTGGATTTAAAAAAAAAAAAGACTTTTCCTTTGTTTTAAGGCCTTTTGGGGCTCTAGGGGGGAAATGTTTTTAGGTGTGTGATTTGGGTGAAGTGGACATGTTAAACCATTAAGATTCCACATTATAGCACCTTACTATATACTATGTTTTAGTACAGAATTACAAAATGCTGATAAGGACCAAATCAAGAAACAAAGGCAGTCATGGCCTGTCCCATACAAAATAGTTCTCACTGATGGAAATGTTATGGTTTTACAATAATAAAAAAAAACCTTTGTTCAACAATCTAAAACACGCATCACTCTTTTAGGGATTATTTGAATGCTCATGCATAGTAAACAACTTGCCTTCCCTTTCTTGAACCCAGAGACATCTGGAGCATCCTCTGGTCCCTGACTCTGAGGAGGAACCAGAGCCTGAGGATCCGACCCCACCCAGGCAGCAGGCTAAGCCCAGAAAAAAGTCTCCCACCAAGACGGAGGCCGAGCACTGCCCCCCTGCTCTGGGGTCCATGGGGATCATGGAGGAAACTGTGATAGAAATGGAGGTTAGTGAAAATAAGGGATGAAAGTGGGTGGGTCAGTAAATCTTGTCCCACTTTGTAATACTGCAGAAAAGAAGTGGAAATATCAACTTATGAATGAAATGCAGACTCTCTCCTGAGCAGCTGTACAGGATCTTTATGCGCAGGTTTGTTTAGCGTGTGATATTTCATTTTTCAAGGTAACATATTTCCAAGTATGTCTTCTTTTCTTTTGTAGGTTCTCTTGTTTTTAATCAAATGAACTGTCATTTTATTACTTTCTTTCCCTCCATGCAGGTATTTGATCCCCTCAGAGTGTCTGAGATTGAGCTGCTGGAGATGAAGAACCATGATCCTTCCATCATGGGCCCTGTACGTCAACTCAGGTTTTATTTTGTTATTTCCTGATCAACAAATAACAATACATTTCATGTGTGCTAACACGGAGCTTGAAATCATTTAATCTGATTAGATGGTCATCACTGTAACCACTGAGCCTCCCTCATCTCAATAATGTCATGTAATTGATTATTGGGTTTAGTGTACTCTGTGGTGCACTAATCCTGAGCACATAGGGAAAGAATGAATTAAAAGAAATGTTATTTACTCAGTTATCAGTCAGTCAGTTAACATTAACCCGTTGCCTTCTCTATCATCTGTGTTGAAAGTTTTACACATGGTACATGTCTGTTTGTGTGCTTTATTTCTATTTATCAATCTGTCTTCCCATTTTCTTGTGTGATGTTGTACTTTGTGTTGCAGCATTCCCCAAACAAAGCTGTCCGTCTCAAGTGGAAGAGACTGACTCCGCAGAAGACCGGACTTGTGGTCAAAGATGTGGTCTGTCTACCCAGAGGACACTACCTGACACAGCTGGAGAGGTAAGAAGTGTTACTTAAGATCTTCATTTTCATCCATCTGTCCTATCAGTGCAGTGTGGGTGAGTAAGGAGAATACATGGGCTGTTTTTGCTTGTTGGGACTAGTCTGTGAGGACCTCTCAAAATATTTAATGACTGAACATTCATTCATTCATTCATTCATTCATCTTCTAACCGCTTCATCCTTTTGAGGGTCCCAGCTGACATCGGGCGAGATGCAGGGTGCACCCTGGACAGGTCGCCAGACTATCGCAGGGCTGACACATAGAGACAGACAACCATTCACACTTACATTAACACCTATGGACAATTTAGAGTTATCAATTAACCTATTCCCCAAAATTGCATGTCTTTGGACTGTGGGAGGAAGCCGGAGTGCCCAGAGAGAACCCATGCTGACACGGGGAGAACATGCAAACCTGGGATCGAACCGGCAACCCTCTTGCTGTGAGGCGACAGTGCTAAACACCATACCACCTTGCCGCCATGACTAAACATATTGGAATGAAATTTGATACATTCATGCTCTTCAGAGGATGAACCCTCGCCAGTTTAACACTCTGTGACCATTTCTTAAGCCATTCAAATTTTCTTTTCTTTCCTGTATTTTCAGACTCACTGTTCCACGAGGCAAAGAACGGGCAACTCTTGCAGGCATGGGAATGACTGCTCGCATCACCATTGATTATGGGTGGTCGGCCAATCAGATGGAGAGTCGGCTGGTAGCGCTCTTCCGTGGGCAGTTTGCAAAACGGGCAGGACAAAAGTTCTCCTTCACATATCTACAGGTGTGTGTGAGCCGTGAGAGCTCCTTTTTGCCAATTACAAATTTTTGTTTCGATCCTGGTTTTTTACTGTCCAATAATAGCTTAAGACACATTTGGTCTCAGCTGTTAAATGCAGCCAGTTTTACATACAACCGCAAATTCTGAAAGAGAAATAAGAACTGGGAGTATTGTCTTTCTTATACCATATTCTGAAGGATTTTATTTTCTCCATGTCTCATTTTCACAGTTATTTAAAATTCGGTGACACAGCGATTGTACCTCTGAGTGTCATAGCCTAATTTTCTGCATGTTTAGTTTATACCCTAATACATGACTATATCTATCACTGGCTCTTATTAGTACTGCAAGCATGGTCTCAATACAGTTATATACAGAATAGCATCATCTGCATATAGAGTAAGATTGAGGTGCAGCCCTGCAATTTGTACCCCTTAACTTCATATTTTACTGGTTCACTCTTTCCTCTGAAGTCTAAGAATTACAACCTGGGCTACATATTAAGACTGAATTTAGGATTAGGTTTAGCTTTCCACATGGTAAAGTAAATCAAAAATCTTACAGTGAAGCCGACAAGCTTCCCTCCAGTAGTTCTTCCACATTTTGAACTATTTATATCTGATAGTGTGTGCCGGGCTCCAGGGTGCTGTTTGTCCCAGACACCCCTGCAGAATGCTGGACTGGAGAGCAGGTCCTCAGAATTTCCGGACATGGTGCTTTGTACATCCTCAGCCACCAAGACTACCCTCAGGTAAACTGCAACTCCTCTGGGTTTCTCTTTTATGTTGATTCCGTTGTTGCCATGTTGTTCGTGGTGGAGGCTTTCAGTAATGAATACTTAAGCATCTTACTAACTACTCTTGTATGATCCATTTTCATAATCCATTAGTTTTTGTTCCCATTTTATTCTTCCCCCACAATTTCTTCACAAATAAAAGATACTAATTCATTTTTAAAGGTCTGATACAGCTTACTTTGTAAAGGCTCCCAGAACAGCCTCCAACTGCTTTGTTTCCAGTGCCACACCTAACACACTTTGTTCCCGAGGCAAGATTCCTCTGTCACCCTCCACACACTCTCC
Organism: Epinephelus cyanopodus; assembly: GCA_026686955.1. Classification (NCBI taxonomy): domain Eukaryota; kingdom Metazoa; phylum Chordata; class Actinopteri; order Perciformes; family Serranidae; genus Epinephelus; species Epinephelus cyanopodus. The sequence continues at coordinate 32,336,667 of CM048920.1, read as the reverse complement.
ATGTACACTCCTCTCCACCATTTCACCTATGTTACATTGTTTTGAGTGTCAAAAAAGGGCAATTTGCCCTTTGCTGTGTTTGTATGCATTACAGTATGAATGACCTGCATGCATTACACACAATACATTAGCCTCTCCAAGAACAGAGCCATAGTTCCAGCTTTATTGTCATCCGTCTTTTGATATGTGGCATGAGTGTTCTGACAGATATGGATTCAGTGTTAGGAGTATATTGCGTTAAAAAAAATAATGGAAGCAGCAGTGTGTTGCTTTCCTTTTATGTTGATAAAGTTTTCAATAAATTAAACATTATTGATTTAACTTTTACATATTTCTTTCACAGTACATAAAGTTAAAATACTGTTCTCTCAACAGGCAAAATCTGAGATGTTAGCAAGTGAGCCACCTGTGGTGAACAGGTAAAGGATTAACTGTTTTTGTGAGGAAATATTTAATGATTATAAATGGTGAGCCATATAACTGAATCAGCTGAATATATGTGTGTGTTGTCTCTTGGAAGGAAGGAGTTTTGTCTGGAGGCCAGCACAGAGAGCTGCCCCAGTGAAGACAATCAGCTGGGAAGACAGACCCGGTCATGTGTTCCTAGCACCACAGAGGAGGTAATGCTTTTTGACCAAATCTTAATCTTTCAAAAAATCCTGTACTCATTAGATGACAGAGAGAACAGCATTTCCTCTGTGTCTTCCTTTTAACCTGTTAAAAACCTGTTTCTGTGGTGTGCAGTTGACACTCGACCTGGACTCCATCCTGAGACTGTTCAGACAGGAGAATGTGGATCGAGATGTAGAGACCCACATCGAGGTGAGGAGGAGAGACCTGCTCCAAAGCGCCATGAAGGTGGTGAGGAGACCAGGCTTCTGTTTCAGATGGACACCCGTCGTCTCCTTCAGTGGAGAGGACACTGACAGCCATGACGGACCTCTCAGAGAGTTCTTCAGGTTGTGATTATTTACCTCATATTTTACCTTTCAAGATTTTAGTCATGCACCCTAACTTGACTGTGAAATATAATCAGAGCTTTCACTACTTTGTTTGTCTACACTCTTGCCACATTTCTTTTAGAATGAATGCAGCTTTTAGGGTAATATAAACAAAAAAATACTTTATTATTTTTTCCTTTTATTAGAGATTTTATACATTTATATCATTTGAGGGAGAAATTCCCTGCAAAATGGTTATTAACATAAATATTGCAAGGCTGTAAAGAAAACAATGGACAACAAAAATTTTATTATCAGTAAATCTTTTAAGTTTATTTTGAATAATAATTTAGGTATTATAAAATGACATAACATTTACGAAAAATCTAATTTCCCCAGATATGTTGTTTGACCAACAGCCCAAACCCCAGAATATTGGTTATTAATATTTACAATGATATAAATCAAAGGAGAGCAGCAAATATTTTTCTGTTTATGGATTAATTGATTGACATGATGATGTTGTCTTGAAGAGAAATTACATGTTCACTTTTAGAATATTACTACATAATGTAATGTCATATGGGAATCTGTGGCTAAAGATTTTTTTACTTCTCACACAGATTGACTTTGCTGGAGCTGCAGCAAAGTTCTGTGTTTGAGGGTCTTCCGGGACGTCTGCTCTTGACCTACGACCTCGCATCTCTCGAAGACAGGAAGTATTACGAGGCAGGAGTTCTGATTGGCTGGTCTCTGGCTCAGGGCGGACCTGGACCTCGTTGTTTACATCCTGCTCTCTACCAGGTTGTGTGCATGTGTCTTTTATGTAGATAGAAAATTTCCTAAAATACAGTTTTGTCTAAAATTCTTGTGGTTGTGACCTTGATTTCAATCCAGCTGTCAAGTGCTCATTTTCGTGCATCTGCATTGCACTTCCCACCTAATAAATAAATAGTTTAAATATGTATGTGTGTTGCCATGTTTGCAATATCAACTGTGTATGGAAATAATATATAATAAATAATATAATGCCTTGATGCTTTATTGAACTCTGTTTTGCACTTCAGTGTTCACTTTGTCATTGTTCTGTATTTTATTATCTCAGTTGATGTGTGGCCAAAATCCATCGTTAGAGGACTTCAGCTGGAGAGACATTGTCGATACTGAAGCACAGATCCGACTGCAACAGGTAGCACACACAGACACAAAAAAAACCTGTACCCTTGTACTTGGAACTAGTAAAATGGGGGAAAAAAAGAAGGTAAAATCTGCTTTGTATTGCTGTGATTACTCTGACTACAGTGTATTTTTATAGTTAGATAATTTAGTGATTTTATTACAAAAGTATAAACAATAGCCATAAAACACAACTTCCATTCAACACAATTCTCTCACCGCATAAATTAACTGAATATCATGGTTATGTTCAAGAGTTTTTGGGAACATATACAGCATGAAAAAGATTTTCTTGATCATCCTTTTAAAATGGTGAATTAATCTAGTGTTTACCTGTATGGATGAGCGACTTTTTTTTTTTTTTTTTTATATTAAACTGTTCCGCCACATTAGAAAGACACTGACCACAAATAGATTTACCAAACCGGTTTTGCTCCAGCAGTGGACATAAATTGCATGTCATTTCCCCCGTTTCACTTCTTTGTTTTCTGTCACCTCAACTGTCCTCTATCCAATAGGCAAAAATGCCCTAAAAATGTGTCTATTCGCACCATTAAGCGTGCACACACATGCACACACACACACAAAAATAATGCTCCTCTGCTCTTCTTGTAGCTGCATTGTTGCACCAATGTGAAGCTGCTGTCTCCCAGTCTGTGTGACTGGGTGTCAAGCTGTGGGATCCGTGGAATCCATTCAGCCAGTTCTGACGAAATACCATCTATCTGTATTCGATTGGTCAAACATTACATCTACCATAGGTTTGATGGACACACGCGCACACACACACACACACACACACACGCACAAAGATAACATGCATTTATTTGTAATTTACAACCCATACACTGGTCTGTTGAGTGTTTTTAACGTCTGTCATATTTGACCTCTGATCCTCTGTCTCTATTTCCTTTATTTCCATCTGCATGTACACTATTCATAGAATGAATGAATGAATGAATGAATGAATGAATGAATGAATGATTGATTTATTTTCATGTCTGGCCATTTCAACACGGCCCACTCCTTATGGGATTATTCAGTGCATTTAAAGAAAATCATTTCTCTTGCATCATCACAAAGACAAAAAACTAAATAAATAACAAATATAAAGCTAATGATTCAATACAAAATACTGCCATAACAAAACAAATACCTAATAACTAATTAAACAGATAAGTGTTCAAAGTAAAGAGTGTGGGAGGACAAACGGGAGAGGGAGCAAGAGCGATAAAGCATGTATGTCTGTATGAAAGAACTGCATGTACTCTGTTGTGTCTTTAAGTAATACTTCACCCACAAAATGACCATTTGTATATCAGTTGATTATGTTGTGGTACCATGAATTTGTGAAGATAGCTCAGTTGTTTCCTGCATGCTCTCATGGAAAACGGTGACATATCCATACATACTGTGTGTGTGTTTTTTGTTTTGTTTTTTAATTAACTGAAACCACATTTAACAGCAGCAAAAATGATCTTGAAACATCTGTTTACAAACTCTCACACAACTTGTGCAGTATAATCCAAGTTTCATTTATGGTATGCTCAGTGCTTCCCCTAAACATGTATTTTCACTAAAATGTTACTTTTTAAAACTGAATTGAAAGTGAAATTTATCTATGTTCAGTTTGAATTGAAAATGCCAATGTGGTCCCCCCAGTCAAACAATAAATCAATATGTTCACCATTTTTCATGAAGCCATGTGAGAAAAAATCTCTTCACAAATTCAAGGTAACATGGCATGAATTGATTTACAAATGGTCATTTTGTGGGTGAAATATTCCTTTAATGGCTGCTGCAAGTAAAGTAACCTATCAAAAGAGTTAAAACAAACAAACAAACAAAAAAAAAAACACTTCTCATGTTCATTTTTTTAACCTTATTTTTTTTTCACCAAATAGCATCTGAGCTAGTGAAGTGATTAAACAATCACTCATTTCTTCTGCTGCCCTTCAGGGTGGCAAGTATGATCTCCCAGTTCACAGAAGGGTTGAACAGCTGTGGTGGATTGTGGGATACGATACTGTCTCACTGGAAGGAGTTTCTGCCAGTGATGACGAGCGCACAGCAGCAGCCTCTGACCCTAGAAGAGTTCAAACAGCTTTTCACTGTCTGCTACAGCCACCCAGACAGCCAGCTGCAGGCGGCTGAGGAAGCAACAGTTGGACACTGGGAAACAGTCCTCACTTTGGTCAGCGGTAAGAACAGAGAGATGGATGGATGGATGGAGGATGGGGTGAAGAACATAAGGACTCTTGTGGTTCAAACACTTATTGAGGAAAAGAGTTTAAAGTGACATTAATGTTAGTATGAGAGGATCTGGTCTAAAGTCTGTCCTTGTGCACAATCAGATGGTCAGACAGATTATTCCTTTGAAGACCTCCTCGCCTTCATCACTGGAGCTGATCATGTGCCTCCTCCTGGGTTGCCCAGATTGATCTCCCTGCGTTTTTACTCCCAGGTTGGTATCTATCAAATCATCACAAGTCCCGGTGGTCCCTAAAATGATGCCCGCTTCATGTGACACAAAACTGAGTGGAAACCACAGCTAAAGGGATTCTGGGAGGCAGGGTGTCTTTAACAGGGACACATCACAACAAGCACTTTGTGCTGCATTTTTAATGCATGAAAAGTGCTATATAAATAAAGTTTGATTTGATTTGATTCACCTGTGGGGGAGTCACTCCGGCAATCTATTACAAGAATTTTGTTTGAATTTCAACCTTTTCCAGAAGACATCTTGCCTACATTTTGAGTCATTACCACACAACCATCATTAGATTATTTGCTACATAATGTCATCACTGGTCCAGTATTAACTAATATTGAGCTCAGGACATGGTTTCAAACTGGAATGTGTCTATCTATGAAAGCAAAGAAAATATTTGAAGTGTACAGCCAATTGTGACATTTAATCATTGACCAGTATTTAATGATTACATTTAAACTGAAACATCAGATTGTTTAAATCAGATTAAGGTTCATTTTTGGCCCCAGAGTTCAAGATTGAAATTCAGACTGTAAGCAATAAAACAGGACAGGAATCACACATTTGTGCTATCAGGCTACATTCTGTCAGTCAATAATCCAAGAAAGAGATGTTTGAGTTCCTTAACTTCACACTAAGGTATTTGGTCTCTGAAAAGAATAAAATGTTAATGTTTTCTTCTGTCTTGAGATAAATCTTCACATCAAACCTCCCTCTCCTTGACTTAATTTTCCAGGATGCAAGCATGCCAGGTGTGCGTCTGCCTCACACCTCCACCTGCGCTCTGGAGCTCTTCCTGCCGAGGGGAGTGGCAGGAGCTGCAGACCTGTCAACGCTGCTGAGCAGAGCCATACAGGAGAGGACAGCTGCGTAGATGTGATGATAGATTTATAAGGTGGATGCCCGACTGGATACTAAACATCCTGCTGAAGCTGACACGTCTCACAGAAGCTAGTTCAGATACTTCCTGCATTGTGTGCCTCTGCTGATACTTGTATTTGATATTTTGAGAAAATGTTTTAGATATAATTAATATAAATTTCATATTAAACTTGTTTTGTATTTTCCCACAATGTTTTAAGGCAGAACTCAACAGATAATGTACATTTAATTCTATTTGCTTTAAAATCAAATGCTGAATTTCTTGTCAAAGGATTTATTAAAGAACACAAAAGAACACAAAGACTGGGAGCTTTAAGTAGATTTGTTTTGTTGTTCATCTTTCAAAAAGGCATAACAAGATAAAATAACATGACTGCCAATCTTATGTTATAAATTTACATCAAAGCAAAACTAGTCTATAATGGCCATAAAGTGAAGGTGAGTGCAAATAAAATGTCACATCCGTCATTTAAAGTATAACATACATGAGAACAATAAATATGAATTTTAGTATAAAAATAATTTGAAAAAGTATTTAAATCAGTGATGATGAGAAGAAATACATTCTGTCTGCAGGTGAAAAAATAAACATTTTGCTTCATGTCCTTGTAAGAAGAAAATAAGAAGTGAATGATACTGTCTGAAATACAGGACCACACATGGTTTATCCTGCTTAAATTTGTCACAGTTTTAGACATTTCTTTATCTTCCCCACCAATAAAACATAAATACCAGTTGACCAAACAAGACAAAAGACTGAAACAGAGGTCAAAAGCCAAAACCACACAAAACCTAACTCAAACATGCACACTTAATCATTCATGTGAACCTCAGGCGTCTTTTTTAAAAATTAATCTGCACACAGGATGTCTCCCATCTAAGTAATTACTTTAAGGCGTTGTTTTATAGTACAACACCTCCCATGCCACAAACAAGGAGTGCTTTCATACACAGGTTTTCCAGTGAATTGGAAAGCTACATTCCATATGCTTAATAAATCAATTCAAAACAGATTCACATTCAAAACACATAACTGCACTTTGTCAGTAATACTTCACAGGCTGTTAATTTCCCAGATTTGGGGAACAATCGTCACACACTTGGTATGAGGCACTCACTGTTGCCAGTGTTATGGGTGAAACGTTTCCTCATTCATGTATGATGAAAGGACAGAGTGTTTCCTTGTTACCAGGCCTCTCAGCATGGCACCTGCTCCTCCGGTTAGAGAACATAGGAATTATTGACACCCTTTGAAAAACCTCTTTGACAGGTGAGACTGTGTGGTTAGAGCTTCCCATTGTACAGTGCAAATAATTTGACACTTGAGCCGAATGCACATCTCCACTTCACATTCCTGGGAATATTGTTTCAAGATTATAGAGTGACAATGGCTCCTCTTGTTGACAAGTAGAGTTTTTTTTTGTTTGTTTTTTTAATTTGACAAAAGGTTGATAAGGAGGCAGATGATGGCACTGATTCCAAAATCTAAGCTTCTGTGTTTAATCAAAAATACTCTTGCTTGCACCAGAACTACATTCCAGGTATTTCTGGTGATTTTAAGATAATGGTTTTAGATTACCTCAATACAGTGGAGTACAATGACATTTGATGTGTTGTCTTGACTGTCATCTTTCCAGATATGGTGAAACCGTTAAGGTGAACTGCCCCTTCAAATTTTGTTTAAAGAATACCATCAGCACAACTTTGAATTGCTGTCTTCATGCACCCATTTTTGACTATTTCTGTCCACATGAAGCTTCTATGGGCCAACCCGTTGAGTGAGTGTCACAGTGACTGTGTGGGCTGTTCCATTCAGCTGTTCATTAAAGAACTACATGGAGAGAAAACACAGAGAATACACATCAGCAGAGCGATCTCAGTCCCTAATCTCATCTGATATCTTGTGTGTATGCACTATAATTGATGATGTGAGCTGAAGAGCCTTCACAAAACAGTTATTTTGCATATTCTGTTTTACATACCTGTTTAATGAGCTCAATGATAGTGTCATTGCTGACCTCACCAAAGGACCGTAAACTCATCTGCAGATGTGCCAATGATGTCAAGCCTGTACGGACAATGAACTATATTAACCGAGAAATTCATTCAAAAAAATAATTTGCATATATCAGTATTAAAAGAATATTGTGAAGAGCAGCACACACAGCTCCTAATCTTAGGGATGTATCGACTGCACTATTGTAGCAAAGGTCAAAACAAAAAGAAAGAAAGTTAAGTCAAACTCTACAAATGCATTTGAACCCCATTAACCCCATAAGTTGAAATGATTTTACATGCCAATTTAAGTTAAGTTTCATTTTTTTGAAGAATCCAATTAACACAGCTATGCAAAGGCTCAAAATGTTCACCATGAAAATTCTTTGTCATGGTGAACATAAGCCACCACTTCCTTACTTGGAGTTGTAGGAGGCCCAGTTGTTGGAGCTGCAGTTGTGGGTGCTGCAGTTGTGGGAGCAGCAGTTGTTGGAGCAGCAGTTGTGGGTGCTGCAGTTGTTGGAGCAGCAGTTGTGGGGGCAGCAGTTGTTGGAGCTGCAGTTGTGGGTGCTGCAGTTGTTGGAGCAGCAGTTGTGGGGGCTGCAGTTGTGGGAGCTGCAGTTGTGGGGGCAGCAGTTGTTGGAGCAGCAGTTGTGGGGGCAGCAGTTGTTGGAGCTGCAGTTGTCGGAGCAGCAGTTGTTGGAGCTGCAATTGTGGGGGCAGCAGTTGTGGGGGCAGCAGTTGTTGGAGCAGCCGTTGTTGGTGTTGGAGTTGTTGGGGCTGCAGTTGTTGGAGCTGCGGTTGTGGGAGCTGCGGTTGTGGGGGCAGCAGTTGTTGGTGCTGGAGTTGTTGGGGTTGTAGTTGTTGGTGCTGCAGTTGTGGGTGCTGGAGTTGTGGGGGCAACAGTTGTGGTTGCTGCAGTTGTTGGAGCTGCAGTTGTGGGGGCTGCAGTTGTGGGGGCAACAGTTGTGGTTGCTGCAGTTGTTGGGGCTGCAGTTGTTGGAGCTGCGGTTGTGGGAGCTGCAGTTGTTGGAGCAGCAGTTGTTGGTGCTGGAGTTGTCGGAGCAGCAGTTGTGGGGGCAGCAGTTGTTGGAGCAGCAGTTGTTGGTGCTGGAGTTGTGGGGGCAGCAGTTGTGGTTGCTGCAGTTGTGGGTGCTGGAGTTGTTGGGGCTGGAGTTGTGGGGGCAGCAGTTGTGGTTGCTGCAGTTGTGGGTGCTGGAGTTGTTGGGGCTGGAGTTGTGGGGGCAGCAGTTGTTGGTGCTGCAGTTGTTGGGGCTGCAGTTGTTGGAGCTGGAGTTGTTGGAGCAGCCGTTGTTGGTGCTGGAGTTGTGGGGGCAGCAGTTGTGGGTGCTGGAGTTGTGGGGGCAGCAGTTGTTGGAGCAGCCGTTGTTGGTGCTGGAGTTGTGGGGGCAACAGTTGTGGGTGCTGCAGTTGTGGGTGCTGGAGTTGTTGGGGCTGGAGTTGTGGGGGCAGCAGTTGTGGATGCTGCAGTTGTGGGTGCTGGAGTTGTGGGGGCTGGAGTTGTGGGGGCAGCAGTTGTTGGAGCAGCAGTTGTTGGTGCTGGAGTTGTTAGGGCTGCAGTTGTGGGGGCAGCAGTTGTTGGAGCAGCCATTGTTGGTGCTGGAGTTGTGGGGGCAGCAGTTGTCGGAGCTGGAGTTGTTGGGGCTGGAGTTGTGGGGGCAACAGTTGTGGGTGCTGCAGTTGTGGGTGCTGGAGTTGTTGGGGTTGGAGTTGTGGGGGCAACAGTTGTGGGAGCTGCAGTTGTCGGTGCTGGAGTTGTTGGAGCTGCAGTTGTGGGGGCAACAGTTGTGGGTGCTGCAGTTGTCGGTGCTGGAGTTGTGGGGCAGCAGTTGTGGTGCTGGAGTTGTTGGGGCTGGAGTTGTGGGGGCAACAGTTGTGGGTGCTGGAGTTGTTGGGGCTGGAGTTGTGGGGGCAGCAGTTGTTGGTGCTGGAGTTGTTGGGGCTGGAGTTGTGGGGGCAACAGTTGTGGTTGCTGCAGTTGTTGGGGCTGCAGTTGTTGGAGCAGCAGTTGTTGGTGCTGGAGTTGTTGGGGCTGGAGTTGTGGGGGCAACAGTTGTGGTTGCTGCAGTTGTGGGTGCTGGAGTTGTTGGGGCTGGAGTTGTGGGTGCTGGAGTTGTTGGGGCTGGAGTTGTGGGGGCAGCAGTTGTGGTTGCTGCAGTTGTGGGTGCTGGAGTTGTTGGGGCTGGAGTTGTGGGGGCAGCAGTTGTGGGTGCTGGAGTTGTTGGGGCTGGAGTTGTGGGGGCAGCAGTTGTGGGTGCTGCAGTTGTGGGTGCTGGAGTTGTTGGGGCTGGAGTTGTGGGGCAGCAGTTGTGGGTGCTGGAGTTGTTGGGGCTGCAGTTGTGGTGCTGCAGTTGTGGGGCTGCAGTTGTGGGGGCAGCAGTTGTGGGTGCTGCAGTTGTGGGTGCTGTTGTTGGGCTGGAGTTGTGGGGCAGCAGTTGTCGGTGCAGGAGTTGTTGGGGCTGGAGTTGTGGGGGCAACAGTTGTGGGTGCTGCAGTTGTCAGTGCTGGAGTTGTTGGGGCTGGAGTTGTGGGGCAACAGTTGTGGGTGCAGCAGTTGTTGGTGCTGGAGTTGTTGGGGCTGGAGTTGTTGGGGCTGGAGTTGTGGGGCAGCAGTTGTGGATGCTGCAGTTGTTGGGGCTGGAGTTGTGGGTGCTGGAGTTGTTGGGGCTGGAGTTGTGGGGGCAGCAGTTGTCGGTGCTGCAGTTGTTGGGGCTGGAGTTGTGGGGGCAACAGTTGTGGGTGCTGCAATTGTGGGTGCTGGAGTTGTTGGGGCTGGAGTTGTGGGTGCTGCAGTTGTGGATGCTGGAGTTGTTGGGGCTGGAGTTGTGGGGGCAACAGTTGGGGTTGCTGCAGTTGTGGGTGCTGGAGTTGTTGGGGCTGGAGTTGTGGGGGCAGCAGTTGTGGGTGCAGCAGTTGTTGGGGCTGGAGTTGTGGGTGCTGGAGTTGTTGGGGCTGGAGTTGTGGGGGCAGCAGTTGTGGGTGCTGGAGTTGTTGGGGCAACAGTTGTGGGTGCTGCAGTTGTCGGTGCTGGAGTTGTTGGGGCTGGAGTTGTGGGGGCAACAGTTGTGGGTGCTGCAGTTGTGGGTGCTGGAGTTGTTGGGGCTGGAGTTGTTGGGGCTGGAGTTGTGGGGGCAACAGTTGTGGGTGCTGCAGTTGTCAGTGCTGGAGTTGTTGGGGCTGGAGTTGTGGGGGCAACAGTTGTGGGTGCAGCAGTTGTTGGTGTTGGAGTTGTTGGGGCTGGAGTTGTGGGTGCTGGAGTTGTTGGGCTGGAGTTGTGGGGGCAGCAGTAGTGGGGGCAACAGTTGTGGGTGCTGCAGTTGTGGGTGCGTGAGTTGTTGGAGCTGGAGTTGTGGGGGCAGCAGTTGTGGGTGCTGCAGTTGTGGGTGCTGGAGTTGTTGGTGTTGGAGTTGTTGGGGCTGGAGTTGTGGGTGCTGGAGTTGTTGGGGCTGGAGTTGTGGGGGCAGCAGTCGTGGGTGCTGCAGTTGTGGGTGCTGGAGTTATTGGGGCAGGAGTTGTGGGTGCAGCAGTTGTCAGTGCTGGAGTTGTTGGGGCTGGAGTTGTGGGGGCTGGAGTTGTGGGGGCAACAGTTGTGGGTGCAGTAGTTGTGGGTGCTGGAGTTGTTGGGGCTGGAGTTGTGGGGGCTGGAGTTGTGGGGGCAACAGTTGTGGGTGCAGTAGTTGTTGGTGCTGCAGTTGTGGGTGCTGGAGTTGTTGGGGCTGGAGTTGTGGGGGCAGCAGTTGTGGGTGCTGCAGTTGTGGGTGCTGGAGTTGTTGGGGCTGGAGTTGTGGGGGCAGCAGTTGTCGGTGCTGGAGTTGTTGGGGCTGGAGTTGTGGGGGCAACAGTTGTGGTTGCTGCAGTTGTTGGGGCTGCAGTTGTTGGAGCTGCGGTTGTGGGAGCTGCAGTTGTTGGGGCTGGAGTTGTGGGGGCTGCAGTTGTGGGTGCTGGAGTTGTTGGGGCTGGAGTTGTTGGGGCTGGAGTTGTTGGGGCAACAATTGTGGTTGCTGCAGTTGTTGGGGCTGCAGTTGTTGGAGCTGCGGTTGTGGGAGCTGCAGTTGTTGGGGCTGGAGTTGTGGGGGCTGCAGTTGTGGGTGCTGGAGTTGTTGGGGCTGGAGTTGTGGGGGCAGCAGTTGTGGTTGCTGCAGTTGTGGGTGCTGGAGTTGTTGGGGCTGGAGTTGTTGGAGCAGCAGTTGTGGTTGCTGCAGTTGTGGGTGCTGGAGTTGTGGGGGCAGCAGTTGTTGGTGCTGCAGTTGTTGGGGCTGCAGTTGTTGGAGCTGGAGTTGTTGGGGCTGGAGTTGTGGGGGCAGCAGTTGTGGGAGCTGACGTGGGGGCAACAGTTGTGGGTGCAGCAGTTGTTGGAGCTGCAGTTGTTGGAGCTGCAGTTGTGAGGGCTGCAGTTGTGGGAGCTGCAGTTGTGGGAGCAGCAGTTGTTGGAGCTGCAGTTGTGGGAGCTGACGTGGGGGCAATAGTTGTGGGTGCTGCAGTTGTGGGTGCAGCAGTTGTTGGAGCAGCAGTTGTTGGAGCTGCAGTTGTGGGGGCAGCAGTTGTTGGAGCTGCAGTTGTGGGAGCTGCAGTTGTTGGAGCAGCAGTTGTGGGGGCAGCAGTTGTTGGAGCTGCAGTTGTCGGGGATGCAGTTGTTGGAGCAGCCGTTGTTGGAGCAGCAGTTGTTGGGGCTGAAGTTGTTGGGGCCGCAGTTGTTGGAGCAGCAGTTGTTGGGGCTACAGTTGTTGGGGCGGCAGTTGTGGGAGCCACAGTTGTGGGAGCAGCAGTTGTTGGAGCAGCAGTTGTCGGAGACGCAGTTGTGGGAGCAGCCGTTGTAGGGGCTGCAGTTGTTGGAGCAGCAGTTGTTGGTGCTGCAGTTGTGGGAGCTGCAGTTGTCGGAGTAGCAGTTGTGGGAGCTGCAGTTGTTGGAGCTGCAGTTGTGGGGGCAGCAGTTGTCGGAGCAGCAGTTGTCGGGGCTGCAGTTGTGGGGGCTGCTGTTGTGGGAGCTGCAGTTGTTGGAGCTGCAGTTGTTGGTGCTGCAGTTGTTGGAGCTGCAGTTGTTGGAGCAGCAGTTGTCGGGGCTGCAGTTGTTGGGGCTGCTGTTGTGGGAGCTGCAGTTGTTGGAGCTGCAGTTGTTGGTGCTGCAGTTGTTGGAGCAGCAGTTGTGGGAGCTGCAGTGGTGGGGGCAGCAGTTGTTGGAGCTGCGGTTGTGGGAGCTGCAGTTGTTGGGCTGGAGTTGTGGGGGCTGCAGTTGTGGGTGCTGGAGTTGTTGGGGCTGGGGTTGTGGGGGCAGCAGTTGTGGTTGCTGCAGTTGTGGGTGCTGGAGTTGTTGGGGCTGGAGTTGTTGGAGCAGCAGTTGTGGTTGCTGCAGTTGTGGGTGCTGGAGTTGTTGGGGCTGGAGTTGTGGGGGTAGCAGTTGTTGGTGCTGCAGTTGTTGGGGCTGCAGTTGTTGGAGCTGGAGTTGTTGGGGCTGGAGTTGTGGGGGCAGCAGTTGTGGGAGCTGACGTGGGGGCAACAGTTGTGGGTGCTGCAGTTGTGGGTGCTGCAGTTGTTGGAGCTGCAGTTGTGGGAGCAGCAGTTGTTGGAGCTGCAGTTGTTGGAGCTGCAGTTGTGGGGGCTGCAGTTGTGGGAGCTGCAGTTGTTGGAGCAGCAGTTGTTGGAGCTGCAGTTGTGGGGGCTGCAGTTGTGGGAGCTGACGTGGGGGCAATAGTTGTGGGTGCTGCAGTTGTGGGTGCTGCAGTTGTGGGGGCAGCAGTTGTTGGAGCTGCAGTTGTAGGGGCTGCAGTTGTGGGAGCAGCAGTTGTTGGTGCTGCAGTTGTGGGAGCTGCAGTTGTTGGAGCTGCAGTTGTGGGGGCAGCAGTTGTCGGAGCAGCAGTGGTGGGGGCAGCAGTTGTCGGAGCAGCAGTTGTGGGAGCTGCAGTTGTCAGAGCAGCAGTTGTCGGGGCTGCAGTTGTCGGGGCTGCTGTTGTGGGAGCTGCAGTTGTTGGAGCTGCAGTTGTTGGTGCTGCAGTTGTTGGAGCTGCAGTTGTGGGGGCAGCAGTTGTCGGAGCAGCAGTTGTGGGAGCTGCAGTTGTTGGAGCAGCAGTTGTCGGGGCTGCAGTTGTTGGGGCTGCTGTTGTGGGGGCAACAGTTGTTGGAGCTGCAGTTGTTGGTGCTGCAATTGTTGGAGCAGCAGTTGTGGGAGCTGCAGTTGTCGGAGACGCAGTTGTGGGAGCAGCTGTTGTAGGGGCTGCAGTTGTTGGTGCTGCAGTTGTTGGAGCTGCAGTTGTTGGAGCTGCAGTTGTGGGGGCAGCAGTTGTCGGAGCAGCAGTTGTTGGAGCTGCAGTTGTTGGAGCTGCAGTTGTCGGGGCTGCAGTTGTTGGGGCTGCAGTTGTGGGGGCTGCAGTTGTTGGAGCAGCAGTTGTTGGAGCTGCAGTTGTGGGGGCTGCAGTTGTGGGAGCTGACGTGGGGGCAATAGTTGTGGGTGCTGCAGTTGTGGGTGCTGCAGTTGTGGGGGCAGCAGTTGTTGGAGCTGCAGTTGTGGGAGCTGCAGTTGTTGGAGCAGCAGTTGTGGGGGCAGCAGTTGTGGGTGCTGCAGTTGTGGGGGCTGAAGTTGTGGGAGGCGCAGTTGTCGGGGCTGCAGTTGTTGGAGCAGCAGTTGTGGGGGCAGCAGTTGTTGGAGCTGCAGTTGTCGGGGATGCAGTTGTTGGAGCAGCCGTTGTTGGAGCAGCAGTTGTGGGAGCAGCAGTTGTTGGGGCTGAAGTTGTTGGGGCCGCAGTTGTCGGAGCAGCAGTTGTTGGGGCTACAGTTGTTGGGGCTGCAGTTGTGGGAGCAGCAGTTGTTGGAGCAGCAGTTATCGGAGACGCAGTTGTGGGAGCAGCCGTTGTAGGGGCTGCAGTTGTTGGAGCAGCAGTTGTTGGTGCTGCAGTTGTGGGAGCTGCAGTTGTTGGAGCTGCAGTTGTGGGGGCAGCAGTTGTCGGAGCAGCAGTGGTGGGGGCAGCAGTTGTCGGAGCAGCAGTTGTGGGAGCTGCAGTTGTCAGAGCAGCAGTTGTCGGCGCTGCAGTTGTCGGGGCTGCTGTTGTGGGAGCTGCAGTTGTTGGAGCTGCAGTTGTTGGGGCTGCAGTTGTTGGGGCTGCAGTTGTGGGAGCTGCAGTTGTGGGAGCTGCAGTTGTTGGAGCTGCAGTTGTTGGTGCTGCAGTTGTTGGAGCTGCAGTTGTGGGGGCAGCAGTTGTCGGAGCAGCAGTTGTGGGAGCTGCAGTTGTTGGAGCAGCAGTTGTCGGGGCTGCAGTTGTTGGGGCTGCTGTTGTGGGAGCTGCAGTTGTTGGAGCTGCAGTTGTTGGAGCTGCAGTTGTTGGGGCTGCAGTTGTTGGGGCTGCAGTTGTGGGAGCTGCAGTTGTGGGAGCTGCAGTTGTTGGAGCTGCAGTTGTTGGAGCTGCAGTTGTTGGTGCTGCAATTGTTGGAGCAGCAGTTGTGGGAGCTGCAGTTGTCGGAGACGCAGTTGTGGGAGCAGCTGTTGTAGGGGCTGCAGTTGTTGGTGCTGCAGTTGTTGGAGCTGCAGTTGTTGGAGCAGCCGTTGTTGGAGCAGCAGTTGTGGGAGCAGCAGTTGTTGGGGCTGAAGTTGTTGGGGCCGCAGTTGTTGGAGCTGCAGTTGTGGGTGCTGCAGTTGTGGGAGCTGCAGTTGTCGGAGTAGCAGTTGTGGGAGCTGCAGTTGTCGGAGCTGCAGTTGTCGGAGCAGCAGTGGTGGGGGCAGCAGTTGTCGGAGCAGCAGTTGTGGGAGCAGCAGTTGTGGGAGCAGCAGTTGTCGGGGCTGCAGTTGTCGGGGCTGCTGTTGTGGGAGCTGAAGTTGTTGGAGCTGCAGTTGTTGGTGCTGCAGTTGTTGGAGCTGCAGTTGTGGGGGCAGCAGTTGTCGGAGCAGCAGTTGTGGGAGCTGCAGTTGTTGGAGCAGCAGTTGTCGGGGCTGCAGTTGTTGGGGCTGCTGTTGTGGGAGCTGCAGTTGTTGGAGCTGCAGTTGTTGGAGCTGCAGTTGTTGGGGCTGCAGTTGTTGGGGCTGCAGTTGTGGGAGCTGCAGTTGTGGGAGCTGCAGTTGTTGGAGCTGCAGTTGTTGGAGCTGCAGTTGTTGGTGCTGCAATTGTTGGAGCAGCAGTTGTGGGAGCTGCAGTTGTCGGAGACGCAGTTGTGGGAGCAGCTTTTAGGGGCTGCAGTTGTTGGTGCTGCAGTTGTTGGAGCTGCAGTTGTTGGAGCAGCCGTTGTTGGAGCAGCAGTTGTGGGAGCAGCAGTTGTTGGGGCTGAAGTTGTTGGGGCCGCAGTTGTTGGAGCTGCAGTTGTGGGTGCTGCAGTTGTGGGAGCTGCAGTTGTCGGAGTAGCAGTTGTGGGAGCTGCAGTTGTCGGAGCTGCAGTTGTCGGAGCAGCAGTGGTGGGGGCAGCAGTTGTCGGAGCAGCAGTTGTGGGAGCAGCAGTTGTGGGAGCAGCAGTTGTCGGGGCTGCAGTTGTCGGGGCTGCTGTTGTGGGAGCTGAAGTTGTTGGAGCTGCAGTTGTTGGTGCTGCAGTTGTTGGAGCAGCAGTTGTTGGAGCAGCAGTTGTGGGAGCTGCAGTGGTGGGGGCAGCAGTTGTCGGAGCAGCAGTTGTGGGAGCAGCAGTTGTTGGGGCTGAAGTTGTTGGGGCCGCAGTTGTTGGAGCTGCAGTTGTGGGTGCTGCAGTTGTGGGAGCAGCAGTTGTTTGGGCTACAGTTGTTGGGGCGGCAGTTGTGGGAGCCACAGTTGTGGGAGCAGCAGTTGTCGGAGACGCAGGTGTGGGAGCAGCTGTTGTAGGGGCTGCAGTTGTTGGAGCAGCAGTTGTTGGTGCTGCAGTTGTTGGAGCTGCAGTTGTGGGGGCAGCAGTTGTCGGAGCAGCAGTGGTGTGGGCAGCAGTTGTCGGAGCAGCAGTTGTGGGAGCTGCAGTTGTCGGAGCAGCAGTTGTTGGTGCTGCAGTTGTTGGAGCTGCAGTTGTCGGAGTAGCAGTTGTTGGAGCTGGAGTTGTTGGAGCTGCAGTTGTGGGGGCTGCAGTTGTCGGAGCAGCAGTGGTGGGGGCAGCAGTTGTCGGAGCAGCAGTTGTGGGAGCTGCAGTTGTCGGAGCAGCAGTTGTCGGGGCTGCAGTTGTCGGGGCTGCTGTTGTGCGAGCTGCAGTTGTTGGAGCTGCAGTTGTTGGTGCTGCAGTTGTTGGAGCTGCAGTTGTGGGGGCAGCAGTTGTCGGAGCAGCAGTTGTGGGAGCTGCAGTTGTTGGAGCTGCAGTTGTTGGTGCTGCAGTTGTTGGAGCAGCAGTTGTGGGGGCAGCAGTTGTGGGACCTGCAGTGGTGGGGGCAGCAGTTGTCGGAGCAGCAGTTGTGGGAGCTGCAGTTGTTGGGGCTGCTGTTGTGGGAGCTGCAGTTGTCGGAGCAGCAGTTGTGGGAGCTGCAGTTGTTGGAGCTGCAGTTGTTGGTGCTGCAGTTGTTGGAGCAGCAGTTGTGGGGGCAGCAGTTGTGGGACCTGCAGTGGGGGCAGCAGTTGTCGGAGCAGCAGTTGTGGGAGCTGCAGTTGTTGGGGCTGCTGTTGTGGGAGCTGCAGTTGTCGGAGCAGCAGTTGTGGGAGCTGCAGTTGTTGGAGCAGCAGTTGTCGAGGCTGCAGTTGTTGGGGCTGCTGTTGTCGGAGCTGCAGTTGTTGGAGCTGCAGTTGTTGGTGCAGCAGTTGTGGGGGCTGCAGTTGTGGGGGCCGCAGTTGTCGGAGCAGCAGTTGTGGGAGCTGCAGTTGTCGGAGCAGCAGTTGTCGGGGCTGCAGTTGTCGGGGCTGCTGTTGTGGGAGCTGCAGTTGTGGGGCAGCAGTTGTGGGAGCTGCAGTGGTGGGGGGCAGCAGTTGTCGGAGCAGCAGTTGTGGGAGCTGCAGTTGTTGGGGCTGCTGTTGTGGGAGCTGCAGTTGTCGGAGCAGCAGTTGTCGGGGCTGCAGTTGTTGGGGCTGCTGTTGTGGGAGCTGCAGTTGTGGGGGCAGCAGTTGTGGGAGCTGCAGTGGTGGGGGCAGCAGTTGTCGGAGCAGCAGTTGTGGGAGCTGCAGTTGTTGGGGCTGCTGTTGTGGGAGCTGCAGTTGTCGGAGCAGCAGTTGTCGGGGCTGCAGTTGTTGGGGCTGCTGTTGTGGGAGCTGCAGTTGTTGGAGCTGCAGTTGTTGGTGCTGCAGTTGTTGGAGCTGCAGTTGTTGGGGCAGCAGTTGTCGGAGCAGCAGTTGTGGGAGCTGCAGTTGTTGGAGCAGCAATTGTTCGGGCTGCAGTTGTTGGGGCTGCTGTTGTGGGAGCTGCAGTTGTTGGAGCTGCAGTTGTTGGGGCTGCAGTTGTTGGGGCTGCAGTTGTGGGAGCTGCAGTTGTTGGAGCTGCAGTTGTTGGGGCTGCAGTTGTTGGGGCTGCAGTTGTGGGAGCAGCAGTTGTTGGAGCTGCAGTTGTTGGTGCAGCAGTTGTGGGGGCTGCAGTTGTTGGGGCTGCAGTTGTTGGTGCTGCAGTTGTTGGGGCGGCAGTTGTGGGAGCCACAGTTGTGGGAGCAGCAGTTGTCGGAGACGCAGTTGTGGGAGCAGCTGTTGTAGGGGCTGCAGTTGTTGGAGCAGCAGTTGTCGGAGTAGCAGTTGTGGGAGCTGCAGTTGTTGGAGCTGCAGTTGTGGGGGCAGCAGTTGTCGGAGCAGCAGTGGTGGGGGCAGCAGTTGTCGGAGCAGCAGTTGTGGGAGCTGCAGTTGTCGGAGCAGCAGTTGTCGGAGCTGCAGTTGTCGGGGCTGCTGTTGTGGGAGCTGCAGTTGTCGGGGCTGCAGTTGTCGGGGCTGCTGTTGTGGGAGCTGCAGTTGTTGGAGCTGCAGTTGTTGGTGCTGCAGCTGTTGGAGCTGCAGTTGTGGGGGCAGCAGTTGTCGGAGCAGCAGTTGTGGGAGCTGCAGTTGTTGGAGCAGCAGTTGTCGGGGCTGCAGTTGTTGGGGCTGCTGTTGTGGGAGCTGCAGTTGTTGGAGCTGCAGTTGTTGGTGCTGCAGTTGTTGGAGCTGCAGTTGTGGGGGCAGCAGTTGTGGGAGCTGCAGTGGTGGGGGCAGCAGTTGTCGGAGCAGCAATTGTGGGAGCTGCAGTTGTTGGAGCAGCAGTTGTCGGGGCTGCAGTTGTTGGGGCTGCTGTTGTGGGAGCTGCAGTTGTGGGGGCAGCAGTTGTGGGAGCTGCAGTTGTGGGGGCTGCAGTTGTGGGAGCTGCAGTTGTGGGGGCTGCAGTTGTTGGAGCAGCAGTTGTGGGGGCAGCAGTTGTGGGAGCTGCAGTTGTGGGGGCTGCAGTTGTGGGAGCTGCAGTTGTGGGGCTGCAGTTGTGGGAGCTGCAGTTGTCGGGGCTGCAGTTGTGGGAGCTGCAGGTGTTGGAGCTGCAGTTGTCGGAGCTGCAGTTGTTGGAGCAGCAGTTGTTGGAGCTGCAGTTGTCGGGGCTGCAGTTGTTGGAGCAGCAGTTGTTGGAGCTGCAGTTGTCGGGGAAGCAGTTGTTGGAGCTGCAGTTGTTGGTGTTGCAGTTGTGGGAGATACAGTTGTTGGGGCTGCAGTTGTGGGAGCTGCAGTTGTGGGAGCTGCAGTTGATGGTGCTGCAGTTGTGGGAGCTGCAGTTGTTGGAGCTGCTGTCGTGGGGGCAGCAGTAGTGGGAGCTGCAGTTGTAGCTGTTGTGGCTGCAGTAGTATGGAGTAATATTAATGAATTTTATGAAAATAGTCAAAGCAAATACCTTAGTATTACCATCTATCTTTTAATGTCTTTTTCATGGTTGATAGTGTTCACTTTTTTGTTTGAGTCATTTTTTTATGCCGCTCACCAAACATCTCAACTATACATATCCTTTCAGCATAATGCAGAGATGGCTGGCCTGTTTGCAGAGGTTGATCAGAGATTCAGTGTATTATATGTGATTTGTTGTTTTATGTACCTTCAATTTTGAATGAATGATTTTTTGGGTTTCATCATTAATCACAAACGCGTATTATTCATCCATTCATTATCCATAACTGCTTAACCTTTTTATGGTCATGGGGGGGCTGCAGCCTCTCCTAGTTGAGTTTCGGTGAAAGGCAGGATACATTCTGGACAGGTTGCCGCATAGGGCTGACACATAGAGACAGAGATCCCTACAAGTTCATTATCACACCTTCGGTCACTTTAAAGTCACCAGTTAATCTAATTTGCATGTCTTTGGTTAGAAGCCACAGAACTCAGACTAAACCCAACACACAGTGACATCCTCCAGCCTATGTCTAGCGATGTTATTATACCAGTACTACCTAGCATAAATCATTTTCAGCCCTCTTGTTGAATTTGTTTTTCAGTGATTTTTCAAAAGCTAGACAGTGGCACCTGATGCTGTCTGCTTGTCAGGTTCAATCTTTATCCTGTTGTTTATCATTCTCCAACATCCTTGACGGAAGTCTATTCAGGCAGTAAATGTCATTTTGGAAATTAACCAAAGCAAATGAATCAGATTTTTTAATCACATTTTAATTACTAATTATCTACCTGAAGACGATTCAGGCTAACAAACGTGTTTGCAGGTTTATAATTGATGATCGTATTACAATTTCTAACAAGAAATTAACACATTTTTGGTCCGACATTTGTTGTTTTATGTTGGTATGCTCTGTTGATATTATTTTTACATTCATTTTAATTGAGTAGTTCATAAAAGTGACAATATAAGAAAGCAAAATATTGTAGTGTCAAATTTAAAAGACAGGCTTTATTCTTAAAAAACTAAACACTACTGTCTCTTTAGTCTAATGTGATACAACATGGCATTCTACATACTATTATGCAAACAATCAAAACCATAAAAAAATAATGTTTAAATACTTACTTTGTCCAGAGGATCCGTGCAAACATCCAAGCAAAAATATCCAGCAAAGAATTTTTCTTTCCATGATGACTGGTGTTGCTTGTCACTTCTCCTGGTACAAACAAGTATTTTGTCTGTAATTGCACATCGCATTCACTTTGTGATTTACTCCTCCCTCAGGTATAGAGGGAGTGACAAGGCATTTGTGACAAAGGCTACTTTCAAATAACCTGAAAAACCAGGTGAGTCACAGACACATATATTTACAAAATATGGGACACTAGTAAATCATAAAACACATTGTACAGTAGAAAATGTCTGCCGGGACCTTTCACCAAAAAGGTCCAAACACGGCTGACATCCTGTTGTTTTCTAAGAATAACAGGCAATGAGTTTAAGTGCTGTATGAATCAGCTTGTAGCACGTTATGGCTGGTAAAGTTGGACAGTCGCTTCACACTTGGGTCTTTGTCAGAATGTTTTCGTCATCAGTGAAATTACTCTTTTCTAAAAGGATGACAATTCACTTTCTAAGCTAAAGTCAAGACAGTGAATGCTTCGTCAGAGTACACAATTTGAATTTCACTTTAGATTTTAGGGCAGGATGTGTTTAATTTTAATGCAGATAAAGGATTAATGTGCTAGTAACACCAAGGCACCATGATAAAAACCTTAATTCTTGTGGTGGAGCTTGAGTTTTATCCTATATGTCACACTTATTTGTAGGACTTTTCTAATTGCATGACAGTGATAAAGGTCAGTGGAATACATTTGCTCAATCATAGAAAAATACACACACGCATTAGTTTTTGTTCTAACAATAAGTACTAAATACTAATAACGACTGCTGAACCCCTTATCTGTGTTAGCTACTTATAGTAAAACAGCTAAAAAAAAGTGCAGATGATAACAAATGTACTGGTAAGTGATAGAGGGCCAGATTTATAATAATTTAGCAATTAGCACCACCTCCTGACAGTAATAGGTAACATTATCTGACCTCCTGAATATTACTAAATGTCATTAACAGTTTAAAGTTTGGTTAGTTATTGATAATAACCAAATACATGTACCCACTAACAGCAGGTAACATTAGTTACCCCAACAGGGGCTTGAGATGTTCCATGAACAGGCAGAATCTCAGAAGTCAGCAAGCGAGACACCTATGGTGAAAAGGTAAGAAAGCATGAACTGTTTTTGCAAGGAAACATACAAAAATCCCACCATCACTTGTAGTATTATAACAGCTTTTCAGTCAGGACCACTTTGTCAAAGAAATTTTATTTCTTTTTGCAGTATGATATTTGGGGGTATGGCTCTGTTCTAGGACCACTCTGCCCTAAATGTGCCTATAATGGAAAGCCTTAGGCAGAGAGAGAGAGAGTGCACCTCCTTGCTCCTCCTCACACATAGATGGAAAGCCTAAGGCATAGAGAGCAAACCTCCTTGCTCTTTTATGTGCATACTTGGAAAGTCTAAGGCAAGAAGAGCAACAGCAACAAAAAAACAAACACATGCTTTGGGAAGATGTGGTCCACTCAGTGTCACTTGTACATAGATAAAACTCTCTCCTTGTCGTCTCATCTGTTTGTTGGGATATAGGGCAGCGGAACTCAGATCCAAGTATGATAGGAAAATTGCAGGCCTAGGCTTTCTGGCTGCTAAGAGAATGATTTTGATGAATTGTAAGACTCATAAGGCAAACTGTTTTTCAAAAGAAACGTAGTTGAGTGAATTTTTGTATCTTCTTGGAATGGAGAGAATGGCTGATTTGATTAATGAAACAGGACATAATTGGGAAGTATATTGGAATCAAGTTATGGGATCCGATTCAGGGTTATTGTAAACTTAAGATTTACTACTGGTGTTGTGCAGCCTTATAAGACCTTGCTTCCATGTAGATTAACTTGATTATGATGATGATGATGATGATGAACTGAAAGTTAATGTTATGGTGCCACGGTGGTTACAACTGCAGTTGTGGGGCCAGCAGTTGCTGGAGCTGTAGTTGTGGTGTCCATCGTCGTGGAGGCTGCAATAGTCTGAGCTGGGGTTGTGGGGGCTGCAGTTGTTGTGACAGCTGAAGTCGTGGGGGAAGCAGTTGTTGGAGCCGCAGTGGTTGGGGCTGAAGTTGTGGGAGGTGCAGCTGTGGGTGCTGCAGTGGTGAGAACTGCTGTAGTGGGAGCTGCAGTTGTTGGAGCAGCAGTTGTGGGTGCAGCAGTTGTGGGAGCCACAGTTGTGGGGGCAGCAGTTGTCGGAGATGCAGTCGTGGGGGAATCAGTTGTTGGAGCTAAATTGTCGGAGCTGCAGTTGTGGGAGCTGCAGTTGTCGGAGCTGGAGTTGTGGGGGCTGCAGTTGTGGAAGCTGCAGTGGTGGGAGCAACAGTTGTGGGAGCTGCAGTTGTGGGAGCTGCAGTTGTTGGAGCTGCAGTTGTCGGAGCTGCAGTTGTGGGAGCTGCAGTTGTGGGAGCTGCAGTTGTAGGAGCTGCAGTTGTCGGAGCAGCAGTTGTGGGAGCTGCAGTTGTCGGAGCTGCAGTTGTGGGGGCTGCAGTTGTCGGAGCACCAGTTGTGGGAGCTGCAGTTGTGGGAGCTGCAGTTGTCGGAGCTGCAGTTGTAGGAGCTGCAGTTGTCGGAGCAGCAGTTGTGGAGCTGCAGTTGTCGGAGCTGCAGTTGTGGGGGCTGCAGTTGTGGGAGCAGCAGTTGTGGGAGCTGCAGTTGTTGGAGCAGCAGTTGTCGGAGCTGTAGTTGTCGGAGCTGCAGTTGTTGGGGCAGCAGTTGTTGGAGCTGCAGTTGTAGGAGCTACAGTTGTCGGTGCTGCAGTTGTGGGTGCTGCAGTTGTTGGACCTGCAGTTGTGGGAGCTGCAGTTGTTGGAGCAGCAGTTGTGGGGGCAGCAGTTGTGGGAGGCGCAGTTGTCAGGGCTGCAGTTGTTGGAGCTGCAGTTGTGGGGGCTGTAGTTGTGGGTGCTGCAGTTGTCGGAGCAGCAGTTGTGGGAGCAGCAGTTGTGGGAGCTGCAGTTGTTGGGGCAGCAGTTGTTGGAGCTGCAGTTGTCGGGGCTGCAGTTGTTGGAGCTACAGTTGTCGGGGCAGCAGTTGTCGGAGCAGCAGTTGTTGGAGCAGCAGTTGTTGGAGCTGCAGTTGTGGGAGCTGCAGTTGTTGGAGCAGCAGTTGTCGAGGCTGCAGTTGTCGGGGCTGCAGTTGTTGGAGCTGCAGTTGTGGGAGCTACAGTTGTGGGAGCAGCAGTTGTTGGGGCTGCAGTTGTTGGGGCCGCAGTTGCTGGAACTGCAGTTGTGGGTGCTGCAGTTGTGGGAGCAGCAGTTGTTGGGGCAGCAGTTGTTGGGGCGGCAGTTGTTGGTGCTGCAGTTGTGGGAGCTGCAGTTGTGGGAGCAGCAGTTGTCGGTGCTGCAGTTGTGGGAGCTGCAGTTGTTGGAGCTGCAGTTGTGGGGGCTGCAGTTGTGGGAGCTGCAGTTGTGGGAGCTGCAGTTGTTGGAGCTACAGTTGTGGGAGCAGCAGTTGTTGGGGCTGCAGTTGTTGGGAACGCAGTTGCTGGAACTGCAGTTGTGGGTGCTGCAGTTGTGGGAGCTGCAGTTGTTGGTGCTGCAGTTGTTGGAGCAGCAGTTGTCGGTGCTGCAGTTGTGGGAGCAGCAGTTGTCGGAGCAGCAGTTGTGGGAGCTGCAGTTGTTGGTGCTGCAGTCGTGGGGGCTGCAGTTGTGGGAGCTGCAGTTGTCGGGGCTGCAGTTGTTGGAGCTGCAGTTGTGGGGGCAGCAGTTGTTGGGGCTGCAGTTGTTGGGGCCGCAGTTGCTGGAACTGCAGTTGTGGGTGCTGCAGTTGTGGGAGCAGCAGTTGTTGGGGCAGCAGTTGTTGGGGCGGCAGTTGTTGGTGCTGCAGTTGTGGGAGCTGCAGTTGTGGGAGCAGCAGTTGTCGGTGCTGCAGTTGTGGGAGCTGCAGTTGTTGGAGCTGCAGTTGTGGGGGCTGCAGTTGTGGGAGCTGCAGTTGTGGGAGCTGCAGTTGTTGGAGCTACAGTTGTGGGAGCAGCAGTTGTTGGGGCTGCAGTTGTTGGGAACGCAGTTGCTGGAACTGCAGTTGTGGGTGCTGCAGTTGTGGGAGCTGCAGTTGTTGGTGCTGCAGTTGTTGGAGCAGCAGTTGTCGGTGCTGCAGTTGTGGGAGCAGCAGTTGTCGGAGCAGCAGTTGTGGGAGCTGCAGTTGTTGGTGCTGCAGTCGTGGGGGCTGCAGTTGTGGGAGCTGCAGTTGTCGGGGCTGCAGTTGTTGGAGCTGCAGTTGTGGGGGCAGCAGTTGTTGGTGCTGCAGTTGTGGGAGCTGCAGTTGTCAAAGCAGCAGATGTGGGAGCTGCAGTTGTGGGAGCAGCAGTTGTGGGAGCAGCAGTTGTTGGGGCTGCAGTTGTTGGGGCGGCAGTTGTTGGAGCTGCAGTTGTTGGAGCTGCAGTTGTGGGAGCAGCAGTTGTCGGTGCTGCAGTTGTGGGAGCAGCAGTTGTGGGAGCAGCAGCTGTGGGAGCAGCAGTTGTGGGAGCTGCAGTTGTCGGACCAGCAGTTGTGGGAGCTGCAGTTGTGGGAGCAACAGTTGTCGGAGCAGCAGTTGTGGGAGCTGCAGTTGTGGGAGCTGCAGTTGTCGGACCAGCAGTTGTGGGAGCTGCAGTTGTGGGAGCTGCAGTTGTCGGAGCAGCAGTTGTGGGAGCTGCAGTTGTTGGGGCAGCAGTTGTTGGAGCTGCAGTTGTTGGGGCTGCAGTTGTTGGAGCTACATTTGTCGGGGCAGCAGTTGTTGGAGCAGCAGTTGTTGGAGCTGCAGTTGTGGGAGCTGCAGTTGTGGGGGCTGCAGTTGTGGGAGCAGCAGTTGTGGGAGCAGCAGTTGTTGGAGCAGCAGTTGTGGGAGCAGCAGTTGTTGGGGTGGCAGTTGTTGGAGCTGCAGTTGTGGGAGCTGCAGTTGTTGGAGCAGCAGTTGTCGGGGCTGCAGTTGTGGGAGCTGCAGTTGTCGGGGCTGCAGTTGTGGGTGCTGCAGTTGTGGGGGCAGCAGTTGTGGGAGCTGCAGTTGTGGGAGCTGCAGTTGTAGGAGCAGCAGTTGTGGGGGCAGCAGTTGTTGGTGCTGCAGT
Organism: Epinephelus cyanopodus; assembly: GCA_026686955.1. Lineage (NCBI taxonomy): Eukaryota > Metazoa > Chordata > Actinopteri > Perciformes > Serranidae > Epinephelus > Epinephelus cyanopodus. Next base: position 32,311,288 of record CM048920.1, on the reverse strand, counting down.
CGTGGGGGCTGCAGTTGTGGGGGCAGCAGTTGTTGGTGCTGCAGTTGTGGGAGCTGCAGTTGTCAAAGCAGCAGTTCTGGGAGCTGCAGTTGTGGGAGCTGCAGTTGTAGGAGCAGCAGTTGTGGGGGCAGCAGTTGTTGGTGCAGCAGTCGTGGGGGCTGCAGTTGTGGGGGCAGCAGTTGTTGGTGCTGCAGTTGTGGGAGCTGCAGTTGTCAAAGCAGCAGTTCTGGGAGCTGCAGTTGTGGGGGCAACAGTTGTTGGAGCTGCGGTTGTGGGAGCAGCAGTTGTTGGGGCGGCAGTTGTTGGAGCTGCAGTTGTGGGAGCTGCAGTTGTTGGAGCTGCAGTTGTTGGTGCTGCAGTTGTTGGAGCTGCAGTTGTGGGAGCTGCAGTTGTGGGGGCTGCAGTTGTGGGAGCAGCAGTTGTGGGAGCAGCAGTTGTCGGTGCTGCAGTTGTGGGGGCAGCAGTTGTTGGAGCAGCAGTTGTGGGAGCAGCAGTTGTTGGGGCGGCAGTTGTTGGAGCTGCAGTTGTGGGAGCTGCAGTTGTTGGAGCTGCAGTTGCTGGTGCTGCAGTTGTTGGAGCAGCAGTTGTCGGTGCTGCAGTTGTGGGAGCAGCAGTTGTCAGAGCAGCAGTTGTTGGTGCTGCAGTCGTGGGGGCAGCAGTTGTGGGAGCTGCAGTTGTCGGGGCTGCAGTTGTTGGAGCTGCAGTTGTGGGAGCTGCAGTTGTCAAAGCAGCAGATGTGGGAGCTGCAGTTGTGGGAGCAGCAGTTGTGGGAGCAGCACTTGTGGGAGCAGCAGTTGTTGGGGCTGCAGTTGTTGGGGCGGCAGTTGTTGGAGCTGCAGTTGTTGGAGCTGCAGTTGTGGGGGCTGCAGTTGTGGGAGCTGCAGTTGTGGGAGCTGCAGTTGTTGGAGCTACAGTTGTGGGAGCAGCAGTTGTTGGGGCTGCAGTTGTTGGGAACGCAGTTGCTGGAACTGCAGTTGTGGGTGCTGCAGTTGTGGGAGCTGCAGTTGTTGGTGCTGCAGTTGTTGGAGCAGCAGTTGTCGGTGCTGCAGTTGTGGGAGCAGCAGTTGTCGGAGCAGCAGTTGTGGGAGCTGCAGTTGTTGGTGCTGCAGTCGTGGGGCTGCAGTTGTGGGAGCTGCAGTTGTCGGGGCTGCAGTTGTTGGAGCTGCAGTTGTGGGGGCAGCAGTTGTTGGTGCTGCAGTTGTGGGAGCTGCAGTTGTCAAAGCAGCAGATGTGGGAGCTGCAGTTGTGGGAGCAGCAGCTGTGGGAGCAGCAGTTGTGGGAGCTGCAGTTGTCGGACCAGCAGTTGTGGGAGCTGCAGTTGTCGGAGCAGCAGTTGTGGGAGCTGCAGTTGTGGGAGCTGCAGTTGTCGGACCAGCAGTTGTGGGAGCTGCAGTTGTGGGAGCTGCAGTTGTCGGAGCAGCAGTTGTGGGAGCTGCAGTTGTTGGGGCAGCAGTTGTTGGAGCTGCAGTTGTTGGGGCTGCAGTTGTTGGAGCTACATTTGTCGGGGCAGCAGTTGTTGGAGCAGCAGTTGTTGGAGCTGCAGTTGTGGGAGCTGCAGTTGTGGGGGCTGCAGTTGTGGGAGCAGCAGTTGTGGGAGCAGCAGTTGTTGGAGCAGCAGTTGTGGGAGCAGCAGTTGTTGGGGCGGCAGTTGTTGGAGCTGCAGTTGTGGGAGCTGCAGTTGTTGGTGCAGCAGTTGTGGGGGCTGCAGTTGTGGGGGCTGCAGTTGTCGGAGCAGCAGTTGTGGGAGCTGCAGTTGTCGGAGCAGCAGTTGTCGGGGCTGCAGTTGTGGGAGCTGCAGTTGTCGGGGCTGCAGTTGTGGGTGCTGCAGTTGTGGGAGCTGCAGTTGTGGGTGCTGCAGTTGTGGGAGCTGCAGTTGTGGGAGCTGCAGTTGTAGGAGCAGCAGTTGTGGGGGCAGCAGTTGTTGGTGCAGCAGTCGTGGGGGCTGCAGTTGTGGGGGCAGCAGTTGTTGGTGCTGCAGTTGTGGGAGCTGCAGTTGTCAAAGCAGCAGTTCTGGGAGCTGCAGTTGTGGGGGCAACAGTTGTTGGAGCTGCGGTTGTGGGAGCAGCAGTTGTTGGGGCGGCAGTTGTTGGAGCTGCAGTTGTGGGAGCTGCAGTTGTTGGAGCTGCAGTTGTTGGTGCTGCAGTTGTTGGAGCTGCAGTTGTGGGAGCTGCAGTTGTGGGGGCTGCAGTTGTGGGAGCAGCAGTTGTGGGAGCAGCAGTTGTCGGTGCTGCAGTTGTGGGGGCAGCAGTTGTTGGAGCAGCAGTTGTGGGAGCAGCAGTTGTTGGGGCGGCAGTTGTTGGAGCTGCAGTTGTGGGAGCTGCAGTTGTTGGTGCTGCAGTCGTGGGGGCTGCAGTTGTGGGAGCTGCAGTTGTCGGGGCTGCAGTTGTTGGAGCTGCAGTTGTGGGGGCAGCAGTTGTTGGTGCTGCAGTTGTGGGAGCTGCAGTTGTCAAAGCAGCAGATGTGGGAGCTGCAGTTGTGGGAGCAGCAGTTGTGGGAGCAGCACTTGTGGGAGCAGCAGTTGTTGGGGCTGCAGTTGTTGGGGCGGCAGTTGTTGGAGCTGCAGTTGTTGGAGCTGCAGTTGTGGGAGCAGCAGTTGTCGGTGCTGCAGTTGTGGGAGCAGCAGTTGTTGGGGCGGCAGTTGTTGGAGCTGCAGTTGTGGGAGCTGCAGTTGTTGGGGCAGCAGTTGTTGGAGCTGCAGTTGTTGGGGCTGCAGTTGTTGGAGCTACATTTGTTGGGGCAGCAGTTGTTGGAGCTGCAGTTGTCGGGGCTGCAGTTGTTGGAGCTGCAGTTGTGGGGGCAGCAGTTGTTGGTGCTGCAGTTGTGGGAGCTGCAGTTGTCAAAGCAGCAGATGTGGGAGCTGCAGTTGTGGGAGCAGCAGTTGTGGGAGCAGCACTTGTGGGAGCAGCAGTTGTTGGGGCTGCAGTTGTTGGGGCGGCAGTTGTTGGAGCTGCAGTTGTTGGAGCTGCAGTTGTGGGAGCAGCAGTTGTCGGTGCTGCAGTTGTGGGAGCAGCAGTTGTCGGTGCAGCAGTTGTGGGAGCAGCAGTTGTTGGGGCGGCAGTTGTTGGAGCTGCAGTTGTGGGAGCTGCAGTTGTTGGTGCAGCAGTTGTGGGAGCTGCAGTTGTTGGGGCAGCAGTTGTTGGAGCTGCAGTTGTTGGGGCTGCAGTTGTTGGAGCTACATTTGTTGGGGCAGCAGTTGTTGGAGCAGCAGTTGTTGGAGCTGCAGTTGTGGGAGCTGCAGTTGTGGGGGCTGCAGTTGTGGGAGCAGCAGTTGTGGGAGCAGCAGTTGTTGGAGCAGCAGTTGTGGGAGCAGCAGTTGTTGGGCGGCAGTTGTTGAGCTGCAGTTGTGGGAGCTGCAGTTGTTGGCAGCAGTTGTGGGGGCTGCAGTTGTGGGGGCTGCAGTTGTCGGAGCAGCAGTTGTGGGAGCTGCAGTTGTCGGAGCAGCAGTTGTCGGGGCTGCAGTTGTGGGAGCTGCAGTTGTCGGGGCTGCAGTTGTGGGTGCTGCAGTTGTGGGAGCTGCAGTTGTGAGTGCTGCAGTTGTGGGAGCTGCAGTTGTGGGAGCTGCAGTTGTAGGAGCAGCAGTTGTGGGGGCAGCAGTTGTTGGTGCAGCAGTCGTGTGGGCTGCAGTTGTGGGGGCAGCAGTTGTTGGTGCTGCAGTTGTGGGAGCTGCAGTTGTCAAAGCAGCAGTTCTGGGAGCTGCAGTTGTGGGGGCAACAGTTGTTGGAGCTGCGGTTGTGGGAGCAGCAGTTGTTGGGGCGGCAGTTGTTGGAGCTGCAGTTGTGGGAGCTGCAGTTGTCGGTGCTGCAGTTGTGGGGGCAGCAGTTGTTGGAGCAGCAGTTGTGGGAGCTGCAGTTGTTGGAGCTGCAGTTGTTGGTGCTGCAGTTGTTGGAGCTGCAGTTGTGGGAGCTGCAGTTGTGGGGGCTGCAGTTGTGGGAGCAGCAGTTGTGGGAGCAGCAGTTGTCGGTGCTGCAGTTGTGGGGGCAGCAGTTGTTGGAGCAGCAGTTGTGGGAGCAGCAGTTGTTGGGGCGGCAGTTGTGGGAGCTGCAGTTGTTGGTGCTGCAGTCGTGGGGGCTGCAGTTGTGGGAGCTGCAGTTGTCGGGGCTGCAGTTGTTGGAGCTGCAGTTGTGGGGGCAGCAGTTGTTGGTGCTGCAGTTGTGGGAGCTGCAGTTGTCAAAGCAGCAGATGTGGGAGCTGCAGTTGTGGGAGCAGCAGTTGTGGGAGCAGCACTTGTGGGAGCAGCAGTTGTTGGGGCTGCAGTTGTTGGGGCGGCAGTTGTTGGAGCTGCAGTTGTTGGAGCTGCAGTTGTGGGAGCAGCAGTTGTCGGTGCTGCAGTTGTGGGAGCAGCAGTTGTGGGAGCAGCAGCTGTGGGAGCAGCAGTTGTGGGAGCTGCAGTTGTCGGACCAGCAGTTGTGGGAGCTGCAGTTGTGGGAGCTGCAGTTGTCGGAGCAGCAGTTGTGGGAGCTGCAGTTGTGGGAGCTGCAGTTGTCGGAGCAGCAGTTGTGGGAGCTGCAGTTGTTGGGGCAGCAGTTGTTGGAGCTGCAGTTGTTGGGGCTGCAGTTGTTGGAGCTACATTTGTCGGGGCAGCAGTTGTTGGAGCAGCAGTTGTTGGAGCTGCAGTTGTGGGAGCTACAGTTGTGGGAGCAGCAGTTGTTGGGGCGGCAGTTGTTGGAGCTGCAGTTGTGGGGGCTGCAGTTGTGGGAGCAGCAGTTGTCGGTGCTGCAGTTGTGGGAGCTGCAGTTGTCGGAGCAGCAGCTGTGGGAGCTGCAGTTGCTGGTGCTGCAGTTGTGGGGGCAGCAGTTGTCAGAGCAGCAGTTGTGGGAGCTGCAGTTGTGGGAGCTGCAGTTGTTGGAGCAGCAGTTGTCGGGGCTGCAGTTGTGGGAGCTGCAGTTGTCGGGGCAGCAGTTGTTGGAGCAGCAGTTGTTGGAGCTGCAGTTGTGGGAGCTGCAGTTGTGGGAGCTGCAGTTGTAGGAGCAGCAGTTGTGGGGGCAGCAGTTGTTGGTGCAGCAGTCGTGGGGGCTGCAGTTGTGGGGGCAGCAGTTGTTGGTGCTGCAGTTGTGGGAGCTGCAGTTGTCAAAGCAGCAGTTCTGGGAGCTGCAGTTGTGGGGGCAACAGTTGTTGGAGCTGCGGTTGTGGGAGCAGCAGTTGTTGGGGCGGCAGTTGTTGGAGCTGCAGTTGTGGGAGCTGCAGTTGTTGGAGCTGCAGTTGTTGGTGCTGCAGTTGTTGGAGCTGCAGTTGTGGGAGCTGCAGTTGTGGGGGCTGCAGTTGTGGGAGCAGCAGTTGTGGGAGCAGCAGTTGTCGGTGCTGCAGTTGTGGGGGCAGCAGTTGTTGGAGCAGCAGTTGTGGGAGCTGCAGTTGTTGGAGCTGCAGTTGTTGGTGCTGCAGTTGTTGGAGCTGCAGTTGTGGGAGCTGCAGTTGTGGGGGCTGCAGTTGTGGGAGCAGCAGTTGTGGGAGCTGCAGTTGTTGGAGCTGCAGTTGTTGGTGCTGCAGTTGTTGGAGCTGCAGTTGTGGGAGCTGCAGTTGTGGGGGCTGCAGTTGTGGGAGCAGCAGTTGTGGGAGCAGCAGTTGTCGGTGCTGCAGTTGTGGGGGCAGCAGTTGTTGGAGCAGCAGTTGTGGGAGCAGCAGTTGTTGGGGCGGCAGTTGTTGGAGCTGCAGTTGTGGGAGCTGCAGTTGTTGGTGCTGCAGTCGTGGGGGCTGCAGTTGTGGGAGCTGCAGTTGTCGGGGCTGCAGTTGTTGGAGCTGCAGTTGTGGGGGCAGCAGTTGTTGGTGCTGCAGTTGTGGGAGCTGCAGTTGTCAAAGCAGCAGATGTGGGAGCTGCAGTTGTGGGAGCAGCAGTTGTGGGAGCAGCACTTGTGGGAGCAGCAGTTGTTGGGGCTGCAGTTGTTGGGGCGGCAGTTGTTGGAGCTGCAGTTGTTGGAGCTGCAGTTGTGGGAGCAGCAGTTGTCGGTGCTGCAGTTGTGGGAGCAGCAGTTGTGGGAGCAGCAGCTGTGGGAGCAGCAGTTGTGGGAGCTGCAGTTGTCGGACCAGCAGTTGTGGGAGCTGCAGTTGTGGGAGCTGCAGTTGTCGGAGCAGCAGTTGTGGGAGCTGCAGTTGTGGGAGCTGCAGTTGTCGGAGCAGCAGTTGTGGGAGCTGCAGTTGTTGGGGCAGCAGTTGTTGGAGCTGCAGTTGTTGGGGCTGCAGTTGTTGGAGCTACATTTGTCGGGGCAGCAGTTGTTGGAGCAGCAGTTGTTGGAGCTGCAGTTGTGGGAGCAGCAGTTGTTGGGGCGGCAGTTGTTGGAGCTGCAGTTGTGGGGGCTGCAGTTGTGGGAGCAGCAGTTGTCGGTGCTGCAGTTGTGGGAGCTGCAGTTGTTGGAGCAGCAGCTGTGGGAGCTGCAGTTGCTGGTGCTGCAGTTGTGGGGGCAGCAGTTGTCAGAGCAGCAGTTGTGGGAGCTGCAGTTGTGGGAGCTGCAGTTGTTGGAGCAGCAGTTGTCGGGGCTGCAGTTGTTGGAGCTGCAGTTGTCGGGGCAGCAGTTGTTGGAGCAGCAGTTGTTGGAGCTGCAGTTGTGGGAGCAGCAGTTGTCGGTGCTGCAGTTGTGGGAGCTGCAGTTGTTGGAGCTGCAGTTGTGGGAGCTGCAGTTGTTGGTGCAGCAGTTGTTGGTGCTGCAGTTGTGGGAGCTGCAGTTGTTGGAGCTGCAGTTGTGGGAGCTGCAGTTGTTGGTGCAGCAGTTGGTGGAGCTGCAGTTGTTGGAGCTACATTTGTCGGGGCAGCAGTTGTTGGAGCAGCAGTTGTTGGAGCTGCAGTTGTGGGAGCTACAGTTGTGGGAGCAGCAGTTGGTGGAGCTGCAGTTGTTGGAGCTACATTTGTCGGGGCGGCAGTTGTTGGAGCTGCAGTTGTGGGAGCTGCAGTTGTGGGGGCTGCAGTTGTGGGAGCAGCAGTTGTCGGTGCTGCAGTTGTGGGAGCTGCAGTTGTGGGAGCTGCAGTTGTGGGAGCTGCAGTTGTCGGACCAGCAGTTGTGGGAGCTGCAGTTGTTGGAGCTGCAGTTGTGGGGGCAGCAGTTGTTGGAGCAGCAGTTGTTGGAGCAGCAGTTGTTGGAGCAGCAGTTGTGGGGGCTACAGTTGTTGGTGCTGCAGTTGTGGGAGCTGCAGTTGTCAAAGCAGCAGTTGTGGGAGCTGCAGTTGTGGGAGCAGCAGTTGTGGGAGCAGCACTTGTTGGGGCGGCTGTTGTTGGAGCTGCAGTTGTGGGAGCTGCAGTTGTTGGAGCTGCAGTTGTTGGTGCTGCAGTTGTTGGAGCTGCAGTTGTGGGAGCTGCAGTTGTGGGGGCTGCAGTTGTGGGAGCAGCAGTTGTGGGGGCAGCAGTTGTCGGTGCTGCAGTTGTCGGAGCAGCAGTTGTGGGAGCTGCAGTTGTTGGTGCTGCAGTCGTGGGGGCTGCAGTTGTGGGAGCTGCAGTTGTCGGGGCTGCAGTTGTCGGAGCTGCAGTTGTGGGGGCAGCAGTTGTTGGAGCTGCAGTTGTGGGAGCAGCAGTTGTGGGAGCAGCAGCTGTGGGAGCAGCAGTTGTGGGAGCTGCAGTTGTCGGACCAGCAGTTGTGGGAGCTGCAGTTGTGGGAGCTGCAGTTGTCGGAGCAGCAGTTGTGGGAGCTGCAGTTGTTGGGGCTGCAGTTGTTGGAGCTACATTTGTCGGGGCAGCAGTTGTTGGAGCAGCAGTTGTTGGAGCTGCAGTTGTGGGAGCTACAGTTGTGGGAGCAGCAGTTGTTGGGGCGGCAGTTGTTGGAGCTGCAGTTGTGGGAGCTGCAGTTGTGGGGGCTGCAGTTGTGGGAGCTGCAGTTGTGGGGGCTGCAGTTGTTGGTGCAGCAGTCGTGGGGGCTGCAGTTGTGGGGGCAGCAGTTGTTGGTGCTGCAGTTGTGGGAGCTGCAGTTGTCAAAGCAGCAGTTCTCGGAGCTGCAGTTGTTGGAGCTGCAGTTGTGGGGGCAGCAGTTGTTGGAGCAGCAGTTGTTGGAGCAGCAGTTGTTGGAGCAGCAGTTGTGGGGGCTACAGTTGTTGGAGCTGCAGTTGTGGGAGCTGCAGTTGTCAAAGCAGCAGTTCTCGGAGCTGCAGTTGTTGGAGCTGCAGTTGTGGGGGCAGCAGTTGTTGGAGCAGCAGTTGTTGGAGCAGCAGTTGTTGGAGCAGCAGTTGTGGGGGCTACAGTTGTTGGAGCTGCAGTTGTGGGGGCAGCAGTTGTTGGTGCTGCAGTTGTGGGAGCTGCAGTTGTCAAAGCAGCAATTGTGGGAGCTGCAGTTGTGGGAGCAGCAGTTGTGGGAGCAGCACTTGTTGGGGCGGCTGTTGTTGGAGCTGCAGTTGTGGGAGCTGCAGTTGTTGGAGCTGCAGTTGTGGGAGCAGCAGTTGTGGGAGCTGCAGTTGTTGGAGCTGCAGTTGTGGGAGCTGCAGTTGTGGGGGCTGCAGTTTTGGGAGCTGCAGTTGTTGGAGCTGCAGTTGTTGGGGCTGCAGTTGTGGGTGCTGCAGTTGTGGGAGCTGCAGTTGTGGGAGCTGCAGTTTTGGGAGCTGCAGTTGTAGGAGCAGCAGTTGTGGGGGCAGCAGTTGTTGGTGCTGCAGTCGTGGGGGCTGCAGTTGTGGGGGCAGCAGTTGTCAAAGCAGCAGTTCTGGGAGCTGCTGTTGTGGGAGCTGCAGTTGTAGGAGCAGCAGTTGTGGGGGCAGCAGTTGTTGGTGCTGCAGTCGTGGGGGCTGCAGTTGTGGGGGCAGCAGTTGTTGGAGCAGCAGTTGTGGGAGCAGCAGTTGTTGGAGCAGCAGTTGTGGGGGCTACAGTTGTTGGAGCTGCAGTTGTGGGGGCAGCAGTTGTTGGTGCTGCAGTTGTGGGAGCTGCAGTTGTCAAAGCAGCAGTTGTGGGAGCTGCAGTTGTGGGAGCAGCAGTTGTGGGAGCAGCACTTGTTGGGGCGGCTGTTGTTGGAGCTGCAGTTGTGGGAGCTGCAGTTGTTGGAGCTGCAGTTGTTGGTGCTGCAGTTGTTGGAGCTGCAGTTGTGGGAGCTGCAGTTGTGGGGGCTGCAGTTGTGGGAGCAGCAGTTGTGGGGGCAGCAGTTGTCGGTGCTGCAGTTGTCGGAGCAGCAGTTGTGGGAGCTGCAGTTGTTGGTGCTGCAGTCGTGGGGGCTGCAGTTGTGGGAGCTGCAGTTGTCGGGGCTGCAGTTGTTGGAGCTGCAGTTGTGGGGGCAGCAGTTGTTGGTGCTGCAGTTGTGGGAGCTGCAGTTGTCAAAGCACCAGTTCTGGGAGCTGCAGTTGTGGGAGCTGCAGTTGTAGGAGCAGCAGTTGTGGGGGCAGCAGTTGTTGGTGCTGCAGTCGTGGGAGCTGCAGTTGTGGGGGTAACAGTTGTTGGAGCTGCGGTTGTGGGAGCAGCAGTTGTTGGGGCAGCAGTTGTTGGAGCTGCAGTTGTTGGAGCTGCAGCTGTGGGAGCTGCAGTTGCTGGTGCTGCAGTTGTGGGGGCAGCAGTTGTCAGAGCAGCAGTTGTGGGGGCAGCAGTTGTGGGAGCTGCAGTTGTGGGAGCTGCAGTTGTGGGGGCTGCAGTTGTTGGTGCAGCAGTCGTGGGGGCTGCAGTTGTGGGGGCAGCAGTTGTTGGTGCTGCAGTTGTGGGAGCTGCAGTTGTCGGAGCAGCATTTCTCGGAGCTGCAGTTGTTGGAGCTGCAGTTGTGGGGGCAGCAGTTGTTGGAGCAGCAGTTGTGGGAGCAGCAGTTGTTGGAGCAGCAGTTGTGGGGGCTACAGTTGTTGGAGCTGCAGTTGTGGGGGCAGCAGTTGTTGGTGCTGCAGTTGTGGGAGCTGCAGTTGTCAAAGCTGCAGTTGTGGGAGCAGCAGTTGTGGGAGCAGCACTTGTTGGGGCGGCTGTTGTTGGAGCTGCAGTTGTGGGAGCTGCAGTTGTTGGAGCTGCAGTTGTTGGTGCTGCAGTTGTTGGAGCTGCAGTTGTGGGAGCTGCAGTTGTGGGGGCTGCAGTTGTGGGAGCAGCAGTTGTGGGGGCAGCAGTTGTCGGTGCTGCAGTTGTCGGAGCAGCAGTTGTGGGAGCTGCAGTTGTTGGTGCTGCAGTCATGGGGGCTGCAGTTGTGGGAGCTGCAGTTGTCGGGGCTGCAGTTGTTGGAGCTGCAGTTGTGGGGGCAGCAGTTGTTGGTGCTGCAGTTGTGGGAGCTGCAGTTGTCGGGGCTGCAGTTGTTGGAGCTGCAGTTGTGGGAGCAGCAGTTGTGGGAGCTGCAGTTGTTGGGGCTGCAGTTGTTGGGGCTGCTGTTGTGGGAGCTGCAGTTGTGGGAGCAGCAGTTGTTGGGGCTGCAGTTGTTGGGGCGGCAGTTGTTGGAGCTGCAGTTGTTGGAGCTGCAGTTGTGGGAGCAGCAGTTGTCGGTGCTGCAGTTGTGGGAGCTGCAGTTGTCGGAGCAGCAGTTGTGGGAGCTGCAGTTGTCGGTGCTGCAGTTGTGGGAGCTGCAGTTGTGGGAGCTGCAGTTGTGGGGGCTGCAGTTGTTGGTGCTGCAGTCGTTCGGGCTGCAGTCGTGGGAGCTGCAGTTGTGGGGTCAGCAGTTGTCGGAGCAGCAGTTGTGGGGTCAGCAGTTGTCGGAGCAGCAGTTGTGGGAGCTGCAGTTGTTGGAGCAGCAGTTGTCAGGGCTGCAGTTGTTGGGGCTGCAGTTGTGGGAGCGGCAGTTGTCGGGGCAGCAGTTGTTGGTGCTGCAGTTGTTGGAGCTGCAGTTGTGGGAGCTGCAGTTGTGGGGGCTGCAGTTGTGGGAGCTGCAGTTGTCGGAGCAGCAGTTGTGGGAGCTGCAGTTGTCGGAGCAGCAGTTGTGGGAGCTGCAGTTGTTGGGGCTGCAGTTGTGGGGGCTGCAGTTGTTGGCGCTGCAGTTGTTGGGGCTGCAGTTGTGGGAGCTGCAGTTGTTGGTGTTACAGTTGTTGGGGTAGCAGTTGTGGGAGCTGCAGTGGTGGTTGGTGGTGTCGTTATGGTGCTAGAGGAGGTGGTAGGTACCACTGTAGTTGTGGTTATCAGAGGTGTTGTAGCTGTGGTTGTTTGGAGTCCTGTTGTGGTGGTTGGTGGTGAAGTAGTGGTGCTTTGTGGTGTGGTAATTGTGGGTGTAGTTATGATGCTTGGTGGTGTGGTAGTTTGAGGTGTGGTGGTGGTTGGTGGTGTCGTTATGGTGCTAGAGGAGGTGGTAGGTACCAGTGTAGTTGTGGTTATCAGAGGTGTTGTTGTGGTGCTCAGATGTGTTGTAGTTGTGGATGTCATAAATGTTGTTCCTAATGTTGTCGTGGTGCTTTGGATTGTAGCAGGTGAAGTTGTGGTGGCAACTCCAAGCCTCTCAATTTTTGTCACGCTGACTGTGTGGGCTGTTCCATTCAGGAGCTGTTCTCTAAAAAACTGAATGGAGAGAGAACACAGAGGATAAACATCAGGAGGTCCATCTCATTCACTTTACCTACCCCTCTATCTCATTTGTTTACACCCTCATGGATAACATTAACTGAGCAACCTTTACGAGAAACAGGTGTTTTTTTTTGCACATTCTTTTTTACGTACCTGTTTAACAAGTTCAATGATGGTGACATTGCTGACCTCTCCAAAGGCAGTTAGTGCAATCTGTATATGTACCAGTGATTCTGAGGCTGTTGGGATGAAGAAAAAATGTGAAAAAAGAAAATAAAAAACAAACAAACAAAAAAGCATTTCATGAAAAAAAACCCATGGAAAATAGAATAGTGAAAATCATTTGGGATTTGTTTTAACTTAATGTAAAAAAAAAAGCTATATGTTAGTGTATAAATGAGTATTGTAGTTCAGTTACTAATGTTAAAGGCAATAACCAATAACCACATAATCACTGAAGAAGAAGGATGTAAAGAAATTTAATTTTGAACAAGGCTTTAAAGCTAAATTTTGTAAATCATTAACCATCTTTTCTTGGTTATTTTTTTCCACAACTAGACTTGGGGTCAGTTAATGTCAGATTAAATTTAGGAAGAATTCAGGGTTCATTTTTCTTCAGTCGAGTGCAATTCATGAAGATTCATTTTTTCTCATGACCATTGGAGCATCACTAGAATTCCAATGTCACAGATCAAAGTCTAAAGTGCTTGTTTTAATAGTATGATATGCTTAGATAGATATTTTTAGTTTATCCAGAATACTGTGCTTTAGTTTTGGCAGATTAATACTCTTGGAAGATTTTGCCCACATGTATTTGAAAGTGTTAGGCCAAACCATATAAATACATTTCAACCCTCTAAAATTATGGTTTATGGCTTTATTATGTTATCATTGTTACTATTACCTGAATGTCCTAAACTAATTTCTCATGTTAACTGATATAATTTTAGGTTGCAATTTGTGACCCATTTTAGGCGTAAACCTAACCTTGGGGTCAAAATACATTCTATGAAGTTTCTTGGTCAGGGTGAGCTTAACCCTTCACTTATTGCTTCCATTTTAATTACAGTTATTGAGGCTGTGGCTATTGTGGTTGACAGCAGGTTGTTATGAGAAAGTATAATGTTCCAACTGTGTGCATACTGCATGCAACAGTACATACATAAGGGCAGCTGCAGTAGCTACTGAAAGCAAAAAGAAAAGTATGCGATTCAGAATGTACCCTAAGTCTAACACCTCACTGTGGATGTTTCTGCTTTTACTTTCCTCCCTGCCTTATCACTAGACTTGCCTTTATTGAAGAGAAGCTTCAATAGTTCCACTAATTCAGTGATAACCCATTTTATTGCCATTAGATTCTGTGGAATAAAAGTCCCCCGTTCTTTTAATATGTAAAAACTTTTATTGTGAAACACCAAAATAAGGAAATGTTGTGTTTTCAAACAGTACCTTCACACAACTTTTAATAGGGTGATAGTAAACATGAAAGACGGCGGAGAGAAACTCAACTCCAAACCACAGAGATTCATTTAGAAGCTACAACAGTCCTGAGAGCTGAACGCCCTTCTCTCTGGTCTGCTGCAGACAGAGGTGAGTGAAGTCTCACAACACACGCTTGTTTGAAGGGAAGAAGCAGAGTCGTCAGGGTTTGGTCGGTGGGACTTAACCACTACCTGCTTGAGGGCGCCTGACCAGGCTAAACTGACAGTGGAAAAACAATTCAGCGCAACATGGCTTTACTCGGTGCGGCCAAAAGTGACAATGAAAAAAAGGTACTACAGTAAGTGACTACAGTGTGACCTGTGTTACACTGTAGTTAGCATTCAATATGTGACAGCTTTTGTGCTGCATTCTTTATTCACAAAAGAACCAATAAAGCATGTCACCCAAACTCAGAAACAAATTTTGACTGTACTCAATGGAATTTTTCCATGTCAGTGTAGGCTAGGTTTTCACCTAGTCTGGTTTTCAAAATGTTGAATAATGGTCTTTTTCCTTTTTGATCCATGATTGCAAATAGCAAAACATAGGTGGCATCTTTTCTAAGAGGCCACAGATTGATTGCTGGGTGAAGAGTTGCGCAAAAAGTTTCACACAGGTGCATTAGAGATTCATAATTATGAAAGTAGTTTCTATCAGCTGTGAATAGATGTTTTTCTTCAGTTTAACACAGTTCATCCAAAAGAGTTTTGGTCTTTCTGTGGGATCTGTGTTAAATGTTTTGAAAAAGGATGTAAGAATGTGTGAAACCAATCAACACACTGGCAAGAGAAGACTTCTGCTGCGCTTAAAAGATGGTAGCCTACTGAAGATCACGTAGACCCCAGTTTCATTTAGCTTGTCTTAGCAATCAAGAAAAACGGTAAAATATTTGTAATTAATAGTTACCTTGTCCAGAAGATAAGTGTAAATATCCAAGCAAAAATGTCCAACAAAGGATTTTTCTTTCCATTATGGTGTTACTTCCCATCACTCAAGGTACAGACAAGTTTTGTCTGCGAATGCATGCTACATTTGAATTACTTACTGCAGAGGGAAGGACAAGGCATTGGGGGCAGAGGCTATTTTCATATAAACAGAAAAACCAGGTGAGTCACAGACACATAGCTTATGTTTACAGGACACTATGAACTACATCACACAATGGAAAACAATCTGCAGTGACCCTACACCGTGTATAATTCAGTTTCAGTTTCACTTTATTTTATTTATAAAAAGGACAGTACAGTCAAAAATCAACATTACTATAAATGTGCCAGTTTTAGCCAGCTGGCTAATTCACAACTGTAGTCCTCCAGCAAGACGTTATGAAACCATAACCTAAAACAGAAGCATTACATGCAAGAAGCACAGAGCAGCAACATACAGTCCAGTGGTAATCAAGCAAAATAGTCAGCCATGCAGAGCATCAGAACTTTAGCAAAATAAAATACAATCTCGATATTAATCAGACTATTGGGTGTTAGTACATACCAAGCCATACAAAGCTGGGGGCCTGACAATGGACAGAGACATTTAGCAGGTTGGCAGCAAGTTAATAAACAATGGTAAAATACATCATGCACTAGTTAGGAGTGATCACATTTTTGTTTTTTTTTAAAGCCAGGTCTTAAGATTTTTTGTGAAGGTGTGATAAGTGGCACAGTATCTTATTTCAGTTGGTAAGGTGTTCCAAAGCTGTGAGGCTCTAACAGCAAAGCAGGATTTACAGAAGGAGCTGGACCTGAAAGGTACAATACAGTCCCCTCGCTGGGCAGATCTTTTAGTCCTGTTGGCAGGCGTCAGCGTACTTTGTTAGGTTTTCCCAGCTGAGGATGTTATATTTGCTGAGAATGTGATAATGATGGTGAATATTTGGTTTTCTGTCAAGCACTTTAAGAGCCTGCTTGTACAGGGAGAGAATGGGTTTCAGCATTGTACTTTTTGCATGGGTCCAGCTTGTCTTACAGTATGTTAGATGAGAAATGATCATTGCATTCATTTAAAGAAGCTGCCAATCCATTGTTTATTAAGAATAATTGTCAATTAGCTTTCACTTTAAGCTGAATGGCCGCAGCATGACCGGAGGGAAGCACAACCAGTAAGCCTCCGCTAGCCTCCCAGCTAGCTCTGGCTCTCCGTTTGGATCCAACCGGAGCACCAAGCCCTGGTTTGTTATTCAGGTTAAAGTGGGAAGAAGCAGCAGGTTTGTCGGGCAGCTGAGTGAAGCTGAGTGAAGTGGAGCCTGCGGAGGAAACACCGGGACTGTCTGGCCCTATGCCCTATGCCATCATGCCACCAGTGGAGTTATTCATGGAGGTGTCTTATGAGGAAAGAAGAGCCATGCTGTACAGGGACTTGGAAAGAGGAGACATTGTGGTGGGGAGGATCAACAACATTAGAGATTACGGTTTCTTCCTTACTCTTCTTTGCACCGCAGGAGGACTGAAGAGAGACATAGAAGACCTAGAGTTGTCGGTATGTCAAGAAGCTAAATCAATTAAATGGGCTTAAGCCCTGTCATAAATCTTGTGACAGATCGAAACCAATCATTCAACCATTGTAGATGCAGAAGACTTGGATTGAGATTGGGCCAGCTATGCTGGTACAGCTCTGGCTCTGTGAATTCCTGAATGACTGCCAGTGAGAGTAAACAATGTGTCTCGTAGTGCACCATGCAGGTTGAGATCTTAAGTCACATGCTTGACATGTATGCGATTTATCCATCTCAGCTATGACTACCTGACCCACATTTGGTTTCTGGGAATCTCCTGCCCTAAGGGTTCGACCAACATGACCGGTATTCCTCCAGGAATTCACAGAACTGTAGTTACTTTAGTAACTTCTTGCAAGCCCCTGCACCAGGTGGAATCACACAACACATCTGAAGACTTATCTAAACTATTTAGCTTTTTTTTTTTTTTTTTTTTTTCCTTCCTTTTTCTTCCACCTTCAGGCTCTATGTCACGTCAGAGAAATTCCCTCCACCGGCAGCCATGATGATCCTTTGTCCTACTACCAGATCGGGGACTTTATCAGAGGTCTAAGTTGACTTTGCCTTAAACAGCCAGCTGTGTGCAGAGTTTCTCTTACAGCTAGACTTTAGGCTCATTTTACCTAAAGTTGTTAATAAGGCTTTGACAGTCAACAAGTTGACTTGACTTATTCTACCTATCATTTTAATGTGGCAGATTAATTGGCAAAACGGATAAACTGGCGCTGATAAGACTTTATAAAAACTAACATTTATGGTTAAACTTGGCTCCAGTAGTAGCTGATGGCTGTGTATCCAGTCACGTGGGGACGTACTATCGGCTATTGGCTTTTTCCCATTCCAAACTATTACTATTATTGTATTGGCCTTTAAAAATCCACCAGTTGACCTCAAACAATAGTCATATTTGTGATGAGAGACCATCACCAAAACAAGCACTTTCTTCACATTTGAGAAGCTGAAACCACAGAATGTTTGGCGTTTTTGCTTGAAAGTTACTTAACTGATTAATCAATTATCAAAATAGTTATTGAGTCTTTTTTTCTCAATGGACCAATCATGGAAGTTCTACGATATCTATATCTGCATGATTTCCAGACAGTTATCAATCAGAATGCCCTCCAGAAATTCATAAGTTAAAAATATCTGAATGTATTTGGAACATGATTTTTTGTTGTGAGTTTTTGCTGTTTTTCATGTCAAAAGAAAAATGTAGTCAAATCTTCACCTAATATCTGCACTGTCTCGTTCTGTAGCTGCGGTGAAAGATATTGACCGCTACCAGGAGAAAATCACAGTGTCCCTCCACCCGGCCTCTCTGTCTTCCAGCTTGGAGCACATTAAACTGGGTGTCTTTCCCCGGGAGGAGCTGCCCATACACTACAGGTAACTACACAACATGTCATGACAAAACACACAACACTGAACTCTGAAAGGCTCTGACAAACTAAGACTAATTTTAAAATAAATTGTCGTAGTTTCAGAATTACTTTAGGGAAAAACATCTGGCTATTTGTGTTTAACACTGATTAATACATGAAAATTGAATTCAAATTTAATTTGTCTGTTGATGGTAACACCCATTTCATCCTGTCATGCTGTATTTTCTATGATTCTAGCTGCTCGTCATTATTTGATACAGATCAGCTGCAGTCACGACTGATGCTCATGTAAACATTTTCTTTTGAGCTCCGTAATCACTTTGTAATCACAAGAGAAGATAAATAAACTGAAAATCACAGTCCCTCCACCTGACCTCTCTGTCTTCCAGCTTGGAGCACATTAAACTGGGTGTCTTTCCCCAGGAGGAGCTAATTGTGGCATGAGTTGCTATAACTGGAATTATCTGTGTTTAGCGTTTTCATACCTCTGCGCTGGCGACAGCCATGGCCAGAGGCATGATACTTTTGGGTTGTCCGTCCATCCAGCTCTCGTAAACACAACAAGAATGCCTTGATAGAATTTCTTCAAATTTGGCTCAAAGGTCACTGTGCCAAAGAGTAGTTATACGCACATCGAAAAAGGTGCAAGGCCGGCACAAAACATGAATGAAAAAAGGTAGAGCCTGCACACTTACTCCATGCCACAATCTTTAATAAACAACGTTTCGATCCTAGAGGGATCTTCGTCAGGTCTGAATGTTGGAAAGAGTAAAACCACACCTCTATTTATAACGTTGTGTGCAACAGGTGTGGTTAATCAGCCAAATATCATCTTGGGTTATTTTGAAAAAAACATCGACCAGAAGAAACAAACATCAAATTCGATCCAGGGTAACAATTAAGTGCAAATACATCAAAGACACTCTGAGAATATATATATATTATAAAATTCCATCAGAATAAAGGGGGGGGGGGGGGCTACAATTAAACAAAACATCCAATAATATATCATGAGCAGCGATCATATAAAGTGGATTATACTCAATTACTCAATTACTCAATGTAGGCTAATAGTCTCTTCAACAGAATAACATTAAAATTGGCAAATCATCACAGTTAAGCAAATCATCAAAAATATCATCTCATGTGTTTAAATAGACCTCATCAATGGAAAATAATCCAATGATTAAACTCACAGATCCTGAATACCAAAAAATAATAGTGTTCACAGTCATGACTAAGTGGTCGACTGGGACAGGTACACTGACGAAACCATGCAGCACAATATAGGAATATATACAATAGGAAAATTATGTTACTTCAACACCTAATGGTTTCAGAGGAAGTGTTTGATTTCATATTCTTGATTCAAACCACTAGGGGACAGAGTCTGAAGGGTGGAAAATATAAAAACTCTCTCTTTTCAATAGGAGGGTGTTCAGGTCCCCTCCTCTTCTTGGGGGTTTTACGTGCTCGATGCCAATGTATCTCAAGGAGGCAACTGAATGATTTGCCTCCCTGAAATGCACCGCCACCGGGCTACGCTGGTCCTGAGTTCGAATACAGCTCCTGTGTTCAGCTATCCTAGTTTTCAAAGGTCTCTGAGTTTTGCCTATGTATGCTAAACCACAAGGGCATTTTATGAGGTAAATAACATTTTTTGTTGAGCAGGAAATGGTACCTCTGATTTTTATCGTTTTTCCAGTTATCGGGTGGTTAAACGTGTTACATTTGTATGTAAAATTGCATTGAGTACATGAACCACACCGATAATTGCCAGGAGGCAGTTCAAGGAAAGTTGGGTTTTTGGCTGGTCTCAGATCAGATTTAACCAGCATTTGTCTCAGATTGGGAGGGCGTTTATACACCACTCTAGGAGAGTTTTTAAAGATGTTTTGGAGTAGTGGATCTGAACTTAAGATGTGCCAGTGTTTGTTAATGATTTTTTCAAAATCCTTTCCTAGACATGAGTATGTTAAATAACATCTAGGGTGGTTATTTGCTGGAGTTTTAACCTTTTTAACTAGGCATTCATCCTGGGTCAATCCGCTGAATCTATCTCAGGCAGTTTTTATCCAGTTGTCCTGGTAGCCTCTTTTTTTAAATCTATGCTCTAGTTCATCAGCTTGTTTTTCATAGTCTGTTTGTTTTGTACAAATTCTGCGGATACGACTAAACTGGCTGATGGGGAGGCTTTTTTTCAGATGGGTTGGGTGGAAAGATTGGCCATGTAAAAAAGAACATTTATCTGTTTCTTTTCTATACAGGTCTGTTACCAATACTGTGCCCTCCCGTTTAACAAGGATATCCAAAAAACTAATTTGTTGTGTGTCATGGTCCATTGTAAATTTAAGATGTTCATGGCAGTGATTGAGATACTCATAATACGCAATAAACTTTCCACAGAACCGTCATAGATCATAAAAATATCATCTACATATCTCTTCCATAATTTTATGTGGCTTTTGAAGGGATTTTCAAAGGAGAAGACATGATCCTCTTCAAAGCAGGCTACATATAGGGAGCTGAAATTGGGAGACAGTTTGCTACCCATAGCAGTACCCTTGCATTGTCTATATAGATTGGTAACTTTTTCAAACAAGAACACATTTTTAGATAGAACGATTTCAGCCAACTCTCTTAAGCATAGAGTGCTGGGTGTAGTCTCAGAAGGTCTTTTATCTAAGAAGTGACACATGGCATTTAAACCGCCCTGGTGGTCAACATTGGTAAATAAATTTTGTATATCCATTGTTACAAGGTGCATGTCAGTGCCAAAATCACTCACAGTCTTTAAGATATTGATCATATCCATTGAGTCACGCACATAAGAAGGGAGAGAGGTTACAAAGGGTTTGATGTGGAAATCAACAAAACTGGAAATGTTTTCAGTTAATGAGCCAATGGCTGAGAGGATGGGTCTTCCTGGTGGGTTATTAAGGCTTTTGTGAATCTTTGGCAGAATATAAATAACTGGGATGACAGGGTGTGACACTTTCATGAATTCACCCTCTTTTTTTGTAATTTCGCCTGGTTCCATAAAAACTTTTAATTTCTCATCAATTTCTCCTTTGAAACTTGGAGTCGGATCTTTTGCTAATTTTTCATAATAGACAGGATCTGACAACTGTCGTTCTACTTCTTTTATGTAGTCAGTGCGTTTCAATATACAAATAGCTCCGCCCTTATCGGCGGGTTTAATCACAATGCTGGTGTCGTTTTTAAGTTCTGTCAAAGCTTCACGTTCCTTTTTGGACAAGTTGTTATACACTTTATATTCCCTTCTCTTATTTAAAATACCCATGACATCTTTTTCTACAAGTCTACAGTAGGTATCAATGGAGGCATTCCTAGACTTAGGGGGGCAAATGGTGGATTTAGGCCGAAAAGGGGAAACGACTTTTTCCGGAATAGTGTCATGCTGAACATTGAACACAGTGAGAGAGGGATCAATAACGCTAGATTGATTATGCATACCATGTGTGTTTATTGACCCAACACCAGGAGATCTGTTGTATGAAAAAAACTCTTTTAGTCTCAGATTGCGGAAAAACTTTTCAAAGTCTATAGATGTTTCAAAGGAATCACACTGAGTGGTGGGGACAAAATTGAGACCCTTACATAGGGCAGTTTCACAGTCAGGGGATATTGTTCTGTCCGATAAGTTCACAACGCTTAGGAAGTCATGCTGCGGGTGTAATATCTCGTTTGATACTGTCTTTGATCTTTTCTTACCCCGCCTGCATCTCTTTCTTGGCTGGGGGTGGGTCTCCACCTGGGCGCACCTCTTCCCCTTCGGTGTGGTTTTTCTCTTTCCAACATTCAGACCTGACGAAGATCCCTCTAGGATCGAAACGTTGTTTATTAAAGATTGTGGCATGGAGTAAGTGTGCAGGCTCTACCTTTTTTCATTCAAAGGTCACTGTGACCTCACAAAACATGTTTATGGCTACTCAATAATTGATATGCTAATTCTGAAATCATTTTACACAAATGTCTAGGTTAAAGGTTAACTTCAGTGTGACATCATAATGTCCTACAAAAACTCCAAAAAATTCTTTCAAAGTCTTCATCATAGATATTACATAAGTCTGGACAGACATGGATGTAAACTATAACTTGACTGGTTGACGGAGGCATACAGCCATGAGGCCGTAATTCTAGCCTACTTGTTGATAGCGTTCAGTTCTCACGTGGGACTCTGACTCCTCTCCTCTTAGCCGTAGCGTTCGTGCAGCTGCTGACTCTAGTGAGACCTATGAGTGCATACTGAAGAGTTGCCATGGCTACCACAACCCCTCTGGAGTGGACTTCCTGCTGGAAAAGGTGGGGATTAGTGACACCCACCCGCCGTCAATGATGAGAGGATTACAAAGGTAAACATGTTGACTGGCTGACTTGACTCTCTTGTTTTAAATGAGAGTATTATAATGTGCACAGAATCATAAGTATGTAAATTGGTAATTGGTATGGAAAACTGTAAGGAAAAAGGACAATGACAACACTTTTATACTGTTGTAATTAATGTCTTTGGTTCATGTTCTGTCACGGGCCAGTTGAGATTAAATTGAACTAGTCTATGAAAAACTTCTCTGTATCTATTCTCTGAGGGTCTCATTCATGAAAAGTGAGTAAATCTGTGTGTAGATTTGCACATAAAAGCCTACTCCACTAAAAACCTACTCCGGATTCAGGAACGCTGCGGGAAACTCAGATTTGATCGTAAACACGTGTGTACGATCATGAATGCCAATCCATCGTAAAGTGACAGCGCGCTCCCGGTAATCAGCAATTAGCATAAATCCCCGCCCATGAATAGCCAATGACCACCATATAAGGAGGTGTAGGTGCTTCCCGTCGACCTGTCAGTCATGGCGCAAAGAAAGAAAGAGAGATTTTTTCCGAAGCGGAGATCGAAATAATTTTGGGTGAAGTGGACTTAAGAAAAAACATATTTTCTTCAGTTTGTAGCTAGTGGTGTGACAGGCAAAGCGAAGGCCTGGAGGGAGGTAACAGATGCTGTTAATGTTGTCTCCGTAGTACAAAGAACCATGTCAGAGGTGAAGCGTAAATGGTTTGATATGAAACCGGAGGCAAAGAAACGCATAAGCACACACACAAAAATACAGCGGTCACCAAACAAACAGACGATTCATTTGTGGGGTTTTGAATGAAGCGGGAACGGGAAACCAGAGATGTTTTGTGCATAATGGATAAACTAAATCAGTGATCGCTGTCGGAATGTAGAGCTATTTAACATTTATTTTAACAAATGATACGGATAACATATAGCCTACAGCAGTCTGTATGCATCGTCCTCAAATTATTTGAATCTTAATAGCCTAAAGCTCTGTTTGATACAACGTAAATTAATCATTTTCAAATCAGATTTATTCATTCAAACGATCGTCCTCCTTCCACCTGCTGCCCCTGCTGAACCCAGGCATCGAGGCCGAAGAGGCTGTGATCCGGCTGTCCTTACGGATATTTTTATTATCATCATTCAACGTGTAGAAAAATGTGTTATATTTTTAATATTTTGTCATGTTTAGATTACGTGTTTCAAAGGCATCTGTGTATTGTGTGCATAACAGAGCGCAATACGAATTAAAATTGTCATTTCCAATAGTGAAAAGCAATATTTATGTGCTTTACTAAATTTACACAAGCACTACGAGTGGTCAGGAGCAGGAGTAGATTTTGTTAGTAGCTACGAAAAGATCGGAGCTACTAAAATATTGATGAATGCGGACACGCACGTAAATTTCCGTCTGCGAACAGTTTACACACAAATTCCTTCTGCTCACGTTTCATGAATGAGACCCAATGTCTCTTTGAACAAAACAAGTCTGCTACTACTGTATATGCCTCAAATTAAGTTGCCTCAGTAAGTATCGAGCATCAAGTGACATTGATAGAGGTGACCGAGGCCTTCATGGTGTTATCAACTCGAAAACAAGGCAAAGATCCAGACAACCCTGCATACGAAAAATTCTGATATTCTAATATAATGGAATAAATACATCAGTTAAACAGTTTTTTGCAACATAATCTATTCCTGAACCTCTCAGAAAACAACTTGAGACCATCATCAGAGAATTTCAAGACAAATACAACTGTTTTTAAATGAATAGAACTTTTGCAAAATAAAAAAAAAATAAAAAACGGAATATTTTTTTAAGAATCAAACATGACAAATTACAAATCAATATAAAGTATGAGATTGTGAGTCAACTTAGACATATCACTCCAGTATTTCTAAAACCCTGGCTTTGGACCTAAACAGCCGCACAAATATATCTATCCAAATTTTGTAAGAAGTAGCCACTGTAAGCTACTGGTTATACCAACCCAACTCAGGCTGTGACAGAGGAAAAAAATGGTGTGTGTGTGTGTGTGTGTGTGTGTGTATGTGTGTGTTAAACTGAGCAAAGGTATGTTTTTGTCGCTTATGTCAACTTGTGTAATTGTAGGACAAAGATTTTGTTATTCCATCTGTTAAAAGTCGCATTGTCTCCCCGTCACCTACCTTTTTTCTTCTTTGATTTCATTTGTATATTCATCTATATCCGTCTCTCCAGTCTCTCCTGTGTGGTCCGTCCCTGTCTGTGGGCTCCGTCGTGCCCCTGATGGAGCGTCTGTCAGAGGAAACCTTGTGGGGCTTCAGCCTGCATCTCCTCTGTGCAACCAGAAGGGGGCAGTACGACAGCAGCATTGAAAAGCTTCTGGATCGCTGTCCTCAGGCCATCATAGCTTACGCCAACTACCAGTTACAAGACAAACATATGGTCTGTACTGAGCAGTAGCCTCAACTGTAAACTGTGTAACCTTTACCCTCCCGCTGTATCATGTCGACATGTTCTCGTGTCAAACTGCTTGTCTGCTCTCATCTCTGCAGGCGTTGTGGTGGCAGAAGCTGCTCCCAGAGCTGTGCAACAGGACGAGAGCTGCGACAGACAACAGCATCTTACTGGCTGCTCTCAAAAGTAGAAGCTTCTCCCAGAATACCATCAGTCTGCCAAAACTACTCCAGTACTGTTTTTTTTTTTTTTTACTTTAAAGCCACTTTGGTTTCATCAAAGGGTATCTTATATTTACCCAGAGTTGTTTTTGACTTGATGTTGGCCAGAGGGACAGTTTGGTACATGCACTGTTGACTAAAATATCATGCAGGTTTAACAACAATTCAACATCGTAACAAGATCAGGAAACTAAATTAGGGCCGCTCACACTAACGACATGTTAGTGTGAGTGTAAACTATTACATGTTTTGTGTATTTAAATGTGGCTGCCTTTTAAGCCAACAGAACAGTTAATTAGATGAAGGATTGCCGATTGTCCTGCCTCAAGTTTAGATAAGAAAAACTTTATTAGAAACCTTTAAAAGTTAAAAGTTTAATCCTTGAAGTCCAGAGAGAGTTCTGAGAGCATTTCGACCTTCATGATAGTAAACTGTACTTACAGAAAATATGATTGATTAGTTGAATACATAACATGATACATTCAGATAATTAAAACATCTTAAAATCTATTCATTACATTTAGAATAGCAAAGCAGCAGAGCCAAAATGAGCAACAAACACAAATTTGACTGAACAGTCGAGTGAATTGAGTCAAGTTGCATTATGGGTAATATAAGCCCCAGGCTTTGACAAAGGATGACAATGATGACAATGTTGTGATGCCAGGGCTTTGATGTGGCTGGTTTCCTTCCCAACAGAGACGCTGGTTGTGGTTGCCATGGAGACAAGCCACAGAGTTCCTGGAGCTGATACCTGACAATGGCACCGCCTCATACTTTCTGCCACACCTGTTGACATGTAGCCAGAGACACCTACTGGCCTGACAACACACACACACACACACACACACACACACACACTTGAATAGACAAATGTGTCACTCTTGTGTGTTTTTAGCTGACAGAGTAGAGATAGAAAAGAAGAGAATATGCAGGTTACACAAGAACAGGCTACAGCACAAACTGTAGAGCAGGTCAAACAGAGCAGAAAGTTTTAGGTTTGTTTGTGGTTATTATTTGTTTGTATGTACATATTACTTTGAATTTCTGAGTTTTGTTGATGTCCATACTGTATGTGGTGATACCAACATTATTAAGACACTATGAGAATTTATTTTTTATTTATTACAGAAGACCAGGAATTAGTTTAAAGCTCTGACTGTGGGGTCCATCGCTGGATTTCTCTCTTTTGCGTTTTTTGACTGAATTGTAAAGAAAACGCTTTCGTTTCTTGTTTTGTTCTCCAACTCACATAAACTTGTTATTAGCTGTAGTCTGTCATGATTTAGCAGCTGTTGAAAGGAAAATATTTGATTAGATCAACAGATATTATGCTGCAAATGCCTTGACAGATACCAGACAGCCCTATGTTTTATAACGCCACTGCCGTGTGAAAACCGTGTTCAGTTCTTCTTTGTCACTCAAGCAGCAAATTTTTGGATTGTATCTAAAAAATGTATTATCAAACTGCAATCAGCTAGGCCAAAAGAAATATTTTGTTGTGTCATCTTACCCACTTTAACTTCCTGCTTGCTTCCTGTAAGTTGATTTTATTTTTTACGTGTTCTTCCTCGAATATAGATATAAAATCTAAGAGTTTCTCGTTGGTTTGAGTTTGACTGCATGAAGTTTCTGATAAGCAAAAGTTCCTTGTGCTGCTGTCTTGATTGGCTTGACTTATTGAATACAGATAGTTCACTGTGTGATTTTGTTAAGTCACATGGTTTCACCACAGAGAAGAAGTGTGCCTTTAAACAAACGCTCTTCAGTTTGACCCAGGGTAAAACATGATCAGATAGTAGATCACTGTTGTGTAGTATCTGCTGCTGCTGAAGTCTGCAAATGTAAGACATTTACATAATTGAATCTGTCTGTTTGGTGCTGTTTGTGCAAGTTCAAGAAAAATCCTCCTTCACTGAACAGCACAGTAGATCATTTTAGAGGTCACAGAGCCCCATTTGTTAATAAAACATGTATTTTGAGTTTTATAAAGTAGTGTTTTGTACCTGGAATGGTGTTACATGATCAATCCAAAGTGACTCAGGTGCGAGGTTCATGATAAAACATTTATGACATTAGTTGTGCATTTGACTTTTCAGTCTTTTTAATTGACCTTTTAAACCTGACCCCCACGATCCCTCTGAGACCCTGTCAAACACTTGAATTCATCATGTAGAAACTGGAATTAACAATTTAAAAGCCTTTAACAACAACAGGCCGACATGTTTTAACTCTGACGACGCTGTGGAACCAACCAGAGCTATTTCACAAACCTTTCAACCAATGAGAGCTTCAGAACAGTCCAGATCCAATCACATCTTGAGAGCACAACTCTAAACCAATCAGACCATTAGACTTTGATAGATCTCAGCTGTTGAGATGTTTGGAAGGCCACCATCACCTGAGGACTTTTTGGAGCTTCACCTGAAACTAGAGAGGGAACAGAAAGCAGTACCAGGCATTGGAACAATAAAAAGGGGCAAGAGATTAAGGAGATAGAAGAAAATAAGGAGAAAGAGCAGAGAGGAGCTGAGGCTAAAGCAAGGACGAGTATAGGTCAAGATATAGACAGAGGACAAGAGTGGGACTTGTTCTGATAAGGAGTGGAACCACAAAGTAGAATTTAAAGGTCTGAATTAGAGCAGACAAAGAGTTTAGACAAAGAGTTTAGAGTTGTATCAAAGCAATGAAACTGAGCAGAAGGAAGGTGGTGCTGCTGGCCATCACAGAAAACATTGAGATGGAGCTGTTTTCTTCAGAGGAGTCCTGCATGGTGACAGTAATACAAGAGGAGGAGGAGGAGGAAGAAGAGGAGAGCTTTTACCAGGTGTGTCTGCTGTTGAACTGCATCTGTGCATGCAGCTTGGATTAGAAGAAGCACTGTGGTGATCCTCAGGCTGCTAATAAATGTCTCTGTGTTCGGCAAAAGACTCGTATAATTCATAAAAAGTTCAAATAGCAGGTAAATATGACCACATACCTTTAAGCTGAAGCCATTGCAAAAGCTTCTCTTTGATTGCTTTATGTAAATATGTCACTTAATATGCATCACGCTTGCCATCATAGTTATGGTGATCTATGAGGAATCAATATAGTTGGAACTGTGGCACATGAAAATTGAATGGAGAGAGATCAGACATTGTTGATTCCTTTTGGTAAATTCATGTGACTGGTCAATATGAGATACCAGAGAGTGATTTTATCTGAAACTTAGCTGATGTCATTGTAGCACCACAGTCCTTTGGTCAATCCAGGTGCTGATAGTTACACTAAAGGATCAATTCACTCTGTCAGAGCTAAATCACATGAAGCCTTATTTCTAAACAAGTGATATTCATACTGGTTTAAACAAACAATTTGATTATGTTTCACAATCTTTGCTGAACAGGTTTGTGAATGGCTGTTGTTCCTGGAAATAAACACTTAAGTTTAATGCTTGAAGTACAAAAACCCCCCAAAATATTACATGCACTGCCGTTTTTGGCTTGGTAGCAGAAGTCTTACCTGCTAATAATACAGCCAAACAGCTAGATACCTCTAGGGCAGTGGATCTCAACATGGGGGTTCACGAGACAAATATGAGAGGTCAAGTTAAAAATACAAAAACAAAGCAACGCTCTTCCTTTGAATTACTGGGTAATTTTATCTCTGAAATTATTTGGATTTTAAAAAAAGACTTTTCCTTTGTTTTAAGGCCTTTTGGGGCTCTAGGGGGGAAATGTTTTTAGGTGTGTGATTTGGGTGAAGTGGACATGTTAAACCATTAAGATTCCACATTATAGCACCTTACAATATACTATGCTTTAGTACAGAATTACAAAATGCTGATAAGGACCAAATCAAGAAACAAAGGCAGTCATGGCCTGTCCCATACAAAATAGTTCTCACTGATGGAAATGTTATGGTTTTACAATAATAAAAAAAAAAAAACTTTGATCAACAATCTAAAACACGCATCACTCTTTTAGGGATTATTTGAATGCTCATGCATAGTAAACATCTTGCCTTCCCTTTCTTGAACCCAGAGACATCTGGAGCATCCTCTGGTCCCTGACTCTGAGGAGGAACCAGAGCCTGAGGATCCGACCCCACCCAGGCAGCAGGCTAAGCCCAGAAAAAAGTCTCCCACCAAGACGGAGGCCGAGCACTGCCCCCCTGCTCTGGGGTCCATGGGGATCATGGAGGAAACTGTGATAGAAATGGAGGTTAGTGAAAATAAGGGATGAAAGTGGGTGGGTCAGTAAATTGTGTCCCACTTTGTAATACTGCAGAAAAAGTGGAATATCAAATATGAATGAAATGCAGACTCTCTCCTGAGCAGCTGTACAGGATCTTTATGCGCAGGTTTGTTTAGCGTGTGATATTCTCATTTTTCAAGGTAACATATTTCCAAGTATGTCTTCTTTTCTTTTGTAGGTTCTCTTGTTTTTAATCAAATGAACTGTCATTTTATTACTTTCTTTCCCTCCATGCAGGTATTTGATCCCCTCAGAGTGTCTGAGATTGAGCTGCTGGAGATGAAGAACCATGATCCTTCCATCATGAGCCCTGTACGTCAACTCAGGTTTTATTTTGTTATTTCCTGATCAACAAATAACAATACATTTCATGTGTGCTAACACGGAGCTTGAAATCATTTAATCTGATTAGATGGTCATCACTGTAACCACTGAGCCTCCCTCATCTCAATAATGTCATGTAATTGATTATTGGGTTTAGTGTATTGGCCATAACAGTGCTCTGTGGTGCACTAATCCTGAGCACATAGGGAAAGAATGAATTAAAAGAAATGTTATTTACTCAGTCTATCAGTCAGTCAGCTAACATTAACCCGTTGCCTTCTCTATCATCTGTGTTGAAAGTTTTACACATGGTACATGTCTGTTTGTGTGCTTTATTTCTATTTATCAATCTGTCTTCCCATTTTCTTGTGTGATGTTGTACTTTGTGTTGCAGCATTCCCCAAACAAAGCTGTCCGTCTCAAGTGGAAGAGACTGACTCCGCAGAAGACCGGACTTGTGGTCAAAGATGTGGTCTGTCTACCCAGAGGACACTACCTGACACAGCTGGAGAGGTAAGAAGTGTTACTTAAGATCTTCATTTTCATCCATCTGTCCTATCAGTGCAGTGTGGGTGAGTAAGGAGAATACATGGGCTGTTTTTGCTTGTTGGGACTAGTCTGTGAGGACCTCTCAAAATATTTAATGACTGAACATTCATTCATTCATTCATTCATTCATCTTCTAACCACTTCATCCTTTTGAGGGTCGCGGGGGGGCTGGAGCCTATCCCAGCTGACATCAGGCGAGATGCAGGGTGCACCCTGGACAGGTCGCCAGACTATCGCAGGGCTGACACATAGAGACAGACAACCATTAACACCTACGGGCAATTTAGAGTTATCAATTAACCTATTCCCCAAAATTGCATGTCTTTGGACTGTGGGAGGAAGCCGGAGTGCCCAGAGAGAACCCACGCTGACACGGGGAGAACATGCAAACCCGGGATCGAACCGGCAACCCTCTTGCTGTGAGGCAACAGTGCTAAACACCATACCACCTTGCCGCCATGACTAAACATATTGGAATGAAATTTGATACATTCATGCTCTTCAGAGGATGAACCCTCGCCAGTTTAACACTCTGTGACCATTTCTTAAGCCATTCAAATTTTCTTTTCTTTCCTGTATTTTCAGACTCACTGTTCCACGAGGCAAAGAACGGGCAACTCTTGCAGGCATGGGAATGACTGCTCGCATCACCATTGATTATGGGTGGTCGGCCAATCAGATGGAGAGTCGGCTGGCAGCGCTCTTCCGTGGGCAGTTTGCAAAACGGGCAGGACAAAGGTTCTCCTTCACATATCTACAGGTGTGTGTGAGCCGTGAGAGCTCCTTTTCGCCAATTACAAATTTTTGTTTCGATCCTGGTTTTTTACTGTCCAATAATAGCTTAAGACGCATTCGGTCTCAGCTGTTAAATGCAGTCGGTTTTACATACAACCGCAAATTCTGAAAGAGAAATAAGAATTGGGAGTACTGTCTTTCTTATAGCACAGCTTAACCTGTACGCTGAGTCCATATTCTGAAGGATTTTATTTTCTCCATGTCTCATTTTCACAGTTATTTAAAATTCAGTGACACAGCGATTGTATCTCTGAGTGTCATAGCCTAATTTTCTGCATGTTTAGTTTATATCCTAATACATGACTATATCTATCACTGGCTCTTATTAGTACTGCAAGCATGGTCTCAATACAGTTAAATACAGAATAGCATCATCTGCATATAGAGTAAGATTGAGGTGCAGCCCTGCAATTTGTACCCCTTAACTTCATATTTTACTGGTTCACTCTTTCCTCTGAAGTCTAAGAATTACGACCTGGGCTACATATTAAGACTGAATTTAGGATTAGGTTTAGCTTTCCACATGGTAAAGTAAATCAAAAATCTTACAGTGAAGCCGACAAGCTTCCCTCCAGTAGTTCTTCCACATTTTGAACTATATCTGATAGTGTGTGCCGGGCTCCAGGGTGCTGTTTGTCCCAGACACCCCTGCAGAATGCTGGACTGGAGAGCAGGTCCTCAGAATTTCCGGACATGGTGCTTTGTACATCCTCAGCCACCAAGACTACCCTCAGGTAAACTGCAACTCCTCTGGGTTTCTCTTTTATGTTGATTTCGTTGTTGCCATGTTGTTCGTGGTGGAGGCTTTCAGTAATGATTACTTAAGTATCTTACTAACTACTCTTATATGATCCATTTTCATAATCCATTAATGAATGAATGAATGAATGAATGAATGAATGATTTATTTTCATGTCTGGCCATTTCAACACGGCCCACTCCTTATGGGATTATTCAGTGCATTTAAAGAAAATCATTTCTCTTGCACCATCACGAAGACAAAAAACTAAATAAATAACAAATATAAAGCTAATGATTCAATACAAAACACTGGCATAACAAAACAAATACCTAATAACTAATTAAACAGATAAGTGTTCAAAGTAAAAAGTGTGGGAGGACAAACGGGAGAGGGAGCAAGAGCAATAAAGCATGTATGTCTGTATGAAAGAACTGCATGTACTCTGTTGTGTCTTTAAGTAATACTTCACCCACAAAATGACCATTTGTATATCAGTTGATTATGCTGTGGTACCATGAATTTGTGAAGATAGCTCAGTTGTTTCCTGCATGCTCTCATGGAAAACGGTGACATATCCATACATACTGTGTGTGTGTTTTTTTGTTTTGTTTTTTTTAATTAACTGAAACCACATTTAACAGCAGCAAAAATGATCTTGAAACATCTGTTTACAAACTCTCACACAACTTGTGCAGTACAATCCAAGTTTCATTTATGGTATGCTCAGTGCTTCCCCTAAACATGTATTTTCACTAAAATGTTACTTTTTAAAACTGAATTGAAAGTGAAATTTATCTATGCTCAGTTTGAATTGAAAATGCCAATGTGGTCCCCCAGTCAAACAATAAATCAATATGTTCACCATTTTTCATGAAGCCATGTGAGAAAAAATCTCTTCACAAATTCAAGGTAACATGGCACAAATTGATTTACAAAAATGGTCATTTTGTGGGTGAAATATTCCTTTAATGGCTGCTGCAAGTAAAGTGACCTATCAGAAGAGTAAAAAAAAACAAACAAAAAAAACACTTCTCATGTTCATTTTTTTAACCTTATTTTTTTTTCACCAAATAGCATCTGAGCTAGTGAAGTGATTAAACAATCAATAATTTCTTCTGCTGCCCTTCAGGGTGGCAAGTATGATCTCCCAGTTCACAGAAGGGTTGAACAGCTGTGGTGGATTGTGGGATACGATACTGTCTCACTGGAAGGAGTTTCTGCCAGTGATGACGAGCGCACAGCAGCAGCCTCTGACCCTAGAAGAGTTCAAACAGCTTTTCACTGTCTGCTACAGCCACCCAGACAGTCAGCTGCAGGCGGCTGAGGAAGCAACAGTTGGACACTGGGAAACAGTCCTCACTTTGGGCAGCGGTAAGGACAGAGAGATGGATGGATGGATGGAGGATGGGGTGAAGAACATAAGGACTCTTGTGGTTCAAGCACTTATTGAGGAAAAGAGTTTAAAGTGACATTAATGTTAGTATGAGAGGATCTGGTCTAAAGTCTCACCTTGTGCACAATCAGATGGTCAGACAGATTATTCCTTTGAAGACCTCCTCGCCTTCATCACTGGAGCTGATCATGTGCCTCCTCCTGGGTTGCCCAGATTGATCTCCCTGCGTTTTTACTCCCAGGTTGGTATCTATCAAATCATCACAAGTCCCGGTGGTCCCTAAAATGATGCCCGCTTCATGTGACACAGAAAACTGAGTGGAAACCACAGCTAAAGGGATTCTGGGAGGCAGGGTGTCTTTAACAGGGACACATCACAACCATTCACCTGTGGGGGAGTCACTCTGGCAATCTATTACAAGAATTTTGTTTGAATTTTAAGCTTTTCTAGAAGACATCTTGCCTACATTTTGAGTCATTACCACACAACCATCATTAGATTATTTGCTACATAATGTCATCACTGGTCCAGTATTAACTAATATTGAGCTCAGGACATGGTTTCAAACTGGAATGTGTTTATCTATGAAAGCAAAGAAAATATTTGAAGTGAACAGCCAATTGTGACATTTAATCATTGACCAGTATTTAATGATTACATTTAAACTGAAACATCAGATTGTTTAAATCAGATTAAGGTTCATTTTTGGCCCCAGAGTTCAAGATTGAAATTCAGACTGTAAGCAATAAAACAGGACAGGAATCACACATTTGTGCTATCAGGCTACATTCTGTCAGTCAATAATCCAAGAAAGAGATGTTTGAGTTCCTTAAGTTCACAATAAGGTATTTGGTCTCTGAAAAGAATAAAATGTTAATGTTTTCTTCTGTTTTGAGTTAAATCTTCACATAACACCTCCCTCTCCTTGACTTAATTTTCCAGGATGCAAGCATGCCAGGTGTGCGTCTGCCTCACACCTCCACCTGCGCTCTGGAGCTCTTCCTGCCGAGGGGAGTGGCAGGAGCTGCAGACCTGTCAACGCTGCTGAGCAGAGCCATACAGGAGAGGACAGCTGCGTAGATGTGATGATAGATTTATAAGGTGGATGCCCGACTGGATACTAAACATCCTGCTGAAGCTGACACGTCTCACAAAAGCTAGTTCAGATACTTCCTGCATTGTGTGCCTCTGCTGATACTTGTATTTGATATTTTGAGAAAATTTTTTAGATATAATTAATAGAAATTTCATATTAAAACTGTTTTGTATTTTCCCACAATGCTTTAAGGCAGAACTCAACAGATAATGTATATTTAATTCTATTTGCTTTAAAATCAAATGCTGAATTTCTTGTCAAAGGATTTATTAAAGAACACAAAAAGAACACAAAGACTGGGAGCTTTAAGTAGATTTGTTTTGTTGTTCATCTTTCAAAAAGGCATAACAAGATAAAATAACATGACTGCCAATCTTATGTTATAAATTTACGTCAAAGCAAAACTAGTCTATAATGGCCATAAAGTGAAGGTGAGTGCAAATAAAATGTCACATCCGTCATTTAAAGTATAACATACATGAGAACAATAAATATGAATTTTAGTATAAAAATAATTTGAATAAGTATTTAAATCAGTGGTGATCAGAAGAAATACATTCTGTCTGCAGGTGAAAAAATAAACATTTTGCTTCATGTCCTTGTAAGAAGAAAATAAGAAGTGAATGATACTGTCTGAAATACAGGACCACACATGGTTTATCCTGCTTTGTCACAGTTTTAGACATTTCTTTATCTTCCCCACCAATAAAACATAAATACCAGTTGACCAAACAAGACAAAAGACTGAAACAGAGGTCAAAAGCCAAAACCACACAAAACCTAACTCAAACATGCACACTTAATCATTCATGTGAACCTCAGGCGTCTTTTTTAAAAATTAATCTGCACACAGGATGTCTCCCATCTAAGTAATTACTTTAAGGCGTTGTTTTATAGTACAACACCTCCCATGCCACAAACAAGGAGTGCTTTCATACACAGGTTTTCCAGTGAATTGGAAAGCTACATTCCATATGCTTAATAAATCAATTCAAAACAGATTCACATTCAAAACACATGACTGCATTTTGTCAGTAATACTTCACAGGCTGTTAATTTCCCAGATTTGGGGAACAATCGTCACACACTTGGTATGAGGCACTCACTGTTGCCAGTGTTATGGGTGAAACGTTTCCTCATTCATGTATGATGAAAGGACAGAGTGTTTCCTTGTTACCAGGCCTCTCAGCATGGCACCTGCTCCTCCGGTTAGAGAACATGGGAATTATTGACACCCTTTGAAAAACCTCTTTGACAGGTGAGATTGTGTGGTTAGAGCTTCCCATTGTACAGTGCAAATAATTTGACACTTGAGCCGAATGCACATCTCCACTTCACATTCCTGGGAATATTGTTTCAAGATTATAGAGTGACAATGGCTCCTCTTGTTGATAAGTAGATTTTTGTTTGTTTTTTTAATTTGACAAAAGGTTGATAAGGAGGCAAATGATGGCACTGATTCCAAAATCTAAGCCTCTGTGTTTAATCAAAAAATACTTTTGCTTGCACCAGAACTACATTCCAGGTATTTCTGGTGATTTTAAGATAATGGTTTTAGATTACCTCAATACAGTGGAGTACAATGACATTTGATGTGTTGTCTTGACTGTCATCTTTCCAGATATGGTGAAACAGTTGAGGTGAACTGCCCCTTCAAATTTTGTTTAAAGAATACCATCAGCACAACTTTGAACTGCTGTCTTCATGCACCCATTTTTGACTATTTCTGTCCACATGAAGCTTCTATGGGCCAACCCGTTGAATGAGTGTCACAGTGACTGTGTGGGCTGTTCCATTCAGCTGTTCATTAAAGAACTACATGGAAAGAAAACACAGAGAATACACATCAGCAGAGCGATCTCACTCCCTAACCTCATCTGATATCTTGTGTGTATGCACTATAATTGATGATGTGAGCTGAAGAGCCTTCACAAAACAGTTATTTTGCATATTCTGTTTTACATACCTGTTTAATGAGCTCAATGATACTGTCATTGCTGACCTCACCAAAGGACCGTAAACTCATCTTCAGATGTGCCAATGATGTCAAGCCTGTACGGACAATGAAATATATTAACCGAGAAATTCATTCAAAAAAATAATTTGCATATATCAGTATTAAAAGAATATTGTGAAGAGCAGCACACACAGCTCCTAATCTTAGGGATGTATTGACTGCACTATTTTAGCAAAGGTCAAAACAAAAAGAAAGAAAGTTAAGTCAAACTCTACAAATGCATTTGAACCCCATTAACCCCTTAAGTTTTGAAATGATTTTACATGCCAATTTAAGTTAAGTTTCATTTTTTGAAGAATCCAATTAACACAGCTATGCAAAGGCTCAAAATGTTCACCATGAAAATTCTTTGTCATGGTGAACATAAGCCACCACTTCCTTACTTGGAGTTGTTGGAGCCGCAGTTGTGGGAGCTACAGTTGTTGGAACAGCAGTTGTGGGAGCAGCAGTTGTTGGAGCTGCAGTTGTCGGAGCAGCAGTTGTGGGTGTTGCAGTTGTGGGGGCAGCAGTTGTGGGAGCTGCAGTTGTGGGAGCAGCAGTTGTGGGGGCTGCAGTTGTGGGGGCAGCAGTTGTTGGAGCAATAGTTGTTGGAGCTGCAGTTGTTTGAGCTGCAGTTGTGGGGGCTGCAGTTGTGGGGGCAGCAGTTGTTGGAGCTGCAGTTGTCGGAGCAGCAGTTGTGGGGGCAGCTGTTGTTGGAGCAGCCGTTGTTGGTGTTGGAGTTGTTGGGGCTGTGGTTGTTGGGGCTGCAGTTGTTGGAGCTGCGGTTGTTGGAGCTGCGGTTGTGGGAGCTGCAGTTGTGGGGGCAGCAGTTGTTGGTGCTGGAGTTGTTGGGGTTGTAGTTGTTGGTGCTGCAGTTGTGGGGGCAGCAGTTGTGGTTGCTGCAGTTGTGAGTGCTGGAGTTGTTGGGGCAGCAGTTGTTGGAGCTGCAGTTGTGGGGGCTGCAGTTGTGGGGGCAACAATTGTGGTTGCTGCAGTTGTTGGGGCTGCAGTTGTTGGAGCTGCGGTTGTGGGAGCTGCACTTGTTGGAGCAGCAGTTGTTGGTGCTGGAGTTGTTAGGGCTGCAGTTGTGGGGGCAGCAGTTGTTGGAGCAGCCGTTGTTGGTGCTGCAGTTGTGGGGGCAGCAGTTGTGGTTGCTGCAGTTGTGGGTGCTGGAGTTGTGGGGGCAACAGTTGTGGGAGCTGCAGTTGTGGGTGCTGGAGTTGTTGGAGCTGCAGTTGTTGGAACTGCGGTTGTGGGAGCTGGAGTTGTGGGGGCAGCAGTTGTGGTTGCTGCAGTTGTGGGTGCTGGAGTTGTTGAGGCTGGAGTTGTGGGGGCAACAGTTGTGGTTGCTGCAGTTGTTGGGGCTGCAGTTGTTGGAGCTGCGGTTGTGGGAGCTGCAGTTGTGGGTGCTGGAGTTGTTGGGGCTGGAGTTGTGGGGGCAACAGTTGTGGGTGCCGCAGTTGTGGGGGCTGCAGTTGTGGGGGCTGCGGTTGTTGGAGCTGCAGTTGTGGGGGCAGCAGTTGTGGGGGCTGCAGTTGTTGGAGCTGGAGTTGTTGGGGCTGGAGTTGTGGGGGCAGCAGTTGTGGGAGCTGACGTGGGGGCAACAGTTGTGGGTGCTGCAGTTGTTGGAGCTGCAGTTGTTGGAGCAGCAGTTGTTGCAGCTGCAGTTGTGGGGGCTGCAGTTGTGGGAGCTGCAGTTGTGGGGGCAACAGTTGTGGGGTGCAGTTGTGGGAGCTGAAGTTGTCGGAGCTGCAGTTGTGGGAGCTGCATTTGTTGGTGCTGCAGTTGTTGGAGCTGCAGTTGTTGGAGCAGCAGTTGTGGGAACAGCAGTTGTGGGAGCTGCAGTTGTGGGAGCTGCAGTTGTCGGAGCAGCGGTTGTCGGGGCTGCGGTTGTTGGAGCTGCGGTTGTGGGTGCTGCAGTTGTGGGAGGCGCAGTTGTCGGGGCTGCAGTTGTTGGAGCAGCAGTTGTGGGGGCAGCAGTTGTTGGTGCTGCAGTTGTGGGAGCTGCAGTTGTTGGAGCAGCAGTTGTGGGATCTGCAGTTGTCGGAGCAGCAATTGTGGGAGCTGCAGTTGTTGGAGCAGCAGTTGTTGGAGCTGCAGTTGTCGGGGCAGCAGTTGTTGGAGCTGCAGTTGTTGGTGCTGCAGTTGTTGGAGCTGCAGTTGTTGGAGCAGCAGTTGTTGGGGCCGCAGTTGTTGGGGCCGCAGTTGTTGGAGCTGCAGTTGTGGGAACAGCAGTTGTGGGAGCAGCAGTTGTGGGAGCTGCAGTTGTGGGAGCTGCAGTTGTCGGAGCAGCGGTTGTCGGGGCTGCGGTTGTTGGAGCTGCAGTTGTGGGTGCTGCAGTTGTGGGAGCTGCAGTTGTGGGAGCTGCAGTTGTGGGAGCAGCAGTTGTTGGAGCAGCAGTTGTTGGTGCTGCAGTTGTTGGTGCTGCAGTTGTTGGGGCCGCAGTTGTTGGAGCTCCAGTTGTGGGTGCTGCAGTTGTGGGAGCAGCAGTTGTGGGAGCAGCAGTTGTGGGAGCTGCAGTTGTTGGTGCAGCAGTTGTCGGGGCTGCAGTTGTTGGGGCTGCTGTTGTGGGAGCTGCAGTTGTTGGAGCTGCAGTTGTTGGTGCTGCAGTTGTAGGAGCTGCAGTTGTGGGAGCTGCAGTTGTTGGAGCTGCAGTTGTGGGAACTGCAGTTGTCAGAGCAGCAGTTGTTGGAGCTGCTGTTGTCGGGGCTGCAGTTGTTGGAGCTGCAGTTGTCGGAGCAGCAGTTGTGGGGGCAGCAGTTGTCGGAGCCACAGTTGTGGGAGCTGCAGTTGTTGGAACAGCAGTTGTCGGGGCTGCAGTTGTTGGGGCTGCAGTTGTGGGGGCAGCAGTTGTTGGAGCTGCAGTTGTGGGAGCTGCAGTTGTCGGGGCTGCAGTTGTTGGAGCTGCAGTTGTGGGGGCAGCAGTTGTGGGAGCTGCAGTTGTCGGAGCAGCAGTTGTGGGAGCTGCAGTTGTGGGAGCTGCAGTTGTGGGAGCTGCACTTGTGGGGGCAGCAGTTGTCGGAGCTGCAGTTGTCGGAGCAGCAGTTGTTGGAGCTGCACTTGTGGGGGCAGCAGTTGTTGGAGCTGCAGTTGTCGGGGCTGCAGTTGTCGGAGCAGCAGTTGTTGGAGCTGCAGTTGTCGGGGCAGCAGTTGTTGGAGCAGCAGTTGTTGGAGCTGCAGTTGTCGGAGCTGCAGTTGTGGGGGCAGCAGTTGTCGGAGCAGCAGTTGTGGGAGCTGCAGTTGTTGGAACAGCAGTTGTGGGGGCTGCAGTTGTCGGGGCTGCCGTTGTTGGTGCTGCAGTTGTTGGAGCTGCAGTTGTGGGGGCTGCAGTTGTGGGAGCTGCAGTTGTTGGAGCTGCAGTTGTTGGAACAGCAGTTGTCGGGGCTGCAGTTGTTGGGGCTGCCGTTGTTGGTGCTGCAGTTGTTGGAGCTGCAGTTGTGGGGGCTGCAGTTGTGGGAGCAGCAGTTGTGGGAGCTGCAGTTGTTGGAACAGCAGTTGTCGGGGCTGCAGTTGTCGGGGCTGCAGTTGTTGGTGCTGCAGTTGTTGGAGCTGCAGTTGTGGGGGCTGCAGTTGTGGGGGCTGCAGTTGTTGGGGCTGCAGTTGTGGGGGCTGCAGTTGTTGGGGCTGCAGTTGTGGGGGCAGCAGTTGTTGGAGCTGCAGTTGTTGGAGCTGCAGTTGTTGGTGCAGCAGTTGTGGGAGCTGCAGTTGTTGGAGCTGCAGTTGTGGGTCCTGCAGTTGTGGGAGCTGCAGTTGTTGGTGCAGCAGTTGTTGGAGCTGCAGTTGTTGGTCCTGCAGTTGTGGGAGCTGCAGTTGTTGGTGCAGCAGTTGTGGGTCCTGCAGTTGTGGGGGCAGCAGTTGTTGGAGCTGCAGTTGTGGGGGCAGCAGTTGTTGGAGCTGCAGTTGTGGGAGCTGCAGTTGTTGGAGCTGCAGTTGTTGGTGCAGCAGTTGTTGGTGCTGCAGTTGTGGGAGCTGCAGTTGTGGGAGCTGCAGTTGTGGGGGCAGCAGTTGTTGGAGCTGCAGTTGTTGGAGCTGCAGTTGTTGGTGCAGCAGTTGTGGGAGCTGCAGTTGTTGGAGCTGCAGTTGTTGGTGCAGCAGTTGTGGGTCCTGCAGTTGTGGGGGCAGCAGTTGTTGGAGCTGCAGTTGTGGGGGCAGCAGTTGTTGGAGCTGCAGTTGTGGGAGCTGCAGTTGTTGGAGCTGCAGTTGTTGGTGCAGCAGTTGTTGGTGCTGCAGTTGTGGGAGCTGCAGTTGTTGGAGCTGCAGTTGTGGGGGCAGCAGTTGTTGGAGCTGCAGTTGTTGGAGCTGCAGTTGTTGGTGCAGCAGTTGTTGGAGCTGCAGTTGTTGGAGCTGCAGTTGTGGGTCCTGCAGTTGTTGGAGCTGCAGTTGTTGGAGCTGCAGTTGTTGGTGCAGCAGTTGTGGGAGCTGCAGTTGTGGGAGCTGCAGTTGTTGGAGCTGCAGTTGTTGGTGCAGCAGTTGTGGGTCCTGCAGTTGTGGGGGCGGCAGTTGTTGGAGCTGCAGTTGTGGGGGCAGCAGTTGTTGAAGCTGCAGTTGTGGGAGCTGCAGTTGTTGGAGCTGCAGTTGTTGGAGCAGCAGTTGTGGGTCCTGCAGTTGTGGGAGCTGCAGTTGTTGGAGCTGCAGTTGTGGGAGCTGCAGTTGTTGGAGCTGCAGTTGTGGGGGCAGCAGTTGTTGGAGCTGCAGTTGTTGGAGCTGCAGTTGTGGGGGCAGCAGTTGTAGGAGCTGCAGTTGTGGGAGCTGCAGTTGTTGGAGCTGCAGTTGTGGGGGCAGCAGTAGTGGGACCTGCAGTTGTAGCTGTTGTGGCTGCAGTAGTATGGAGTAATATTAATGAGTTTTAGGAAAATAGTCAAAGCAAATACCTTAGTATTACCATCTATCTTTTAATGTCTTTTTCATGTTTGATAGTGTTCACTTTTTTGTTTGAGTCATTTGTTATGCCGCTCACCAAACATCTCAACTATACATATCCTTTCAGCATAATGCAGAGATGGCTAGCCTGTTTGCAGAGGTTGATCAGAGCTTCAATGTATTATATGTGATTTGTTGTTTTATGTACCTTCAATTTTGAATGAATGATTTTTTGGGTTTCATCATTAATCACAAACGCGTATTATTCATCCATTCATTATCCATAACTGCTTAACCTTTTTATGGTCATGGGGGGGCTGCAGCCTCTCCTAGTTGAGTTTCGGTGAAAGGCAGGATACATTCTGGACAGGTTGCCGCATTGGGCTGACACATAGAGACAGAGATCCCTACAAGCTCATAATCACACCTACGGTCACTTTAAAGTCACCAGTTAATCTAATTTGCATGTCTTTGGTTAGAAGCCACAGAACTCCGACTAAACCCAACACACAGTGACATCCTCCAGCCTATGTCTAGCGATGTTATTATACCAGTACTACCTAGCATAAATCATTTTCAGCCCTCTTGTTGAATTTGTTTTTCAGTGATTTTTCAAAAGCTAGACAGTGGCACCTGATGCTGTCTGCTTGTCAGGTTCAATCTTTATCCTGTTGTTTATCATTCTCCAACATCCTTGACGGAAGTCTATTCAGGCAGTAAATGTCATTTTGGAAATTAACCAAAGCAAATGAATCAGATTTTTTAATCACATTTTAATTACTAATTATCTACCTGAAGACGATTCAGGCTAACAAACGTGTTTGCAGGTTTATAATTGATGATCGTATTACAATTTCTAACAAGAAATTAACACATTTTTGGTCCGACATTTGTTGTTTTATGTTGATATACTCTGTTGATATTATTTTTACATTCATTTTAATTCAGTAATTCATAAAAGTGACAATATCAGAAAGCAAAATATTGTAGTGTCAAATTTAAAACACAGGCTTTATTCTTAAAAAACTGAACACTACTGTCTCTTTAGTCTAATGTGATACAACATGGCATTCTACATACTATCATGCAAACAATCAAAACCATAAAAAATATTGTTTAAATACTTACTTTGTCCAGAGGATCCGTGCAAACATCCAAGCAAAAATATCCAGCAAAGAATTTTTCTTTCCATGATGACTGGTGTTGCTTATCACCTCTCCTGGTACAAACAAGTATTTTGTCTGTAATTGCACATCACATTCACTTTGTCATTTACTCCTCCCTCAGGTATTGAGGGTGTGACAAGGCATTTGTGACAAAGGCTACTTTCAAATAACCTGAAAAACCAGGTGAGTCACAGACACATATGTTTACAAAATATAGGACACTAGTCAATCATAAAACACATTGTACAGTAGAAAATGTCTGCCGGGACCTTTCACCGAAAAGGTCCAAACACGGCTGACATCCTGTTGTTTTCTAAGAATAACAGGCAATGAGTTTAAATGCTGTATGAATCAGCTTGTAGCACATTATAGCTGGTAAAGTTGGACAGTCGCTTCACACTTGGGTCTTTGTCAGAATGTTTTTGTCATCAGTGAAATTACTCTTTTCTAAAAGGATGACAATTCACTTTCTAAGCTAAAGTCAAGACAGTGAATGCTTCGTCAGAGTACACAATTTGAATTTCACTTTAGATTTTAGGGCAGGATGTGTTTAATTTTAATGCAGATAAAGGATTAATGTGCTAGTAACACCAAGGCACCATGATAAAAACCTCAATTCTTGTGGTGGAGCTTGAGATTTATCCTATATGTCACACTTATTTGTAGGACTTTTCTAATTGCATGACAGTGATAAAGGTCAGTGGAATACATTTGCCAATCATAGAAAAATACACACACACATTAGGTTTTGTTTTAACAATAAGAAAATACAGCAAAAGAAACATGTAGGGAATAATTTATACTTTACTTCATTCAAATGCATGAAAACAGAAGTTATTAACCCAACACTTTGACAGAATTCTACCCAAAAGACTTACACTTAAAAAAAGTGAGAATTTAAAACTATGAATATTCTGACAGCATAACTGATGCGTAGGAGCCTGATAATCCACTGAGGATCGTCTTTGTTTTACAACTACTTTTGCTGGTATCAGGTGTGGAGAGGAAAGTACATCACCCCCAGCATCAGTTTTTCATTGTTAAAATGTCATTGCATTTCATGGACTTTTGCCAAACCCTTACTGGCAACATCTGTTAAACTTATCAAACAGGTTTATTGGGTAATGCAGTTCCTCTCTTCATCTGCTCTCTGTGCTTTTGGTCAGTTCAAGTTCATCTGATGTGATCTGATCTAACCTTATCATATCTTACCTTAATAACATCCACATACTGTAGTATAAAGCAGAACTAACCTATAATCTTAGCTGTTCTACTAATAACCACTGCTGAACCCCTTATCTGTGTTAGCTATTTATAGTAAAACAGCAGATGATAACAAATGTACCAGTAAGTGATAGAGGGCCAGATTTATAATAATTTAGCAATTAGCACCACCTCCTGACAGTAATAGGTAACATTATCTGACCTCCTGAATATTACTAAATGTCATTAACAGTTTAAAGTTTGGTTAGTTATTGATAATAACCAAATACATGTACCCACTAACAGCAGGTAACATTAGTTACCCCAACAGGGGCTTGAGATGTTCCATGAACAGGCAGAATCTCAGAAGTCAGCAAGCGAGACACCTATGGTGAAAAGGTAAGAAAGCATGAACTGTTTTTGCAAGGAAACATACAAAAATCCCACCATCACTTGTAGTATTATAACAGCTTTTCAGTCAGGACCACTTTGTCAAAGAAATTTTATTTCTTTTTGCAGTATGATATTTGGGGGTATGGCTCTGTTCTAGGACCACTCTGCCCTAAATGTGCGTATGTGGAAAGCCTGAGGCAGAGAGAGAGCAAACCTCCTTGCTCTTTTATGTGCATACTTGGAAAGTCTAAGGCAAGAAGAGCAACAGCAACAAAAAAAACAAACACATGCTTTGGCACTGTCCTGCAGTTAAATCCTTTTGGGAAGATGTGGTCCACTCAGTGTCACTTGTACATAGATGAAACTCTCTCCTTGTCGTCTCATCTGTTTGTTGGGATATAGGGCAGCGGAACTCAGATCCAAGTATGATAGGAAAATTGCAGGCCTAGGCTTTCTGGCTGCTAAGAGAATGATTTTGATGAATTGTAAGACTCACAAGGCAAATTGTTTTTCAAAAGAAACGTAGTTGAGTGAATTTTTGTATCTTCTTGGAATGGAGAGAATGGCTGATTTGATTAATGAAACAGGACATAATTGGGAAGTATAATGGAATCAAGTTATGGGGTCCGACTCAGGGTTGTTGCAAACTAAAGATTTACTACTGGTGTTGTGCAGCCTTATAAGACCTTGCTTCCATGTAGATTAACTTGATTATGATGATGATGATGATGATGATGATGAATTGAAAGTTAATGTTATGGTGCCACGGTGGTTACAGCTGCAGTTGTGGGGCCAGCAGTTGCTGGAGCTGTAGTTGTGGTGTCCATCGTCGTGGAGGCTGCAATAGTCTGAGCTGGGGTTGTGGGGGCTGCAGTTGTTGTGACAGCTGAAGTCGTGGGGGAAGCAGTTGTTGGAGCCGCAGTGGTGAGAACTGCTGTAGTGGGAGCTGCAGTTGTTGGAGCAGCAGTTGTTGGTGCACCAGTTGTGGGGGCAGCACTTGTCGGAGACGCAGTGGTGGGAGCATCAGTTGTTGGAGCAGCCGTTGTAGGGGCTGCAGTCGTGGGGGAATCAGTTGTTGGAGCTAAGTTGTCGGAGCTGCAGTTGTGGGGGCTGCAGTTGTGGGAGCAGCAGTTGTCGGAGCAGCAGTTGTGGGAGCTGCAGTTGTCGGAGCTGGAGTTGTCGAAACAGCAGTTGTGGGAGCTGCAGTTGTCGGAGCTGCAGTTGTTGGAGCAGCAGTTGTTGGAGCTGCAGTTGTCGGAGCAGCAGTTGTGGGAGCTGCAGTGGTGGGAGCAGCAGTGGTGGGAGCAGCAGTTGTCGGAGCAGCAGTTGTTGGAGCTAAGGTTGTGGGGGCTGCAGTTGTGGGGGCTGCAGTTGTCGGAGCAGCAGTTGTGGGGGCTGCAGTTGTCGGAGCAGCAGTTGTGGGGGCTGCAGTTGTTGGAGCTGCAGCAGTTGTGGGAGCCACAGTTGTGGGGGCAGCAGTTGTCGGAGACGCAGTGGTGGGAGCAGCAGTTGTTGGAGCAGCAGTTGTTGGAGCAGCTGTTGTAGGGGCTGCAGTCGTGGGGGAATCAGTTGTTGGAGCTGCAGTTGTGGGTCCTGCAGTTGTGGGAGCTGCAGTTGTGGGGGCTGCAGTTGTGGGTCCTGCAGTTGTCGGAGCTGCAGTTGTGGGGGCTGCAGTTGTGGGAGCAGCAGTTGTCGGAGCAGCAGTTGTGGGAGCTGCAGTTGTCGGAGCTGGAGTTGTCGGAACAGCAGTTGTGGGAGCTGCAGTTGTCGGAGCTGCAGTTGTCGGAGCAGCAGTTGTCGGAGCAGCAGTTGTGGGAGCTGCAGTGGTGGGAGCAGCAGTTGTCGGAGCAGCAGTTGTTGGAGCTAAGGTTGTGGGGGCTGCAGTTGTCGGAGCAGCAGTTGTGGGGGCTGCAGTTGTCGGAGCTGCAGCAGTTGTGGGAGCCACAGTTGTGGGGACAGCAGTTGTCGGAGACGCAGTGGTGGGAGCAGC
Source organism: Epinephelus cyanopodus (assembly GCA_026686955.1). Lineage (NCBI taxonomy): Eukaryota > Metazoa > Chordata > Actinopteri > Perciformes > Serranidae > Epinephelus > Epinephelus cyanopodus. The sequence continues at coordinate 32,266,826 of CM048920.1, read as the reverse complement.
AGTTGTTGGAGCAGCTGTTGTAGGGGCTGCAGTCGTGGGGGAATCAGTTGTTGGAGCTGCAGTTGTGGGTCCTGCAGTTGTGGGAGCTGCAGTTGTGGGGGCTGCAGTTGTGGGTCCTGCAGTTGTGGGAGCTGCAGTTGTCGGAGCAGCAGTTGTCGGAGCAGCAGTGGTGGGAGCAGCAGTTGTCGGAGCTGCAGTGGTGGGAGCAGCAGTTGTCGGAGCAGCAGTTGTCGGAGCTGCAGTTGTTGGAGCTGCAGTTGTGGGGGCTGCAGTTGTGGGAGCTGCAGTTGTCGGAGCAGCAGTTGTGGGAGCTGCAGTGGTGGGAGCAGCAGTTGTCGGAGCACCAGTTGTGGGAGCTGCAGTTGTGGGTGCTGCAGTTGTCGGAGCTGCAGTTGTTGGAGCAGCAGTTGTGGGACCTGCAGTTGTCGGAGCAGCAGTTGTGGGACCTGCAGTTGTGGGAGCTGCAGTTGTGGGAGCTGCAGTTGTTGGAGCTGCAGTTGTCGGAGCAGCAGTTGTCGGAGCTGCAGTTGTCGGAGCAGCAGTGGTGGGAGCAGCAGTTGTCGGAGCTGCAGTTGTCGGAGCAGCAGTTGCGGGAGCTGCAGTTGTGGGAGCTGCAGTTGTCGGAGCAGCAGCAGTTGTGGGAGCTGCAGTGGTGGGAGCTGCAGTTGTCGGAGCTGCAGTTGTCGGAGCAGCAGCAGTTGTCGGAGCTGCAGTTGTGGGGGCTGCAGTTGTGGGAGCAGCAGTTGTGGGGGCAGCAGTTGTCGGAGACGCAGTGGTGGGAGCAGCAGTTGTTGGAGCAGCCGTTGTAGGGGCTGCAGTCGTGGGGGAATCAGTTGTTGGAGCTGCAGTTGTGGGTCCTGCAGTTGTGGGAGCTGCAGTTGTTGGAGCTGCAGTTGTGGGAGCTGCAGTTGTCGGAGCTGCAGTTGTGGGGGCTGCAGTTGTGGGAGCAGCAGTTGTGGGAGCTGCAGTTGTTGGAGCTGCAGTTGTCGGAGCAGCAGTTGTGGGAGCTGCAGTTGTCGGAGCAGCAGTGGTGGGAGCAGCAGTTGTCGGAGCTGCAGTTGTCGGAGCAGCAGTTGTTGGAGCTGCAGTGGTGGGAGAAGCAGTTGTCGGAGCAGCAGTTGTTGGCGCTGCAGTTGTGGGTGCTACAGTTGTCAGTGACGCAGTTGTTGGAGCTAAGGTTGTGGGTCCTGCAGTTGTGGGAGCTGCAGTTGTCAGTGACGCAGTTGTTGGAGCTAAGGTTGTGGGTCCTGCAGTTGTGGGAGCTGCAGTTGTTGGTGCTGCAGTTGTGGGAGCTGCAGTTGTCAGAGCAGCAGTTGTTGGAGCTGCAGTGGTGGGGAGCAGTTGTTGGAGCTGCAGTTGTCGGAGCAGCAGTTGTGGGAGCTGCAGTGATGGGAGCAGCAGTTGTGGGTGCTGCAGTTGTGGGTGCTACAGTTGTCAGTGACACAGTTGTTGGAGCTAAGGTTGTGGGTCCTGCAGTTGTGGGAGCTGCAGTTGTGGGAGCTGCAGTTGTCAATGACGCAGTTGTTGGAGCTAAGGTTGTGGGTCCTGCAGTTGAGGGAGCTGCAGTTGTCGGAGCAGCGGTTGTGGGGGCTGCAGTTGTGGGTCCTGCAGTTGTTGGAGCTGCAGTGGTGGGAGCAGCAGTTGTGGGTGCTGCAGTTGTCAGTGACGCAGTTGTCGGTGCTGCAGTTGTCGGTGACGCAGTTGTTGGAGCTAAGGTTGTGGGTCCTGTAGTTGTAGGTGCTGCAGTTGTGGGGGCTGCAGTTGTTGGCGCTGCAGTTGTGGGAGGTGCAGTTGTGGGGGCTGCAGTTGTTGGCGCTGCAGTTGTGGGAGGTGCAGTTGTAGGAGCTGCAGTTGTGGGTCCTGCAGTTGTAGGTGCTGCAGTTGTTGGAGCTGCAGTTGTGGGGGCTTCAGTTGTTGGCACTGCAGTTGTGGGTGCTGCAGTTGTAGGTGCTGCAGTTGTCGGAGCTGCAGTTGTGGGGGCTTCAGTTGTTGGCACTGCAGTTGTGGGAGCTGCAGTTGTCCGAGCAGCAGTTGTGGGGGCAGCAGTTGTTGGAGCTGCAGTTGTGGGTGCTGCAGTTGTCAGTGACGCAGTTGTTGGAGCTGAGGTTGTGGGAGCTGCAGTTGTGGGAGGTGCAGTTGTGGGAGCTGCAGTTGTTGGTGCTACAGTTGTTGGAGCTGCAGTGGTGGTTGGTGGTGTCGTTATGGTGCTAGAGGAGGTGGTAGGTACCACTCTAGTTGTGGTTATCAGAGGTGTTGTAGCTGTGGTTGTTTGGAGTCCTGTTGTGGTGGTTGGTGGTGAAGTAGTGGTGCTTTGTGGTGTGGTAATTGTGGGTGTAGTTATGATGTTTGGTGGTGTGGTAGTTTGAGGTGTGGTGGTGGTTGGTGGTGTTGTTATGGTGCTAGAGGAGGTGGTAGGTACCAGTGTAGTTGTGGTTATCAGAGGTGTTGTTGTGGTGCTCAGATGTGTTGTAGTTGTGGATGTCATAAATGTTGTTCCTAATGTTGTCGTGGTGCTTTGGATTGTAGCAGGTGAAGTTGTGGTGGCAACTCCAAGCCTCTCAATTTTTGTCACGCTGACTGTGTGGGCTGTTCCATTCAGGAGCTGTTCTCTAAAAAACTGAATGGAGAGAGAACACAGAGGATAAACATCAGGAGGTCCATCTCATTCACTTTACCTACCCCTCTATCTCATTTGTTTACACCATCATGGATAACATTAACTGAGCAACCTTTACGAGAAACAGGTGTTTTTTTTTGCACATTCTTTTTTACGTACCTGTTTAACAAGTTCAATGATGGTGACATTGCTGACCTCTCCAAAGGCAGTTAGTGCAATCTGTATATGTACCAGTGATTCTGAGGCTGTTGGGATGAAGAAAAAATGTGAAAAAAGAAAATAAAAAACAAACAAACAAAAAAGCATTTCATGAAAAAAAACCCATGGAAAATAGAATAGTGAAAATCATTTGGGATTTGTTTTAACTTAATGTAAAAAAAAAAAAAAAAGCTATATGTCAGTGTACAAATGAGTATTGTAGTTCAGTTACTAATGTTAAAGGCAATAACCAATAACCACATAATCACTGAAGAAGAAGGATGTAAAGAAATTTAATTTTGAACAAGGCTTTAAAGCTAAATTTTGTAAATTATTAACCATCTTTTCTTGGTTATTTTTTTCCACAACTAGACTTGGGGTCAGTTAATGTCAGATTAAATTTAGGAAAAATTCAGGGTTCATTTTTCTTCAGTCGAGTGCAATTCATGAAGATTCATTTTTTCTCATGACCATTGGAGCATCACTAGAATTCCAATGTCACAGATCAAAGTCTAAAGTACTTGTTTTAATAGCATGATATGCTTCGATAGATATTTTTAGTCTACCCAGAAGACTGGGTAGACTAAAAATATCTATCTAAGCTATAGACTTTAGTTTTGGCAGATTAATACTCTTGGAAGATTTTGCCCACATGTATTTGAAAGTGTTAGGCCAAACCATATAAATACATTTCAACCCTCTAAAATTATGGCTTATGGCTTTATTATGTTATCATTGTTACTATTACCTGAATGTCCTAAACTAATTTCTCATGTTAACTGATATAATTTTAGGTTGCAATTTGTGACCCATTTTAGGCGTAAACCTAACCTTGGGGTCAAAATACATTCTTTGAAGTTTCTTGGTCAGGGTGAGCTTAACCCTTCACTTATTGCTTCCATTTTAATTACAGTTATTGAGGCTGTGGCTATTGTGGCAGGTTGTTATGAGAAAGTATCATGTTCCAACTGTGTGCATACTGCATGCAACAGTACATACATAAGGGCAGCTGCAGTAGCTACTGAAAGTAAAAAGAAAAGTATGCGATTCAGAATGTACCCTAAGTCTAACACCTCACTGTGGATGTTTCTGCTTTTACTTTCCTCCCTGCCTTATCACTAGACTTGCCCTTATTGAAGAGAAGCTTCAATAGTTCCACTAATTCAGTGATAACCCATTTTATTGCCATTAGATTCTGTGGAATAAAAGTCCCCTGTTCTTTTAATATGTAAAAACTTTTATTGTGAAACACCAAAATAAGGAAATGTTGTGTTTTCAAACAGTACCTTCACACAACTTTTAATAGGCTGATAGTGAACATGAAAGACACCGGAGAGAAACTCAACTCCAAACCACAGAGATTCATTTAGAAGCTACAAAAGTCCTGAGAGCTGAACGCCTTTCTCTCTGGTCTGCTGCAGACAGAGGTGAGTGAAGTCTCACAACACACGCTTGTTTGAAGGGAAGAAGCAGAGTCGTCAGGGTTTGGTCGGTGGGACTTAACCACTACCTGCTTGAGGGCGCCCGACCAGGCTAAACTGACAGTGGAAAAACAATTCAGCGCAACATGGCTTTACTCGGTGCGGCCAAAAGTGACAATGAAAAAAAGGTACTACAGTAAGTGACTACAGTGTGACCTGTGTTACACTGTAGTTAGCATTCAATATGTGACAGCTTTTGTGCTGCATTCTTTATTCACAAAAGAACCAATAAAGCATGTCACCCAAACTCAGAAACAAATTTTGACTGTACTCAATGGAATTTTTCCATGTCAGTGTAGGCTAGGTTTTCACCTAGTCTGGTTTTCAAAATGTTGAATAATGGTCTTTTTCCTTTTTGATCCATGATTGCAAATAGCAAAACATAGGTGGCATCTTTTCTAAGAGGCCACAGATTGATTGCTGGGTGAAGAGTTGCGCAAAAAGTTTCACACAGGTGCATTAGAGATTCATAATTATGAAAGTAGTTTCTATCAGCTGTGAATAGATGTTTAACAGAGTTCATCCAAAAGAGTTTTGGTCTTTCTGTAGGATCTGTGTTAAATGTTTTGAAAAAGGATGTAAGAATGTGTGAAACCAATCAACACACTGGCAAGAGAAGACTTCTGCTGCGCTTAAAAGATGGTAGCCTACTGAAGATCACGTAGACCCCAGTTTCATTTAGCTTGTCTTAGCAATCAAGAAAAACTCTAAGATATTTGTAATTAATAGTTACCTTGTCCAGAAGATAAGTGTAAATATCCAAGCAAAAATGTCCAACAAAGGATTTTTCTTTCCATCATGGTGTTACTTCCCATCACTCAAGGTACAGACAAGTTTTGTCTGCGAATGCATGCTACATTTGAATTACTTACTGCAGAGGCTATTTTCATATAACCAAAAAAACCAGGTGAGTCACAGACACATAGCTTATGTTTACAGTACACTATGAACTACATCATACAATGGAAAACAATCTGCAGTGACCCTACACCGTGTATAATTCAGTTTCACTTTATTTTATTTATAAAAAGGACAGTACAGTCAACAATCAACATTACTATAAATGTGCCAGTTTTAGCCAGCTGGCTAATTCACAACTGTAGTCCTCCAGCAAGACGTTATGAAACCATAACCTAAAACAGAAGCATTACATGCAAGAAGCACAGAGCAGCAACATACAGTCCAGTGGTAATCAAGCAAAATAGTCAGCCATGCAGAGCATCAGAACTTGAGCAAAATAAAATACAATCTTGATATTAATCAGACTATTGGGTGTTAGTACATACCAAGCCATACAAAGCTGGGGGCCTGACAATGGACAGAGACATTTAGCAGGTTGGCAGCAAGTTAATAAACAATGGTAAAATACATCATGCACTAGTTAGGAGTGATCACATTTTTGTTTTTTTTTAAAGCCAGGTCTTAAGATTTTTTGTGAAGGTGTGATAAGTGGCACAGTATCTTATTTCAGTTGGTAAGGTGTTCCAAGGCTGTGAGGCTCTAACAGCAAAGCAGGATTTACAGAAGGAGCTGGACCTGAAAGGTACAATACAGTCCCCTCGCTGGGCAGATCTTTTAGTCCTGTTGTCAGATGTTTTTTGTTTAACAAAAGCACTGAGAGGTGAAGGAGCCATGCCATCTAGGATCATAAACAACAGGCAGGCGTCAGCGTACTTTGTTAGGTTTTCCCAGCTGAGGATGTTATATTTGCTGAGAATGTGATAATGATGGTGAATATTTGGTTTTCTGTCAAGCACTTTAAGAGTCTGCTTGTACAGGGAGAGAATGGGTTTCAGCATTGTACTTTTTGCATGGGTCCAGCTTGTCTTACACTATGTTAGATGAGAAATGATCATTGCATTTATATAAAGAAGCTGCCAATCCATTGTTTATTAAGAATAATTGTCAATTAGCTTTCACTTTAAGCTGAATGGCCGCAGCATGACTGGAGGGAAGCACAGCCAGTAAGCCTCCGCTAGCCTCCCAGCTAGCTCTGGCAATCCGTTTGGATCCAACCGGAGCACCGAGCCCTGGTTTGTTATTCAGGTTAAAGTGGGAAGAAGCAGCAGGTTTGTCGGGCAGCTGAGTGAAGCTGAGTGAAGTGGAGCCTGCGGAGGAAACACCGGGACTGTCTGGATGTAATAGTCCGTGGAGGTGCTCGGCTGCACATATGTGCTACTTGGCCGTCAGGTGTAGCCTTTGTAGTGTGTTCAAATGCAACTGACACAGGGTGACGTGAGGCGACGTAGACGACTCAACAGTTGGCTTTTGTCGCCGCTAGTTCTTTGATGTCAGTTTGGTGTGTCAGCACCTTATGGCATCATCATACAGAATAACATGGATGATCATATGAATGTGTATGTGGTCTGAAAATAATGAATAAAACTCTTCTCAAGAATCCTGCTGTCTGTGATTTTTTTTGTTAAGGAACTAATTGTAAAGATGGTGATGAAAATATGAAAGACTACTCATTAAGTGTCTTTAGGACTAACTAATGGACAGGTTATTGAATAATGATTCTGTACTGATCAAGTAACTAGTTCACTAATCATTAAGTCGTGATTAACTCCTCTATGATTTGATCATGAGTTAATGAAGAACTGACCATTAACTAATAGTTCGTTCCTCATTAGTTCCGCAGTAACTACTCATTAGTTCCTCATTAGTTCCTCAGTAACTACTCTAATTTTGTGTACCTTATTGTAAAGTGTTACCAACTTTTTTAACAGCATGACAATGATACTATTAATTAAACATAAATTTAAAAAAATAAAATAAAATAAAATAAAAAAAATAAAAAATGTACACACGCAGAGATAAAATACACAGGCATCCCTTTTTTGCCATAGGAATAATAAAGTAATACAGGAGATGCATGTCAGGAATTTTTTATATTTTAAATCATAGTGAAAAAAGCCCCCGCTCATCTGTAGGCAAAACACTTAAAGAGGTGCTGGAGCTGAACTTAGAGCCTTAGAAAACAACAAAACAGCAGCCGCACACTCAAACACTGTGCATATATCAGTTTAATGCAAGCTTGCGGTCATTGTGACCTTCTTCAGGCATATATTTTATATAAAAGCAAAAGTTATGAACCAAACACCATTACAGGATTCTACCAAGAAAAGTAACACTTAAAAAAATGTAAGAGTTACTGATACTTCACTGAGGATCGTCTTTGTTTCAGAACTACTTTAAATGATATCAAGTATGTACAGGAAAGTACATCACTACCAGCATCAGTTTTTCATTGTGAAAATGCCATTGTCCATTGTCCATTGCCATTTTTCTTGGTTTGCTCAGTCTGCTTTTGGTCAGTTCAAATATTCCACATTATTACTTAAATAGCCTATAATTTATATCCCATTATTAGGCTATACCAGAAGGCTGTAACATCACAGCATGTAAATCAAACATTATGGCATTTCCATTAGGTGGCTGGAAGCAGGATTCCATCTATCTCACTCAAAGTTAGGGTCTTGACTGGTTTCTTATTAAGGCGGGAGCTTTCAGTCTTTGGCCTCTGTTACACCCATAGAGTGTAAGCAGTGGATAGTGACGGAACAACAGATCATGGGTTCTAACCTCGGTCTGGGCAAGCCTCCAGTAGGGTCCCCCAGCATAGATCCCCCATGCTACATACAAACCTACTTCAGAATAAGAGTGAGAGTAATTAAGCTAAAGCCATACCAGCTCGAATGACACTTGGATTAATAAGTTGTGAATCTGCTGTTGAGGGACCAGGACATGCTGATGAGGAGTCGGCGACTGGAACAAGGCACACATGGACAAGAGATGAGAATACAGAATTGATGGAGTTCCACTACAACAGCAGGCCCAATGAGAGGGGCTACATGCAACGCATGTAGCAGACCCACGTCCACACTCACCAAGAAGTAACTGGTAGCTCAGTGCTCTAACATCACAAGGAAGAAACTACTTTCACAGCTGGAACTAGAAAGGCCCCAACAGAAGGGGAACACTGAACACCATGGAGATACTGAGCTAAACCCAGTAGAGAATTAGCCTGGCGAAACCATCCTGATCTTGTGAGCTCATGTTCTATTTCGCTCCGCAGATCGGTCTGGCCATGGAGTCATAACCACGTATTTTTGCATAGAGAGAGAGCGAAACACATCAGATAAGTAGAGGAAAGTACGTCACCACCAGCATCAGTTTTCCATTGTTGAAATAGCCTACCATTGCCCTCAATGAGCTCTTGCCAGACCATTACTGGAAACCCACATCAAGGTTGTCAAACAGGTTTCTTATCTGTGTAATGCAGTTCCCGTCTTCATTTGCCTGCTCTGCTTTTGGATCACTTCAAATTCTTCTGTTCCACATTATACCTTGTGTTTTACTGTTATCACTACTTAGTAGCACTGTACTGTCGGCACTACAGCTCCTTCAGTGACAGGCTTTTTCACTCACAGTGTGCAAAGGAGGAATACTGCAGGTCAGCGGTGTAATGAAGAGGTGGGTGTGGGTAGATGGGTAAGTCACAGAGAAGGAAAATTAATATAATCTAAAAGCTTTCTGGCTGATGGGCGGGTGTACTGTAAACAGCCAGACCTCATATATGCATAGACCCTGCACCACCTGCCATTCACGGAAAATCAGAAATCAAAGACTTACCAGTTTAGGCTGTTTGTAAGACTAAATTGTGGTAGGATGTTTTACTTGCTATAAAATGAGTTACTATGGTGTATTGTAGCTGATACGTTTTCCATTTGAATTTAGTTGAACTTCAAACTCCCTCACAAAACATTGTCTTTTTTATTCATCCGCTATAGTTCCTAGGTGGAGCTTGTTTCTACCGACGCTTTCAGTGTAACACACCTTGCGCATGCTCAGTTGCTCATGTGTGCACGGAGATTTGAGCAGACGAGTTTTCAGCTCTTATAATAAACTTTGCGGAGCTAAAACGATAACGTTAGCTGTGTTAAGCGTTTTAGGAGACGGTGCAGCTTTACATATGTAAAACTACTGGAATATCGTGAGTTTTTACAAAGATAAATGTCAACGTGATAGTGTGTCACTATGACCAAGAAGCGTTTGTTTTGCTAACGTTAGCTAGCTGAACGATGCAGAGTAACGTTGTCTTGCTAACTTATGTCCATATTTCTCTGTCTATGCACTAAATAATCAACCATTCGCGATGAGGTATTCAGCTCTGTTCAATTGGAGTGTATAGTGATATAAGAAACGATGTCTCCGCGACACCATTGACAGGATTAATATCAAAATTGCTGGATTTTTCTAACAGCTAAAGCGTGTTAACCATAGCTGACGGTCGCTGTATTTTCTTTACCGTGTAGTTACAATAATGTGACTGATGTTGTAAAAACAAAAATGGACAGAGACTTGTTGAGGCAGTGTCTAACATATCACGGAGAATCACTGTTCAACAAACTGAAATGTGAACAAACAGAAAACCCAGACTTCCAGGCTGTGGTGTCGGACCTGTGCAAGGCCACGTGTGAAAGGTATCAGCAGCTTACTTTTGTTTGTTTGGTTTTCTTTTATTTGTTTTACTCTAAGGCGAATAAGGTATTTCCAGTTAACATGTTAACTTTTATTTATCATCTCCAATTTAAACTACTCCTTTAGAAGGTCACTTCTTGCACTGGCACTAATCGCTAATATTTTGGGGGATTTCGTTTCTCTTTTTTTTTCATGCATCTTGATATATTGTTGATCACAAGGAGGGCTGCATTGATTATTTGTCACGATAATGGATGATAAAAAGTGTTTGTTTCGAATCTAGTCTCAGTTAAGGATGATTTTATCAGTAGGTACTACATGTATTACCAATAATGCAGTTATGTGAGATGTAGATGATCTGATACTTCTTTTTATTTAATGTTGCAGTCGGAGGCTCCCAGAATAAAAATGTTGTTCTTACATTTTGTGAATTTGAATTCAACTGCCTGATTTCATCTTCACATTCACCTCTCTACCAGGCATGCTTTAGACAACACTTGTTGTAATAAAATGTAATTTATTAAAGAGCCTCTGCTGATTATGTGTTTTTGTGCGTCAGGAGTGATGGCCAGGACAGCGTCCTTGTGGAGCAGTTCATTGCCAGAAAGGCTGACATCTTGTTTTGTCCGGCATGGAAAACCGCAACTCATCAAGAGGAAGAACATGAGGAGGAGGATGCCACAGGTGTGTGTTGATCTGACTACATATCTCAAGCTCTGTCCACACCAAAAGAGTTAAACAGTAGCAAAATATACTGAGCTAAGCTCTCACTTTGTTTAACTGTTGTTCAACTCCCTGCTCTCTGTGATCACCTATACCATGTGTCAATACAACCAAATTTAAAGGAAATTGCACTCATGTATGTACATATCTTTTCGTGTGTGCCTACTTACAGCTCAGTGTCCCTTCCCTATTTTTCCAGCCTGTGCTGGATGAGTTCCTAATTAGGGGAGGGGATTTCAGAGAATGTGACTCTCTGTTGGACTGTTGATGTCGTCATATCTGGCATCAAAGTGTCTTTAAGTTCTCTAATAACATTTTTTGCCTCAAGTCTGTGTGCTCCAAAATACAAATCTTGGGAGTCTCTCCTGATACATATTTTTATGTCTTTCACAGGTGTGCAACACCCGCTATGTTTACATGCACAAAGTATTCCAGTTTTTGCCCTTTTTTTTTAAAAAAAAGGTACAATATTCCCTTGAAGGTTTTTACATAGCTTATTAAAATTATTATTTCTCTAATATTCCTGTTCACATGTAGCCTTGCATACATTGATTAACGTGCCCTGTCATGTTATTTAGCATGTCAAAATATGGGTAAGTGGAAAGGCTGGAGCCGCTTGTTCCACTTGCTTCTTTTCATCATTACAGGACTTTTCCTCTTGTTGATGGACGTGTTCCTCCATGCAAATACAGCCTCCCTCTTTCATTCCTTTAACCACCTACTTGAAGAGGTGGGCACTGGATATTTGCGCTTATCCAAAGAGCTGTTAATAACAAGTATTTCATAAGTATTTCATAATGTTTAAAAGTAGGTGACCAGATACATGAGCTTTTCTTTTGGGCATGCATCTATGCACCAGCCTTGCAAACTGTTGGATGGGGGGGGGGGTTATGTACAACATAACCATGACAATGCACAGAGCTGACTACAAACAGGCAAGGGGTTGTGTGTCGCAAACTGGAATAAAAAACCCAAGTGGAAATGTGTATTCTGAGTGTGCTGTACACCCGCCCTAAGAATGCTCCTTAAACCCAAATAATACCGGCATATTCCATATGTCTACTCTGAAATTTGGTAGATTGGAATATCTAAACTGAATATGCTGTTTACATGACCAGCATCAAATTCAGAATGTTGTCATATTTACAGTAGTAGTTCATTATTAGTGTACAGGAAAATGTAGCCACTGTGTCTATACAGGAGGTGTACCGTGAGCAGCACATTAGCAGAGCAGCAGGAAGTTCAGCCCTCCATCTGTGTCTACACAGGATGTTTTTAAATTGAAGTAGGAATGTATCTTTGTGTGTGAGATATTTAACTGCGCTTTCTGCCTCTGCCTTCCCAGAGCCCTATGCCATCATGCCACCAGTGGAGTTATTCATGGAGGTGTCTTATGAGGAAAGAAGAGCCATGCTGTACAGGGACTTGGAAAGAGGAGACATTGTGGTGGGGAGGATCAACAACATTAGAGATTACGGTTTCTTCCTTACTCTTCTTTGCACCGCAGGAGGACTGAAGAGAGACATAGAAGACCTAGAGTTGTCGGTATGTCAAGAAGCTAAATCAATTAAATGGGCTTAAGCCCTGTCATAAATCTTGTGACAGATCGAAACCAATCATTCAACCATTGTAGATGCAGAAGACTTGGATTGTGAGTGGGCCAGCTATGCTGGTACAGCTCTGGCTCTGTGAATTCCTGAATGACTGCCAGTGAGAGTAAACAATGTGTCTCGTAGTGCACCATGCAGGTTGAGATCTTAAGTCACATGCTTGACATGTATGCGATTTATCCATCTCAGCTATGACTACCCGACCCACATTTGGTTTCTGGGAATCTCCTGCCCTAAGGGTTCGACCAACATGACCGGTATTCCTCCAGGAATTCACAGAACTGTAGTTACTTTAGTAACTTCTTGCAAGCCCCTGCACCAGGTGGAATCACACAACACATCTGAAGACTTATCTTAACTATTTAGCTGTTGTTGTTTTTTTTTTTTTGGCCTTTTTCTTCCACCTTCAGGCTCTATGTCACGTCAGAGAAATTCCCTCCACCGGCAGCCATGATGATCCTTTGTCCTACTACCAGATCGGGGACTTTATCAGAGGTCAGTGTCTAAGTTGACTTTGCCTAGGGCTGCACGATATATGCGGTAGATGGTAGAAATGATATAAATTTGGCCCACGGTAGAGATTTGCGCTCTACCATCCTATCGTTGATGACGTCATCGCACCTGCCTCAGTGTGAAAATGACAGAGACAGCGGAGCAAGAGGAGCTCGGTTAAAAAAACGGTGCTACGTCCGTGATTTGGACTTGGTTCGGCTTTAAACGGTCGGATAGTGAGCAGAAAAACATAATTTACAAGAAGTGTCGAGTGACAGTGACAGCAAACAAAGGTAACACTAACAAATTATTTTCCCATCTCAAGACAAACATATTCGCGGTGTCGGTAACTTACCACAGTAAACAAGGGCCGCTGCTTTTGTGATTAACGTTACCTTCATACCGCAGTATTCGGCGGTAGAACGGGGCCCAGCGGCCGGCCTGCCTCACGCACCTTCCTCGCTACGTGATGGAGGTGACCTGGCCGACCGCACCAAACCCAGGCCCGTGGGAGAAGGGGACCCGGGAGCCCCCGGCCCTCCTCTTCCCTCTAATATTTATACATACTGTATAACGTTTTATACACAATAATAGATGGATTAACAACTGTTTTACTTCTGACAGTAAATAGTTTCTATCCTAGACTTGTATGGCTTTTTAAATTGTTTTATTTAAGGTGTAAAAAAAAAAGAGAGAAGACGATACCGCGATATCATACCATCACCGCATCCCCCCAAAATAATACCGTGATAATGATTTTAGGCCATACCGCCCAGCCCTACTTCCATTATAAGTTTTACACCGCGACATTTATACCATGATATATACCATTACCGTGAAGGGATTCAGTTTATACCGTGATATGAATTTTCGGTCATACCACCCAGCCCTAATTTTGCCTTAAACAGCCAGCTGTGTGCGGAGTTTCTCTTACAGCTAGACTTTAGGCTCATTTTACCTAAAGTTGTTAATAAGGCTTTGACAGTCAACAAGTTGACTTGACTTATTCTACCTATCATTTTAATGTGGCAGATTAATTGGCAAAACGGATAAACTGGCGCTGATAAGACTTTATAAAAACTAACATTTATGGTTAAACTTGGCTCCAGTAGTAGCTGATGGCTGTGTATCCAGTCACGTGGGGACGTACTATCGGCTATTGGCTTTTTCCCATTCCAAACTATTACTATTATTGTATCGGCCTTTAAAAATCCACCAGTTGACTTCAAACAATAGTCATATTTGCGATGAGTGGAGACCATCACCAAAACAAGCACTTTCTTCACATTTGAGAAGCTGAAACCAGATAAAGCATTTTTGCTTGAAAGTTACTTAACTGATTAATCAATTATCAAAATAGTTATTGAGTCTTTTTTTCTCAATGGACCAATCATGGAAGCTCTACAATATCTATATCTGCATGATTTCCAGACAGTTACCAATCAGAATGCCCTCCAGAAATTCATAAGTTAAAAATATCTGAATGTATTTGGAACACAATTTTTTGTTGTGAGTTTTTGCTGTTTTTCATGTCAAAAGAAAAATGTGGTCAAATCTTCACCTAATATCTGCACTGTCTTGTTCTGTAGCTGCGGTGAAAGATATTGACCGCTACCAGGAGAAAATCACAGTGTCCCTCCACCCGGCCTCTCTGTCTTCCAGCTTGGAGCACATTAAACTGGGTGTCTTTCCCCGGGAGGAGCTGCCCATACACTACAGGTAACTACACAACATGACATGACAAAACACACAATACTGAACTCTGAAAGGCTCTGACAAACTAAGACTAATTTTTAAAAAATTGTCGTAGTTTCAGAATTACTTTAGGGAAAAACATCTGGCTATTTGTGTTTAACACTGATTAATACATGAAAATTGAATTTAAATTTAATTTGTCTGTTGATGGTAACACCCATTTCATCCTGTCATGCTGTATTTTTCTAGCTGCTCGTTGTTATTTGATACAGATCAGCTGCAGTCACGACTGATGCTCATGTAAACATTTTCTTTTGAGCGCCGTAATCACTTTGTAATCACAAGAGAAAATAAATAAACTGAAAATCACAGTGTCCCTCCACCCGACCCCTCTGTCTTCCAGCTTGGAGCACATTAAACTGGGTGTCTTTCCCCAGGAAGAGCTAATTGTGGCATGAGTTGCTATAACTGGAATTATCTGTGTTTAGCGTTTTTATACCTCTGCGCTGGCGACAGCCATGGCCAGAGGCATGATACTTTTGGGTTGTCCGTCCATCCAGCTCTCGTAAACACAACAAGAATGCCTTGATAGAATTTCTTCAAATTTGGCTCAAAGGTCACTGTGACCTCACAAAACATGTTTATGGCTACTCAATAATTGATATGCTAATTCTGAAATCATTTTACACAAATGTCTAGGTTAAAGGTTAACTTCAGTGTGACATCATAATGTCCTACAAAACTCCAAAAAAATCTTTCAAAGTCTTCATCATAGATATTACATAAGTCTGGACAGACATGGATGTAAACTATAACTTGACTGGTTGACGGAGGCATACAGCCATGAGGCCGTAATTCTAGCCTACTTGTTGATAGCGTTCAGTTCTCACGTGGGACTCTGACTCCTCTCCTCTTAGCCGTAGCGTTCGTGCAGCTGCTGACTCTAGTGAGACCTATGAGTGCATACTGAAGAGTTGCCATGGCTACCACAACCCCTCTGTAGTGGACTTCCTGCTGGAAAAGGTGGGGATTAGTGACACCCACCCGCCGTCAATGATGAGAGGATTACAAAGGTAAACATGTTGACTGGCTGACTTGACTCACTTGTTTTAGTAGTAGTAGTAGTAGTATTATAATGTGCACAGAATCATAAGTATGTAAATTGGTAATTGGTATGGAAAACTGTAAGGAAAAAGGACAATGACAACACTTTTATACTGTTGTAATTAATGTCTTTGGTTCATGTGCTGTCACGGGCCAGTTGAGATTAAATTGAACTAGCCTATGAAAAACTTCTCTGTATCTATTCTCTGAGTGTTTCTGTGTCAGGAGACTTTTCTTTCCAAAATTAAAGGCTTAGCTTTCCAGGCAGGCAGCTGGTACTGTTTAGGTAAAGGAATCCAATAATGTTGAGAGACAACTGTTTTAAATATTGATGGAGTGTGACCTTGTGCCTCTTTTCTCCACAGTAAAATTTTCAGTGAAGAGGATTTTGCTTCTGTAATCAGGAAGAAACAGTCTGCGTCATGGGCCTTGAAGTGGTAATTCTAAACTTTTAACTTTAACTGCAAGAAGTGCGTAGATGGACTTCATTCTGTTTTTGAATTGGTCTCTCATACAGTAGTAATCACAATACAAAGTGAGCAGAATGTCCTTTTATATTGTCTTTCTTCCTATGGCTGTTTCTGACTTGACATTAATATAAACCCATTCTCCATCTTCCTTGTTTCTATTTGTTCCGTCAGTGTCCGTGCAGGTGTGGACCACTTCAAACACGGTCGTCACGTGGAAGCCATGAATGAATACAACAAAGCCTTGGATATCGACACTAATAATGTTGAAGCACTGGTGGCACGTGGAGCTCTGTGAGTTGATTTTTGAATTAAAGTCATGCATCTTAATTTGGATGTTCTAATACTGTGTAACTCTGGTTTGATGTCGTGGTTTCCAGTGATTACCAGGACCTGCATCCCCTGGAAAGTCTTACATTATTTGACATTTATATATTGTACACCCATCCCAAGAGTTTTCTAAGCCATCTGCTTTGTGTATTTTATTTTGGTGAACATTTAGCAGTTGTTTTTATTTGATAATTGATTGACATAATTTTTTTCCAAATTGTGCATCAAATTGAAGTGGTGAGCACTGACAAAGAATGTGTCAGACAAAGAGAATGCAGCAATTAACAGGGTTTCCCCCAGAAAACTTGTCAGGCCAGGTGGCAAGTATCTTTTGACGGGGGCTGGAGACGGCCTGGAGAAGACTGGCAGTCGAGTTTCTTTTTTGGCGGGGGATTTTGATGGTAACAATCCAGATAAGTTTGAAACATATGGAATATGATGCAGCTTTGGGATGTATTTATGAGGGATTGAACTGGGACAACACAACATTGTGCATAGAGCCCCTAAAAAGCTAGAAATGAGACCTGTCATGCGTAGAGGAGATGCCAAGGACAAAATGTGATGGATAGATCTCATTGCTGCCTTGAGTCCTATAGTGAATGGCATTCTGACATCATATGGTTAAAGGTAATGGTTAGCCATTATCATGAACCACCCTAAATGCAAACTTCGGCTGCTGACTCGTTTACTGTAACATTACTAATAACATCAAGCAGTCTAACATTAACTAACAAGAAAGGTTAACATTAATACTAGGCAGTTTAACATGACCTCATTGACTTGGGTTGAACTCCCCGTTGTAGCTGCGGCTGTCACGATATCAGAAGCTGGCAGCTCTGTGATGTGTGTGTATTAATGCATGCTTGTGTGTGCAGTTATGTGTTGCCTTTCATTTTAACGTTAGCAGGGTGTTTTTCTTTATTTTCCAGGCTACTTTAGTTTGAAAACTTAAAGTTAATTTGCAAAAAAATCCCTGATGCTTAGTCCCAGGCGGGGGATCGACCTAGGCCGGGTGGGTCTCCTAGCTTGCAATTCACAGGTGGAAACCCTTGAAGAAAATAAGAGGAACAGTATGTCCGATACCACACCTGTCCCTGCCTTAATTTCATTGTCAGTGTTGCAGTAATTAGGTATGTTTGACTCTGCGCCCGCTCAGTGTACCTGATGAAGCACAACGATATAACACAAAGGGAACTCCTCCATGAATGGCATAACAAACACTGATGTTAATGTCAAAACTGTTTTGTTTGTATTTAGATAATTGTTAAAGTAAGACTTTATAATCCCTCAGAAAGCATCAAGTCTTTCAATAGAGAATGGAAAAAAAGATCCTTCTCAGAATGTAATTGTTTCTCAGTTTCAATACTTCCTGCAGATAAAATGAATTGATTCTCTCTCTTTTTTTTTTGAAGGTTTTTTTTAGTCTCACTGAGTTTTCTTCCTTGGTTTTTCACAGGTATGCTAACAAAGGCAGCATCATGAAGGCTGTATCAGACTTTGAATTGGCCCTGGAGAGCTGTCCAGATCACCGCAATGCCAAGAAGTACCTCTGCCAGACATTGGTAGAGAGAGGAAAACAGTAAGCAGTGCTACCTTTTGCTTTAATAATATTTCACAGGTGTCTGTCCCGGTAGGTCTCAAATGAATGAGGGATGCATTTGTCCTCTTGTCGTCTCTTGCCTCTGTGCGGCAGACAGAGAGCAAGAATTTTGTGCTAACATTACTTGTGTGAAAGGAATGGGGGTTCTGTGCTGCCTGTTCATAGAAGGCCAGTCCAGCTAACATGTCTTTGTAGGTGAGTGTCTATAAATGGACATGTATCCCGAAGTAATCGGTATCATGCTGCTTAGCCTAAGTGAGAGGTAGAAGAGCCATCGCCAGCAGTTGCACAGCACAGTAGAAACCTCTCCTGTGCTATATTTTTCATTTATTTTTCTTCCCATTTAATCTTCTTTTACAAGTGTACAATTAACAATACATTTAAGAGCAGCAGAATCTTGAAAGGGTTTGAATATTTCTGTGCTCAGTCACCATTTTAAAAATAGATGACAAAAGATGACAGACATGCTGACTTGGAACAGACAAGTGAGCATTATCTGGTCTGGTTTGTTCATGTAATTATAAAGAGGTCAGCGTAGAGATGGGAGTGGTAACAGAAAAATGTAATTAAATGTAAGTAATTAATAGATACAATTATTTCTGAGTAATAACTGTGACGTTATTAACTCGAAAGTCTATTTTGTGTGTGTGTGTGTGTGTGTGTGTGTGTGTGTATGTCTCTCTCTCTCTCTCTATCTCTATCTCTCTCTCTATCTCTATCTCTCTCTAGGCTTGAGGAACAGGAGAAACTAGTAACAGCGGAGGGACTATACAGAAGAGCTCTATCTCTCGATGACTCAAACCCTGAGGCGCAGGAGGCCCTGCACAAGATCACAGACACAATACAGGTGAGCGGACCACCAAACAAGCATGCAGCACGTGCGGGACTTAGGCAAAGTTGACAAGTATGCACCGTGTGTATTTAGGCTTAACCATTAAAACACACGGCAACAATAATGGGCATATCAAAGTGTTGTCAAGCCTGCCCTTAAATGTGGTGTTGCGTATGACTTCAAAAAAACGTTACATCAATAATTAACATTTTATAGGTTATTTATTTGGAGTTTCAGGCCCTCAGCATATCTGTTTTGGGTTTTTTTTCCGTCTCATTGCTTTCATACGCTGCAGAAGGAAGCAAAACAACGCCAAAAACCTGGGTGTACTTTACCTGCTCAGCACCAAATGACAGACAAAATTAATGATTAACTGGGGAAAATAGAGACTTAATTAGCAGCTAGTGAGCCAGGTATTCCCCTCAGCAGCTGGTAGAGACTAAGAACTAAGTTGTAAGGAGAGTGAATATTGGACTTATGTTCGCCAGGTGCCTAGACACACAACTCCAAAGAATGTTAATGCTGCTCTGTACCTGCAATACTGTGTTCACAGCTTGTTTCCACTGCCCCCAAGTGGCCAGAAAATAAATTGGAGCAGGTGTAAATCCAAATTAAGCAGAGGCATGTATGAATCTAACACCTGGTTCAGATACTGAATTGGTGACACTAATCTTGGGTGTGCACCTTGGTGCTGATAGTATAGAATTTCTGTGCTGCTTGGTTGAAGATGTGTATGTAATATCCATATTTTAGTTTTTGCGTCTTTTCAACAAGATCCATATTTGAAGCATTGTCTACTGTCGTGTCAAACGAGTGTGGACAGACATGGGTGTAAACTGTAACTGCAACTTGAATGGTTCATGTCAGAGATGTAATAGATTTGGTTTTTTTTTTGTTTTTTTGAAAGTTATCCTGGGGCCTTTTCACCATCATGAACAATTAGTTAAAAGATTTCCCGCACACTCAAAAATCAAGAATTGTTAGTATTGATACTGACTTAATTTGGTCCCTTTTCCAGTGTTATCACACCAAACACTTAAAGCCTGCTCAGAATTAGTGTGTAGTATGAAATTGGGACATTAAGGGAGATGCCATGCACAGTCTGAAAACACCCACACGCTCTTATCAAGCCTAATCATTCAAATAAGTAAAAAATAAACAACAACAAAAAAGAAACACCCATTTAAGTGTACCAGGGGCCTAGTGGGGGTTTTACAATATCTAGACCAGAGCTCCATGCAGTGCTGTCCATGGTGCTGAATCATGTCTGAGTGCGGCCATAGGGGCATCTGTCTCAAGTTGCCATGTCTTCTGAAAACAAATGTTTATCTGATACAGATACTCTACTTAGTTAGAGAAAATATTAGGTATTCTTCTCTGAACAACATCCTGTTACATTCTGAATTCTGCACATAAACACATATGTGTTCCCGACACTGTTGGTTTGTAATACTGATGAAGTGTTTTGGTGTGTTTGTATGTCTGCGACCCTGGGCCGCTGCCCTTTGACCCTCCAACTTCCACGGCCTTGTCACCTGCCTTGCGGGGGTGAAAATAAATAAACTGCACAATGGCAACAACTCCTCCACTGGACACTTGTGTGTGCCATGTCCCCGGTCCAAATACGGTAATGTTGAAACTTTCTGTGTCTCAATGGGGAACAAATGCTGTTTGTCTTCTCTGCACATCTCTGCTTTTACCTCTGTCCCTCCATCTGCCTCTCTGCTAACTACTGTTCTCTTGGATCACACAACTTTCTCTGTGGTAAATATGTGACCCTCTGTATATTTCTCCATCATTCTGTCATCTGTGGTGTGTGATCATAACGTCTGCTGTCCTTCTCAAACCTTTGACTTCCCTCTTCCTCTCCATACTTTTAACTCCAACACGAATGACTGAATAAATGAATGAATGGCTGAATACTGATCGATTTCGGGGTCTCTGTTGCATGTCTTGGGTCATGGCGTGTTTGAATATGTCTCTGTGGACTCTTGCCTGCCATTGTCATGTCTTGCCTTGCCTTGCCCGGCGACCGTAAAGAAATCGATTCGCCTGCGAGAAGAAGCTCTGGCTAAGGAGCAGGAGAAAGCGACAAGCAGCCAGACCAGTGCTGAGAAATTGCGTAAGATCTTAAAAGAGGAGAAGAGGTGAGTTGGCTCTGATCTTTTAAAGTTTGGCAGGTAAATATACTGCAGATGAAGTCATGCAAGTCATTTCATAACTTCAAAGCATCAGCTGTTTTCAGTGGATGTCTTTTCTTTTTTTACAGGATGAAGAAAAAACGAAAGAGATCAGTCTCTTCCTCTTCTTCTTCCTCCACTTCCTCCAAGAGCTCCTCCTCTTCTTCATTGTCTTCCTCCTCACGCAGGAAGTCCAAGAAGAAGAAAAAGAAAAGGAGGCGATCTGAGCGAGGTAGTAAGCGCCATCGCAGGATCTCCTCAAGGGAGAGCAGGAAGAGTGAAGAGGGTAAGAGTGAGAAAGACAGAAAGGAGAAAGTGGAGGACGAGCTGGAGTGGTATCCCGCTCCTCCCAACACCTCCGCCACCTTTCTCAACCAGAAGGGAGGCCCGGGGTTTGGAGAGAGGGATGAGGAGGAGGTAGTGGAAAAGGATGCTGAAGAAAGACGAATCAGTCAGCTTTATTCTTTGTCAGCAGCTTCAGAAGATGAGGAGTCTGACTCCTCACGCAGAGAGAGGAAAAGAAGGAAAAGGGAGGAGAGCAGGACAAGAGGAAGGAAAAACAGTCAGAGTAGAAGCCTGGAAAGAGAGGAGAGAGGGAGCAGGAGTAGAGAAAGGAGGGATAGGAGCAGGGAGAAAGGGAAGGAGGATAATAGGAAAGACAGGAGAGGCAGTGAGGCCAGGAGGAGAAGCAGCTTAGACGAGAACAGAAAGCGAAAAGTGTCCTGCTCTTCTGCCGAATCTGACTATTCACGAAAATCCAGTTCCAGGTCTGAATATTTGGGGAACTCGGGTTCTGCGTACAAACATTTGGAGAGCAGAATGAGACATGACTCTTCCAGAAGGAACTCCGTGGATGGTGGTAGGTGTGAGAACAGAGGGCGGGGAGAAATTCGGGAGGTAGAGGAGGCAAAGAGAGAGAACGACAGCAGAAAGGGGAGAGAGGACGAGAGAAACAGGTCAGATGGAGGAAACAGCAGAAAATCAGAAGGGGCTGGAAATAATAATAACAGACAGAGTAGTTTGACCCCAGTACCTGGTGGAGGGCCTAAAAAAGACCTCCCTTCCAACCTGCTAGATATTTTCAATCAGATTGCCCAGTTTGAGAAGGAGAAAGGAGTCAGGCCAAAATAATAACTCCAAACCAAAAGTCCAGAATGTGCCCAATACTAGTGAAACAAGACTGTGAAATGGATGTTTGTACCATGAATTCATTCATTCTGGACTGTGCATCAAGTGAACACTGCTGAAGGAATGGCCAAATGTGTTGTTGATTGAATGTCCCCAGTTGTCAGTTACCTTTTAGATTTAGTGAAAACATCTGAGTCATTTTATTTGAAATGTCTTTGTCCTTATGGTGGATTAAGGCCTGTGAGTACCTGTTGTGGTCAGAATGTGTGCCTGAATAGCTTGATACTGTAATTTAATTCTTAACTTAATAATGTGATTACATGTTATTATTCTAACTGGTTGCTGTAAGCAAGTTAAAGAGAGGGACATTTTCCACTTACTGAAGTCAATATTATTTGCCATCTGTGATCATTTCCCCATTTAGAGGTTAATGTTTGTGTACATTTTGAGGTTATATTACGTTTTTCAGCACATCTGATGTCACATCAGTTGCCACAGGCTTTATATCTCATTTTGTGTTCATCTTAAGTTGAGACTTTTATCTGTTAAAGGAGATACTGCCTTATGTTTACTGCCTTGTGCCATTTTGTGCATTCTCTCTGTGGCTTGTTAAACAACCCGACTGTTAGTACTGCAGTACTTTTTCAAGCTTTTCACAACGCAGATGTTCCAGTTGTGTCCCAACACTTTTTCTCCTGGAGTAGAACAAACTCACGTTAATCAATAAAGTATTGAAAATGTCAAATGTGGTGTTATTCAAGTCATTGGGGTTTGATTAGCTTTTTCAGTTCAAACAAATGTGTGAAGTTTGTTACCTGTCTTCCTAATGCTAACAGACCATGCATACAGTATTTCTCTAATTAAAATAACAGGAATGAAGCATCATTTGCTGAATTATAGCAATATACCCGATACAGACAATGTGATAAATTCCAAAGCAGCAACATAAATTTAAATGCCTCTTTTGGGCAGAAAAATCAAGCTCATAAAATTTAAACCTGAAAGAAAGAAAAAGCATTTTATCAAAAATGAATGCAATATTTGACTTGAATTACCCTATTCAGCAGCACATTATGGAGAAATGAAACAAATGTTCACACAGAAATGTAAAAAATGATTCATAACTTTAATAGAGGATCCTGTTGTTATACCATCTGAATATCTTCTTTTTGGTACTAATCATTATATTCAAAGTTCAAAGTCAAAGTTTTAACATTACAGTTACAAAGAGCTTGCATATTCAGGGCCACAGTTCGTGATGATGTAAATGCAACTGCAGAAAACCTCCAGTCAAACTTTATGGTGGAAATATTCAGCTGTGGGGCTGTTTCAAGTGACTTGCACAGGATCAGCTACACACTTGCCAGAGAGAGAAATACCACTTTATTTTGCAGCAGCATGCTACCCCTTCTGGCTCAGTAATATGTGTGGAAGAGGATTCATTTTCCAGCAGGATATTGATCCTGAACATGCATGGAAGCTACTGTATACCAGGCCTGTTTGAAGTCGAAGGAAGAGCAAGCACTGCTGGCTTGCGTGGCTTTTCCCCTCCACAGTCACCAGACCTAAACTTTACTGAGGGGAAAAAAAATGGGCAAAGTCCAAAAGTGAAAAGGGGAAACAGGAAAATCAAGACGGTAATCTGGGATACTGTCAAAGGGTTGGTTCGGCCAAAAATTCAATGACAAAATCATCAATTCTCCTGTGGTATCAGCCATACTTGTAGTTCATGTTTTATTTTCCCTTTGAGCTATTACACTTTTTTTACAACACTGATTGCATGAAGTATTTATTTGGTAGAAAGTAGTTCAAAGTCTATTTTAAACAGATGTAGTAATGTTTTTGGTGAAGTGGCCCTTAAAGTAGAGCTGGAATAAGGTTAAAGATATGACTAAGACAAACTGTAGACGCCAAACATTAGCAAATGTTTAGCCTTGTTTTCTCACTGAATATAGTTTTTTGTCTTATCATGCCCTATAAGAAAAGCCCATACTGATCACCAGACAGGACATTTTAGTGTTGCAGCAGCACAAAGACGGAAATGGTACAGATACATAGAGAAACATATAAAATTCAATTCAATAAAAAAGTACTTAAAATAAAGACAACAATAAAAGCTATTAAAGAGCAAGTAGACTCAAAATTACAATGCAAGCAGTATAGAAACTACCCACAACCAGAGCTGTACTTGAGCTGCAATGCTGTCTCAAACAAAGTGACAGTAATGTGATTACTAGCAGCAAAGTACAGTTGGCTAATGTATATGTAAAGTAATGGGATACCACCAACCATAGCAGTGCACAGCAGAATAGTCTATATTATAGTTTATATTGTGCGAGATATAAAGAAATTGTAGTTTGAGGTGAAATATATAGTATAGTGTATAATTTAGTATGAACATAGTATAGTTAATATATTAAAAAGTACTTTTATAATAATAATAATGATAATAATAGCACTACTACTACCACTAATATATCTAGGATAGTATAAAATATAATAAACACAATATGCTGCACGTATTTGGTGTGCAATATTTGTAAATTAAATTGATCAGAGACAATAGAGAGGAAGAGTGTGCCAGATACTGGGAATTGGGTGTGTGTGTGTGGGTTTCTGACAGTAGCCAGCTGTTTGCTTCCATTCTGTCTCACTCATCATGTTATTGTTGTCCACACTGAAGCAACACTGTCCTGACATGTGATGGCCTAAACACATCTGGTTGTCTCTCCTCCTCCAACTAAGCAAATTAAACCCAAAGTGGCATTATGTCTTATTAGTGCTTTAAGCTACTTGGTGTCACACATTTGATTAAATAACTGGACACACACACACATACACACTCAGTGTGGCTGTGCGACCAGCCGTGCGTCGGCCCGTGCCAAAGTAGCTTACTTCAGGCTTAGCTGCCAACCTCTCGCTTTCCTCCTCCATCATTACTGGTTCCATCATCAGTGATGCAGCAGAGAGGCTACAGTCTATCTTGTTAGGGCAGATTAAGCACTAATATACAGGCAGTAAAGAAGCCTCTTCATCTAATACTGTACACACAGACTCCTGATCCTGTGCTTTCTGTCTCACATTGCCTGACATCTTAATCTTTATAAATACTGACTGCAGGAGATCCTGCAGTTGTGCCTCTGGCCTCGCCGAGTGCTCACTCTGTGGGTCATCATTAGTTCTATAAAGAGGCACCGGAGGAGTTTTTGGTCCTGAGCAAGACGCATCACTGAGCACATGGATTATTCTGATGCCATTGTGCACCCTAAAAATGACTGCTGTGAGGATTGCAGTCTGAGTTTGTGCCACATTTTCAATTATAAAAAAAGGTAGAGACCACACACACAAGAAAAAAACGTACACTGAAATTTGATGTCTTCTCATATGGCAATCATATTGTGGTCCTCCGGATTTCAATTACTTACCCCCAGCCTGCAAAATAAAATATAACATATGCTGTGTGTTCATATAAGAGGAAGGAACTTTGTAATCTTTGTATATGTTATCCTCTTTCTTTAACCGTTCAAAACAATGTTCACATTACCAACAAAAACATATTGTTAATGCAATGTAATCACTGGAATTGAGTTGATTTTAAAAATGTTTTTTTCTTGTGTTTATCTCCAGTTATTTTTGAAAGGTACTATAAAGAAACATAGTGTAAGCTCTACTTATTCAGAGGCCTTTTAAAGTAGTTTAACATGCTATATGGATCAGAGGTTCTTGAATTACGTACCACCAGAGATTTATGTTAACATTGTAGCTAGAATCTGAGCTTTGTATCCACAGTGTACATGTCCTTGACAGAGACTGACTCACTTGCTCCTGGAAAAAAAAAACCCCAGCCTCCTCTGACCCACAAGTGAACACTTAAATGTTTCTCAAATACCAAGAGGCAGAAGAAACAAATTCCTCATCACTTTTGAGATGCATCAGAGCTGTAGTCCTGCAGCTCTCCACTGGAGGGCAGTGGTGCACTGTGGACACCAGCTGTGGATTTTTCGCAAAAGGAACATATTGCATTAGTCTTCTCCATATTCATACTAATGGAGCTGTTTGCTTTTGTTTAAGTAAGAAACTGCGTCTTGCATGAGTTTATGCTTTGATCCGTCTGTGAGTTGATCAGAAACAGACGATCTGGTTCATTATAGTGGTTTTAAGAAAGGTGCAGCCTTTGTGGTTGTTATTAACAGGGGTGGTGCTAGAAATTCTGGGTCCCTTGAACATTAATTCACTTGGGATCCTGAATTAGAAATATAACACAATATCTTTGATTTATTCCTTTGCCCCCACATTCATGTTAAGTTTGTATCTCCACTCAGCACGTCATGGCTGCTCAGTAGATTAGTTTTGGTAACTCTGCAACAAAAATGGAAAAACAAGGGCAATGGTGTTTGTGATTTTAATTTCATAACCAAAGAAATTTAAAAAAGCTTTAAAAAAGCAAACAAGTACCACATATGTACCAAGTGAAACTTGATGAAACCATAATGATAAGTCGAAAGAAAGAAAGGAAAATAAAATCTACTAAGGCTGCAGCTATTTATTTTTTCGTCAATAAATTGCTTTGTCAGTAAAAGTATTGTGAAAAATACCCATCACAGTTTTTCAGGGCCAAAGGTGTCATATTCAAAACACAAAGACAAGTGTATTATCATATACAACAAAGGAAGGTGTAAAATCATCACGTGAGAGGCTTCAACCAGAAAATATTTGGTGTATAAGCTCGAACAATTACTGGACAGATAATTATTAGTATTATAAATGTTTCTAGTAACATTTTGGTTAAAATACACAAGGACGAACAGTGACAATTTTATATCTCGTGGTTAAACCAGCATTTATGCAGCATTCAGGTACGAGTAACTAACTGATACAGTGATTTATGAGAATATGTCCATTTAAGGAAAAGCTACATAACGCTTTTCTGAAAACGGACCTGGCAGTTTTTAGTGTCTCTTGCTGGGGTTTTTTTTTGCCTCATGAGGGAGGACACAGTTATCTCTGTGTTTACCACTCCATCCCTCTTCCTGTAAATAACACATGTTCATGTATTCTGTATTTCAGGCACAGAGACACCTCATTATTGTCCTTTTCTGCAGACCTGAAGGACTTTATTTCTCTGGGGGGGTTAAGTCCTGACCCTGCTCTGCTGCAATAAGCTGAGAGTGAAAAAGTGGTGGCAAAAGAAAAGAAAGAACGACAGAGGGAGGGCAGTTTGACCGCTGGAGGGAAAAGAATAAGAAGACCTTTAGTCCATGAAGGTGTGGGTCTCTCCGCTAGTTCGGGAGGTCAGCAGCAGCAGCTGTCCTGCTTGACCGACTCTGATGAAGCTGCAGATTCTCGCCTTCATGAATCATCCCACTCCATTCTCCTCCTCCTCCTCTGCTCCCACCTGGACTCCTTTTCACAAAGAGAGGGGATTCCTCCTCTTAGGCCTCTTTCTTCAGCACTGAGGCAATCAGACTGTTGAACACGCAGAAGGAGATGAGACATTTTAAATTAGTGTTAGGAGAGGGGGAGAGAGAGAGAAGGGGAAAATGACATTTTTCATTTTCTACAATAAAAGGTACTACATTGAATTCTCGGAGCATGACAATACGGAGGAGTAAGTAATGGAATAGGAGCAGACGTGGTGTCTGTGTGTTAGTGGATAATGAGGAATTTAAAGATGTACGGTCCTCTGCTGCCATTCAATCAGACTCTCACCCCGTCACTGTCACTGGCCCTCGCTGTCACAATACTGCACAGAGACTCAAACTTCTTTTTTAAATGATTTCTGTAGTCATCCAGAACATGGTCTTCGGGGGGTTTTGGGCAGCAGCTAATCAAGCAAAATGCACCCTTTTAATATCCTGCTAACCTACGTGAAGATAGTGTCCAGGCAGCTAACTTGTACATTATGTTAACCAGGGTCAATTACCAACCAGGCACAGGTTGGGCCCCTGACCATCAAGGGCCCCCACAGACCACATATTAATAAGCAACCGTAATGTTGCTAGGCCAGCAAGACTTAGTTTAAAGGAATCCTTAATCAGTTTGGGCAACTGTGGCTCGGGTAGAATGAGTCGTCCACTAGTTGGAAGTTCAGCGGTTTGATCCCCAGCTCCTTCAGTCCACTTGAGCAAGATACTGAACCCCAATTTGATTCAGATAGCTGTTCCATCGGAGTGAGTGCATTAAAAACTTAGTAGCAGACGGCACCCTGTATGGTAGCCTCAGCCACCAGTGTATGAATGTGTATGTGAATGGGTGAAACTGACTGGTAGTGTAAAAAAAGTGCTTTGAGTGGTCAGAAGACTAGAGATGCCCATTTACCATTCACCCACAAAACAATCATTTATATATTTACGTGTTACATTGAATTCATGAAGAAAACTTTATCACATGCCTCCACACAGTCAATGAAGAATCCAAAAACTGAGAAACTTTTTGAGTTAAAGAGTTCACGTTTAACAGCAGCAAAACTATATCAAAACATCAGTTCACAAACTCTCACACACTTAACGCAGTATGATCCAAGTCTCATTTATCCAGTCGTATGCTCAGTACCTCCAAACAAGCATTTTTACTAAAGCCTTAACATTTAAGCACTTCTGAATACAGTGGTGCATTCCACTAAGCAGAGTTCGAACATATGTGCTTGCCCAGGTGTGCCACTTGTCCGTGTGGCTGTTGTGGAAGTGATTTAAATAGTAAGATTTTAGCAACAGTTTGTAAAAGTACTGAGTATACAACTGGATAAATGAGACCTGGATTAAACTGCATGAGTTGTGTGAGTTTGTAAACATGTGTTTTGATATCATTTTGCTGTTGTGAAACATGGACCTCTTTTACTCCCAGTCAATCAAGAATTTTTGGATTCTTCGCTGCAATACAAGTGAAAGGGGGGAGAGGGGATGACATGCCGTAAAGGGCTGTGGGTAGGAATCTAATTTGCCGCAAGGACATTACCTTTGTACGTGGGGCACCTAGTCTATTAGGCAAGCTAATGGTCACCCTAATGAAGTATGACTTTAAGTATGTTTATCTGTTAATCAGCCAAGTCTACCCACCTTATTTGAGTTTCTGATGGTTGGTGTTACCCGTTTTGGCCGGGGACCGAATCATTTGCCAAGAAGCCAAGAATTACTGGTGTCACAGACAATGGGAAGCTCAAAAAGACAAAATAAAACAAAAAAATAAGTTTGTAACTGACAAAAAAAAGCTACACACATGGGATTTATGTTCATCTGAGGAATTTATTTTACACAAGATTACATTTGAATCTTTATGATTTACTGAGCCAATCTATGACTTAATATTTACGAATTTAAACTAAAAATCCTGACATTCAAAGAACAAATAGTTTTTTTCCCCATTTGGATTGATAATTCTTATTGCTCCACTGTAGTCCACATTATAGACTCATATTAGTTGAGGACTTGTTTCCACATACCTTCACATAGCAGCTATAATATGGTAAAATAAGTACAAGGTACATTTGAAGTACTTTATAATCCAACATGTGTTTGGCTTTGTTCTGACCTGCCACACTGCTGGACACTCATGTCTTCATATTAGTTACGTGAGGTTTCCAGGAGACTTCGCATGGTTTATACTTCCATATGGCCACTATCGAGAACACTGAGGTTCTCTGTATTTTTAATGAAAATGGGGGTTTGTTTAAACAACTTGAGAGGGAGTTAACAATCCCCTATTTAAAGATTGCACATGGTGAGTCTCTAATCTATTTTTTAGTTCAACTTCTTAAATTTGACAGTTTTAAGTCTGACAACTTTAATCAAAACTAAATCAAAAGGGATTTTTAAATATTTTTCCACTAAAATTTTGGGGAATGCTTTGAAATAACATTTTTGAAATCTTGAAGGGAAATTTGCAGAATAAATATTTTTGAATTAATATCCCAAATATGGAAAAAGAAAATGTCAGTCTTGTGGGGTTGCACTGGGGGACTTTGGACTCATGGCCTTGGCATTTCTAAAATCCTGGCTATGGCCACGTAATTACACTCAAAAATTTGATTTCTGTCTACATATTTTGACTCCATCATCAGCTTTTTGGATTCACAGTAACCTTAAATCTGGTTTTAAGATTGATCACTAATGTAAAATCAAGTATTCTGCAGCAGCTCTTGCATCAAATCAGTTGTAGGTTGCTACAGAGTGAAGTAGTGATCCTAACATGCCAGTTTACATAGAGAATATATACATGTATATACATACATTATTATGTCTTCAACTACATGCTACAGGCATCAAATGGTGAAGTGTGTCAACACAATTACATGTCTCCGGGGTTTTTGTTCAGTCCTCACGCTCTGTAATAATAACAACCATAGTGTTTGTAAACTGTAGTATATCATTTAGAAACATTATGTAGTGACATCATCGCAAATCGCCATAGTAATTTCAAGTTCAGCCATCGGGCATAAAGAAAACCTGTCAAGCACAGGAGAGAAATATTCTTTACTGTTACAACTATAAACACTGTTTTGACATAATTGCTGCCCTGAGAGTGCATGAAGTGGAGAGTGAACCTCATTTATTAGAGTCTTAACATCCCCCAGAGGCCGCTTTCCTCCCAGCGAGCAGTCATTAGAAAGCACACACACAGCAGGAAGCCCCTGAGACAAAATGCAAACAAGTCCACATGTCATTGTTCTGTGTATCCTCTGAGTTACTCCTCACAGCCTAATGGCATAATGTTTCTTTCATTTCTTTCATTCAGAGGCATCCAACATTCTTTACTATGTATGAACTGCACTGACTGTTTTTTTTTTTTATTTTAAATATATATAAAATGCGCAAAGCTTAAAACATTGTTTTTGCCGTGCAGTTTTGACAGCACCATTGTCAGTAGGTGAACACTCTCTTCTGTCTCTGTGAGCAGCCAGGCAGTTTTTAATTCCACACAATGTCAGGATGTCACCTTCGAGTGTTCAATTCAGTTTTAATTTAGATTTTTTTTTTCACCTAATGAGTTCCAGTTTGGATGTTTGTTTTTTTTTCTTCACCATTCATTGTTGAATCAGAGTGATGAAGAGGCAGGAGTTCAGGTTGGAGAGAGAGGCAGCGCAGCCAGCCATCAGAACATCCTTCAGCTTGCGTGGATAAAAAGGATGAATGTTCTGGAAGTGTTCAAGGCCAAAGAGAGAGATGAGAGGAATCTGTTGATTTGCTAATGGAGCAGAGGTGGCAGAGAATATACAGCACCCTGTGTACAAAAATACTCCTGCCCTGACCTCTTTTTTTTTTTTTTGTTACCCCTTTTACACCTGGCCCATGTTCTCTCCCCTCCTCTCCCAATTTTGCTTTTTCTCCCTCCCTTTCTGTCCATGCATAGATAAATATTCTAGTCACCACTTACGACTGATATTTTCCAAGCCTTCAGCATTTAATTGTTACATCCTCAGCTTCCCTAAAGATGCAGGGACAAGCACATTGTACACCCAAAGGAAATTTCCTCCCAACAAACAAAATTACACTCGGATACAAAACAAGCACGCACGCTCAAGTATACAAATGTACGCTGGAGCACACACATGCATACTCTCACTGGTACACAAGTGCATATTAGCATACACGCAAGATAGACACACATACAAATAGATGTTCTCACAAAGCTTGCAAATTCCATTACACTTCAAAAATTCGCCCTCCAAAAAAGGATTTGGGTTAATTTAGTAAACACAGGGTCAGAGCTGCCACAAGAGCTGAGAGGAGGTGAGGTGTGTGTGCACAAGCTTCAGTCTGTGAGTGTGTGTGTTTGCATACTGTATGTGTGTGTGTGTGTGTGTGTGTGTGAGAGAGAGAGGAAGAAACGCTGACTGTGTGAAGCAGAGAGTCCTGGCAGTAGCAGCAGCAGCAGCAGCAGCAGTCTAAACCCAGCCACTCTCTCCAGAGATAGCGCTTCTTTCTCATTTGCTCTGGCCCTATTTTAATAATAGCTGTGCATAAGTAATTTCTAAAAGGCCAGGCAGGCACATGGGCGTGGGTGGGGGGAAATTAAACTCATTTTATCTGTGAGCAGGTGGATTCCTATTTATCATTAACATGCATAGAATTTGCACAATGTTATTTCTTGCTGCTGCTACTGATGGAACGTCATCCAAATAATGTCGGAGGAGGGTCTTGCTTTTTTTTTTTTTTTTTTGCTTATGCTGGAGTGAAATTCATAGATAAAAGTACTAGGGGGTTTTTTTTCTCGCAATTTTCTGCAAACGGAAACTAATTCTGGGAAGCTTCTTATTACAGTGCAGGCTCATTTGGTTTGCATTAAAAGGGGGACAGGAGCGACATTAGGATTTCTGCCAGATTTCCAGGAGATGCTCCAACATTCGCTCTTATATCATTAGTAACGCCCCTCTCCCCCCTCTTCTACTTACAGAAGCCCTTTTCCTCTTTTAACTGGCATTAAACAATCTCTGCTCATTATTGGCCCAATAATAAAACTGGAATATATTTGACTTCCTGATTTAGATCCTATCAAAATATTGGAATGTAAATGTGTAATTTTGAACGCATGATATGGAGGTTAATAATTGCTGGATGTCCTTTGTGTTATTTTAGCATAATTCAACAGCAGGATTATTTGTCATTTTTTTTAAATTAGGATTGTGCTTTTTAATTTGTTTGGGACTGTTAATCTTTTTTTTTTTTTCTGTCGTTGCTGTTAGACATGATTGGAGCTGTTTCTAGTTCATCCAATTCTGTCCTCGAAACCTACTAAAATGTGTCATTAATCTTACTGTTGCTCTCATTTTTAGAAATATATGTATTTTACTCTTATGTTTTATATTTATTAGGCCTACAACTAACAGTTATTTTCATATCGCAATTAACTGATTGTTTGTTCTATAAAGAGTCCAACATGGTGTCTTCAGATGTTCTAGTTTTGTCTAACCAACAGACCAAAAACCCAAAATATATGGTTTTAAAAAAAGAAAAGCGACAATTTTCACTTTTTAGAGGCTGAAATCAGAAAATGTTTGCATAGAAACACATCACTTGTTTAGAATGACAAACAATTAATGTATAATTCCTACAGTTGCAGATTATCTGCTGTAGCTATAATGTTTATCATCTGTTTTTCTTGTTCTTGTGAGCATTATCTCATTGTCTGCATCTGTTTTTATGTCCTTAAAATGGCCTTTTAAACTTCAAATGCAAAGATCAAACCACATCCAGCTGACTATTTTATATCCCTTGCTGTCATCTCTGCATCCACATCCATGTTGTTGTCATGTAGTGGAACAACATCACACGCCACACTTTGCAGAGGGGGATCATGGGAGATCCGTCTGCAGGCGGGATTAGACTCGCCGTTACGGGCGATGAGGAGCGAGATGATGATGTGTGTCTCTGTCTCCTTTTCTCTCCCCTGACAAATAACAGCATGGCAGCTCATGGCAGCCCCACAGCTCCTGACAGCCATCCAAGCAGCCAAGCAGGCAGGCAGTCAGCCATTGTTTTGTAATGTGTTTCACTCTGCCAGCGCTGATCCTTGCTAAGGTACTTACCACGCCATTGTTGTCTAAGTATGCTATTTTCTGGCTGGGCACCTCCACTATAGAATAGGGTGCTTTTTCCCCCCTTTCTTTCTTTTTTTTTTTTTTTTTCCTCAAAAGAGAGGTTTGTTACAGTCACCGTCATGCTAATCCTGGTGTGTGATATGTATATGTGTCAACACAGAGAAAGAGAGAGGGAGAGAGGGGAGTCTTAACCCAGCAGACAAATGGTGTGAATGGCAGAGAGGCAGATAGACAGACAAGTCCTATTCACTCCTTACTGTCCTCCATGACACCAAATTACTGTTTATCAAAATAAGACGAGCACTATAATAAGGATACTTTAGGAGTGTGTCGTCTAATGCGTCTTGAATGTGTACAGGCCTTATGGTATTTCTACAGAAACATTTACCCAGCAGTCAGATTAACATAACAGGTCAGAGGAGGACTTTTGGCTGCTTCAATGATTGATTATTAATTTATATACAGTCAGAACAGCGAGCCTGAGGTAAAGTCTTTTGCAATATAATATATATTGCATATTTTAAATGCCATTGTCTTAATGCTATATTTTGACATTTTGGGAGACATATTCGTTTTCCTGCAGAGAGTTGGGTGAGAAGATTGATACCACGCATGTTTAAATGGTAAATACTGCTACATCCAGAAGTTGTTTAGCTTATCTTAGCAAACTGACTGGAAACAGAGGGAAACAGCTAGCTTGGCTCTTTTTAAAGTAATCCCAAGATTTCATTTTTACACTTTTTACACTTTTTTTTTTGTACAGAACAAACAAATGAGATATAATATGTTATAGGTGTTCAGTGCAAATTTGTAGCTTGTGAGTTGTCTGGACACAGTTCTCAGCACAGAGGTGGCTGGTATGGCAGATAGCAGCCACCTCTGTGTTAGTTCTGTTAACAAACAGAATTAAACAACAGCAATGGTGCTGACGGAGCAAACGGTGTTAAGCAGGGGGCAACTGGAGGTTGGGCGTTATGCTTCACGATAACACTACCCCTATCATGGATGTGTACAGAGAACTGAACACAGTGTTGCAGGTGGTGCCCTGTTCATTCCTATGAAATTTGCACAGTGTGGAGCCTAAAAATTTTGAGGTATAAAGTTACTTGGACCGTCTGTGTCACTGGGCCCATAGAGCAAATGCAATAGAGATTTCACCGTTGGAGCGTCTAACTTCCCAGTGCCTAGTCCAGGTCACCCTGGTTCCATCGTCAAAGGCCTATGGAATTTTCCCATTGGATTTTAGATTATTGCAGAAAATCAGCTCTGTGGCAAACAAAGGTTTAGGCCTATGATACTTGCATATTTTATTCAGAAAGACATTGTTCACAAATGAACACCACTTTTAAGATTACTGAAGCTCTATTGCAATTGTCGGGGCTTATGCCTGGTCCACAACATTTCTGTCCGTTCTGACAGTGACTGTGTCGCATTACGCGATTGTGGAGTCATGAAATCGACTTGTCTGACAGACATGACTCACTACAGGATGGTCCACACCAATCATCCATGGTCGTCTTTCATGACGTGCGTGATGTCATCAGGTTATTCTTGTCCTGTTTTTATTATTATTATTACTATTATTTTGGTCACTGTGTCTGTTCATGTGCCAGCTGAAATGTTGGTGTAGTAACACAAAAAGTGCCAGCGGATGGCAGGCGTTACATTTTAAGTACTGTACGCAAACATACAAGTCACTGAATCCTCCACAACAAGTTCCTGCAAATGTTTCACAATAAAAACCTGTTTAGAAAATGAAGGGATTCTCGCAGTCGGAGTTATAAGGGGCTTTTAATTTGAAACAGATACAGGAAGTGTTGAGTTTGAAATGACGGTGCGATGCATTAAATTTATCAAGGCAAATGGGAGCAGATTAAAAGTAAAAATATAAAGATACAGAGGCGTTAATAAATAACAGCCCTTTTATAATGTAGTCTGTTTCAAATGAAGCTGGGAGCCTCGGCAGTTGTGGTGAGTAAAAGCCACTATTTTTTAATTTTCTTACTTTATGCCCGTCTCCATTATAAAGAAATAACATTCTTTGCTAGCTTGATGCTAATGGCAGTACTCAGCGGGTTGACAAAGTGCCTCTGCTGTTTCACACCATCATTTCCCCCTTTTACTCTGTGTGCTAACATCCCTGGAGGAAATATTAAAAACCTTTTGGTGTTGTTGCCATTCAGTTGTCTACGACAGCAGGTCGCTCTGTGTTCCTGTTGGTTTGAGTGATGGCAGTGACGGGAGCACTTGTGAACGACAAAAAGGCTAGAATCGGGCTGATATCATGTAGTGTGAATCCAAGCAAAACTGTTCAGCTTGATGACATTCTGTAGTCTCATTTGGAGACTTGTTAGCATCTACCTGTTTTTAAACACAAAAGCTTCAAAATTCATATGTGGTGGTATTTACTCAGGTAGTTTATGTCGTAGAGCAAAACGTGAAGTATCCCAAGCTTTTGCTAACCACAGACCTTATTTCAGGAATCTAACCAAACCAAAATGAGTGCAGTGCAAAGCAGAGGCAATCAGCTGATAAGTGGAACAGCCTTTTGGCTACACACGTGCACTAACATAAATGCAGGACTGCATGGGGTTACCACGACAAACCACAGAGAAGCTCGGATTACAGGTCACACAGGTAGAATGACTTAATTCTCTGCTTTATTAATGCTTTGACTGTGGTTTAACTGTAAATAGAGAGCTTGGCGTCTTGACAGTGGTATCGATCTTCTCATCTAACTCTTGACAAGAAAGCAGATATGCATAAATACAAAAATGTCTAGCAATTCCTGTAACCCTCACTGATCCACCAATGGATGAGCCTCAAAATCATGTTGTACAGCCAAACATTGCCCAGACACATGGAACTTTATTTTAAATTCTTGCAGATCTCAAACTTAAAAAATGCAAGAAATTAAGCGCAAGAAAGGTAGAATATTTCCATTTGGTGTAATGGTGTAAAATAATTGACTTAAGAGATTTGTGTCATTTTTAAAATAAAAATAGAAAACTATTTTTCCATGAATTTGATCACTGTGTAATGGTCCAAATGCTTTTTTAAAGCTTACTTTACAGTGTTGGGATATAATCGTGGTACAGACGTTTTTAAAAAATCCCCTCAATTGTATTTATTTTTTTGACCCAAAAACAGCCAAAAGTATGAATATTGTATCTACATACAAGCTTCAAAAACTCATCATCATGTGTGATAGAAAAATGTCCTCAGGTAGTTAAAGCCCCCGAATTCTGAGACCACTGCAGAGCATATGTCTTCAGTGTCTTTAAGGATTGTGTTTGATGCAGCATCAACTAACCGCAGCATTTCTCTCTCTTAGGTAATATATCACTGCACAATCTCCACTTTAATTAATCATCACTCTGAGACCTTTTATTTTCCCCATTTCTGGTTAAGTGTGCATATTTCTCTCGCCCACTGTGACAGTGGAACAGGCAAATCTGTGGGAGCATTAATAAGCCTAATATAGAAACATATTTGAACCCTGGTCCTCCACTAAGTAGATTATAAACATTTATTATAGCATGTTATCATAATATCCTGCACAGCATATTGCAAAACTTCTGTGGGCCAGTTTTTTTCCCGGTGCAGTGGAAGATCATAGTTAATTCAGCAGCGTTATGGTAATGTAGAGGTCCCTATCGGTCCCGGCATCACACATACTAACAAGCTTAGGATAAGCCCAGCCTGGAATGGTATGAGGTTTGAATTTCTGGAACCAGCGCGGTCTCTGCAGCCAAATCTCACTTCAGCAGAAACCAGTGGGGTGATTCCTCTGCTTAAAAAATTAGTGCTAGTGCATATATATTTTTTTGCAAGGAAAGGAGGTTTGGTACCTTGCGAGGAGAAAAATGCACTGTATGTAAAAAAAAAAAAAAAAAAAAAAATTTAAGGATGGCAAAAATCGTCTTGAGAGGGCTAATCAGCTGGCAACTCTGAAAAGCCTGTAATGTGCATTAAGAGATTTATACACAGCGCAGAGGTAAAGCCTCGCAACATTGTTGACTCATTTAAAGATGCCAGCATCTCAACTTTGTGCACTGTTAACAAATGCACACATGTTAAGTTGGTGTACTCTGCACTTCTCCTGTCTCTGTAAATCGCAGTGTATCTGCCATAAGCATGTTATGCCCCAGGGCTCATCAGTACCATGTGATCCCAGGCAGGGCTGCCACTGTGAGACAACATGATAAATCCTGTTTGTGAGACTCGGCTGCTCTCAGCTCTTAGCTCTAATCTAACCACCCTCAACCTCGAGCACAGGAGAAGAGCGTCTGTCGATCCGAGCAGCGAGGGGAGAGGAGAGGAAGAAAGGAGCCGGGGCGCAGGGCTGTATACTACAGTATTCCCATCAGGTTAAGAAAACAGGTCCGTTTGCAGATGAAAAGTGCAAAGGTAGTTTGCCTCTCAGCATCTGATGGGCCAACAGCAACATACTAGAAGTGGCTATAAGTTTGTATTGATATTTAGGCGCAGTAAAATTTGAAATAAAGCTGCCTTTGTAACACAAGTCAAACTATGAACAGAAGTTTTCAAATTTTCATGGAGCTGGATTACATTTATGATATTTTCAGTAACTTCAGTAACGTTCAGACCGTAACTCAGGTGTGTCTTGCAGAATATTGACGAAATAGATTGCACCAATGTAGAAAAGTTGCTCAAGAGAACATTCTGAGCCAAAATGCTTCAAAGTCATAACCTCACTTGACCTAACACAACCTAACACAACAAAACGTAAAAACTGACATGAAAGCCTGAAGCTGTTAGGTGTTTATTGAGCTTAACGGGATTGGTGTACATTGGTTTGCATTTTTGTACATCTAGTCTGCATAACACATGTAACAGTCATTGTATGAGAGCTTCATGTCACCTTTTCAGGAATAAAAAAGCAACAAATATCACAATTTGAATTTAAAAACCTATTTTCTTGAATCATATGTTCTATAAAATGTAAAACGAAATTATGAAAAATGGCCATTGCACTTATATTAAGCCCAATGTGATGTCTTAAATTGTCTTGTTTGGTCCATCCAGCTGTCCCAAACCCAAAATTGTTCAATTAGCGGTGGTATAAAGCAGATAAAATTAGCAAGTCCTCACATTTGAAAAGGAGAAACTAGAGAATTCTACCAGTTGTTTTACCTTTATCTACATTATAGTATTTCATAATTACTTTGGCTTAGTTTTATTCGTACCAGAGTTGATGAGCAAAACTCTCAACACAAAATGCTATACTCCTTATTATGCTTTAACCACCTTTTGTATGCAAAAGATGAAGAGAAGGAATTCCTTCCATTTTGTTTATTAAGTAGAGTCTAGAGCTTGACTTTACGCTACAGTAAATCGTAGATTCACATAAGGCGAAATGAAGCTTGTGTGTCCACTTAATTGCCCTTTACGGTTTGTTTTCTGTATCTGCCACAAAGTTTGTGTCTTTATAAAAGACACCAAATATGTTAGTTAATTATATGTTGGTTATGTTAGTGAAGAGATTCATAGTAATATGATGTAACGTTTAGCACGCAAAGAAAAAGAACTAAAGCAGAGTTAAAGTTAACATTCGCAGTTTTTCTCAGTTTTATTCTCCTCTGTCACTGTTTGAGCAACTGTCTGACTATCTCTGCCTGTCTGTCTGTCTGTCTGTCTGTCTGTCCGTCTGTCCTTTCTTTCTCTCTAAATGATAATTCTGAACATCACAGATTTGGCACTTGTAGCAGGTCTCGCAGAAAAATTAATTAATGCAAACTCCAAGTGCTATCAAAATTATACATTTGGAGCGAGCGCAGATACAGATACAGAGAGAGAGAGATGTGAGGACGTTCTGGTCTCATTAAGAGAGCAGGCAGAGTGGAATTAGTCTGAATATAATGACAGGCCACACTATCTCATGTAAAAACAGCCCTGTTTTCCTCTCTCATTCATTGGCACTAGTAATTAGTTTTGGCCCTAAAACTGTCACCCTTTACTCTAGAAAAGGCAGATGTGATTTGAGGTGCAATTTAATCTTGCTTTAATGAAGAACTAATGGACGCATTGCAAATTACTTTTTTCTCCCCCCCCCCCAACCCCCTGTGTGATTGAACAGGGGCTTGGGAAAAAAAAAATCTATTTCCTGCTTTTGAAAAGATCAAGAGTATCTTTGATAATGGTGAGAGCGTCACCGGCAGCTTCATTGCATCGAGCCAACAAGCTCTTTTACCCGAATCACAATTCAGTGGAGAGGAGGCCACAATTAGTGACAAAGCAGAGAAAGCGCTGCGGGGCCTGGGCAAGCAGAAAGCCTCTCGGTGCTCCAGGCTCCTTGTTAGAAACAGGCCCTGGAGGTGTCACACAGGAACAATGAAGCCTGATAAATTACCCCCCGAAAAAAAAAAAAAAAAAAAAAAACAGAAAAGATGTACTACTAATTTTCAATTACACCTATAATGCATTCCCGATTGGAGAGAGAAATTGGACATGTGTGGAGGAGAGCAAACAGCCATAGGCTCAATACACCTCTCTCTGTTTGTGAGCTTCCTAAGAGCCTATGATATCCAGAGTGTATTAGCAATAAATTACATGGTGTTTAATATAGCAGCTCGCTGGTGATTTTACTCCACGGAGATAGAAAGAGAGAGAAGGGGAATGAATATTGGTGCCAAATAATGCCTCCTCATTACATTTGATTTTTGTCAGAGGATAATCACAGCCAAAAAGACAAAATTGCATTCTTATCTAATTCAGCCTAATTTCAAAAAATGATGTTTTTGTTTGGGAAAAGAACATTGTTGCCTTTTTTCAGAGGAGAGAGACGAAGAGGAGGGAGTCTGAAGTGTGTGTGTGTGGGAGAACTGCCTGTCTGCAGCTCTCTAAACCACTTAAGGGACACTGTGTTTCAAACTGGCATCGCTAACGGATGATGTTGTAGAGAATATATCAAGGCCAAATAATAGTCCTTGAAACGGGTGAAAGGGGATGTGAGAACTGAGGAGGGTCAGACATGTGGAACATGTGTATCTGTCTTCCTATGTGTGTGTGTGTGTGTGTGTGTGTGTGTGTGTGTGTGTGTGTGTGTGTGCGTGTGTATTTGACTACAGCAAGAGCAAGGCAGAAAGCCTAATGGGAGTGGGCTTAACTCTTGCACACAGCCTCGCTACATATCTGATTACTGGGACCAGTAATTTTCTTTCCTTAAATAAGGAAGAAATTGGATAGGATGAATGAAATTTGGCTGTCATATTGCAATGATGGTGCAGCAGGGAGATTATGTGTTTCACATAATCGTTCATCATTTCCCAACCAGTGTTCGGGCTTAGCATAATGGAATTGGTAAACTGGTTTAAATCAGAACGTGAGAACAGCCTATCAGGCAGACTGTGAGGGTCTGTGGTAATGTCTTCAGACCGAGCAGAATATTTTCACCACAGAGCCGTACGTGCACACTGAATTACACCCAAACACCACAGGAACACGCTGTCTTCATCTCTGCCTCATCACGCTGTTGGAATACATCAAAAGATACCTTAAAACATCCCTACAGATATATGCTTTTTATTTGTTGTTGCATGATAAATCATCTTTCTTTCATTGTGCAGCAGTTTTCTCTGCCTGTTTTAAGCTTTTTACATGCAGTGGAATTTAAAAGTAGAGTGTGATCATTATTTCTTGTTCTGTAATGATTCAGACAGGGATGTGCAGCCACTGCAGTAAATCAGACAAGACAAAAAACTGTTTCTTGTGTCATTACATATCAGCAATTCCTCTCATATGTAAGTCAAAATGCATCCAATTGTCTAAATCTACATGATTAAATGCTATACAGTATCACTGATATTGATGTTGTGCTTTTGGAATGACTTAATATTCACATTGTATTTCTATGGTATTAATAATAATGGCTACTTTTTGGTAGCTTTGGGGTGTGCGTTTGCTTACTTGCATATGTCTTCATTTAATTATTATTAATCTATCGATTTGTGTTTGCCCAGAGTTTGCTTTTGCTCTCCAGGTGATAAGGTGGCAATGTCTGCTTATTAAAGTTCAGTTTCTTTTGTTTTCCCACATGTGTGAATGTGCATTTAGCTCCTCACAGGGTCGTTGTGGAATTTACAAAAAAAGTCAGGTGTTTTAATTGATACGTTTTTTTGCAAATGTTTGGCTCGCATGCTGTAAAATATAACATGACAATGATGACAATGTTATTTATTGGGGGTGTCATATGCCTCCATTGTAGAAAAGTATTATTTTTGTCCCCGTAGTAAAAAATAGAACAAAAAGTGTGAGACAAAACAACACTTATATCTACTAACCTGTTGAATATGACACCTTCAGGGAATTAGGTACTTCCTAAAAGGCTCAGTCAGTAGTTTTGACAATATAAATTATTAAAAAGTATTCTAAGTTACTGGAGAAAGAGTTTATGTATAGATGAAAAATAAGTATGTTTTTCCAATTAATTGTAATTTAAAATACATTTACTGGTTAAACAGCAAGCATAAATTTGCCTATATTAGAGTTGGTGTTGGGGGCTACTCTTTTGTTATACATTCAAAACCTCTCTTAGGTTCATTAATTTTAGGTCATGCCGGGCATTTTGTTGTTGGTGATAATTTTGATTTTATGACTATGCAAACGCCAGAGTGACTTTTCCACATCAATGACGATGTAGAACTGACCAATTTTTGTACCTCAGCACATCCTGACTTAACATCTTACTTTTGTGACCAAATCCAAAAATTTTCAAATTATATATTATATTGTCCATATTTGTCAACATGTGACACTGATATGCCCCACTGCAGTTTGATTTAACAGTGAGTTTTGCAGTGTGTCTCTGGTGCAGTCTCATGGTGGTGCCAAATCAGAATAAATATCTGATGTAGAGGAGGAACAGACCCCAGGAGGCTATCTGTTGGCCACTAGGTGTCACAGTGGTTGTTTCTAAAATGCACACCGGCGCCTTCCCTCTGTTTAACTGACTACTACACTCAATGTAGAGTCTGATGTGTGTTTATCTTAAAGCAGCCCGATGAAAAATATACTTGGCCAAAAAAAAAAAGCGCTCAAAATATCTCTAACTACAAGCTGCATTGTTGAATGAATGAAGGCTGGAATGATGTTGGAATCACGTCAGCAGGAGGAGAGTATAACCTGCCCACTAAACATAAAGGTATTTTCAGTGCTGTTGATATTTTGGCACATTTTAACACTGAAGCTGGATGCTTTGTATGCCACAACCTTTACACTGTCATTTCCTCTGTGAAGTATGAATGAAGATCTGCTACAATATGTATGATAAATGTGACATCTGACTTAGTAAATTTGTTAGTAAAGCAGCCCAACTAATTCATTTTGACTCTGGGAAATAGGCCCCAGCGCTATAAACAACGCACCACATTACATGACACCAG
This sequence comes from Epinephelus cyanopodus, assembly GCA_026686955.1. Taxonomy (NCBI): domain Eukaryota; kingdom Metazoa; phylum Chordata; class Actinopteri; order Perciformes; family Serranidae; genus Epinephelus; species Epinephelus cyanopodus. The sequence continues at coordinate 32,223,948 of CM048920.1, read as the reverse complement.
CCTACACATTTAGGATCAGCTGAAATGTTTGTTACTCCCCTGTAAAACAAAATAATAAAGATACAGCAATGTGAAATTCAGACTGTGTGAAACTTACAATTAGAACTGCAGATGAGACTGCTTTTAACACAGCAGGGATTCACTGCTGATTCACACCTGTAAAATACAGCAGAGCAGCCACAACTCTTCACTTGGGTGAGGTAAGGTCTCCAGGTGCAGTCTCTATCTTCTTCTTCCCCCCTAGATGTAAGCACAACATGGGGTTTGCTTTATCAGAGCATGATAAGAGATGCTCCATCTGTAACTGCTCTCTGAGTTTTCTCTGCTGCTTGCTGTATTTTTCTTCCATATTACCTGCAAAGTGTAAAAAAGTTCAAATGTAAGGAGTTTCAAGACTGGAGATAGACTGCAGAAGCCTAACCCAAAGATATATGGAAAATCATTTAAATCAAATAAGTAATACATACTAGGTGGAGAAACCAAAGTTTTATAGGGACAAATTTGTTTTAAAATGAAGGAAAAAATGTTGGGAATTGCATTTTTAAAAAATGTCATGTACATTTTCTTAATGACACTTTGAAAGACACTTAGTAATGTGTGGATGTGAGGCAGCTCAATGTGATTTAAAGGAGCACTAAACAAAATGGGCAAACTAATTATCCTGCTATAATCCCCATAATATATTGAAAATTATTTAAAAATAAATAACTGTCAGTAACTGACTGTGCTAGTAAGTGGTGGAAGGAGTATTTTATTCTTGGTAACAATACTACTGTTGCAATACATACTGTAAAAATACTCCATCAGTGCAAGTCCCTTATTTACTTTATAAACCACGGTGGCATTATCAGCAAAACAGACTTCAAACATTCTAAGTAATACTCATTATGCAGAGGAGTGATCCCTGTTATATTGTAATTATTGTTTACTTATTATTAATAATGCATTTACATGTAAACAGCATTTTATGGACAGTATTGTACCTCTCACCCTCCGTCAATTCTTTCTAAGTTACCACCAGAAGCAGTGTCAGGGTGATACCACCAAGGTACACCACATTTCCACAGGAGATTTTTCCCCCTGTGGTTACTAGTTTGTACAACTTCTTTCTGTAACTGCAGGACACTGACACAGATTATTATCGTGTACTGTTATCATGTACCTCAAACTAAATCCGCTGCTGTTAAGTCATATTCTATGCTACTTACTGCGTGATGCACCATAGTACAGTTGTATGTTTGGAATTGTTATCATTTGTAACACTGGTGCACCTCTGTGTGCAGTATTTTAAATTGCTTTTCAGTTTAGAGCATAGTTTTTCATTTGTGATGTGCACCTCCCTGTATTTGAAATGTATACATTTCAAATACAGGGAGGTGCACATCACAAATGAAAAACATATAACATAAAATATATATATTTATAATAATTTTTTTTTATGTTACCATGCATGCATAGACATACATATCATGTATAACTTAAGAAATTGTACATATAAAAAATAAATACACAATAAATATATATTTATACTCTTTATACTATTCATGTTGCAAATGTATGCAGAGTGTTTTTGGCATAAAAATTGAGTGGGACAAATAAAGTTACATCTATTTTTATTGTAATATCTTTGATCAAACAGTGCAACATATTTTTATACAATGATATATTGTATGGAGTGTCTTAAACGGCAAAATAACTAGTATCCTAAATGTAGTTGTTTAATAAATGTACTAGAGAAATGAGCCTATAAGATAAAGAGAAGTACTCAATTAAAGTATCTCAAAATTGCAGTTACAGTAAGTAAGGTAATTCAGTGAATGTAGCTACTTAGTTACAAATGTAACTGTTGTTTGGAGTTAAGTTTTATGCAGTGGTGGAAGAAGTACTCAGATCTTAAGCATAAGTCACAATACTTCAGTGTAGAAATACTATGTTACAAGTATAAGTCCTGCATTTGAAAATTTACTTGAGTAAAAGTACATGAGTACATGAGTATTGGTATAAAAATATACTGAAGTACTTCTTCTTTTAAGAAATCACTTCTTAAAACCCACTTCTATAGACTTGCCTTGATGTGATGTCATCTATTTTAGATTTTATGTTATGTTATGTTAAACTTTATTACAGACTCAGGTCCATATTCAAGACATATAATACAATAGTAGATTTCAAACCTTAGTTTATATCTATTAATTAATTTATTTATTCATCTTAATGAGTATATCTTTTATTATTTTATTTGTATTTATTCTTTTTATAAATGTAAGAATTTTTTTTACCCTTTTGGTCTTACTCTCGTTGGCCTTTGCCTAACATTTGTGTGTGTAATTTTCATGGCTTTGCCCTCTATTTTTCTTGTTTTCTGCCCCTGAGTATTCCGCTTTTGCTTTGTTTGACAAAGCACTTTGTAAACTCTGTTTTTAAAGGTGCTATATAAATAGATTTATTATAAAGTTATTATTACTTATTATGCAGAGTGGCCCTCTTCAGAATAGCACAGTTTCCCTGGATCACTGATGCTTTACCTCGATGTACATCACTTTTATGTTGCAGCTGGTAAATGTGGAGCTAACTTTTCATATACTTGATATACTGCCATAACACATCATAATTTTAGTTGATATTTTGTGTTAACAATCCTAATCTGCAAAGCAACTTGTAACTAAGGTTGTCAAATAAATGTAGGGGAGTGAGAAGTACAATATTGTTTTCTAAAATGTAGTGAATTATAGTACTTTATAGTAGCATGAAATGGAAATACTCAAGTACAGTACAAGTACCTCAAAATTGTCCTCATGTGCAGTACCTACCTAGTTACATATGATCACAGCACCTACTATACTCTCTTAAAGGGCCACGACAACCAAAATACAGCAGGGAGATATTATGTCAGACGAGGCTTTAGTTTGCAGAATTATCGGCGCAAGGAAACACATTAAAGCATTTTCAGTGAGTTATATTCGTACAACAGTGAACACTAAACATAGCACTGCCCTGCAGCAGCTACCTCTCCAGCCTTCAAGCGTCTCCCCTGATGCTTCAAGGAGCACCTGTCGTCCCAACATCCTTTGCGTGTCCAATATGGAAGAACTGGCGGTGGAGGTCCGTGGCTCCAACGGGGCTTATTACAAGGTAAATACCGGCTTATCAATTCAACATGAAACAATTTAGACACGTTACACGATACAGTATTTTAGCTGAAGTCTTACGGAGCAGAGCAACTATATCCGACGTGCTCTGAAGCCACTAGCTGCCTGCCATTAGCTTGTACTAGCAGTGCTAGCCAAAATTAGCTGGCTAAGCTATGGCATCGCTCGCTAGTCTTCGTCTACTGTCACTATTTAGCGACCTTTCTTTACACCCAGAGTGAAGGAAACAATATGTCATGCTTTGTTACTTGAATATATAACCGATAAATGCTTTTATTAAGAGTGCTTGGCGTCCGGTTGTAGCCTCTTGGAGCTTAAAGTTAGCTAACTTGCTAGTTGCCTAACTGTTGACGTCAAAAGATGAGGCTCAAGTATCGTTAAATTGTGGTTAGACACTAAGCTGTGAAATATGTGCTGCCGATTGAAACCGTATGTTTTATTCGGTTATTAGAGTAGTTTGACTGTTATTAGTGCTGTTGGTTATGTATCATATTGAAGTATGTCATGTTTAGGAGGCACCGTGGCTAGTTAATGATAGTGTTTTCGAGCTCTCGTTAAACTGCATTTACTCAGCGGCTGTCTATTATTTGATACTTCATCACGCAGAAACTATTTTTTGTATGCGTGAGCCAGCTGTTCCTTGTCAATCCTGACCAGCTGGCATGCCAGGAGAGGGTCACTGATACCGTAGACTTAAAAGCTATTTCTAGACCTGCTGTCTGCAACAGTCCCGTCTCTTTTCCTCCGATCTCTTCTTCTATGTGTCTCCTTCTCTCCTTCTCTCGTCTCCTCTGCTACACTCATTGGACTCATTTCCTTCTTTCATTTTCCTTTCTGGCCTCACCTCAATTCCTCACATGACTCCTGTGCAACTGTTTGATACTGTCCTCAGTGTGTTTTCTCTGTGTACCCGACGACCCAGCCCTGGTTTCATGACTCATTTTGCCCAAATGCTTGCTGGTCAGCTGCCCAGGCTGAATCTTGAACCCTTAAATTTCATGACTTTACAGTTCTATGTTTCTGGTTTAAAAATATAATGTAATTGACACTACAATCAAACAAGATGAGCAGGGGATTTTAATTTCACATTTTACAGTGCCTGAATACATAGGAAATATGCAGTTCTGTGTTTGTTTGTGGTCAGTCAATAAGCTTTTTTACAGCTAGTCTTGAGATATATTTATGATGTGCAAAAGACACTGGCACAAATGTATACATTCAACTAGAGATGCATCTAGTGATGGTATTTTTGTTCTGTTTTTTCAAGTTCAAGATGATTTACTTGATTCTCTTTAATTCTATAAAATATAATACGGCTGTTACAGTTGCTCAGATCATTCCAGCTGTATGTCCCGTCTGACTCTGTTAGTCCAAGACCATCAAACATGGCAAATAATAATGACAAATCCTCATATATGAGAAGCTACAACTAGAGAATATTTGGCAGATTGTCTTGAAAAAAATAATTGAATACTAAAAAAGTGAGACATCTCAGTCCTACTCACAATTTCCATTGCACTTGCATTGGAAATGCTGTTAATGTCACTTTGTGACAAATTATTGGCATTTAAAATCTTGTTTCAAATTAATAAAAAAATACCACTTCCTCTTATTGGTCTCTAGTCATGACACATGGCACTTACAGTTTTATTTGCCCAGATTTTAAGCTGCTGAGACTCTTACTGACAACCAATAGCATTTGAGTTGAATGCAGTTTTGTGTTTGATTCCCAAAAGCCTTGAAAAGTGACATGAAACTCCAAGAAAACACGTCTCTGTTTCTCTCAATAATCAGCAGAACTCTTGCTGGGGGAAGTTGTATTTGGGAACTTATGTCCGCCTGGGCCAAGACCACTATTGGTTATTAAGTCACACTGATTAACAGGTCAGATCATATGCTGCCAAATCTAGGTTTAAATGTGCACTTAACATTGCAGTACTCAGACTTGTCATTTAGCTCCTGTAAATTAAAACCATGTAATGCATGCTTCTTGATATTTTTATACCCATCACACTGGAAAGGTTGCTTGAAGAATGATAGTCAACTCTTTCTGTACACTGCACAGTTATTGTAAATTAAATGAGTGGCCCTTATTTTAGTCAGTTGTCATGTTGTAATGTGCTTACCCTTGTCTGTCCTGCAGGGCGTTGTCAAAGATATCCACGATGACTCTCTCACCATTGCCTTTGAGAACAAGTGAGTCTCCCTTTCTCCTGTATTCCAGCTGTTTTCATAAAAATGTCAAGTTTTAATTTCTAAGACACATATAGGACCCTATTAGCAAGGTAAGAAATGATCTTGAATCTTTTTTTCAGTTGGCAGCCAGAGCGCCAGGTGCCCTTCAGTGATGTCAGGTTGCCACCGCCTGCTGATGGCAAGAAAGAGATGGGAGAGGGGGATGAGGTGGAGGTGAGGAGGGCGTGCATATGTTCTTCTCTTTTCGTTTCATTGTTTCCTTCCGTATCCCTCACCCTGTTTCGTTCTTAATCTCCTGTCAGATCCTCTCCAGAGCCAATGAACAGGAGCCTTGTGGTTGGTGGCTGGCTAAAGTCCGCATGATGAAGGGAACGGTGAGTACTATTCCTTATCAAGACAAGTGTCTACACTGTACGCTTAAAATTTGCATAAAAAAGATATCCAGCAAAGTATACATTCATTAAAATTGACCAACATAGCGGCCATAAATCTAAAATAACGTATAACTAGTAGAGCCCTGAGTAAGGAATGCTGATGTAATACTGCTTATGTGTTCCTGAAAATAAGTTTATAATTTTTGAGAGTCAGTATATTCAGTATTATTTTAAGTTAATCAACTAAACTCAGTAATGCTGGTGTTTTTAAATTTTATTTTACACACTGACCCAGTCTGTCTTTTCAGTTCTACGTGATCGAGTACGCAGCCTGCGACGCTACCTACAATGAGATAGTGACCTTTGAGCGTCTGCGGCCAGTCAACCCCAACAAGGCCATCACCAAGAACACCTTTCACAAGTGCACTGTCCCTGTTCCTCAGGATCTACAAGAAGCGTATGTACAGCAGTTTTACACTTATAATAGTAGGGAGGGACAAATCCTAAAATCAATTCAGTGCCTGTTATTTTCATAATTAATGGTTGTTGAAGATTAAAGATTGTTTATTTTATTTGTTTTATGGTCTGTACTTTGCATTTCTCTGATCCCAGTCCCCTGTCAGCTGTATGTCAGATGTAGGGGTTAACCATTTGTTTTCATCAGGGTGTGGGAAGTTTAAAGTAAAACATTTTTTCATATTACAGGTGCCAGAATGAGAACGCCCATAAGGACTTTAAGAAAGCTGTTGGAGCCTGTCGCATCTCATACTGCCCTGAGACCAGCCAGCTGCTGATTGTGGTAAGTGCCTTGCTGTACTCCTGTGGTGACATTTGGATATTTATTATAGCATCTACACTGCTACATGATATGTCGCAACTTTGACCTGCCCATGTTTGTACAGGGGATGAGTCACTTATTCCTTTCTCTCTAGTCGTCATCAAGAAGCGGTCAGTGTATGTTATAATGCTTTCTTTTATTTCCTGTGTGAATGTGTGTGTTTGTATCTGTGTAGTCTACCAATGAGGCGACAGTGAAGCGTGTGTCTTTGCTGAGTGACATGCACCTGCGCAGCATCAGGACCAAGCTGCTGTTAATGTCACGAAACCACGAGGCTACAAAACACCTGGAGGTCAGTTGGTAAAAAGAACACTGTGGCTCAGTCACTGTGGTGAGCTGAAGGTCATGAAGACAGCTTAGTATGCATTAAGGGAAAAATTGGTAACCTTCACATGATCATTTGAAAGGTAGTTGGTCAACATGGCAACAGGAGGGGCAGTTAGTAACCATATGATCAAACCATATGAAGTTAAACTTTTTTAGGGGCACTTATGGTTTCACTCAAAACTAGGCTGTGGCAATCAAATGTTTTGGAGTACTGATGACATTTAAATATTATTTAGATTAATGTTTTCCCAAAAATACTCTCTGCTGGTATGTGGTTTAATGCATAGACTTCAAATAAAAGGGAACTGTTAGTAAAGACCATTCTGATTGGCTAAATTGGCTTTGTTGTGGATAGGAAACAAACTTTTGTTTTGTCTGTTTTTGGCTATAAAACTTAGGTTCGATGATTGTGACTTGATTAAAAGCGAAAAATTCACTTATTAAAAGAGGAACTAGAAACAAATCAAGCGTTACTCGTGTGTGTGCAGAGCTCCAGGCAGCTGGTGTCGTCCTTCCAGGAGGAGTTCACAGTGAGAACTGATCTGATGGGCCTGGCCATCGGCAGCCATGGCAGCAACATCCAGCAAGCACGAAAAGTTCCAGGTGTCTCTGCCATCGACCTGGATGAGGAGACTGGCACTTTCAGGATTTATGGAGAGGTAGGGTGCTGTGTGCCTGGGTGTTGGTGGGGACATGAGTGTTTCAATGTTAAAAAAGGACCAACTGAATACAAGGCCTTACAACTGTTAACGTTGACAGTAATGGTGCGTTCCAGGCAATCCGTAACTCGTGTTTTCACAACCTGTAACCCGTGAAAGTGCACTGGAACGGCAGTCAAACCCGTAACTTCTCACCCCTGAACTCGTACCAGATCGATGTACTCCCAGTTACGGTTTCTGACGTCACACAGCCCTCTAAACCAATTACCTTACTCCTCTAAACAACAATGGCAGCCCTATGGATGCGGTGTTGATGCAGGTGATATGGTGAGAAATAGACATAAAATAACCCTAATGTTAATGCATTATTGGCAGCCGCTCTAACAGCTGGTTTCTAGTGCAAGAATAAATCAATACAAAATATGTTTCCAAACACACAGATAACGTAAAAAATAGCCTATAATAGCATCTGTGATCCTATCCTCCTCCGTTTCACTCGAATGAGCAAGGAGCAGGTACCTTTGGCGATAGCAATAATGGGGAAGCACAAACAAACGGTTTGCCATGTTCAACGTTAAACAGGAAGTAACTGGCAGTTTGACGCAACTTTCCTGGAACGCTACAAAGTCGTAACTCGTGACTTGGAGTCGTGACTTACGAGTTCAAAAGCCTGCCTGGAATGCAGCATAACAGTGTGGACATATTTGAATGTGTGTTTAAACTGTAACAAGTATGTAGGATGTAGAACAAACAGATGCTTACTGTTGACTGTGTATTTGTGTTAGTTGAATGTATACCAGATAAAGTGACCCTGAGTTGTCTTTCAGACAGCGGAGGCAGTGAAGAAGGCGAGGAACTACCTGGAGTTTGTGGAGGATTCTGTTCAGGTGCCCAGAAACCTTGTTGGTATGTAGGCACACCCATTTACTGCATGAGCCTGAAAGTACCCCAAACTCATCTGATGTTCATTACAATATCTATGTCTCTCTGTTCCCAGGCAAAGTGATCGGTAAGAACGGTAAGGTCATCCAGGAGATTGTGGACAAGTCAGGTGTGGTGAGGGTCAGGATAGAAGGAGACAATGACAACAAGCAGCCCCGACAGGAAGTAAGCCTGCTACTGCCACGTCTTTACTGCCGCTGATAAAGCTAGCTCATAGTAGCATTGATAAGGTTCACCAGTTTTGTTTTATCTAGAGAGATACTGTAGACACTTATCATTTAATTCAGTCAGTCCCATACTAACATGTGCGCTGTGTTTTTTCCTGTTTTGTTGACACAGGGAATGGTCCCATTCACCTTTGTTGGTACTAAGGAAAGTATTGGCAACGTTCAGGTCTTGCTGGAGTACCACATCTCTTACCTCAATGTAAGGAAACTTAAGGATCTTCATATATATATGTGTGTGTGTATGTGTGTGTGCTGAATATGGAAAGGGCTTGTTTTGATGGATGTTTGTGTATGTTTTTGTCAATTTTCACTCAATGCCACAGCTTCAATTTACAGCCATTTCAGGCTGCCTCTTAATGCACCTCCTGGCCAACCAGTGTTTCGTTCAGTTGGCAGCATGAGGTGGCACCATGGACACATGTTGGAATCATTTTCATACATAAAGTCTAACTGCCACTTATTTGGCCACCAGCATGTCTAAAGTGCGTCATAAGCTTTGCTATAGGCTTAACAGTAACACTGATTTCAGTTTGTACTCACATAATGCCATACCTGATAGGGAAGTATGTCAAACTAAATGGTAATTATAAATTATTTAACATAAATCATGCAAAAATGTAGAAATACTTAGTATATGTTTTTATGCAGTAAATGAAAAGAATTGGCAAAGTTCACCACACAGTAGTATTTGAGTGTAAAGACTGCCTCTGCTAATATCATAATGATGTGGCACATTTTTGTGAATTAAAATATTTGTGAAATAGGAGCAGCTGTATAGCAGAAGCTATACATTTTATGGGTGGCTACTTATTTTTCTGGGCTAGTCACTAAATTAAACCCCATGTAAAGCGTCAGGATTTGTCAGACGCAGCCTATGAGATGACATAGATTGATTGGTGACATTGTAGGTTTTTGGTACATGAATCAAAACAGTGGGTTGCAGCATCACAAAAACTAGTCTTTGCACATTTATTCCATTCTGAGGCTAACAGCTCGATCAGTTACAGCTAGATGGTAATGTGTGAGGACAGAAACCCACCACACAGGCAGCAGGGTTGAAGTAGGGCTGTGCGGTATATGTGGTAGACGGTAGAAATGATATAAATTTGGCCCACGGTAGAGATTTGCGCTCTATCGTCCTATCATCGATGACGTCATCGCTCCTGCCTCAGTGTGAAAATGACAGAGACAGCGGAGCAAGAGGAGCTCGGTTAAAAAAATGGTGCTACGTCCGTGATTTGGACTTGGTTCGGCTTGAAACGGTCGGATAGTGAGCAGAAAAACATAATTTGCAAGAAGTGTCGACTGACAGTGACAGCAAACAAAGGTAACAAAAGCAATTTATTTTACCATCTCAAGACAAAGCATATTCGCAGTGACGGTAACTTACCGCAGTAAACAAGAGCCGCTGCTTTTGTGATTAATGTTAACTTCATACCGCATTACTCGGCGGCAGAACAGGGCCCAGCGGCCAGCCGGCCTCACGCACCTTCCTCGCTACGTGATGGAGGTGGCCTGGCCGACCGCACCAAACCCAGGCCCGTGGGAGAAGGGGGCCCGGGAGCCCCCGGCCCTCCTCTTCCCTCTAACATTTATACATATATATACATATTTAAGGTGTAAAAAAAAAGAGAGAAGACGATACTGCAATATCATACTGTCACCGCATCCCCCCAAAAAAATACCGTGATAATGATTTTAGGCCATACCGCCCAGCCCTACTTCCATTATAAGTTTTACACCGCGACATTTATACCGCGATATATACCGTTACCGTGAAGGGATTCAGTTTATACCGTGATATGAATTTTGGGTCATACTGCCCAGCCCTAGGTTGAAGGAGCCGAAGGTAGTTTGAAGTTTGATAATAACCAGCTGGACATTTACTTGAGGTTGGACAGCTGGACACACAGTTTATTACCACCTCTGGGAATACCTGATAATTATAATTTTGATATTTTCAGTCTACAGTGTTATTGTGAATGTCATACAGATTTATGATAAATCTTTATAGCTAATCACTTTGCTGTTCTGCGGTGTGAATTTCACTTTGTGTACGTCTTGCACTTTGTGCATGTGTATTTGTGTGTCCTGTTTTGTGCATGTTTTATGCTGTGTTGGTGCTTTGTGTGTGTTTGTTTTGCACGGTGTGTGTGTGTGTGTGTAGGACATGGTGGAGCTTCTTGTGGAGGGCCGGCAGCTAGAGGAAGAGCTGAGGCAGATTTTGGATTATACACAGGGAAGCAGCCTAGCAACATTCAGAACATGCAACAAAAGGCGCACTGGATGTGGTGGAGATGTGTGTATGATGACTGTGCATGTGTATCAGGCGATAATGCTTTTTAAGAAAAAAAAAATAAGAATCACAAAGAAAAAATGCAATCACAAATGTTTTCAGTTTCTTGCTTTTCCTTTTGTCTCGTTTTCTTTTTTTCTTACCATTTTCCATTTCTTTTTCCCCTCAAGGAGGTCGAGCAGCTTCGTCTGGAGAGGATGCAGATTGATGAACAGTTACGTCAGATCACCCAGGGTCACCGCCCAGGGGACAGAGGGGACAGAGGAGACAGAGGGGACAGAGGAGACAGAGGCGAAAGAGGAGGAGGAGGGTATAACGCAGATGGCAGTGCCAATGCTTCCTCGTCCTCTTTACATGGCAGTCGCTCCTACAATGGTCGAGGGCGTGGGCGGAGAGGCCATGGCTACAACGCTGGATATGGTAGGAACCTTTCAAAAATCATAGTCAACAAAGATAATCAACTTATTTCCTGCCATATAGTGGTGTATTATAATTTGTAAACTAATGGTACATTTGTGCAAGATGTTAGAAACAAAAATAGTGCTGGAGTTGAAATATCAGGACAAAAAGATGGATCCAGCTGTGCCCCAACATTTTGACTTACCTTTCTGTGTTGCTGCCTCTCTGTTGTGTTTGCCTGATTCTTCCAGGCACCAACTCAGAGCAGTCCAACGCCTCTGAGACTGATTCAGAGCGCAGAGATGAGCTCAGTGACTGGTCTCTTGCTGGAGAGGACCAGGACAGGTGAGGCTATATGTAAATTTAATAAAGACACACAAAATCTGCATCTTTTTCTAGTGTAAGCTGTGTTATTGCTTCAAACATGCACATATTATTTATTGATTGACTGACTACTGATACTAACTTGCAGGGAGAGGGAGAGAGGCTCCCGACCACAAAGAGATGGTCGCAGGAGGCCTGGACCCGGCAGAGGCCGAGGGGGGCCTGGAGGACGGGGAAGAGGAGGAAGAGGAGGATACAGCAACAGCTCTGGTAAAAAAAAAAACCCCTAATAGAGCATATGAGAGTGGGACAAACACACAATAAAAAGTTTTGTCATTCAATAGTTAGACTCAAGGTCTAACTTATATTCTGTAAATCTGACTCTGCAGCAGGGCATCAGTACCATGAGGATAACAATGCCTATGGTGCTGCAGAGACAAACACTGAGACTGACCAGACAGCTGATACAGATGCTAGCGAGTCAAACATGCCTGCGAATCGCCGCAGAAGATCCCGGCGGCGTAGAACAGACGAGGACACCACACTGATGGATGGCATGAGTGAGTCAGACAACGCCTCAATGAGTGAAAATGGAATCGGTAAGGAGGTCGATTTATTCTGTCTGACCAGACTTGTTTATACACACAAACTCTGTTTCATATTTTTATTGATGTGTATACAGTACAAGAGTAAGAGAGGCACTTACATATATCAGTTTACATTGGTGTGATCATTAAACATGTTTGTATACACCCTTAGATTTAGATTGGTATATTTTTAAGAACGAACAACGGTTGCAAAAAATGAAATATATTATACAATGAAAAAAGTATTTAGACATACTCTGTATTAAATGATTAAACTGTCCGCATAAACGTAACAGATAAAATACATAAATAATAGTATACACACACAAACTCAAACAGTGCAAACATGTAAAACAGTGTTGTCAGGGTACATTAAATTTTGGCAGAGTCTCTTAGTAAGAAAGTCTGTCATACATTTCTTAGAGTAATAGTGCTTTTTTTTTAGCTGTCTGAGCTGTGCAGCTCAAAGACAGGTCTTTGGTTTAAAGGCAATTTAAGCCCCAAATCCCTCTCTTTGTGATGACCTAACACCCTTAGATGACTCAGAGGCTAAACCTCAGCGTCGTAACCGTAGTCGCCGTCGCCGTGCCCGCTTGCCTGAGGAGAGGCAGCCAGGTAACCATAGCAACTGCGAGTCCCCATCCCCATACAGTGATCCTAATGCTTTGACTAAAAAGTTGCGCACAAGGCCTGGTTTTGTTTTACGTGTGACACCAACAGCATACTAAACCAAAAATGTGTCAAAATTGTTCAGGTCTCTTTGATGACGTGGTAACTGAGTGTTGCTTGCTTTTGCTAAATTATTGGACATGGTTGGCTGACTCACCGTCCACACTAGTTTGCTGTGCAGGTTGAAAATATGCATCTACTTTTACTACTTTCTTTACCTGTTCACTAACAGTCAGGCTACAGCTTGTTTGTTTATATGTTGTAAAACTGTTAACAGCAGTCCTGTTTTTTTTTGATGTGTCATAGTAGGCCTCTTCTGTGATGTTGTGTACATGTGGCCTCAAGTTAAACCTACGAGAAGTAGTGCTGTTTGGAGAGTCTAAAAGTGCTGGAAATCTCCTTTCAGACTGCCTGACAGGATCTACTGTAACACTCTAAAAACCGTCAAACGTGCTTGCTTTCCACAGCAATTGACCACCAATGGGGCAAATGTGAAAAATTATTTTCTCCACATTCCTCATTTGCAACTTCTGCTATTGTCCATGTTTACTACTAAACTACAGTGTGTGTGTGTGTGTGTGTGTGTGTGTGTGGTGTGAAATGAACAATGTGAATAGGCTCTAAATGTTTGGGGCAGATTCGCTTTGCTTACTGAGAGAGCATTTTGGCCTCTGAGAACAATATCATGACCGGTGGTTTCTTTTCTCTGTTGTCTTGTCTGTATAGTGACAGTGGCTGACTACATATCCCGGGCTGAATCTCAGAGCAGACAGATGACCACAAACAAAGAAACCAAGAAGAGCAAGGATGTGGTTAGTACCTACATCATGTGTTAGTAGAGGTGCATTCAACTGCTCCTTGGATGGTGCCATTGTCCAATAGGGAGGCAATCTTTCAACTTTGGTGGGTTCATGAGCTTTAAGTCGTAATGTGGAAGCATCTGGGTGATAGGCTGGCTGAGACTATTGTCTCAGTGGGAATTCATGGTGCTATCAATGTAAGCTGGAACAGTATGAAGCATTATATTAATGATTTTTGTCCCAGACTTTGCTACAAGAGTACATTCCCTAAAACCACTAAAATGTTGCTTTACTTGACTTATTATGAGATTTAATGCCATTAAAAAAATTATCTAACAATACTTGAATTAACAAAAAAGTTATACTCCATCAACCCCACATTTACTTTCGTCCACCATGTTTCTGCATAATTGGACGTTGACTCAGCAAATCATGTACCGAAGTTTTGGCTGACTCAAGTTGTGGTTCCGATTTGATGGGGGCATTCACATACATTTTTTTCATTAGAGATCTAATTCTTTTGATTATTCCAACATCACATGAATGCAGCAGAATTTATTGAAAGAATCACAGTTAACCTCTCATGAAGTTGCTTAATGAAAGGATTTCTTCTTGGCTACGTCATTGTGAATTTGTTTGAATGCATCAGAAGTGCATAATTTGTCTGTCCCACATCTCTGTCTAGGGTCAGGTGGATGCCATTGCAGAGGACGGCCCACCATCTGCCCCAGCAACCACCAATGGTTCCAACGCTGCTGCCAGCGAGGGCAGCGATGCCACTGGAGCTCCCGCCAAAGTCTCCTACCAGGGGGACTCTAACCTGCAACCTGTTGTTAATGGACTCTCCTAGTCAGACCTGAGCAAAGGAAATGGTTTCAAATATTTGAAATGATTTGGCTGCGCCTAATTTAATATCCCTGTCTCTGGAGCAGCCTTTAAAATGAAACACAAGCACTGTTATTTTTTACTTTGCAAGTATTTGAAACCTGTTCCACTGCGCCAGGTTTCTGAGGTCTGAACCTCAACCTCCCCTTTACACACACATTCTGTCCAACTATTCATTTTACTACAGTTTTTTTTACAATAGTTCTTCCTGTATGAGCTTGCCAAAGATAGTCAAACACACACAAACTTACAGACATCCACGTAACTGTTCATTTCAGTCCGCTCTTCATTGAGAGCTCAGGGAGAGGTCGGACTGAATGCAGTATTTATAAAATGCAGACAGGGATTCCACTCAAACCCATACTATGGTATCAATGCAGCAGTTGTTTTTTTATCAGTACAAATAATATCAAAGCAGGATTTTAGAACAGAAACATGTCCGCCTTTTACCAGGTGGGCTCAGAAAGATGCTTCCACAACATTTTTCAGGATGTTTTGTGCATCTGTAGTTTGTAAATTAAATATTCTGCATGAGCAGTACCACAGTGCAGATAGGTTTGTTGGAAACCCAAGTATGTTTGACATACACGTGATCATCTGTTGTGCCTTGAGAGTAGATTCAACATGTTGTTGCCTGGCTCTGCACACCATCTGAAATCTTTTCACTTGTTTCCGTGTTACTCTGTCACCCTTGCCTGCCACAGTTGAACCACAAGCTGTCTCCTTGTGCTATAAATTCCCTTATGGCACTGTAGGCGGGTGGAGGCAAACACTGAAAGACCCTGAAAGGATTTCAGAGGCATATCTTTTTAAAATCAGGTGTGTCTATTCTTAATGTTTGTGGGGAAAAAAAGAGTCCAGTTATCCTTTATATATATATATCTGTTGAGGAGTTTGACATTAGCTGCTTTCTGTTTTTCAATATGCAACCACTTTGGTCATCCAAGAAATGTTATTACAGCGTTGTCTGGAAAAGAAACAAACAATAGAGGAGTTGTTTTCTTTGCACTGAAACATAACCTTTTTTCTGTTAAAAAGTTGATTGTAGTTGAGTCTGGAAACTGGCCTGTTTACTGTTAAGTGCTGGACAGAGATGTAGCCATCAGTGCTGGGTTTCCTGGAAACATCTCATTGCTAAACATCGGGCACTTCCATCAGATATATGACAAGCAGGGATAATGAGTGCTGTTTCCTCCCAGAAATCCAGCTAAATCAAGAGACTCGAAGCCTGTTTGCAGTATGTTGGAGATTGATATCCCCTTGTAAATGCTCTCTATAGCAAAAGTCTTGTTTTGAGTACCCTGGTGTTGGAGATGTTTCTGGAAAACCAAGCCCAGGTGACGATGATGTCATTTTCATGGTTCTTCCACAGACTGGCTGGCTGGAAACTGGTCACGACTGTTCCTCTGAGGAAGGAGATTTATTTGGTTTATTTATTTAAAAAAAATGTACAGTATTTAAACAAAAAAAGGGGCAAAACAAGAGAAGCTCTTCTTTTTCTCGACACTAAAACATGAGTTACTTAGAGTTTCCTTTTGAGACAAATGACAATTTGGACTACTGAGAGTTGTGACATCCCAAGTGTTTTTGTTGGGGCAACTACAGTATGTTTTTTTTTTTTTCTTTTTTTAAGGATCATTCTGGTTGGTTGATGTGCAATATGTTTTGT
This sequence comes from Epinephelus cyanopodus, assembly GCA_026686955.1. Lineage (NCBI taxonomy): Eukaryota > Metazoa > Chordata > Actinopteri > Perciformes > Serranidae > Epinephelus > Epinephelus cyanopodus. The sequence goes on along the minus strand of CM048920.1, from coordinate 32,207,607 downwards.
ATGCAGTTAGTTCTTAAATAAACTTGATCTTCCATGTAGATCTCAAACCCACCTGTCTGGCTCTCTTATGGAATATAAAACAACATAAGTTGTGGCTACACAATATGCAAAAAAAAAAACCAACCCAACATATTGCATTCATACTGCATTTGTAACTGGGGAAAAATATATGTGATTTTTGGTGGGGTCTGTACAAAATATGCATATTCCTTTATGCCTGGATTATGATTTATAGGTTGTGGCATCCATCTATGTAGCGCCACAATGCTTTGTTTATAATGCTACACTGCGACACATTTTACCTTTATCAAGCTAAAAATTAAGAAATTGAATGGTTGGCGTCACGTTAGTGTAAATGTCAAGCCTCCAATGTTAGGTCATTAATCTCCAATGATCACTTCCTTAAGATTTGACAACCTTAAACCCATTTTTGGTACTCATTGTGGTAAGCATTTTTTCTTTAATAACCATTAAATGTAAATACATTAGGTAATTACCTCTCCTTATAGTTTAATTGGTAGTGGCATGTCATCTCTAACCACAAGGGACTCATAGGCAAACAATGCATGCAATCCAGCCCAATTTTATCTTAGATATCAGCCTGACTCTTAACTGTTGGCTCTTTTACAGTGTCAGAGCTATATTAAGTCACTGCTAGTGCAAATGGAACATCCAACTGCTGCTGCTTCACTGCCAGAGAATTGTTTATCTCTCTAGTATATGTGATGTATGTGTCACCCACCCTAAATTAAACCCCTTACCATGGCACTGATATACACTGGGCTTTGTGGGATAACTTTTTGTGCGATGTTGTTCCTCCTGTCCATATGTCAGCAGTCTGAGTTAAATCAGGTGGGTTTTAGTTGACAATTCAAAGTGAACAAAAACTCTTTCAATGTATATATGAGGATAAGTGTATGGTTTAAATGTGAATCAGTTGTTAAAAGTTCTTGTCTTGTGGAAAATCACCACAGAGAAACACTCCCTGAAAAGTACACGTCTAAAACAACATAATAATGAGGGATGCTTCCATTAACAATTTGTACAGCATGATTTTATTTGAGAACAATCAGTTAGAAAAGTCTAGTAATCGCCCGAGTCAAGTCAAGTGCAACAGCAGAGATCAGAGCAGTGTGGAATCACATTTATGTCATCGCCTGCATCATCACTTCTATTTCTTTGTCTGGCCTTCCAGGAAATCCTTTGCCTCATTTATCTTCGCTGCTAGGTAGAGATCCACCTGTCACACACACACACAAACAGTGTCCATGGTAACATTTCAGGATTTTTTTGCTATGGGAACCAATATCTGTAGGAGCACTACAGCATCTATAGCACCACATACCTCTATCTGGATGGTTGAGGATCATCAGTTTTCTATGTGCCTCTCTGATCTTAGTCCTGTTGGCTGTGGGACTGAAAGACAGAACGACACAACAGCAGTCAGTTATTATAGTAATAATCAGTGTGAATAGTAGTGATTAGCAAATTGACAGGAAGTACAACGACAGACGACAGAAACACAGGTGAACATGCAGCACAGACCTAATTCTTTAATTTTGGTGTGAGCTTAGATGTAAAGTAACATGCAACTGGTGGACTTCAAGGGTAACTTTGTTTTTTTTTTTCCAACCAGGACCATAATTTCCATTTTTTTGTGGCTAAGTGCTTAATGGGAACTACAGTTTTTGAAATTGGTCCAGTATTGAGTGAGACAAGCCACAGTATAACTATTTATGTTAACTTCCATCCGCCAGCAATGCTTGTTTTGTGCCGCTGAACGGCTCAAATGATTATTCTAAGGGTCTGACAACATTATGGAAAGGATCCCTGCAGAGACAGACCTTTTCTTAAAAAGTAAAATCCTTTTTCTTTAACCAGAAACAGCCACGTCGCCATCGCTAACCTACCAGACTCCATTTAAAGAAACAATAATTTTAGTATGTATAAAGCCAGCATAGTTTCACATCTAACTGGGTGAATTAAGGGTTTACTTCAAACAAACCAGAATCAGTAATTGCTGGAACAGTGGCGAGACAAACCAAGACAGTTTTTGTGAATTTTATTTTGTTTCTGCTGTGTTTAAATGAAGCAGGCTTTAAGATGATGAAATTAGAGTTTATGTAAATGGAGTCTGGTGGATTTAGTGATTTTGGAGCCATTTCTGATTGATCAAAAAGGATTGTACTCTTTAACAAAAAGATCTATCTCTGTCGGGATTATTTTCATAATTTTGTCTGACATGTACAATAATAATCTGAGCCCATCAGTCACAAAGAAGCACTTCTAGTGGATATAAGTTGAGACGCACAAATAGCCTCAGTGGTAACACTGTACCCTTTTTTGTTGCTCAATGCTGGACCAATTTCAAAAATAGTTCTTCCCATTAGCTGCTGACTTATGCCTAAAACATGGGAACATAGTGTCCTGGTTGAAAAAAATACCAAAGTTATCCTTTAACTGAGGTCCAGTGCTGGGTGACAGAAGAGTGTGTCCACATACCTGACACCTAAAACCAGGGCAGCTTCTCTCTTGGTCATCTTTGGCTCAAATCCACCTCTATAGTACCCTCCTCCAAAAGCCTGCAGCAACATGTAAAGTTAAAAGTTCACCATGATTGGTCTGCTAAGTGATCCTTGCAAGCAAAATCACTTAATAAAAATAAAGTGAGACATCAAGAGGTATCCAGCACATATCGTACTTCCATTTGGAGATATACTTAATATATGCGAGTTTCCTTCTTACCGTCTTGGGGAAGCTCTGAAGGGCCTGTTTCATCTGAGGCTCCATCTGCTTCATGGCCTGCATGGCATATCGACCTGGGAGACAAAGAAGAGGGAAAGCTTATGCATCCAGCATATTTATATTGTGTATATTTATATATAAGTAAAGTTGTGGAAATGTCTGTGCTACTTTTAGAAATTTTAACACTGATACTACCTGTACTCTCAATAGTGAGGTTGGGAGATACGTTTAAAATCAGTTCTATTTTTCTCCATATCAGTATCATTATATCCTAAAACAACTATGTTGCAAATATGTTACGTTAAAAGTATCTTTGCATCTTTACTGCAAATGTTCGGGTCTATATTTAAGGTCTTTAGTATTGCAGTACTTTGGCTTGTTTCATTCCTCTTAAGTTTAATGGTACGTTTAATGCATGCAGAAAAAAACAATGAAAATTTCTTCTAAGTGAAATCCTACTTAGCATTAAATCCTTGAAATCCTTCTCTGATCCTGATGCTATGGCTACTAATGTATACAAAATCACCCATATAAAGTAGTCAAATTGATGTTCAATGTAATGAACCATATTCCAACCACTTATTACTCATTACATCAGAGAAACTCTTAAAGCATATGAAACAAAACTAATTTTCTTAATTTAGAATTACAGTTTACTTTAATTTATTCATTTAGTAATCAATTTGACCTTTTACATATGTTTTCTATTTACTCTTTTCTGTTTCCTTTATTATGTTGTATATTTCATCGCTCTGTAAAGCACTTTGAATTGCCCTTGTGTATGAAATGTTCTCTACAAAGAAAGCTGCCTTGCCCTAATTTCAGTATATGAAATGCTGCAGCAGGTACTGCATTGTTAACAAAATCTGTGTTCCTGAAGATGAGTTATCTGATAAACTGCTGGACTTTGTGTCAAGGTGCTCGGTCCTTCCGCCCTAAACTACAAACTAAGTTACTCACCTGCAAATCCAGCTGCTGCCAGAGCCAGTCCCACTGCCACCATGGAACTGGCCTGTATATAGAGACAGACACAGACAGAGACATCAGATTAACATTGTGAGGACACACAGAGTCGCCAGCACCTGCTAACAAGCTATCCTCCTGTGGCTGCAATGTAAACAAATGCCACATAACCAAGCGGTGGCTTCGTGTGAAGCCTAATTACTTCAATTAGCGTTAGCCACGTTAATTTCAAACCACTGCTAATGATGTCTTGCCATGCTAATGTTGGTTCACTGGCTAATCAAAACGGTGAATCAAATATGAGCTGGGTTTGGCACGTCGTGTTGGGTCATGCACATTTGGGTAAAGCTAACGTTAGCTTAGCCGTTTATAATTTACGTTTTAAAACTTTAAGGCAGGCTGTTCAATGTGCAGCCTTTTACATACTGTTGTTCCAGTTAGTAAATAACATGCCCGACCTACCATGTCTGTGCGTTACGTTCCGTTTCTGCTGTAGATCAGGATCATAACTTTTGACCTCTCATGTTTTCGTCGCTCGGACATGCATGTGTTTGTACCGGAAATGGAGGGCAATTGTCGCAAAGCGTTGACATCCGCTGTTCCCTCACTGTGCGTACTCCCCCGGTCAAACTGTCTAATTGTTAGACATGACAGCGCGCCTACATCACTATTAAGACTCCTCACCTGCTGTCTCACGGCTAAATGCTCCTCCCTGTGCATGAAAGTGGAAGTTAGACGATAATGTCAACTTATTGTCGGTAATTAAAACTGTTTTTAATTCTTTTATTTCAGTGTGTTTTCCCATAAACAACTGTTAACTAACTTTACACCAGTTAAAAGCTAGAAGTTTCCATGTGGCCAAGCTAAATGCTACTATTAGCACACTTAATGTTATTTAAGGTAATGTTTAAGGTAATTTCCACTTGTGCAGTTTAACTGTAAATATGTTTAAATGCTACTCTGCATTTGCTAAAAATTAATATTTATGGTGGCTATTTAGCATTAACTTACTGCACTGCTAATGCTACAACCACTCACATTAGCTTGAAATGCAGTTCTGCTGGTTATAAAGCTAATGAGAGCATTTAAACTGTACTGCAGGCAGCTAAAGAGTAACATTACTGGAGTGAGTAGGAAAGTGTAGCAAGGTCATTTGCTATGTAAATTTCATTATACAGTGTTTAAATAACATTAAATATTACAGGATATATAATTGATACATGTTATTCCTATGGTCATAGAAAACCCCCAAAATATTTGTAAACAGGGTTAGTTCTCTCCCAAATTCAGAAACTAGAGCCCTAAAACTCAAATGTGTGATGTCATAGAGTAAAAAGTCTGGAGCTGATCCATAGACACTTTGGGAAGATGCTTTATATGACACTAACACCATGTCCTAACTGGATGCGACCCAAGCGAGCATCAGTGACGAAATTAATTTGTACTACCTGCCTGCGAGTTACGCAGCAGGATGTGTTCTGAGCTGCTGGCATTGAAAGCAAGAGGAATGGCTGATTCACAAGTTTAAATTGAAGAGTTATCTATATGATACTCCTAATTTCACTACAAAATCTTAAATAAGTTGGTATAAGATTGCCAAGGAGCTGAATGTCTGTTAAGTATTTCTGTGTGGGATGCGCAGCAGAACCTGCTAGCTTCTTTTGCAAAGTGGATATGGCGGCATCATATAGTATGTTAGCTACAAACCGTGATATCTATAAGTTACCTGTTATAGTATTGTTGTGAATATGAATAATAAAGAAGTACATACCACAGCTGCTGTTTACATGATGTGATGAAGTTCCAGTGTGGATAGAGAACATCTGATGTAACGCCATGTGGTATGATAGTCAGACACTCGCTTCCTGTTAGGACACGGTGTGAGAGCAACCAAAGGAATGTTCATTTTTATTTTTAGAACTTAGAGCATTACAATAGTATAAAGCTCAACTGAGTATAAAAACAAACATCCCTGGGTGCACAAAATCAGACTACCATTTGTTGTCTATGGAGCAGTTCCAGACTTTATACTTGATGACATCTCTAGTTTAGTGTTGTCACAATACCAAAATCTTTGTTTCAGTACCCATACCAATATGAATTTAGATAATTTTCGATACTTTTCGGTACTTTTCCTAAGGAAAAGTCCTTTTGGCTACAAAACTTTAGAACAATAAATAGTAGGGGTGTAACAGTACCAAAAATCGTGGTTCGAAAGTACCTCGGTACAGACGTCACGGTTTGGTTGCTCAAATGTTTCACCAAATTGGTGTTGTGTCGTGTTGTCTTTCTTTGCGATGCAGACTTTCTCTTGTCTTTTTTCACGTACGCCAGCTGCGAATGTTGATACAGGTGTTGTCATACACACCACTTGTGCAATCTGTGCTCCAATAGGAACAAGAAGTGTTTTTGTGCAAAAGTAACAACATAAATTAACTAAATTAATGAATTGAATCAATTTCAAAGTACCGGTGTTTTCCAAATGCATTATAGTACTGTTTGGAATACTCTAGTACCGCGGTACTATTTTAGTACCGGTATACCGTGCAACACTACTCTAGTTTGAGACTTCTTTTGTTTCTGGCTTAAATGTAGTGGAGCTGGTGTTCACGAATATTGACTGAAACTTCCTAGGCCATGAAAATAACAAACTGGAATTCTTAATTTTAGTGGTGTTCCCCTTTAAAGTCATGTCAGTTATGCAGCAATATCAATCTGAAGTTTGCTAACATTAGCCCGAGTAAGCTACACAGTAGTAGCAGAACCTTTTAGAATATGAGTTGAGCTGAGTAATTGTACAGTTTGCCTATAATGAATTAATCTTCATTTGAAAGTGATATAATCTTGTGTTGAGTCAACATTTTAAAAAAATAAGTTAAATAATATATTTTAACAGTTGCTTCTTCTTAATCCACAGGCAGAAGAGGGCAGCTGCAGAGAATATACTGTGTAGTGAAATGCTTTGTTGTCCTCTGCAGTACTGTTTTTTAAATAAAAATACAATATATGTAATATATACAACAAGAAAACATTCTTCTCCTCATATGTATGACCTCATAATGTAGGTCGTTTTTACAAGTAGAAATGACGACCCGTATTTACGTTGTTGTTAGGCAGCCACCTCTAGTCATGGTAGTACATACGGGATCAAAGGAGGAAGTCAGGCAACACAGTACAAAAAGTGAAAAAGTCCACCAAGGGCAAGAGGGACGATTAATGGGTCAAACAAGCACAGGACTTTAATCCAGTAGATTGATGTTCATGTCCTGTAAGCCATTTTAAGAACGTAACTCAGTATACTCTAGTGTCATGTGACAGATGTCACATGAGATAGCCTACGTTACAATATGTTACCTTAGAAACAAACATAGTAATCATACAGTTCTGGTGCAGTTGCAACTGTTTTATAATGTATATCATGTGTAAAACTGCGACCATTAACTGTCATATGGTCATATGTCTTCCACCAGGAGGTTCCCTAATTTACAGAGACTTTCCTGTGGGTCCCATTTAGAGGGTAGGAACATACAACCTATGTGGCTGTATAAGTTTTCAGACTTGTTGAAATATAGACAATGAAAATAAATACAACTAAGTTAATATGGACACTGCACAGTATGTACATAAGTACAATATAGAGGGGTGCTGGAGAATAGTTAAGACAATTGACAATAACATAAGAAGAGTTGTCTGTCAGGAGCCTGGGCAGTGTCCTTGTTCAGGAGTCACATGGCCTGAGGGAAGTAGGTTCTCTTTAGCCTCTCTCTGTACTGGCCCTTTGACTGCAGCAGGGCGTTCCTGACCGATACAGTGTAGTTGTCAGTAGTGTTTGGTTGCTCAAGAGTGGTCAGCATCCATATACAGCTAAACTGGTGACCCAGTTTTGATATGACACTCAAACATCATAATGGTGATGTGCTTACAGAGTTTGGGAGTACAAACTCTGAGAGTGCATCAGCTGCAGCATAACGTTGATTCTTGGCAGCTGGACATTTTGTTCCACTTAGATGAGAGAAATGCTGGAGAAGTCATATTCCAACATTTCTTACTGCTCAGTAAAATATCAGCAGTTTAGTGCAAATTAACATCCCTGATCTTGCTGGTACACATTATGTCATCACCTGTTGTGTATTGTTTTTAACAAACATTTAGGATGCATTCACACTAGTGCCTTTTGGTCAGTTTTAAACAAACCCTGGTCTACTTCCACCGATATTTCAGTTCAGTTGGCGTAGTGTGAACGCTCATTCTAACGGTGCGGATCAAACAAGCGAACCCTGGTCCGCTTGAAAACTGGGGGTCTCGGCTCACTTGTCAAGTGAACCCTGGTGCGGTTCGCTTACAGTGGGAAATGCAAACAGACTATCCAGCGAACCAAAGAGAGGTTTGTTTTCGTGGTAACCAAGCTGGATGAAAGGGATGGATTACCATTTTTGGTCCTGGCCAATCGATGAGCCGGGTTTTCTTCTTCCTCATGCTTTATTCCTTCCTGTCATTTCGGGCAGTACCGCCCCCAAAGGAGCAGCCGTTGTAACTGCGTGACATTGCCCAGGCTGTTTGGTCTGTTTTACAAAGTGCATTGTAAAAGTGAACCGAACCAAATGAAGGTGTGAAATTTTTTGGCATTCCCTGCCCATTCTTACCGAGTCCGAGGTACTGGGGTACAGTGTATACATCAGTGACTACTGATTATTTTTATTCTAACTGAACTACCAAACTACACCCACCACCTGCATCACTGTGCAGGAGGAAGCATGCATCTACTTATGAAACAGAGGCAAGTGCTTGTGACAGCAGGAGATGTAAACATTTATGGTTTTCTCCTTGGCTGAGTTGTGTCATTAACGAACTCAGTGGTGCTAGGGGAGCTAGCACTAAATGCATGCTTCCTACTGCATGGTCATATGGTTAGAGGGCATTGTGGGATAGAGAGACAAAAGTTCTTACATGAAACTGCTCACAACAAGCTCTATGGATTATTTTGAGTAACCAGGTCATGATTTCTGGAACAAGACATTGCTGTTGATTTTTTTTAAAAAGTATTTTTTACTGCTTTGAGCACCATAAATAAATCAATCAAGTGCCATCTAGTTCCATTATATGGTAGAAAAGGGAGACATATATATGGCCGATATCCTCAACAGGCGGCAACTCACACCTAAACAATTAAGACTGATAAAGAGCACAACGGGTAAGAGGAAAAATGTGTTTTTGATTCATGGATATTCAGTTTACAGTGATGCCATGCGTTAAAAAAGGCAAATCATGCCATTTGAGAAGCTTGAACGAGTTAATGTTTTAAATTTTTTCTTGATCAATGACTTGAAAGGAAATTAATAATCAATGCTTCTTCATGGCTTACAGTACAACACCTATAGCACCGCCTGGCTAATTGAGCTGCTCTCGTAGTAGGCATAATATAGCCTACAGGTAGTGTTCACAGGTAAAACAGTTTGAAGATTAAGTAATCAGTACCAGCAGGCCGCTGGATAAGACAACAGCTGTATGCTGCAGTGACATCCTGCTCTTAGGCAGCTTTCCCATAGCTAAATCAGAGTCTGCTGCCACTGTGTAGTGTATATATATGGAGGCTCCCTGGCTCGGGGTGATGGCTAGTTATAGGACAGAAGATGCTGTGAACATCTGCAGGCTGTCTGTAAGGAGCAATTTAAACCCAAACGTGGCCTGCTGCTTCTCTCGTACCATTGGACCGAAACACGACAGCAGCTAACACAATGGGACAGTGAAGGGCCTAATTATTACCCCTATCATTTGCATAATTACAATGTTTTTCTGAGGCAGGGGCAGTATAGAAATTGTAAATTGTAGTGGACCTGCTGTCTCTTCTTAGTGGAAGTCATATTTGAATGGAGAGAGCCTGTTCTGCTAGCCAGGCAGCCAGGCTCAGGCAAGAGGTCCCAATCAGCCAGCCTCACAGGCTGCTCATTCAATAGGATTTAAAAAGCCAACTGTGTGGAGAAATGAGAGTTTTGCCCCCCAAATCATATGGAATTACAGTGCTGGTTGCATATGGGGGGAGCCAGTGGCAAGCACAAAAGCCCACAGGAAGCAGCTATTTCTGTGTGTTTTATTAACCCAACCAAGCAATTTAATTCTTTTGTTCGGGGGAGTTCTACTTCATTGATTAACAAAAGCGGGGATATAATTTTTTCAGCCCCTTTTGAAAAGCCTGAAATGTCAAGCCTTTTAAAGGAGATTATTCTGCCTGTGTGCGATGAATAGAGCCCAGAGTAACCTTTTGTCTACAATTAAATATTCCAGCATAAATATAAAAGAAAATCAGAGATGGGGAAGATTGAGTCAGGAGAGATTGGAGAGGTAGATCCTCTGCCCGATAGTGGCAACAGCCTGGCTCTAATTAGATATGCCAGGCAGGCTGTGAGCAGTCACTCTCCACAGCACGCCGAGAGAGGAGGCAGCCTGAGAGAGGAGGACAGAGGAAACCTATCTGCTCATCTGTCTGTCCAGCGCCTTCCTCTGGGCATCCACAAGGTATTTCAGGAGACTTTGTTTTGTTTTGTTTCCCGCCGTTATTTGTTTTCCTGACATCTCTGCCGCTGGAGTGGGAGAGTCTAAAAGGCAATGCCTTCTGGGAACTGCATAAACAGGGAGGGATGAATAAGGAAAAAAAGTTGTGAAATTGTTTATGATTCTGAGGAGTGATTAGGAATGACAATAAGATACTTTGGGGACAGAGAGGTTTTTTTTTCCTCGCTCGGGAGGTAGACTGTGAGGCTGCCTGGAGGAGATGAAGAGGGATGATATGAAGTTTTGGTCCATGCAGGGCTACATTTGATTGTGTTTTGTGAGTTGCATTTGGACTTTGTATTTGCATTGTGCACTGAGGAGGCTGAAATGAACGTGTATCAAGGTGACTTGCATGCTTTAATATGACAGCGAGCTTTGCACGGTTGTCTTTAACCCTTATGGAAACATTTACATGATGATAAAAGTTTTGTCATTAGTTGATGAGAAGTTTTTGAAACTGTCGGTGTGTGCAGTTTGGTGACACTGTCATTCTGTGTTATGAAACGCTTTCTCTTTAATTACATTTTAATTAAACACAACAAGTAAAGAAAGCATTTAAATCTTTCCTGCTTGTCTAATTTGAACTGAGTGCTAGTCAAGTTTTGATGGCTGGTGCCGTGACCTCTTGTTATTTTTCTGACCAATCATTGTCTGGAGTGACTTCATGAGAACAAATCATTTCTGCCAATAGGCGTGGTGCTCCTGCTGGCTTTTTGACATGATACGTTCATACGTATACGTGACACATGCTGATACTTTTTGTACCGTCTTTAGCATGTTTGCCAGAGAATTGTTTTCATAATGGAACTGGTTCATGCAGCTTTTTTTACATTATGATTTAATATGTCATGTTTTCATCAACTAACAAAATTTTTGCTTACTTGAAATGATCTGGATCCTTAAAATGCTCATTGATCTGGTTACATGTTTAATATTTAAGTCTCTTGTACAAACAAATAACTTTCAAGTGTCTAACAGTTTCTATTGATTTACTAAAGATGAAGTTTGATGAAGTTGTATTCTGATACATTTCATCACCAGTAAGAAAAAGTTTTCAGGAAAACTCTCAGTACCTTTTTACTTAATGATCATCAGAGGCATCTGTTAGGGCAACAGTTTTACAGTACATGACTGGTGAGCAGTCTGTGATATTTTAAGATTAAGTCACAAATGTGGACCCAAATTGTTTGGTCAGATATTCCAATTTTGTAACAAGATAGGGGACTGAAGGTGAACGATGAAAAGCAGTGTTATTAGCAAGGACTGAGATTGTTTTGTACTCCTGTACACATTACAGGAAATGCAAATGGATAAGCAGTTCAAAATTCTCTCTGCAACCACTGAAGTGCTCCAGCAGCCTCAAAATTGCTGACACCAGTGTCTGTCACCTTAGTCAGATCTTTTCCCCCTTAAATTATGTGCTAGTTATTCAACTAAGTACAGACTTTGCATTTGACAATGCAGGTAAGAGAACACATCATCAATGGAGAACTTCCTTGCTACTAAAATCAGAAAACATTTAATGTAATAAAACAAAAGGAAAGCATTTGCTTTATTGCCTGCTTACTCCATGCACAGAATGCTGAACTATAAATGAACAATTGTGTTTTAATTTTGATGGTTTTCTCACAAACCAGCATGTCTAAACTTAAATCTGGATTGGCACAGTTTAGCTCTTACAGTAGCGCCGTCTGTTGAAAAGCATAATACATCATACAAATATCTCTGTGACCTACAAGACCATATGTGAATGCAACATTGTGGGTAACACAAAATGATGTACGAGGGGTGGTAACTAGCAAACTCTTTACTGACAATAAATGCAACAGGCCCTCCAAACAATTGTTTAATGCCTTTATTTGCCACAATTCAGTGTCTTGAATTTTGGATTAATGATGATCTACAAATTATTCTTAAAAACAGAAGCTACACTGAGACCTAATTAACCTGCAATACAAGAAAGGATAAATCGATTGGAGAAATTCTTAGTTACTATGTAGGGTAACGATTAAGGGAAGTTCCCCAAGGAGGAAAATGAGCATTTATTTGTGGTTACTGTAAATTAATTGAATCAGCACATTATTTCTGTATCTGTCACTCAAACAAGTGGTTGCTAGTTACCCTTCAGCTTGTCTCCTTTTGAACTCTAGCTCATCTCTTCTGTTTTTACAGTCAGAGTCCCAAAAGACATTTTGTCTTTTGCCTTGGTACTGAGTTTTTTAGAGAAATACTCTTACAATGGAAGGACCCAACACACATTGACTGTCAAAATGTTTTTAGTATAAAAGTTTTGAACTAGTACAAATTCAATAGAGTGCCGCTGCACATACATATTTGCCAGATCTTAAATATTATTTTGAAACACATTGTAGAATTATACATACCAGATCAGATTGGTCCAGGTCAAAGTGAGATTTTAACAGCACTGGAGATTTTTTTTTGTGTGTGTTTCTGTCTTAAGAGGAGGGTTGAGCCAGGGGTGGAGGTATTCAGATTGTTTTCTTGCATAAAAGTAGCAATACTGCATGATAAAAATTCTCGATTCAAACAAACATTGCTAATAGTTTTACTTAAAGTATCAAAAAAAAGAAATGCTCAGTGCAGAAAAGAGTGTTAGGGTGTTAAGAATGTATACTACATTATTTTATGATGAGTTCTATTGCAGATGCATTAATGCAAGTAGCATTTACTATTGTTAGTTGAGCTGAAAATAATTTAAGCTTTTTTAGATGCTGTTGGGTAGTTTACTCTGCAACCGTAGATCACATTTTATAAGATCTTAATATGCTTTGCAAGTAAAGTATTAAACTGCAAACTAACTATTAACTAAAGCTGTAAAATAACTGAAGTGGATTACAAAGTACAGTTTTGCCCTTTGAAATGTAGAAGAGTAGAGGAGTAAATTAGTCTCGGCAAAAAATGGAAATACTCAAGTATTAAAGTAAGTTAATGTTTCTTAAACATTACAACTTGAGGGTATTTGACTCCTTCAGTAAAAGGGATATTGTTGCACAACTATTGTCGTATTTGACGCTTTTTATTAAATCAACCCTTCTGCCTGTAGTGATTCTGATGATTTTATCAGAGTCAGCTTTACGGTCAAGTCCCGTCTTTAAATTACGACTCAGTTACTTAATAAATGATAAAAGAAAATAAAGCCTTTGTAGTTCAAGTGGTGTTTGATCTTACACCTCTGTGTGCTGATAGAGGAAAGGTGGCCTCCTCTCAGGTAGACATGATGATGTGTTAGGCCCAAACGCTCAGCTTCCTCATAGGGTAGCTACTCAAATTACGTTATGAGTTACGTGTGAATGTGTGTGAAAATTTTATGTATTTTTAAGGCCTGTCTAGGGATGAGCATTGCAAGATAGCTTTGAATGCTGCGGTGTGTGGTACTGGCTTATGCAACATGGTCGTCCCTGTACAAATAAACATTGAATTAAAAGAAAAGTCCAACCCCTTGAGGGTCTTAGATGCATACTATGTAGTCCAAGCCCCTGCTTTAAACAAGGATGTTTGTTTCATGTCACTTCCCTGCACCCTCCCCATATTTTCTGTGAACTCTGCCAAATATTTTCAATTAAAGGCAAAAAATGCTCCAAAAGTAGCTTATTATAAATCCCTTACAGATTCATGTTTGCACTTGATTTCAGTGACATTTTGAGCCTGTCAGAGTGAGAAAGAGAATATATCTTGATTTGACATTAAATCCATTAGGAATATAAAGATGTATTACTTTAACCTCAAAATTGTCAATCTCAGGTCTTTCTGCTACTGTCTGTCAGTGACTGTAGTAACCGTTTAACCTAAACCCAAGTTCTAACACCAAACTATGCTCCTTTTTAACCCCATTCCTCACCCGTGCTTCATCTTAATTCTAATCTCAACCTTAAAGCAAAGTGCTAATCCTAAACTAAGCCTTTGGAGAGGTGAGCAGCATCAACATATCCCCACTTTGGTGGGATTTCCTCATTTTTCTATCACTGTGACAACATCTTGGTCCTCATAAGTAAAGAAACATTATAGAACACACACACACACACACACACACACACACACACACAGGCATGCACGCTCCCTAATATAACTAACCCACACACACATACACAAATCTAATGTCACCTCTATTCCAGCAGCCTGTTTTTCCCAGAGGGCTTTATCAGAGCTGTGGAGGGCTGATTGGAGGAGGCAGCAGTAATGACTGCAGGTCGTGAGGTCACCACCCTGTTATGATAACTAAACTCTGAGGTCATACGTCTAAACGGCAGCGTGCTCTGCCTGCTGATGATGCCTGATAGCAGCAGATGAACACTGCTTTGTTATTTAAACAGTTTAAATCAAAATTCATCCATTAATGGAATTATATTTTTACATGTCTTCCATACCAGACACTAACCAACCTATGCCTGACCAAAAATAAGTTTTTTTTTGTTTTGTTTTTTTAGGATTGTTTTCTCTTTTTAAATTGCAATTAATTTGAAAATGTTCTGTTTAGTTTTTGGTTGAACTGGTAGTGGTAGAATATTGAATCAGTATGTGATTTACTTTTACAGTATATTATATAAATATATATTATATTTGTATGCTTAAGACATGCTCGTATTACACATACTGTGACTCATACATGTTTCAAAAACAATATTGGCTCTGAAAGTCAGAAATGGTCTGATTTTACTCTGCACATAAACTAAAAGACAAAAGCTACAAAATATTTCAACTTTTTCTTAGCTTCATTTCACAACTAGAACTTAATGAAAGCTCACATTTATTTCTTTACATGGCATTACATTTATTTAGCTGGTTAATTTATCCAAAGCAACTTACAATGACACATTCAACCGTGTGGATCCAATCCGAAAGCTGCAAGAATCATGCACATACACCAACTTCATCAAATATGCTAAACTGCTTCAAGTGCCACAGTATTTGGAGCAAACTCTTTAGGTTATGATGATAACCTTCATAGTCACACAGACTTTCAGACAGTTCCTGATGAGAGAGGTAGTTTTGAAGTGAATTAATTGACAATAAAAAAGACATTTGGAAGAACTTGAACACGGTTGGAAACTCAATGCCCACATTTAAATAGAAAGCCATAGAAAGCCTACATGTTTTTCCAGCAAAGTTTGACTGATTGCAGAGTGACATCCCTGCGAAGTAAACAGCTCAAACAAACATTGTTGTTCTTACAGTGAGACTCCAGTTTATAGCTGTCTCTAATATCAACATTGCAGTTTTCTGTCATTCTGGTTTCAAAACATGCCTTAGGAAATCATTGCTTTGAAGCCCCCCAGGTCCTGACAGATTTATGTATTTTTATCTTGTGTGCATAAGGTAAAAGACTGTGTATGCTTTATGTATGCCTTTTGAGCTCTCAAGTGTAAGTTTTGTTGAACTTACCTGGTTAGATGGTGATGAGAAGGAAGACAGCAGTTGTTTTCCTAAAGAAAAACATTTGTGGGCACTGTCCACTGTAACATTATGTAACAAAGCTTGTTCAAATCGTGTTCAGCGTCCAGAAATACAGAATGAATATGTTTATTTTGTTAGGCACCAGAGCAGGTTTTTACATCTTTCCAGACAGACATGCAAACAGTCAAACATGCAGACAGACAGGGAGACGTGCAGCAGAGGCACACTGACTTCTACAGACGGTCAGAGCACATGTATAAATCTGGCATAATGCTGATTTTTTACTTTTCCCAAAGAGGACTGCTAGCCTGGCAGAAAGGAAACAAGAATTATTCAATCAAACAGCTCTCCGTCCATATCCAGATTTGACTCCAGCCGCATAAAGCTTGCAGCATAATCCTTTTATCAAACCCTCCGATGGAATACTCTTATTGGAAATACCCAGAGAGAGAAATAATATTAAGGTCATTTCTATCTCTAGTTTATTTTCTCCTTTAAAAAAAATCACCCCTGCTTGCCATTTTTATCTTGAGACAATAATTACTTCAGGTTTGCGGATGGAGACGTAACTGCTGATTATGAATGTTCTCTGACCACTGAGGGAATCTCTGCCCTCATCAGTAATAACTGAATCAAAATTGTCATCATTTTGGAGGAAAAAAAAAGCGGCATCTCTGGGAGAATGTGTCCATGCTATGCTGTGTTGAGCCTCCGTCAGGCAGGTTGGAGGGGAAATGTAATGTGGGTCGGCTGGTGATGATGGCTGGTAGTGCTAATATCTCTAAAGTGGTAGATATGGAAGCTGTGAGAGCTGCTGTTCTGTCCTGTCAGCGTTTTACAGCTTTATATCTCTGCCCTCCGAAACGCTCTGTGTGTGTGTGTGTGTGTGTGTGTGTGTGTGTGTGTGTGTGTGTCGCTGTGTGTCACTGTGTGTCGCTGTGTGTTAGGGTTTAAGTTGGTGTGTGCAGCCCATGGTTATTGTTGTATTAAAACAATATTCTCCGGTGGATTATTTAAATTCTCCAAGATGTTTTCCTTCAGAAGAGTTCAGGTGCATTCTGTGTTTCTCATGTGTCTCAATTTTAATTATTACTATTAATTACTTAAGGTGTTTTCATAACTGTCGGATGTCCGTATTCAGTGTCTACATAAACCAAGTGTTTCCAATAAAAATAAGGGGGTTGAAAAATAATTAAAGCTGTATATGACACAGGTATGCTTTTGCTTACTCCAGCTCTAAACCATACCAAGCCTGTCACTCTTGAAACACACTTACAATAACTTTCATATTAATAACTCACTTTATTAAACACTTGTGAAATATTTACATGCAGAGACAATTCACATATTTTTGTTTTGTAGGAGTGTAAAATAATAGCCTTTTGAAAATAAGTGTTTCAAAGTTTTTGGAAGGTTGCAGATATGCTGTAGCAGTTGGGGTAAATGTCTTTTTCAAGACATTTGGTATGAAATGAGCTCTTCTTGGAGATTTTTGGTCAAACCTCTCTGATAACTGTATGCATAACTGTATGATAACTGAATTAAATTTTCTTGCACCAGATTATGTGTGAAAACTCAAAGGCATTGCATACTTTTCACAGCAAGAGTATAAGACGTCTTGACTAATTCTGTGTAGTAAAACAAAGTTTAATTAATATGATATATGTTGGGAAAATAAACTGATGATATTATACTGACCTTTATTTCACTAAAATGCGGCATGGATCCTTTTTTATTAGTTGCTTCCCCAGTTAATGTTAATAATTGATTAAAAACAAAATGTGTGTGTGGGTGGTGCTGGTGGTGTTGGGAAGGCACGATCTTTTTCTGCCTCTGAAGGCGGGGCATAACAGAAAAAGTCTGAAAACCACTGAGCCACACATATGATTCTCAATAAGGATTAATTCATTGCTGGTTTCAGTCTCTTCAGAGGGAGTGGTGGATAATTAAAGGGGCAGTGCACTGATTTTACACGTCGAGTTCACTGTAAATGAGGCCTACTGTCTACAGTGGTTCTTGAGAAATGCTTTCAGTCTTAAAATTTAACCTAATGATGTTATATGGGTTGTATGGTTTAGGTTTATAAACCACAAATTTATTACAGGAAGCCATATACTGTGAACTTGGGGGATGTTGTTTGAATTACGTGTATTTACTATCCAGGACGGGTCTAATGAAAGATGCTACCAAGTTGCATGAAGTGTGTTTTTGCAGTTCAAACCATATCAAAAAATAAAACTAAGGATATCCTGGCCGCTGCTGCTTCGATTTGGACTGTTCCTTCTTTCATGTGTCTTTCATAAAACCCCTGGAGTACCCCTTATGTCAGGTAATTCCAATATTATCCTTGAAACAACTGAAAAAGAATAGTGATGGCCCTCTACACTTTGTTTTAGTTTCCTCTCTGCTGTCAGTTGTTGATGCCGTTTTAAAAATGACAAGCTTATTTATTTAACAATGACCCCTTGTGGCTTGAGGCGTTGTTTCAAACTGCAGTTTCTTTAAAATTGGGGGACATTCATGAAAACTATTCATCAAACTCTGACAAGACAGTACTAGATGTTTATTTATATAGCACCTCTTATACAAGAAATGCAGCACAAAGTGCTTTACAATAAGGGCAGTATAAGCACAGAGTGCGTCATGTGAAAATAGACATTATGGACATAAAACAGACAAGGCAATTCGGGATAAAAGAGCATTTAAAACAGTTTAAAACATGGATTGACTAATTCATAAAATCACAGATTTGTAAAACTATAAATCATAAAATCAAGTAAGAGTTGCAGCAGCCTGAAGCGTAAAAGGGGATTTATGGTGGTGCGTTGATCTTAGGCACGTAGCCTACACACGTCGCATGTGCCGTTGTGAGCATTTTTACCTGTGCAGTGGTGTGTCTGTGTCACTCTGCGGTTACACCTCCAAAACACTTGTCGGTGGCGGAGGTTTCTGTTAAGTGTCTGTCTAGTTTAGTTGATTCAAATCACACCTAAAACACACATTCAATATGGCTTAATAGAGACAACTTGAAGTACACACATTGGCTTCACTATAACTTGCAGCATTCACAAACAAACACTTGTGTTAATCTGGACACATTTTCCCCACAGATACAACATGCTAACGTTATTGGCACAAACCTATGGCATTTTACATGATATTGATTAGCCTAGTGGCTGGCGATCTTTCTCTCTTCTCATATGAAACCTGGATAAATCCTGAAGTATAAATCCCTGAATGACAGATCACACACAAGACTTAAAATGCTATTTTAGTGGAGGCTTTACTGTCTTCACAATTTATTGTTTCTGATCTGTGAAATAAAAGTAAATACAAACTCTGTTTCCCCTGAGGGAAATGGTGTCAGTATACAGCGACAGACAGGAGGCCTACGTCACTGTGACACGTAGTTACAATTCTGGGGAGGTACATGTCAGGCTACGGCATAGGTTACAACATAACAAATCGACGTGGAGCCTACGTCATAACCTATGTGTCGATTCAACGCAGAACAATAAATTACGTGTCAGTAGGAAGTAAAAGTGCAAAAAGAGTTTCAGACCTGTATCAGGAAAGTCAGAGTGAGTTAAGGCTAAAGTGATCAGATATATGTTTTTAGCTTTCTTTCAAAAATATTTAGCAAGCTGCTCTACCTGATATCTATAGGTAGTGTGTACCATAGCTTTGGATTGTAATTGACAAAGACTGCATCCCTGAACTTCCGACAAACCATCAGCATATGCTCATAATTTTAAATCGTTAACAAGGGAGTTAGCAGTGTTGGTTGGTCTGTTTGTTGTGCCGTCCACCACTTTGTATATTTATGATTTTATCTGACAAATGGTTTAGTCCAGCTCATTACTTGAAAAACATTTTGTATATAAGGAGTCAGTCTGAAAGTATCTGTGTTGATGTGGGTAAATGGTGAATAGTTTTGTTGGAAATAAATGTGTCTTGGGATCGTTAGTCGTTTGCACTTCTCCTTATTGCCTCCTTGGCCAGTCGGGCATGCTAACAGAGATGATAACCTACATATTGAAGGCTAGCACAGCACATATTTGATAATACATGGAGACCCTTCATTAGTTATGTTAAGGACTAACAGATAGATGATCAAGCTTACTAATTTGTGTGGACATTGCAGTTCCCAGTCTTTTGTAATTTTTATTTCTCTTCTATGTACTTGTCATGTTTTGTATCTGCTGCAGTTAAAGTACACCATCCATTATAGATTACCTTTCGTTAAAAGACGAGGAGCAAATTGTTTTTGAGTTTGTGTTTGTTTGTTTTTGTGTTTTTAGAGCTGTAACATGTAATTGACTGGCTGTAAACTGTTGAATTAATGGCTATTGTTTTGTTGATTGACTGGTCTGTTTGAGTACTACATTTAGAGGATTGATCGGCTGAATATTCATCAGGAAGCATATCGACATTACTTAAAAACAATAATAACAATAACAATAAAAACAATTGCAGCCCTAATTTTTGTTTTGTTATTTGTTTTTGTTTTGTTTATTGTTTTGTTCTGTTTTAATGCGGCAAAATGTCAGCATACATTGAATGTAAAAGATTTGTTGAGCTTGTTAGTTAAAGCGGTGGCTGTTTGCAGTTAGCTCCCCTTGTTTTCCACTGACTGGCAGCAGAGCAAGCAGCCACCAGCTGCTGGTCCTCTCAGCTGATTCTCTCTGATTCCTGCAGGACTCAGATCCAGGTTTATGGGTTAATAGCTGTTTGATAGGCAGGCAGGAGGCTCAGTTATCTGTGAGTGTGGCTGTGCAGTATGTGAACAATCTGAACTCTGAAAGATCAGATCAGAGATCTGAAAGATCAGTTTTCTGACAGCTGACAATTTAGCTTTAATCATCAACTCTTTGAGAGTTTAAACCTCCAGACTATTATAGACTATTGTGAGTTTACAGTGAACCTAAAAAGCCTAGTTGTCTCAGATTATTTATTTGTGGTGTCAAAGTTTTTGAATACATAAATGAGAGCTGTTGAGCCTTTCAAATGATGATCAGTAAGTGTGCACTCACAAATCACCCCTTAAACCTGTCAAAAACTGCTGGAGAAAAATGACTGAATGTTTCTAAGTGTGTAGAAATTATTTGGAGTTGTAGAAAAAAATGTCTAAATGAAATATTTACACAATCTGTCACCTTGATTCTAATTTCTGATAGATGAAGTAGCCTAACTGGATTAGTTCAAAGATTAATAAAAGATATAGAAACCGTAATAACTAAAAGTTAGAAAATAAAATAAGCATTTTTGTCTCAAGGCTAAGACTAAATCTGAAATAGCTGCCAAAATGAATACTGAAATCCTGCCCCCTCCATGATAGCTGATGAGACATGGGTCAAGCTAAAAACTCTCCAAGATGCGTTCTCTCATTTTGGGCAATTCTTATCACACTGATGTGTGTTTATGTGTTTGTTTTTCTGATAAGTTTGGTTTCAGTTAGTCATTTGCTGTGATAAAAAGGAGGTATGACATCATGATTGACAGCCCTGTGTGCTGCTCGTGATCGGTCAGACCAATGTGATGGCAGATACCGGGAGATTGCCGATTCTGACTCCAAATGATGTCACCAGCGCAAAATGGCAATGGCCATATCCAGGTTACTTTGACTTCATTTTTATACATTGGGAGGAGCAGGAGATGTGGCATCCATCTTTATCTACAGTTGATAGTACAGCCTCACAGAGCAGCTATCATAGCTGTAGACTCCTAGTCCGGGTATTCTGTAAATGACTTCATTACAGCTCAGATAAATTGGACATATTCCATACGGTGCACAGGTGTAGCCATGTTAAGATACAGCTCCCTCACTCTATGCACTGCAAGTGGCTTGTCGGTATAATCTCAGCTATTCATTTCTGAGTCATAGATCAATTCAGCAGCTGTATCAGAAAGACAAAGATGTGGCTGCAGTACAATTTAAAGACTTCTGTCTGTGAAAGACATTGTTTGGGCCGCTTGACCTCAGTGATGGTTACTAAGGTGGTTTCAACACACTGATGGAATGACACAGCCCGTGACCTGGACTCTGTTGGCTGGTCAACGGATCCAGGAATTAACTGACTCCCGTCTATTAGGCTGTCTGACCCAGAGTGGCCCTGCCAGGTCCCAGACCATCAGACCATCACTTCATCCTACATTCTGTAGAGTGTGATGATCTGGTAATGGGATAACAAGTCATAGTTCACTCTGCACTGGCTACCCCTCTGCTGCAAATGAGTGTGAGTGTGTGTTCGTGAGGAAGCAAGAGAGCTCTAAAGCTGTATGTGTGTGTACAGACCTATAATTATCCTCCTGAGCAAAACAAGTGCAGAGTGAGTGGTCCATTGTGGAAACAGGATTATAGCCTGTGAGAGAACAGAGCGCTCTGCGCTTTGTGTTGGCTAATGTTTTCGAGTTGAGTTGAGCTGTTTGATTTGAGCTGGATGTGTGTGTTTGCATTTGTGTGTGTGTGTTTGTGTGTGTGTGTGTGTGTGTGTGTGTGTGTGTGTGTGTGTGTGTGTGTGTGTGTGTGTGTGTGTATTATCAAATCTAGATTTCAGATTGTGTTTCATTTTATTAAATTCCTTCCTGTCCGTTTTGCTGAATATGTGACTTTGTCGTCTTGGAATGTGGCCTAGTGTAGAGCCAGGGCAGGTGGTTATTAATATGACAGCACACACTCACAACAAACTCTTCCTCTCTCAACAGTCAAACACCTCATTTAGTTTGTTTTGATTAAGGTGTACGACCCAGCGAGTGTGTGAGGTGCAGAGACAAGGAGAGCGGAAGAAAGAAAGAGAAGGCAGGCTTTTCTTTCTCAGAGTTCCCCGTGTCAGTCGTGTAAGAAAGCCGCCAAACCAATAATTTTGTCAAGTTCTTTTTTTAGCGGAGCGGCTGAAGCGTCTTTGGATTGCCACATGTATAAAGGCAGCCCATATAAAGCCATTCACAGCACTGAATGAACACGCCATCTGTGGGGCTTTCTTATTTCCTCTTCTCTTTTCTTCCCCTCCTTTTTCAAGCCTTGTAATCAAATTTGAGCAAAATCAAATGGCGGGAGGATAGAGGGAGAGCAGTGGGGGGGGAGGAGGGTTCAATGAAAGTACCTTTTGTTGGTCTGAAACGAGCAAGTAATTTACAAAATGCCCTCCCTTTGTGCAGGGGGCTAAGGGAAGAAAGAAATCAGTAGCTTTTAGAAGCTAGGCCTTGCGCTGCGACGGGCAAGATAATGAAAGCCGTCTTGTGTTTGTGGGCTAGAGAGCATCTCAAAGGCAGACCGGGCCCCGGCTCAGGGTTAGCTCGGCTGCTGAAAAAAAAAAAAAAAAAACACAACACTCTCCTCTGTGTATGTGCGTGTATGTGTGTGTGTTTGTGTGTTTGGCAAAGAGCGGCAAAACAGGACGGCTGTGCCCGGCTACTCTTGGCAGAGACACTCCGAGGAACAGACAGAGTTGTCGATGCTGAGGAGAGAAGAGGGATGAAAGAATGGTTTCCCCGGCACTCAAGGCTGCTGAATCCCTCTTACCTGTTGTCCTGTTGCAGGTGCGTCTGGCCAGCCCTACATTCAAGAGGTGCGACACCTCCGTGGAGGAGCGTGGAGGAGAGATGAAGATGCAGAGGAGGACATGAAACATCCTGCAGGGATCATTGTGCTGAAGGATTACGAGGGGCAGGAAGCTGACTGTTTTCATACTCTGTCCCTCCGCGTGGATGTCTTGGAGTGGAGCACCTGACAGCTGAGGGACACTCAGCGTTTACCTGCGTGGATCTGCTGGATTATTACCTGAGTGGCACCTGGGCAGACTGCTGTGGTGGATTATTCTAGGTCCGACCATTTGAAATAACAGTAAATTTCTATTTGTGCAAACTGAACTTAGCCATAACTTGTTGACTCAGAAGAAGAGTAATGAAATATGATTAACAGATGCTGCATGACACCTATAAAAGCACTTACCCAGCTCACCTGAGATGTAGTCAAAGCAATAACTGGTCATTTGTTCGACAGCCTTAAGAGACAGACTGTAGTTATGTTAGGTGCGACTCCGATGCTGTAAATTAGTAGCACTCCTTCTTGAAGTTAAAATGATTAAATTGTTCATAATTACATGTCATTAAAGTGTATTTATACGTCCGCTGTCTCCGGCCTGCAGATTGGTTCCTGGTTTACAGTGATTGGGCTCTTAGCTGATGTCTCTACCTGCATCGCGATTGAAGAATGGTGAGTTATGACAGATTATATGTCAGATACATATTGTTTTTGTTCTTCTCTCCTTCTCCTTCTCCATTTATATCTCTTTCCCACTATCTGTCTGTCTATCTCACCCTTTACTCAGTTTTTTGTCTGTGTATCTCTTACACAGCCATTGCCTTTCTCCTTCTTACGTATTGTGTATCCCATGTCACATGTGCCATCTGAAGTATTAAATCAGGATCATTGCCTGTGGTCTTGTCTTTGTAGCTGAAAGCATGAATGAAAGTCATATTAAGTTTGTTGTGTTGTAAAGGTGCATGTCTGTGTGTGCTTTAATAGATTTTCTACTTCTCTCATTTGGTCGTGTTTAACTTAAAACCTACCCTGCACTGAGAAAATCCCCTCATACCTGTCTTTTTATGACTTTTTTGTTTTTCTTAAATTCATAGATTTTTACACAACAGAAGAACTTCTGTATTTGAGTTTGTCTTAGAGTTGCAGCTGGAGGTGGGAATCTTTTTTTAACCACTTAAAAATGCCAAAGGCGATACATTAAATTCACACCTGGCAAATGATGTTGAATGCCATGATACTTTAGGTTAGTGATGATTGTCTTGTATTGTTTAAAATATTCTGTTTTAGTTTAGTGCAATACAGCAGATGAAAGCAAACTTCTTGTGCCTCCTTGCTCCATACGCACCTGTGATGAAACAGAATGTATTTACAGTACAGGTTTTACTTTGCCGCATGGTACCTGCCATTTGACAGTATCTTAAATGTTTTCGAATGAAAGTTATTGTAGCACACTGTGTAATGTTGGTAGGATTGAGTTACTGGCAAGTAAAAAAAAAAAGAAAAACTTGAATGCAGCAGAAGTGAAAACTATGTTGCCACATGGTTTATTTTCATGCTCGTCAGATGTTGCTTTAGATTGAGTCTATAATTCACACTGTCGTTTAAGTCAGTGATAGTTCTTTTAATTCTTTCTGTTTGCAGTGTTTTTTTTAAAGTGAAATGTTTACAATTTAATGACACTTCAACACATTTCTGTGAAACTGCAGTGGATTGTGATGGTCAAACAATTGTTTCAGCACACAGGATCTTAAATGCAGCCAGTTTGAATACAGCAGTAACTTTTAATTTGGTTTGTGGCAAAACGATCTGGGAAGTGGTTGATCTCAAGCTGGAGTAGACATACTGTACAGGTGACACAGGTTGCTGGGAGGAAGGTACACCCTAAAAGTAAACATTTTATCACAAAATCACTCCTTGTGTCTACTGAACATTACATGTTTGTGGCATAGATTTTTCCGCAATGACACTACTACAGTGTTTGTAGTGATATTGCTTCAAACCCTTATACTTCTATTTCCATAATATTACTGTTACAGAGAATACCACCATGTATCAGAGTTTAACTGTACAGTGAAATAAATATGTACCAGCACAAACAATTCATAAATGATGTCACACAGGAACAGGCCTGATGGCAGTGAAACAGGACTGTGTGGGTGTATAGAGGGTTTACTATTTGAGAAACCATATTAGATGCCACTGAGTTTTATTGTGAACGTAGAATGTGAAGATATGAATCCAGAAATGCGCTCAGTGTCTTAAGGGCCATCTACAGTAAGAACAGTAACTATATGAGCATTCAGACTCATGAATAAGAACATTGTGTCAACAGAAGCACCATGCACATGCTACTTGCTCCAGCTGAGTCGACAGCTTAGTAAAATGGATATTGATGAATTGATAACATTGATCAAATCACTCTACTTCAGTAAAAATTTGCAGAGTATTTTTAAACTGTGTCATTGGTACTTTTACCTAACTTAAAGATCTTTGTACGGAGTACCATTATTGCTTACGTTTCTAGTTTTTCATTATCCCATTACGTTACATTGTGTACATAAAAAGCAGCCCACGATTAGTCTTTAGGTGATGTGATCACTAAAGTGTGCTTCTGTGTTGTTGAGCTCACATCTTGGTTCCAAATCACAAATTAAATCAAGCTCTCTAAGCAGAATGCACGATAAGCGACCGTGGCATGTAGACCATGTTTTTGCAAACAATCCCAAACCAATGAGTGTCTGTTATGTGAGGAGTAGTGAAGAATTAAACGCGGAATACTTGCACACTTTACATTGGTGTCCAAGGTATATCATTCTGTGGGTTACCATAGCAAGAGTTCCTTGTCTTAATAATAAGTTAAACCAACATGTATGGAATCATTAGGGCAGAGTATCTTTTAAAAAATGATGATACCAGTGCCCTTAAAGTGATACTGATAACAATAAAGTACTTTATTTGACACATTTTTTCTCCAGCCACGATAATGTTGTTATAGTTGGCATTGTTGTCACCTCGTGTGTGTGTGTGTGTGTGTGTGTGTGTGTGTGTGTGTGTGTGTGTGTGTGTGAGTGCATGTGTCGTCGTCATCAAATTTTGTCAACATAATAGTGTCAAAGCCATGCAAACTTTACAGGTGTGTAGTTAAGATCACAATGAAGGTAGAGTTCGGATGTGTGTGTTGAAGTAGGATGTAGGGCGTGGGAAATAGGAAAGGGATCATTGCCCCTCTACTTTACACCTCTGACCCACATTTGTTTCAAGTTGTGGATCACCTTTATCACGGCTGGAGTGATCCCATTGCAAGACAGTCTGTAGTTTCTCTACTCCATTTGATACCCATCATGTGAATGGAAGCATTCAGTTGTGTAATATGCCCTCAGATGCCACAGGGATTCAGTACTGCCAAACTTGAGAATGTTTTGGTGGCATCTTGACACACTGAACCGCCAACTTCATCAAATACACCGTGCTTGACTTCACCACACCACAGACTGTTTGAGTTGTAGCTGCTATGATAGCGGGCCAGTCCCACGTTGCAGTAAATTAAATAACTCTCGCAGTGATTGGTTGTAAGCAAAACCATACAGAAAGCCACGTTTGTCTACATCTGGGTACAGAAAGGATCAAAAGCAGGTATCATTTGACTGGATAAGTTTTGTTACTTATACTGTAAAGGCATCGAGTCATTCCTCATAACTTTCAAATGTCAGTTTTGGCATCAACTAAAATTATTTTTTAAACTGTAATCCATCCATTAATTTTCTGCCATTTATCTGGGTCCATTTTACATTAATTGATCAGTTATATTTACCAGCTACAATGATGTAACAGCTGGTATTGCTTTCATTTTGTGAGTCTGTGTGTGTGTTTGTCATCATGGCAAAATGTGATCCTGATGGCACCAACTGCAAAAGCCCCTTTTTAGTATTTTGCCAGGTGTTTATATGTCTGTCTGTGGACCGATTTTGTCAATGTGATTGCGTCACAGCTGTGCACGATGGAGGCATGAAACTTTACAGATGTGTAGTTAAGATCAAAATGAAGGCATAGTTTGAAGATGGGTGTAGTTAGAGCCAGGGGATGAAAGTAGGGGGGTAGGAATTAGGTAAGGTGCCACTTGCCCCTCCCACTTTATGCCCCTGCCCCTCATTTGCTTTAAGATGTGGATTGCTGTATTGCGACTGGTGTGATCCCATCTGATCCCATCTAGCACTATGAATTATTATTAAATACAGATGGGGAATTACTGACAAATGTGATATAAATGTCAAATTCATACTCTTGATAAATAATTGTAGGCTTTATATTTTTTTGGCGAGTATGAACGAGTAAAAATATTGAATTGGATTCTATAAAGTAAGGTACTGAAAAGTCTTGAGTTTAATTTGGTGAATACTGCAGAACCCCCGTTAAAGTTGATCTTGCTGTGCCTGAGACAACTCAGTCATCCTATCAGTAAAGTTTCACACTTCTCCTCCTCCTGTTTGTTCTTCAGGGAACAATAAACAAGCAAGCCACATTCAAATGAGCTGATTTCTCTGTTGGCATATTGAAATGTCAGAATTTGCACTGGAACAAATACGCTGGTTAAAATTCAATTGGAACAGAATGGGTAATGAGCTATCTTGGTGTTGCCACACACTAACAGGCAGAGTCCCAGTCTGTCTGGAGGGTTACAGTCACTTAGTCACACGGCATGCATCGCTGCTTTGATTGTTACCAACAAACCGCTCAACCCCTCGCTCCCCAGCCCAGGTGTGTGTGTGTGTGTGTGTGTGTGTGTGTGTGTATATGTGTGTGTGTGTGTGTGTGTTTGTGACTGCATGTGCGTGCATATGTGTGTGTGTGTGTGTGTGTGTGAGGGGCATAGATAGGAATACAGTGGCTTTTCACTTTCTTGCTTCTTAAAATTGCAGTCACATGGCCTAGTTTTTCAAACCTCACAGTATTTTTTATCCTAGTTTACATTTAAAAAAAAAAAACTGTCTTTATTTCAGCACTAAAACATTTGTAAATTAAAGAATATTTTGAACATCAGCAAATGAGAATCTCAAGTCTTGTATCCCTTAAACTAACACTTCTGTGTTCCAAAAAGCTATGCTAACACTAAGCATGAATGAAATATAAATTGTGTATTTATGGCAGTGTTTTGTCATTTCACTTTTTAAAAAAATGGAGATTCACACGCACAGTTCTTGCCCTCAGGTCATGTATTGAATCAGTACATAAACTACCATTTCAACCCCTGCAGACTTGTTTGAGAGTAAGAGGTCTTTGAAAGAAACATTAGCACAATATATTGCTTGATAGGTAGTTATTTATTGCATTATGCACATAGAAGTTCCCAGCCCACTCAGATTTACAGTAGAAGACACCACAAATATGGTTTTAGTGGTGATACCTGTGAGACATTAGCTGACCACTATGTACCAAACATCAACAGACCATTTTTCCTAATACATCAAGACAATTTGCAATACATGTGTTGAGTGCAAGAGCAACATCAATAGCTGTAGCATCAACAGATTTCAAAGATATCAAAAAGACATCCATGTAGCTACGGTACCAGTTAACATCAAACATAACTAGAAGTAACAAAATAAATATTAAATTCCAGTTGCTTCTTGTCATTCTATCACCCTCTTCAGTGTTGCGCATTATTTTGTATTTGACCGTAGTAGCATCGTCTCTATTAAATCTCATGGGTTATTAATCTCTGCTAGGTTAGTGATGTGTTGTGACCTGTACAGCTCCCTGAGGACCCTTTAATAACCCCTAATGGGCTGTTAAAGTAGTGAGTGGGGCCCCGCCTCTTAGGACTGGATGGTTGGGTCTCACCACCAATTACAGCTCATCGAACAGGAGAGGCCAAGGGCTGATTTCATCTGTAAGCGTGTGTGAGACTGCACCTGCATGTATGTGTGTGTGTGTGTGTGTGTGTGTGTGTGTGTGTGTGTGCGTGCGCGTGCGTGTGTGTGCGTGTGTGTGCGTGTGCATGCGTGTGCATCTGTCAGTCACGCTCCTCTTCCACCCAGCTAGCTGTGCGCAGCCAGTCATTAGCAGCAGCAGCAGCCAGTCATTAAGCCTGTCATTTCCTCTGTCTGCCAGCTGACCTACTGATTTGGATGGCTTCTGTACTTAACCTGTGAACTCTGATTTCCCTGCTCACTACACATGAGGTGTGTGTGTGTGTGTGTGTGTGTGTGTGTGTGTGTGTGTGTGTGTGTGTGTGTGTGTTCATGGAAGCAGTGGAAGGCAGAGGTTTTTTTTATATTCAGAGTATTTAACAAAATATGGAAGTTGTGCAGTGTTTGATTATGTGAATGTGTGCATGCTGTTGGGGTGCAGATACGTGTGTGTGTGTGTGTGTGTGTGTGTGTGTGTGTGTGTTTTAGTTGGAATGTTGTCAATTTTGTGTGACAACCTTTTGTTAACCATCATGTACATTTCTTTATTTTCTGATTGAACAGAGTTTGAATCTGGTATGTTTAAAAAATGCCAGACATGTTTGGCGAAAAAAAGGTCCCTTATAAATCATGAAAAAGTTTTAAATTTTGTCCATGAGAATGTGTGGGAACCCTGAATGTTGAATCAGTGATTGTTGAACAGGGTTCTTAACACAGATTATTCAGATTTCTTGTTTGTTTGGTTTGTTAACATTGTACTAAACTCATTCTCTTGACATTTTTTTGTTTCTCTTGTAAAAGTTATGACATACAGAGATGATCATAAGACATAAATGCTGCATTTTCTTTCATGAGAGTTGTGCTGGGTAGTTCCATTAAGACCTGTAATAAATTCTTTAGTGTTGTCTGACATCATAAACAAAAAGACATGTCAATTAGAACACCTGTACATGATACTAACATACAAAATGAGGGAGGGACGGTCAGTGAGAGCAAAGTATCCTGTTTATTTACTCAGTCTGTTTCCACTCAGTATCATGCCTGACCAGATGATGGTTTAAATTTTAGTGGAGAAAAACACATTTAACAATTTCCTGTTGTTTTGGCGTTTCAGGCTTTTCTGAAAACACTGTGTGCTGAACTATGTTTGATCACTTCACACTTTGGACATCACAGATCAGTTTCTTAACGTTATTGTACTTGATTTCTGATTATAATCTAACCTTGTTTGACAATTTGGTCTGTATTTTGGGTGGAAAATATTGGCTTTGTTTGGATGGACCGCCACAACAAAGAGAGGGATTGTTCTAATTTAGTGTGATTTATATATGAAGACCATTAA
The DNA here is from genome assembly GCA_026686955.1 of Epinephelus cyanopodus. Lineage (NCBI taxonomy): Eukaryota > Metazoa > Chordata > Actinopteri > Perciformes > Serranidae > Epinephelus > Epinephelus cyanopodus. The sequence goes on along the minus strand of CM048920.1, from coordinate 32,177,147 downwards.
AAGGTTTTCTGAACTTTTTTTTCAGATATTTTAATAATATTGATTGAATTTCATTAGTTCTCTCTCTTTCGCTCTGGTTGTTATTTTTTCATAAAGTCATACCTTAGACATAATGAGTAGTTGAAGCATGGGGCATTTTTACCTCCTAAATTGAGATTTTGGGTTGGCAGGTTACATTTAAAAGGAGCATGTGGTGTAGGTATGGGTAAACAATCCAATCTGGGAACCTGTCCATCAAAAGTGATTTTTCCATTTCAGTTTCTGTGGCAAAACTGTGTGGGCAACAACACAACAAATTAAAAAAGAAAAACTGATAAAAATACATTTATTGGAAACGGTGAAAATGGGACAGTTGGTAGATATGCATTACATGCTGCTCCTTCATTGTGGTACAACCAAAACTACACTGCAATGCAGAGGCAAAGCACTATCAAAATGTAATTTCCTTGTCACCTTGTCATGGCTTGTTTCTGTTAAAAGTTTTCCTACGAAGCTCCATTTCTCTTGTCACGTCCCCACAAATATGTCCTGATTGAACTCAAACATATACAGTACTGCACAGTTACTTTGCAATTTTGTGTCTGTTTGCATATTAGTTAAAAACCTACTGTAGGAATAATGTATGTTCAACCACATGAGGGGTTTAAACAGGTGTGTACTGGTCCCTTCATTTAAATATCCACTAATACCCTCTGACTTCTCCACAGCTGGGATTAACCTCATGCTACTTTGTCTTAGCTGCCGCTCACTGTGGCTCCCAGGAAGCCTCTTGAAGCCCTGCTAGAAGCGATAGAAACTGAAATTAGGCAGCTTTCTGCCCCAAAGCTGCTGCATTAAGACAGCCCTCACCTTGGCCTGCAGGAGCTGTGCTAGCCGTGCAGCTAATCCAAGCACTAGCAAAGTCAATCAGTCAGACCTTAAGCTAACTAAAGCTACCTCTGCTCTTCCTTGTCTCCCCAAGATAAGGTAATGAGGATCCTGAGGGGTTAAGGTGAAGTTTGGCGGTCGTGTGTTTGAGTCTCAGGTGCCACGTGTAATGGATGACCAGTGAATATCTTGGTAAATACACCGACTCTCAGGTAGAGGAGGAGGAATCAGAGGGTTATTGTCTTAAGATGATAAGGCAATGAGAGGCTTACAGAGTTGTATCAGTGGACGAGGATGGTGAGACTCGCACAGTAATACCTGCTATCTAGATGTGACACCACAGCTTGGCCCCCGAGCGGGCTAGGCGGTGTTAATATTCCCCCTTTGTCTTGTCCTGATAAGCTAATGAGGGTTATAGCGAGGGGTGATGAGAGTGTTAAGAGCTGCATTAGTGGACGGAGAGGAACAAGGGACAGTCGAATTTTTAAACCTCCTGGTTTGACGCTGTAGGGCAGCTCTCAGCTCCAGGTGTTGATCACAAATCAGGAGTTGTCTCGTACTGATAAGGAGAAGAACAGGAGAGGGTTAAAGTTAGTGGTGCTAAAAGAAATGATTTATTCCCCAAGGACAGTCTGAGATTTGTAATATGTTTTTTGATCCCAAGCAAATCTTCCAGGACTTTAAAATGTAAAACAGTATCTACCATTTATTAGTTTGGGCAGAAATGTCTTGATTTAAAAAAAAACCGAATTGAAGTTTTAGTTGTTTCAGTCATAACGTTTTCTTCTCTAGGTGTGCAATTTCTGCATGGTTTAAGTATTGTGTTAAATTAAAGACCACTCAGCTATCTAAAGAACTGGGCAGACTTAGATACATATTGTATTTAGTTATCTTCTTGCTTCTTTTTGTTTTCCGAACCCTGCCTTTTATTACATTTATTTTATTTTTGCCCTTCATTACATAGATTATAATGTAACAACAGATTCCTTTTAATAGACAGCTCTGCCCTGTTTACGGGTCACCTCGGCTTTACAGAGCTTCATAGAGAGTTTCACCTCATTGATTAGCTGTCCAGCTGCAACTGGACTGTTTTGATTCATTCTCACCACTCTCATAGTGGATTTTGCACAACAGCAGGCTGCTATTTTCTGTGAAAAACCTTTAAAAAACCACTACCTGCTCACATGTAATGGCAGAAAGTCAATGTTGACAGAAACGCAACTCCAAATGAATAATTACACTACTCTGTAACTATTGTATGTATTAATCAGCAACTGTTTGCCAACTTTATTTTATTTGTGGATTAACGGATACAAAAACAAAAAATCCAAAGGATAACATGTTAACGTCAGAACACTTTATTATTTCCAACATGGTCCCAAGATGTTAGAGGATAAAGAAAACACAAAGAAGCACAAGACATTTAACATAAAAATAAAAAAAACAACACAATTTTTAAATTCCAAAAAATACACCACCACAATTTAGGAAATTAAAAAAAAATGCTCCCCAACTCCACAAAAAGACAAGGATATCAACTTCTTAGTTGACGACATGCCAATATTATGTTCACAACTTGCCCCCAAATGGCCAAGTCCATCATTTATTGCAGATGTAATGCTAAATTCTGATTTACTGGACAGTTACAATAAGTTATTTGTTAAAATTGACATTGTGTTTTTAATTTCAGCCAGTATCTCCCACTCAATAACCTTCTGAACCTGTCATCATCCAGATTCACTGACTTGATAACTTTGTTTTACTCATTGTAAAACATAAGTAAAACACCACCCACAAGTAACTTCTCTTAAAGGTTTTATTTAATTTCGAAGCTCTTAATGTTACCTTGACACTGCAGTCACATTCTCTTCAACCATATCCTCTTATATGGACAACCAGGTGCACCAACAATGTCTCCTGACAGAATGTCTTCTTTTAATGTCTTTATAGGTAGGAGGCAGAAGAGAGAGATCATACAAGTGGAGATGTCATGACACTTGCATTATGAATTTGTCCTTGAGAGACTTATGTGTACACCTAAAGTTTCTTTCTAGAAGTTTTATGCAGTTATTTTGATCCCCTTGTCAATTGAGTTTATTCGTACAAGGCAACCTCTGCATACATTTTATTAATATCAATTTATTTTCACTTTTGTCCACAACTATCTCACCTACCTAGCATTAAACACATTTTGCATCCATCCCTCTTCTTTCAGATGACATTATATTCATAAAGATTTGCTGTAATTTCTCTCTACTTCATTCTTTTGTTGATCTTGCTGTGACTATTTGCGCCCCATGGCCACTTGCCTCACCTTGCTAGCCACAACAAAGCTTAATTGTACCCACTGACAGTTAATGGTAGTCATTGCATGTTCAAAGCTACAATTAATGGCACAGATGGTAATGTAAATACATAACGTACACAGTTGTTGTTATTTACAAGTGATAAAAACACATTGCACCTTTAGGGTGAGTGGGTGAGGATGGTAAGCTTGGCTCAACTGGTTAATTGTGGGACACCAATTTTGAAAATACAACTATAAACTGTTACTTTATTAATTTCCATAAGATTATCTTGTTTCAGTGACTTTGTGGCCATTTTGTAAAAAAAAAAAAAAAAAGAGATTCTTCTTTGTTAACCTTTTCTTGACAAGCAAATTTGAATATGCTCTCTCAAAACAAAACTATTCATAGAGACAGTGTTTTTCAAAAATATTTTATTTAAAAGATGAGTAAGAAATATAAAGTACATGTGTGACATAACATTTTGTAACTGAAAGATTAATCTGTTAGGACCATGTGACGACAATTATGACAAATCCCCTTTTGCACATTTACTTATTACAAACAGGAAAATGCTTATGTTCTAATTTGTAATTAGAACATAAGCTGTTTCGCCCCTCTCAGATAATTTTCTTTGTCAGCTTACTTGTTTGTGTTTCATCAGTGTCAGACTATATGATATTTTACAGAAACATACTGGTAATTCTGTTTTGCTAATACAGGCTGTTTTCCTCCACCATTGTTGCTTAAAAGAGGCCCGGTATCTGAAATGAAATCAGTTTGGTCAGTGGGAAGGAAGGTGATGTACACCTCATTTTACTCTTGTTTAAATACACACAAACACACACACAATGGCATTGTCTCTCATATTCTCTCTCTGTCATAGTTTATTGTCACATGTTATTGAAACCACGTTCTGGGAAACTGAATGCTGCAGCACTCGACACTCAAACAACAATGTACATAGGGGATTACCCATAATGGGCACACATTTAATCTCAGAGAGTTGTGAAGTGGTTGGAAAATAGAGCAGAGGAGAGGAAAGGCGCCATACCCTCTACAGTAAAGTATGTTTTACCTTTTTATTATTCTAATTCTGTGCTTTTGTTCATTTGAAGTTGGTCTGTTATTGCTTTGTCTCACCCAGTTAAGCACTCTTATTTTTAGTTTTAGCACAGTAGAATTCAAATATGATTTAGATTTTAAGGAGGAGACATTGATAGAGACAATATATAGGCCTAAGTATGCAATAGATAAACTTATTGTGTGGGATTTATATGACGAGCAGGAAGGGAGCATCTCCACACAGAAAGAAAGTGAATGGGAGATATACATGTAGAGAAGTCAAACAGATACACCGCTGTGTGTCTTTGTGTGCGTGCCACCTTAAAGATGCTGCCTGGATAAGTAGCAGCAGAAGTCAATGTTTGTGTGTGCGCGTGTGTGTGTGTATGGATCTATAACTAATGGTGCAGATGATGAGCCAGAGGATGAGGCTTCGTGTAATCGTTGGCCATCCATCAAACAGCAAGATGACAGCATCACAATACACAGCCTGGGGAGGGGAGGGACAAATGACTGAGGGGTGAACATGCACACATGCGCGCGCGCACACACATGCAAGGATGCAGACACACACACACACACACACACACACACACACACACACACACACACACTCACACACACACGTACATAAAGTGATGTGAACATAGTCACACAAATGTTTAGAATTTTTACTGCTAATGAAGGGTTTCTGCTTTAAGTGTTAGCCTGGGTGTGTGACGTTGTGAATTCATAACTGTTTAGAGAAGTGACTTGTGTACAGTCCTCGACTGACCAAAAACTGCTCACACACACACACACACACACACACACACACTTCAATTTTTCAGTCCTTCATCTGAGTGCAATTACAGTGATAGTTCAGCAAAACATGTTGATAGCGTAATAAATAGTCTTTTTTTTTGCTTTTATATATGAGAGTGCATTTTTCATCATTTCTACTAAGAAAATAGTTTTGCAATGGCATGCCAGCTGAGAGGCTGAATAGACGTACACCTGATATTGATTGGAACGTGTGTGTGTTCATTTGTGTGTGTATTTGTATGTGAGTGTACAGGTGTGTGCATGTGTGTATGAGCCGTCAGTTGTCGCTGATGGCAGTGTGTGCAAGGCTCTTGAGGCCTCAAGGCCTCTTGGCTATCCTATACACGCACACATGCAAGGACACACACACACACACACACACACACACACACACACACACACACACACACACACACACACACACACACACATCGACTGGCACCCTGCTCTGCTTTTAGAGCCATTACTGTCAAACAGCTGTTAGCACGTCAAGAGAAGTGGTGTTGATGGGATAGAGCGAAGGAGGGAGAGAGGCTGAGGGATAAATGGTCAGGGCCAATAGATAGATAGATAGATGGATGGATAATTGGGTGTAGAGGAAAGAGGGAGGGGTGTGAGGGATGAAGTGGTGGAGGGATGAATGGCAGGGTGGAGGGAGGGGAGGTGGGTGGCTGGGCTAGGCCTTCTCTAAGTGAAGACAGATTGATGTGGGTGTCAGAGAGGACTCCAGAGAGGAACAGCCCTTTATTTGACAGTCAATTATCAGATAGACCCAGTGGCCTCGCAGTCCATGGCCGTCGCCCTCATACAGTACGTAAGTGGGTTTCAAACACTGGCTCGGCACCCAGAGGTGGACGACTGGAAAATTAAATTAGGCCCGAAGAGAAAAATGATGGTTTCAATCTTTGGACGCACATCAGTGAACCAAGTTTTTGTCAGTGTGCTCTCTGTGTTATTGCCTCACTCGTCTCTTTATATCCTTTTGTCAAAAGATAGACAGGATAATGGTAGAACTGTATAGAAATATAAACCATACATTGTATTACTACAGTAGATCAAATGAAAGAACAGGATGCACTCTCAAAGAAACTGAGTTAACTTTGTTGCCATACAACAAATGCTGAGGAACTTGTCTTGGTGAGTGCGTAGAGCAAGACAGGACAAAATTCAACAATGCATATTAATTTGTACGAGTAAATATAATAGAATCCACTAAGAACCATGAATATAAAGGATAAGCTAAAACAGTAATACACTTAATGTGCCAAAGGTTTACAATTCAGGAGTCAAATAAGCTCAACATATTAAAATAAGAAACAATAAAATAAAAACAAAAGCTTCTTCCATCATTTCTGTACACACTATGTCTAATACTTTGCTCCGGCTTGGTTTAAAGTTTTGTCAGGTTTAAGTTATTGTATAGCTTTTTACATTTTATTCATATAAAACGCTGTTGTGTTGGGTAAAGTCGACGAGCAGCCAAAATATCAGGCATTAAAGCATAAACGCTGACCTTGTGAATGTGTCTACCAGATCTTTATAAAGTCCTCTGTATTTTGTTAAGACATGCTAGTTATCACTGCTCACTGGTTTGTATAGTTAAGCCTTGCCATATTAGCTTATCATAGGGCTTAGGTTATTCACTGAGTATTGATCTTTTCTGTAGAGCACAAACTTCTTGTGTTTATTTGAACTTGTTATTATAATTTTCATCCTTCTGTTTAACCCATTGGCTTTGGAGTTTTAGTTCTATTGATAATAAGCGATTAATATCGAAGTCAGGTCTTTTCCAGTGCCACTCTAGTACAAGTCATCAACTCAAGTGTCCGTCCTAGTTTTGTGAGTAGCTGTTTCATTATGAGGAAGTTGGTTCAACAACTCATTTTAATGTCTTATATTATTTTCTTAGTGTAATTGTTTGCTATTGACAGAGGACCCTCTCTCTTCACCTGTGCACCACCTTGTTCGTGTAACAAAGAAATTGGCTTCTCTGACGTTTTTCTGTTCGAATCCATCTAAGTTTACAAGTTGGAAATTTGCATTGAAGATGTTTGGTTTGATATTCCAACTGCTAAACTGTCTGGCTTATAATAGCCATTTTTAAATGTTGATAGAGCTGAGGGTTTTGGAGTGTCATTGTTTGACAGAACTAACTTTAGAAACAAATCATCGTTCTTCAGTTTCACCATTGACCTCACTAACAAAATTATGCCGACACAGGTCTGTTTTCAAACTCTCGTCTCTCTGGCACTTCTGATGGTAATTTCATAATAACATACTGGCTTAAGAACAAAATCCACTGGCACCATTTAGTTAGTCACTTGTGGGCTTCGACTAAATGATGTTCATATGTACCTGTTGCATTACAAATTGATCTTTTTATGTGGACCAGATTTGCTTTATATCAATGTAATTAGCAAATCTGTGAACATAACTGTCACACAAACTGTCATACAGAGTGTAGGTGTCGTAGGTAGGTCAGATGGATGGATGGGCATGGAAATTGGAACTGAAAACATTTGTTGTTGTTGCTACTTCACATCTTATCATAATCTATGTGGAATTTATTGTTAAATCAGCCATACTTGAACTGTACTTTAGTTGCCATCACCATGAAGTGGTTTATAGGAGTGGCTAAAAAATCCCCAGTATGCTTAATGTTACATTTCAGTTTGGTAGTTCTGGGAAAAAAAAAAAAAAAAAAAAAAAATCACAAAAATTAGTATTTTTTCCCTCTTTTGATGAACCCACACCTCCACAGAAAGCAATATTTCCCTTTTTATTATCTCCAAAAATGATGTTGCCAGTGTAGCAGGTCGTTTTAGTGAAGCAGATTATAAGGTACACTTGATGGGGATGGTGAAGTTTTTTGAAGGGGCCTCAGAGAGTGCAGCGGCCTTGCAGACAAGGCCAGTGGAGCTGTGTTGCTATTGGCTAGCTGTGGCGCTTGACGATGAAGCCTCATGTGTGCTATTCAGGGTTTAGCCTTGAGCTGGGATGCCATAGGCAAGTGCTGTGGAAGAAAAAAAAACCCATGTTCACACAGGTGCCCATAGGAACAGGCAAATGAATAGATATGCTATACAGCTCTTTAATTTCTTTATTAGTGACAATGGTGGTTGAGGCTCATTTAAGAAGTTCGAAGCTTGCAGTGGAATAAACATACGATGCTACAACATGCAACAATTAGAAATATGTTAAGCCACCAAGACAGTTTCTGTAATTTGGAGTCGATCAGTTGCTATGAGATATGGTGACTGTGAAGGCCATAGCATATGACTCACATCATTTTAATACTAATCAAGCCAGTGACTGACTCATTTAATCTTTTAATCTGTGACCTGCACTGTATTTTCACCTCCTGTCTATCTTCTTAACATACAGAAAAGATACATTGTTTGAAAGGCTTTTACATGTTTTGATGTTTGTTATGTGCAGTACAAATGTATGTGTAATATGCAACATTGAGTTTTAGATGACTTTGTTACAAAACATTCATGTTAAAAATGAATAAGAACATGCATACTCCCACATCTATTTGTAATTCAAAGATACTGTAGATGATTTCATTTAAGGGAAATTTGGACCAAACTCCAACAGCCCTGGCTGGCTCTGTCCGTGGTGCTGAACACAAGGCAGCTACATCCCGGCAAACAAGGACAAGTCACAAGTAAAAAGCTACTGTTAGGCTATAAACGAACACTAACGTCACATGACATAATGTCACCACTTCAACAAGAATGTAAAGCTGCGTGGCTCTGCTCATTTAGCCACTTGTAAGCAACCACGTTTTTAATACACATAGAGGCCTCAAAGTTCACAAGTGGGGTATTTACTGATGTATGTCACACATTGTCTCACAAACGTAGCAGTAACTGACTTGTTATTGTTTAATTTAACTATGCTAACTTGCCATGGTTTGTTTGGTGCAAGTCAGAGGGTGGATGGCTTCAAGTCAGTTTTGCAGTTGCATGACAGAGTCCATATCAGATTGGTTTATTCATTTCTCATTAAAAAGCTGCTAGCTTGACTGATATCTCCATTGATTCATTTGGCCTGATTGCTACAGTAACACTGTAGTACAGTGTTCCCCAACTGGTTCTGCCACAGAGTCCAGATTTCTCCAGAGGCATTAGGTCAAGGTCCTCACAGTTTAGTACATTCAGTGTCATACTTGCATTTGGCCATGTTGCTTATCTGGTTTGCTGTCTTTGTCAAGTAGCTGTCTGTTAACTGCTGTAGTACATTGTTTCTTTGACCACACAAAAGTGAAAAGTACCCGGTAACTTTTGAAGTCTATGACGTTGATTTAAACTTGCAGCAGGATGTGTTTTGGTTGAGGACAAGATGTTTGTTGTTTGCTATTGTACATTTGTGTCAATAGGCTTGGTAATCTGTGTGTGAACTGGAGTGTTAACAGAGGGGTTAATCTGAGCATGTGTATTTCAGTATGTGCAGGTTCATCATGCCTGTAGATGTGGCGGTGTGTGGTATTGGACTGAAAGTGTTCTGTAATACCAAGTAATTATACATCAGTAATAAAGGCCTGTGTGTGTTTCAGTGCATATGCCCCTCACTCCCTCTGTGTGCCTTGAGTTATGGCCCCCCCCTTGTTTAGATGTGTCTGAGCTTTCGCTGCATTTTAAGGGTCCATTAAGAAGTCCAGGCTTTTGGTCCCTCATTTTAACTCAGGATATGAGCTGATAGGAATCTTGTGGCAAGTTGCTGTTTTGTACTTTATAACCACACAATAACACCCCTACTGACATGCTCTTCCTAGTACACAGCCTGACTTATAAAATATTTGGACTTTACGCAGGATTTCATCAAAGAACATCAGTAAAACGCAGGAACCAGAAGCGTCTCACATCGATGATCATCAGGGTGAAAACATTTATAAGCAGCTCATTTTGAGAAGGAGATCCAATCAACAGCATTTAGAGACGAGACCAAATGAGATCAGAAACGCAGTGATGCAGCCCGTTTTTGTCTTTGCATCTTTCCAGGGTTAATGTTCGTTTATGTAAAGACAAATCAGCCGCTTCTATACATCCAACCTTTAATGGGTCTTAATTGATCATCTTCTCTCTATCCCTTCTCTTGTCCTTGTGAGGAGCATGTTGCTCCTTATCTTTCATATGTTTTTGCACTCATTTTCACAGCTGAAACATCTTAGATCGCCATTATGGTGAAGTGCACTGTTGTTTTTAATATCAGAGCCAGTGCTCTGTGTTGACTGCCCATGCTCATCATATCTGATGCTCATGACAAAATAAAACATTTGTAGATTGCATTTTTATGTGACATTTGCCGGAATGTCTGTATTGCTATAGTGTGGAGGAAACATGTTGATGGAAACCAAAAAAAAATATCAAGCTTTTATATTACATTTCAGTTTTCCCACAGATGCATCATATTTCTATATTTCTATGCTCACTGTCCTGATACATCTAGCATCCTTAGCTTGCTTCTTTGGGTCTAATTTTCTGTGAGCATTAGTTTGTTTGTGCGCGCATGTTGTGTGTGTTGTGTGTGTATCAGTAATGTGCTATCAGTGCCCCCTGCAGTAAAACCAAAGGGAATAAAGAGACGAGGGAGCGAGAGAGAGGGAGCAAGAGAGAGAGAGACGCCACAGAGGAAAGATAGTGAGAGAGAGAGAGAACAAGAGGATCGTTTTCATTATCTCCGGCACACAGAGGAACTTAATCACACTGGTACAACAGAGAGGTCTTATAGCCAAAGACTGGATCCTGTGTGCTGAGGTATCTGTAACTTACAAACCGCGTTGCGCTCTCTGGAAATTTACACCGCCCACACAGAAAACCCACAAACTGAGTCCATTCTGAGATTTTTTCTTTAACTAGAAATGTACTTTATGTGCAGTTAAATACAAACCACTATAACCCATATGTAGCACGAATGTTGCGCATCACCTAAAAACAGACAAGTTTTGCCGTAGAGGATCGGCAGCAGCATTAGATGGGTGGATCGTTAGTAAAAGAATTAGATTAAAACATAGATTTTTGACAAGATTATCATTTTTTTCTAATATTACTGTTATATCAGATATCAGCTAGTCACTGTTGGATTTCTTTCCAAAACACAGTTACAGACACAGTTTATAGTCAGCACTTATTTTGATTCTTTTAGGACATGTTTCATTTCTTTATTTGTGAATTAATTCTTTATATATTTAAGGCCTAATGTAGTACAGTCTTTCTCTGAGCCACAGAGTGTTGTTAGTTTGGGTTTCGGTAAAGTAGGTGCTGCTCCATAGATTTTGCCACATTTTCCACACTACAGTAAATGTAAGTGTAAAATATTCTCATAAATGTTTAGCAACTGACAATAAAATCAATTTCATTATTTTGTTGCTACAATTTTTGCAAGAAGCCTGTGAGCAGAGCATACACTCATACACTAAAAATATTTTGGCACAAAATATCCCACACTAGAAACCTGAGTGTAAAATGTTGAGAGGAACGACCTCATTCTAGCCTGCATGCATTTTTGTCGGTGCAAATTTATGTGCTTTATCTGAAAGAGACGAGGGCGTCTGGCATATGTGTTTAAGTGCTTTGACTGAGGTGCTTATATTTAAAATCTGTAAAACAATTTCACCTTGCCTGGCTGAGAGCAGGACTTCACAAACCCGTAGTCAGGTTTTATCCATGGCTTATTTTTGTTTTATTTTACATTTATATTTTATATCCATGAGGTAGTCTTTTTTCCCCCTCTGTAATCCAGAATCCTGCAGCGTCTCATGACCCACCTTCCAAAAACAAAAGATCAGTTTAAATAAGAAAAATAAAAATCCCACTCATGATTTTTCTAAAAGACTTAAATTTCAGTTGCGTGTTCATCCGTTTAAATTTAGACTAAACACATCCAGTGCAGCTTCTTGCTGATCTGAGTGATCTCAGTCTATACAGTCACTCTCATAGTAACAATTTTCATTCAACCACATGCAGCAATTTATTTTATAAAAATTGTGCAAAGAATTAATTCAATAATAATGTTAACATTTATCATTCCCATTTTTTGGTAGATTTACATTTTACAATTATACATTCTGTACAATCTGTCAAAGTATGCCATCGGTTTAATTTACTCACCATTTATTGATACTGCTTAAACTGACCCATTATACGTTCATAATTCCCTTTTCTTTTGAACAGACCGAGGGCTTTGGAGCTGCTCAGAGTCTCTCTGTCTCTGTGTGGTTTATGCTTTGAAGAGGCTCTCGTCTCTGTCTCCGTCCTGCTATAGAGGCAGCCGAGGCTCCAATAGATGGCATCACAGCACTAGACTTCAGTCATCCTCTCTGCTCTGCTCTGCAGTGCTGTGGTGAGATGCTGCACATGAGCTGCGAGCCAAGCTGAGGTGTAGACTGCACTAATACACTAAAACAATCACTGTTTCAAAATTTAAACCACAATACATTTTCTTGTTTTTACTTCTTAAATGATGAAGCCAAAAAACAAGATTTGGAGTTTGACACATTTTGAGGTGATTGGAGTATAGATAGCAAATACAGGTGCACTGATTGCGACTCAGATTTGTTTATGGTGACAGAAAATACCGCTCTGCTTCCTCAGACTGTGATCTTTTGGTACAAAGGCAATTGCGGGATAAATGCAGATAAATCATAAATAAATGTTTTGTTGTTGTGTTTTTAATTCTTTTTCATGTTCTCTGAATTAAAGGAAATGTCACTTTAACAAAACCCATTACAAATGCTAATTTTCCATAAATAAAATTGTTGAATTAATTGGATATGACACAAAAACTATGACTCCATGTCATGTCTAATTTCCTCACTGATGTGAGTATTATTTTATCATGGAGTGGCCTGTTAGTAGCCAGTCAGTCCTGTAACTCAATGTGATCCACTATACTGTTGACAGTTATGACTCAGGATTATAACCCGTGTGTGTGTGTGTGTGTGTCGCCACACCGTGTCTCTGTAATGTGATTAATCACACTCCATTATACTGCCCTCATTTGTCCCACAATGCACAGTTTTATAGGGAATTAACACAGGTCTTTATTGGCTCGTGCAATAAATCAACATGAGCACCTCGCCGCTCACATAAAATAATATTATTTGGCTGATGTGTGAAAAAAATAAAAAGAAGAAGCGTTTCCGTCAGTTTGGCTTCAGAGCAGCCATCCTTAAATCTGTCGCTCTCGCTTTCAACTGAAGATATGTGTGTGTCGGTTGACTGTAATGTGTTTTTGTGTGTGTGAATCCCCTGCTGGTCTGTTTCGTGCAGACACTCCAGACAGGAGAAAAGATAGTCAGCTCGGATAATGGAGCGTTTCTCTACAGAAAATGTATGAAAAGGGCTCCTGAAATGACAAATGATTGTGGCCTAAAACAGGCAGAGACAGACAGAGAGAGAGAGAGAGAGAGAGAGAGAGAGAGAGAGAGAGAGAGAGAGAGAGAGAGAAATGTATTCATTAGAAATTACATGTGGATGGCAAGGAGCGCCGTGTTGCCTTTCAGTGCGGCTGAATGTCGTGATGTGAATTTGTGTTTGGTGCATAAATAGAGAGAATGCAAGGGAACGTACAGAGAGGAAAACAAACACAGGCAAACATCTAGTTTGGTGCTTTTCCCCCCTCTCGTATACTCAGACAGAAAGATTTTCAGTTATCTTGAAAGGCCGTCTGATATCTGAGAGACGGGAATTCTCATTTTCTTGTAAGTGTGAAAACATCCTGTTTGATCAAACAATTTCTGTTTTACCTTTAAATATTTTTATAGGTAAAAGAGAAGACACTGTGATGATGTTTATTCTTAATCATGTGAAATTGGCATAAGTGTACATGTTATAACACATTATTATTCATCGTAAATTATAATTCTGTATTTTAAGCACTGTTTATTTATGTTGCACCACGTTAATATTGTAGAGGGACAAAAAAATACTCAAGACATTTTCTTTTCTTTTTTATGGCTGTAAGTTGCCTCTGTGATGCTGCAATCACACAGAAGCAGTGTAATATTAAAAAGGTGTAAAGATCCTCACCGGATTTTGTCTTTCTCCTCAGATATAGGTATCATATCAAAATGACAGCCGCTCCATTTAATGTCCTTTAATGTCATTTAAATCTCTAACTGTTGTGTGCAGACTGATAATCTTCCTCTTTGTGGTCTGTGGACTAATGAGACCTCTCCTCTCTGCCTCTCTGTGGTGGAGTCTCCATCCTAATTTCTTAATGCTGAAACACAAAGACTTGGCTACAGTGTGGCCTCAGTGGAGATCCGCACTGACCATGATTTGATTGAATAAAGGAGAAAAGGGGGGGGGGGGGGTTGGGGTAGTTGGAAAAAAAAATAGAGACCGAGAGAGAAATAGCGTCGGTGCCAAGCATTTTTAAAACAGTGTTGATGAAAGGCTATTATTTTAGCCAATTAAAGGGATGTACGAAAGGAGAGAGGCTTGATTTTACACTAACAGGTCGCATCATTGCGTGCATGGGGGGGAAAAAATCTTTGCTGCGCACCTCCACAGCAATGTCATGTCCCTGATTAGTACAGAGAGGAAGTCTGGAATAACACCAGGCAAGAGGAGGGAGACCTTTAGAGGAGAGTGTGGAGAAGAGTGTCATCTGCTATCCTGTTAACATCACCGCACAGCCTAAAGGTTAAGCCACGGCCTCTGCTGCTAGGCATGAATACAGAAATTAATATACATGTAGTAGTATTCTCAGCATGGAGATAAAGAATCACTCCCCCCCCTACGATTCTTGTTTCATCTCAGTCTCAAATGTAATTTCATACATTTGCTCAATCTGAGATCCAAGGGTCCATTAAATGTGCATCCACAGCACGTCTTGAGAGATTTGTCTGGTGTCAGCATTGTCAACAGGTCTAAAAAGTCTTTCAACCACCTCTAAACATTGTCACAGCCAAGTAAACAAAGTATTGGATATGGTTTGTTACAGTATGTATAATAAGACTACACAGGTTTTCAAATATATTAGCATAAAATCTCTGACAGTGCCAGAGGTACATTTGTGTGCCCACCATATTGTAAGCGTTTCTCCATAGGCAAAGCGATATGTTACAATCAGTGTTAAAAGCCTTGTGCATTATTGTAATTTTAGGACTTTATACACGGTTAGTTTTCCAGAGCTATGTAGCAGTTTATGTAATTTGCCCTAGAACTACAATTTGAATGAGAAACAATAAGTAAAGAATAAAGAGCACACCTATGTTATTATCTTTATCATCAGGCCGTAGACAATAAGTACTCTCCACCTCCGTCTATCTGTCTGATCTGATCCGTCCATATATTTCTATATTTCTCTCATTTTTTTCATTAATCCATCTTGGAAGGCCTGAGATTTCTCACTCTTTCACCTTTCATTCTTTTCATTCTTTCCTGGGCATGTTGCCACACAGACTCTCTCATGGTTGACTTTTATATCACAGTTTCTCCTCAGAAATGTGCACTTTTATTTGTTTCAACAACAATAAATTTATCCTACAGTATTTACAGGTATTCTGTGTAGCCAAAGCCTGATATATTTTACTCTTCTGTGCCATAGAGCTCCACTGTAAAATACATCAATGAGCCACACTGCCACAGTGGGTGACATTTTCCTTCATTACTATAAACATTGGTACCGTAGGTTATTTTGATTGAATCCCACTTATCCATCTGCCATTAAAAAACACACTGTAAAGCATAACATGTGTTATGGCTCATGTTTGAGCAATGTTTACCTAAAAACTACATTACCTAGCCATTTTCAAAATGTTTTTTTTTTTTTAATTTACATCCTCAATAGGAGCCAGTGAGCTTGAGGCAGAGTGTCACAGGGAATAAGTGTTGAGAAATGGACTAACACATTGTTGGTTTTGATCTTTTCGTGGTCTCTGTCAGTGATAAGGAAAACAGAATAACACTTCACCCTTAGCCTTTAAAAGAAGTGACAGGGTTTATTATTTGTGGCAACAGGAGAGTCATTTTATAATGATGTTATGTCAATGTTAGATAATTGGATTAGGTGAAGTGTATTAAATGATTTCTGATTTCCATCTGCTCCGTGATTTATTTATGTAAGAAAACACTGCACAGCCTCAAACCAGACCTGTAAACATGCACACACACACGTACTCTTCACACACATTCTCACAGACTACACCAGCATGTGCTCATACACATTTAATGTATTACCGACAGATCAAATACAGGCTTCCCACCTACTTCCCTCCCCAGAGAGACTGAGTGTGTGTGTGTTATTAACCCCAACACCACTGCTGCTTGTCTGCCGGCATTAACCCCATTATCCTCTCCTCTTTCCCCCGCGCTCTCTTCTCCTTTTTTTTCTCCTCCCTCTCTCTCCCACAGCAGTAATGAAGTTCAATAGGTGCAGTTTTCCTCTCCTCTCTCATGTGCTCATTCTTTCCTCGTTTTCTGCCTTTCCCTCCATCTCTCTACAGTTGGCAGTGGCAGAGGTTAGACAAGCACACTCTCTCTCCATCCACCCCTCCCTTCTTTCCCTCCCTCCCTCCCTCCCTCGCTTCCTCCCTCACCAGGTCCCAGAGGTGCTTTCTGCTTAACGAGGCTGGATATCTGTTTCCTAAAATCAATCGTCTGTCTTAAACGAACATCCCGACCATCTGCTTCAGGGGTTTACACGCGCACACACACACACACACACACACACACACACACACACAGAAAACACACACACACACACACAAAAAACACACACACATTGCTCTGCCTTTGCCTCGCTGGAGCTCCAATCCCAATATTTGTCGAGTGTATGATCCAGCAGGCTCCTCAAGGGCCCCAGAGAGCCTATGTCGGGACCCTCCCGGGGCCCCTCAAACTGCCTGGCTGGGGGCCTCGCACTTGGTCCTGCTCCCTCCTTTCTTCTCCCTCTCTCCCTCTGTCGCTTTTCTGTTTGATTAATCTCTAAATCTGTGTGACACATGGATGAAGCTCTGAGACTCTGCCAGGGAACTGTGTGTGTGTGTGTGTGTGTTTGAAAAAAAGTGAAATGCACAGCTAATCCCTTTAGCAAGCTGTTGGCTGTTGCATTGTGTTTTGGTGGTAACAGTGGCACTAGAAGACCTGACAGTGATAATCTCACATCTCTATAAGACACTCTCACATGTATTGACCTTGTGACCTTCCAGCTCAGTGATGCTTAAACTTCAAAGGAATGTTTCCAGCAATTTAAAACTCATACATCCCAAAATACTCAGGTGGATCATGTCTGAAAACTCACCTTGTTTTTTGAGGATTCATTTGAGGAAGCATCGTATCTTTACTGGTTTCTAGATGTCTTACAGTACACTTAAATTTCTGACAGATGGTGTGTTTACAATGTTTTTCCTTACTTTTGAGACAAGTTGATGTCAGCTCATGATGAATTTCTTCTGTGGTTATTTGCTCAAGTCACACCACTGCAACTGTTTACATTACATAGCCTGCATTGCTACATGTAGCTACATGCTAACCTCAGACAAAACAGTAATTTTAGTTGTCTTTTTTTAAAGTAACCAGTTACTTTACTGTGTTACTCCCTGAGTAAAGTAACTCAAGTACTTTTAAAGTACTTCCAACGTTACTCCCTGAGAAAAGTAACTCAACCACTTTTAAAGTACTTTTGAGTATTCTACATTTCCTATTGGGCAATGGACCACAGGGCGCTAAGCCTACATTTTTTGTCTCCAAAATTAAAGTTATGGACCACTTGCCCTTCACTGAGATCCAATTCTCCCATCACAGCCGTCACTTTGACCAGTAGAAACACACAACGATCTGCTGCCGTAGACACTGTGTGACAACAACACCCCAGCATTTTTAATATTTCCTCTAGGGATGTTACCACACAGAGTAAAAGGGGGAAATGATGGTGTGAAACAGCAGACGCACTTTGTCAACCCGCTGAGTTAACGTTACTGTCATTAGCATCAAATTAGCAAACAATGCTACATCCTCATGGAGATGGACATAAAGTAATAACATTAACAAATAGTGGCGGGGCTTTTACTCACCACACTACCAGCTTCATTTGAAACAGACTACATTATAGACGGTCCGTTATTTATTAATCCCACTGTGTTTTTATATTTTTACTTTTTATCCGCTCCCGTTAACACGATAAAGTTAACACATCGCGCCGTCATTTCAAATTCAACACTTCCTGAATTTCTTTCAGATTAAAAGCCCCCTATAACCTCGGCAAGAGAATCCCTCCATTTTCTAAATAGGCTTTTATTGTGAAACATTTGTAGGAAGTTGGTTGTGGAGGATATAGTGGATACAGTACAGTGTTTACGTATGGTACTTCAAATGTAGCTCCTGCAGTCTGCTGGCGCTTTTAAGTGACTACAACAACATTTCGTCACGGCACGATTTTATGACTCCACAATCGTGTAATGTGACAGAGTGAATTTCAGAACGGGTATAACGCGCTACAAAGTAACGCGTTATACCCAACTCCGATGATGTCAGATCAAATGCCAGCTGGAACATGTCTGGTTGTGAAGATTTTGGTTTGGAAGATTTCATTTGTCATTTTTTTTTACATTAGAAAGTGCCGCTATACTCCATCACAGTCATTCCTTGGCAGCAAGGAGTGTGCAAAGAAGCCAAGATTTGAAAGACCCAGAAACGCTAAAACAGAGTGTTTCAGACGGGGCATGTAAACAAGTTCTAGTGAAACCCAAAATACTAGTATGAACCTGAAAATGAGCAGGATATGTCCTCTTTAATGCTTCTCATGATCCAAATTATGGCCTGATCAGATTTAAACAAGTAATCTGAAATACTGTACACTTCTTTGTGACATGTAATGATCTATTATAATTTTATATCAATATCAGTTTGCATTCATAATCACTCACTCATTCACTTTTTTACAACACACTATGTAAAGAAAACTCTGTAAATGACTGTACACTGTATAAGCTATGGTCTAAATTTACCTTATGTTTGTCTGTGCAATGCATGATGGTAGCACGTGGCACTGTAAGATAATTTAAGTCCCCTACAGAGTATAATACATACATACTAAACATTCACACACCACCACCAAACAGTAAACCCACTTCATATAGTGGACTACAAAAAGAATAGTAAATAGTTTTAGATGCAGCTTTGGTGGCTTGCAGCTTCTTCCAGTTGAACTGTAAGGCAAACATTAAATTATCTGTTTTTCCATATTTTATGGGAAAATCGGCAAATTCCAGGAAACTAAATGTGGGCTCTTGCCAGGTCTAACCCCAAGCAGTTGGCATCGCCCTTTGCATCTCATATCAGTTAAACCCCAGATTCCTCCCCCTCCTCTCTCAAGTCACTATTGTATTCCCGTATTCCCTCGTCCCCGACACCCCCCACCCTTCAGTAATTACACCCAAAGTCAAAAGATGGTCCTGTCAATCAAACAGTCAACTGTCACTTTCTCGGCTTTGTCTCTCACATCTCTGTCTGTCTCTGTCTCTACTGATTTCAGGCTGTGCTGTCACAGCAGTGCAGGGCTCTTCTGCATGTATTCACCAGTGTGTTGTGTTAGAGTTTGTCTGCATTTGTGTTGTCTTGTTAATTTAGCTAAGTAGCTATATATCTTTAGCTGGTTTAACTCAGTGGAGCTTTTCGCACAGCCAAATCTTTTACTCCTTCAGATAGGTAGCTATGTCATGGGCCATGAGCATTTGTGTGTCAAGCAGTCGGTTAAAATGACCCGAACAGATACTGAGCTGGTAAAATCTTTAACACTGACGAAGCCACCCACAATATTCTCTCCTTCTCTCACTGTGGTTTGAATAATTTCACCCGAGGAATTAAGGATTTCAAGTAGGCTGCATAATGGATGGTTGACAGGTTTCCTTTACTCAGATATCAATATGAACCCTGCACCAGACTGGACAATCAAGCCACTCCTTGTCCTGTCCTGTCATTTATTCTTGGTAAAGCACTTGTTGTTTGAACATAGCCTAAATATATTAAGCAACAGTGACCTATAATATTCCACAAGAGTTTTTTTTAGATGTTTTCTGCGTGACTCTGACCAAGTAGTGGCAACATTATGTTTCACAAGTGACAGGTGTATGCGGAAAATAGTAAACATTTGCATCCAGGGAGGCTCCAGCATGCTCATGCACAGGTTGCAAGTCTGGCATTTGTTTCTATAAGTGAAACACACTAAATTACCAGAGAGGAAACAATCACATGGTACAAATCTCGCAGCTTGTGTATTGCAAGTTTGGCAAAATGGCCCCAGGGTCACTGCAGTGACACAGAGCTGACAAAAGCGCCTGTGTTCCATGAAGGGTCATACGTGTCTGAATATTTTTTCCCTGCACTGAATCAGGCTTTATTTAATATTGTTAAAGCAAAGTTTTGATATTTGTGAGTGATCATCATCTAATCACACGTTAATTTGACAAAACAGCCATTCAGTGCTTGTTTCAGGACGAGTATCTTGAAGTGAAATTGGTGCTTCTACTTCTATATATCATGCAAATACACACACACACACACACACGCACACACACACACGCACACACACACACACACACACACACACACACACACCCGCATACACACTTTCAGTGAGCATGGGGCTAATAGGGTTAATTGTCATGTAAAACCATCACTGCAGTCAACTTCACGGCCAATCACTCAAAATCTCTCCCTCTAACACACACATATACGCACACATATTTACACACCCTCCCATGAGATCTGGCCATGCCCAGATGGCTTTTTTCCCGGTGGCTGTGTGCTGTAGCATGTGTGTGCGTGCGTGTGTGTGTGTGTGTCTGTCTGTGTGTGTGTGTGTGTGTGTGTGTGTGTGTGTGTCAGACCCTGGCAGGCCACAAGGGGCTTTGCAGTGAACAAGGCGCATCTTCTCCGTCTAATTAATTTACTATTATATAGCACCTGTTTCAGGCTAGATAGAGCTAAGGGCACACACACAGAGACACACACAGTGAACACACACACACACAGACGCGCACACACACACACACACACACACGCACACACACACACACACACACACACACACACACAGAGCTGATGAAATGGAGAGGTAGTGGGGGAGGCAGGGAGGAGAAGCAGGGATGGACGGATGAGGAGAGAGGAGAGAATAAAAGACACAGAAAGAGGTGAGGAAAGGATGGAGGGTGAATGAAAAGGCGGGAGGCGGGCGGAGGGAACGGAGGAGGGAGGAAGAGGAGGAGGGAGACGGTAATAAATGGGTTTTGAACTGATTATATTAAGCCGATCCTTTGATCATGTTTAAGGCCTTAAAATGGAAATATGTTTTCTGTGATGGAGGGAGGAGGGGGATGAGGGGGGAAGGGGTGGAGCAGCTCATTACATGTCTGCACTAGAGAAAAAAAATCACGCTACACACATCAGTTTTAGATGATCACATCCTCATCGTCCACATGATTGTAGATATGGTACCCTTCAACTCTTCATCTTCATGACATTAGTGCTCTGATTTATGGGCTTAACTTCCTTTGTCTTATTTCCTCTTAACTTTTCTCCCTTTGTAATAGAACGTAGGAAAAGTGCACTATCACTTATTATTAACATTTGACATCCCACTAAAGGTCAACACTTACTTGTGAACTGACCCGTCATGAACTCCGCCCGCAAATGAGCAGGGAGTTACAGGTTCTTGCGGCACAGGGGGATGCAAAACATAGTTCATCTGCACACCCTGCAGTGACACAGAGATGGGGAAAAAATCGGCAAAGTTTCCCTTTAAAACCACCATTTTGTCAGATGTGTGACTAAACAAATATTGACAGGCATCTTTTATCTAAGATAAGCATTACGGAGCATTACCTGTAGGTATTGTTTTTGTATAGCTGGTTTTTGTGTTATTGTGTTTAGGGATGCACCGAATATTCAGTAACCGAATATATTTGGCCGAATATTGCAAAAAAACACATATTTGGTATTTGGTGGAATAAGTGAAAAGCAAGGCCAAATAATAGCGGAGTGTTTTGATAATGCAGTCAAACAGCTTGCGGTGATGGACGGAGTAAAATGTTGGCAGTGTGGCGATATATTTCACCGCACTCGCATTTGCGACTAAAAATAGTTTTGTGCAAGCAAAAAAAATCATTCAGCATGCTGTGCGAGTACAGATTTCAACCAGCAGCTGAAACAAAAGGTGAATCCCGCCTGTTGTGGGTTGAATGGGGGTCACAGACAGGAATACGTATTCCTGTCAAATAAGGCGGTCATAGTGCTCTGCAGCGCAAGAAGTCGACTCCAATAATGTCCTTTTCTTGGCGTCATGACTGCCCCAAAATAGGCTACCTGGACAGCTGAGCCGTGGCAGCACACAGGTATGTGACGTGCCAGAGGAGAAACGAGCCGTTCACATTTCTCTCTTTGTGGCAGGTAACAGCCCACAAACCTCACCACACTTTAGGGACTGTTCTTTACTTGTCAGGGGAGGAGGGTGGCTGGTTGATTTTTATTTTATGTATTTATTTTATTTCAATCCACCCTATGTTAATCACTTATTGATGCTGTTTTTGAAGTATGAATAAGTCAATAAGTAATTTATTCCATTGAAATTTCATTGATGTATTATAGAAAAGTGATTTATCTTTTTATAAATGAAAAAAGGCACATCTGCATCATTTTTGCTGTGGTATCGTGATACTACTCAGAACCATGATATTTTCACTGGTATCATACAGTAGGTCCCAATTTTGGTACCGTGACAACACTAATCTGGAGGGGGTTCATCTGCAAAAACGAATGAAAAACTAAACAACATTATTTGGTACTCGGTATTTGGGCAAGCGTTTAATTTTATTCGGCTTCGGCCACAAATTTTCATTTCGGTGCATCCCTAAATGTGTTGGTTTTTCGCTGTCTAAAGCCAATGTGCTGCTAATACAACATTCCCAATAACTGTTAAATTGTGTTTGGGCTTATCGTTGTGTGTCACTTTTAATGTTGTGGCCTCTATGTATGTTTAGTAAAACTACTAAATACTGTGTTGTACTTTCTGTGGACCTTAAAATCTAGATGAATTTTGAGAGTAGCTTCAGAATTGTGATGTGTTTCTGAGTAACAGGATAGGTGCAACATTAAATTTTAATTGGTTAGATATACCCTCCATATACAGACTCTACATTCAGTGAATGTACAGTCTGTAGGCAAACCCTGGAGATATTGCCTCTGGAAGAAGAGCGCAAGAGCCCTGGTTTCTGGTTGTAGGCTGTTTGTAGTCTGCCTGATATTGAACAATCATGTTTCAGTCGGCTGCAGTTGTTGCCAGGTTAAATGGTCCGTGTGGTGAACTAACCAGGCGGAACATAATTGGCGTCACTGCAAACTCTGAATCCATCGCAATGGTTCAGTATATTTACTTGTATAGAAATGGAAGTTGGAAACGGAAATTCGCCTCCTCCGCCCAAATCAAACCGGAATGCCAAAAAATCGGGGTTCTGCCTCCAGAGGCTGTCTCGCTATCTGCCGGAAGTCAGACGCTGAATACAGCCGATGGGTTCAGAGAATGTGGTTGGATATAACATTAGAAGTAATCTTATTTAATCGTTGAAAAGAGGGCATGTGTACACTTAGCAATATCAGTCAGGGAGAGATGAAGCTATCGTATGCTCCATGTAGTTGCTAAAGCAGTCCACTGTAAAAGGCCTTGTGCATAATCTGGAGCTGTCACAGATACTACTTTCCTCAAAGTGAATAAATTCTAGCAAATGGGCCCATAACCACGGTGTTTCAGGGTAACGGAACAAGGTTTGGGGTGGCAGTTATATGCATGCTGTTGCTATCTAGCTATCCAATGAATCTTAGCTCTGTGTGGCTTAAAGTTACTGACTGACTGATGGCCATGATGCACAATATGACAATATGATATGCTCTAAAAGGGGTAGAAAACCATTTTTCATTTAATGTTAAGGTTGATCTTACATTGGTGATACTTTGTTTACAAAACTTTGGAACTTGCTCTTGTTTATGGTACTTTATCTTTTTTAATCCCTATCATTGAATTTGTTGTGTTTTATCCAGTACTGGTTTTAAAACTTTGAGGTCCAACTCCTGTCCTTCAACCTTGGAAGTAACTCACTGCATTACTGTGCACCTGCACAGAGGACAGAATATAGCATCATAAAATTGCTCTTTTGTGACATTTGTGGTAACAACTCTGAGATTGATTAAAATAGTCATAATAGGGTGTATGTTTGTGCATTTCAGAACAAAAAATGTGCCTTCTTTTTTATATGTATTACAATATATGGTCTATTTACTATACTAGAATAAACCATAAAAATGGATTTGCAATATCTGTAAAATCCTTGGTCGAAATTATATTGTATGAATCATAAGTGTAGCATGTGATTGTGTTATGAATTTCATGAACCACAGTGTTTTTTGCATTTTTATTTCGACAATAATTCTTCACTAGCCATTCCAAGAAAAGCAAATTATCACAGTGCACTATACATGTTGATTCTCTCTAAATGCTAGGTTAAAGTTTGTCTCTTATTGCGCTACTAAAAAATTTCTATCTCCTTCATAATCATTGACCTTGTGGGAGGTATGTGACTAATTCAGGCGCTCATACCAATACAGCTTTCTCTTGTCACATCCAAACATTGTTTTCCAAATATACCAAATATTTTAGAAATAATTTTTAATACTTGCACATAAAATCATGCACAAAATGTTTTAAAAAATCATTTGCGATGGAACAGTATAAAAACAAAACAGTAGTAAAAACAGAGTATTTGACTTATTTTGAGCATGATTTAGCTTCAATGTTTTTTGTGATACAAGAAGGGGAAATTTAGGGGACGTATGTGAATATTCGTGTGCATTAACTCAGTGCCAGGTTACTGTCAGTTCCCTGGCATTATTTCTTCCATCAAACCCACAAGATCTGTCAGTCAGCCAAGCGATCACTCAGAGTAACACATCATCTCAGAGCTGAATGCACTTTAATTAAGCACAATGCCAGTACTTTCCATCTGTGGGAACAAGTAAAATAAAGCATCAATGATACAAGAACAACTCCGCTCCCAATACTGTGATACGCTGCCACCTCATCTCTCTCCCTCTTTCTGTTTCTGAGTTCATTAGTTTCCAGACCGGTGCTCCTCCCGGATTACCATAACCTGTCAGCCGTGAAACACCACAAAACAATTTTCTGCTTGTAAAAAAAAAAGAGAGAGAGAGAGAGAAGAAGAAGAAGGAGAAAAAAAAACGCAGCTCGCTCTGCTGCCTCCCACAGCCTCAGAGAGGAAAGAGGGCGGGGAGGTTACGCTACCTGTATGTTTTTCTAATGAACACCACACTGAACTAATAAAAACATGTCAGGCGGGGAGAGATGCTTGGAGTAAAGGGGTGGATGGAAATACCAGAGAGTGGAATTAATGCAAACAAATACCTGTGTTTCAAACAGGTGATGACGAGTTAAATATGAGTTACGATATTCCCCACTGTGAGCAGCTTAACAGGCTGCATAATGAAATGTAATGACATCAATCTGCTTACACTGACAATGATGCTTAAAGGAATATTCCACTTTATTTCAACATTGTACTGAGAAGTAGTAGCTTTTTCCTGATTATATGAACTACTTTTAAAGCTAAAACCAAAAAGTTAATGCCCTTAAATGTCAGTGATAATCCCCCATCAGGTAGCACTATGGCAATATGATACGTCAGTGTTGAAGAAGGAAGTCATTCTGTAAATGTGATGGATATTTAAAGCTGATTGTTTGGGTGTGAACATTATTGTTTGCCTTTGTTTTTTTTCTGCCAAACAAGCTTAATCAACCTAGGGTTTCCTGTACAACAGAAATGTGAGCTGATTGTCAGACCACTCACATTTCTTTCCATGTTGGACCATTTTTTGTCAGTGTCAGTTTTTTCCCAGATCTCAGTTAACTTGGTGAGTACCATATTATTACCAATAGGAGTTATGTTAGACATTTTAGATATGGCAAGATTTTTATGCTATTATTTATCATCTCCTCTCCTGGAACCTACTGCTTTTAGTATCATAGCCTTTGGCCCATTGGATCATCAAAAGCAAGCAAGAGCATAAAGTTTTGGAATATGACAGTTGACAGATGAAAGTCCCAGATCTTGCATACCAACTTTCTATCAGTCTTATGTGCCTCATTTCCACTTCATTGTTCAACTTGACTCAACTCACTTTTGGTACTGTGTGCTTTTTTTTCTATTTGATTTTCCACTACCTTACAGTGTAGGCAGCATTCTCTGCTGATCAACATAGTGAAGAAACATCTGCACTACATCAGTTCTAAGCTGTGATGTAAGCAGTGTATGGTGTGGTTTTGTAGGCTGCCATTTTTAAAAATTGGGTTGAGTGAAAAAGAAAAAGCACAGTCGCTATTGAAAGTAGCCTGGCTATTTAAAAATCAGGGGTTTGTGCATGATGTCCTGAAGCCTCAGCAGAGGTGATACCAAAAAATGTACTACTCACTATTCACAACTTTTGTTCATCAAGTCAAAAAAGATACTACCATGCAATGGGAATGTGGCATCAGCAAAGGCCCCAAAATGACATGTTTACATTCAAATGGCAAAGCTCTCCAGTGGCTTTAGGAATTATGACAAAGCAAACAGAAGCACTCATGTGATTTATTACTTTTAATCATGACATGATTGAGGTGATGGTTGATTCACTGGTGGCTCTAGTCACTTACCCTCTTTCAGTCACTTTTAGACATTAGACGATTTTAGATGTTCTCTAGTGGGAAAATCTTCCACATCCTATGAAATATCGTCCAGTACTTTTACCTTTTTCAAAACTATCACGTTTTTTGTGGCTCTAAATTTTGTCTTTTCTGCTGTCCCATGATGCTTTGCACTGTTGATGCTTGATTTCCTGACAACCGATTGGCACAGATCATGCTACTTGCTCCGTTTAAAGTAGACTCTCACCTTAAAACACCTCACTGTTTCAACACTGTCAGTTTACCTTACAGTCCGCTTTCCGTATTTGTTCTGATAAAACATCTCTCCCTGCAAATTAAAAACTCTGAATCCTCGCTGTTGATGGTAGAGACCGCTGAAGGTGTGTTCCTGTTAATATTGACCTATTAGCTTTGGTTGGGTGACTCTTTTCTTCTGAGACATGCAAGCTACTTTCAAAACTGTTTACTCTCACACTGAAAAACATCAGCAGCGCCACAGGTACTGTCCAGGTTCTTAAAACCTCTGAGGGGAAAAAAAAACTATATTTAGATCACACTTTGGTTAAAGTGTGGTTAGGGTTAGGCACAAAACCAACTTGATTAGGGTTAGTAAAAGATGTTTTGGCTTAAAATACCAGTTTGGTTGTGACAAACATGGCTGTAAATGTCCTGACCTGTCATAACCCACTTTTGTTGGTCTCAAACAGTGGTCTGCTGCTGTCTGCTACTTGGTATAGCCATCTTGCCTAGGTGTCACACCATTCTCCTGTCAGCTCATAAACATGTAATCTGAACTATGACATGTGTGAGACGAACAAATTTAACATATCCATGGTTTGTATTAATGTATATTAGAATCTTTTTTCTTTTTCTGTTGACGGGGCTCTAGAGCCACTCACCTTTCCATTTTATGATGTCTTTGTCCTTTCCCGCCCATTTGTAGTTAAAAAAATTCATTGGCTTTGTTTGGTCTGTTGTCAGGGGCTTTATTTCCATTTTTGTTCTGCTTCAGGTAGCACTAAAAAAGGTCAGTCGCTTCCTTTAGTATGACTATGATGCCAGTAGCTCTGTATTTGTGTGTGTGTGTGTGTGTGTGTGTGTGTGTGTGTGTGTGTGTGTGTGTGTGTGTGTGTGTGTGAAGTGTGCTATAGATCCTCTGGAGGTTGTATGTGTGCCTGTTTATCCTGTCTGATCCCTCTCTTTTGTCAGGATATAGGGGATCTGTCACACACACACACAGACTCTGTTGGTCTGTCGCTGTCTATTTTCAGCTCAGGTTCTCCAGCACGACAGTGCTCACATCTAGACATTCATACTGGGAGCTGACCAGCAGAACCTTAATCTTTTGCCAGTGGACACTCAGTTGGACTGTTATTTGAGAGTAGTCCAATACTTTTTCATTCACTTGCACAGAAAATTAAAATCAGAGAATGTGTTTTCATGGAATTTAATCTCTCTGTACATTAACCATTACATAGAAGAGTCTTGCATGTTTCTATGTTTTCTTGAGATCTTCACTAGAACCCAACTGATATTAAAATTTCAGCCCAACTGATCTTATTGAAAAAAGCTGGTTTAGGCTTCAGACATTTACTTTATTCTAATGCAGTAAAAAATTCGACAGTGAGTGCGTTTACATGGACAGTTTAATTCCCTTCCCTTCCCTTTAATTCCCTCATTCGGCATGAAAGTTCATTCCTATTAAAAGTGATCTTGTAAACACCTAATTTGGATTGAAAATGCGACTGAAAATTCATTCTGATCTAAGGGGCTGGAATATTCTGTTTCTAATTCTGAATGAAAGAATTTCTCGCACTTGTATACACTCATTCCTCTTTATTAGTTCATTCCGGTCTTTCTGCACATGCTCAATTCCTTGCCCTTCTGGCGTGATGACGTATATAGTGCGCATGCGACTCGTTGCACTAACAGTTTTTTTCCTTTCGCCAAAGCATGGTCCTCTGTCTCCCTTCTTTGACCTTCCACCTCCCTTCTCCTCCTCAACAGACGAAGGTCAAGGTTGCTGCTGCTTCAAAAATATAAGCAAACAACCCAGAGAAAGGCACTAAGAACAGCATCATCAAACATCTTGTTATCTGGAGCGAGGACTACAGTGTTTCATTCATTCATTCATCTTCTAACCGCTTCATCCTCGTGAGGGTCGCGGGGGGGCTGGAGCCTATCCCAGCTGACATCGGGCGAGAGGCAGCGTACACCCTGGACAGGTCGCCAGACTATCGCAGGGCTGACACATAGAGACAGACAACCATTCACACTCACATTCACACCTATGGACAATTTAGAGTAATCAATTAACCTAGTCCCCAAATTGCATGTCTTTGGACTGTGGGAGGAAGCCGGAGTGCCCGGAGAGAACCCATACTGACACGGGGAGAACATGCAAACTCCACACAGAAGGGCAACCCTCTTGCTGTGAGGTGACGGTGCTAACCACCACACCACCGTGCCGCCCGACTACAGTGTTTTCTTCCGTTAAACATAAACATGTAACATCCGCCCCACCCCCTATCCAATCAGAAACCTTCCCTGCCCCAAACCTTGTGCGGACTGGAATAAAGGCGATTAAAAGGTGATTAAACTGATCTCCCGTGCAAACCCTCATTGGGAATGAATATTTCCCATGTGAACTACGAGGAAAAACTTGAATTCGAATGATCTCATTCAGATTTATTTCATTCTGAATGAGAAGCCATCATGTAACCGCACCCAGTGTCACAATTTCTTGGGGGGCAGAAATCACTTATAAAGAAGTATGACCGAGTATGTATTGGACATTTTATAGCTGAACTAAATAGTGGCGACACTGTTTCTCTAAACTTACTGAGGATCAATGGATCTTGGTTGTTGAAATTATGTAACTTTTAGGTATACTTGTAAAAAATATTTCAAGTCCATCTGCTCTTTTTTTTAAAAAAAAGCTTTGGGTTTGTTTTGGTGACAATAAAAAAAAAAAACCCATCATACACATACTCAAGTTCATGAACATACCATCAAAGCATTGGTTGGGCTGTTTTTAGTAGTAAATCTACTTCCATGTTACTAGTAGAGAATCACATTTTTACAAAAATGCATGGACACTCACAGACATGTACACCTCTAACAAGCTGCTGTTTTCCATCCTAATATTTATTTTCTCACTTTCTCCTTCCACTCATTTCCACATCAATGTGTGTATGTGTGAGTGTGTGTATGTGTGTGCAGGTGATTACAGTCTGAAGGCTCCCCTACTTACCTTGGTCTGAACAATAGAGAGCTGTGAATAGGAGTCGCTCACGTGGTTTACTATAATGGCCTTGCCGGGCCAGACGCTCACTGTGTGTGTTCATGTGTATGTGTGAGTGTGTGTGACTGTGACTGTGACTGTGTGTGTGTGTGTGTGTGTGTGTGTGTGTGTGTGTGTGTGTGTGTGTTTGAGACATATAGAAACAATGCATGTGCTGTTGGCTGTATAATTACAGGCGTAATCTTACTATGCAGATGGTTTCACTCACCAGAGCGGGGGAGTGGGGGAGAGATGTAATGACATAAAGAGTATAGGTTGCAATATATTAAGAGTAATATAGGCTTACTGCAGTTTGTGCAGTTGTAATGGCACCCTGTGACACATGGCATGGAGTGAGAAAGGTGAAATTACAGTGTATCATGGGAGTGTGGAAATGATGAAGAATAATGGTAGTTCAGCAGGCACATGTGACACTGCACCAACAGGGTAAAAAGGGGAATTCCACTGAATTGCTGTTATTCAGCTGCTCCCACCTATACTGCCATACTACTGCTGCTGGATCAAAGCTGTGTGTATGTCTTATTGATGTCATGATATTGACTGTACTCTTTTGCTTTTGTTAGAGGTTTGCTTTATTAAATATATAAAGGAATATAAAAGCGTACAACTTGAATCAAAAGGAGAATTCTGATAGAGACTTTGCTCATGTAAAAACATTGATCAGTTCACTCAGCTCCAGGGAATGATTCCCTATATTTCTGTTTTTAAGCTGCTGTACAATCATATTTCAACTCTTTTTGCCAACAAAAGAAACGGTATAACGCTTGGTGACTCTACACGCTATTTGTCAGGGTCAAATGCATGATGTCTTGGTACTGAACTTCGCTAAATTCTTCTGTAGTGCTCTCTGCTATTTATTTTAGATACAAACTGCTTTGCGTAATGTGTTGGATTCCTACTTGTTTGTCAGTTT
Organism: Epinephelus cyanopodus; assembly: GCA_026686955.1. Lineage (NCBI taxonomy): Eukaryota > Metazoa > Chordata > Actinopteri > Perciformes > Serranidae > Epinephelus > Epinephelus cyanopodus. The sequence goes on along the minus strand of CM048920.1, from coordinate 32,146,210 downwards.
AACATTGTGGCCTGTGGTTAAACCATTTGGAGTACAATAATTGAGTTGGCTCAGTATGTTGGACTTTATTGCCAAGCTTAACACTGTCATAAAGATAAATGTGTGATAAGACTGTCACTGATAAAGATGCAGAAAGGCACTTTATTTGCCCAAACAGTTTGATTTCAATACATGTGATATTTACAGTATTAACAACACACAACAAAAAATGATTACTGAGAAAAGCATTATTAAATACATATCCAAAAACATTGCACCCAATTCCAGTCAGATTTAACAGAAAAAGAAAAAACGCCCACCCGAGCAACCTGGTCTCACTCCGTAGTTGCTAAATATCGGCATTTGGTCAGTGACTGCTGGTGTCACATTGTCATGATACGCGGCTGGTCACCATTATTCTAATATGACACCTGGCAGCGCCAAGGTGAAACATGGCTGAACAACAATGTAAGGTAAGGGGGAAAAGTCTGAGTAGGGAGGGTGGGAGATGTGGTGGATGGGTCCAACAAACACCACCTTTCACCAGGGAGGCGGGTATTCTTTTTTCCGAAACCCAACCACATGCACATGTTGGCTATATATAACCATGTGCGTTTGTTGTTGAAGGGAAAAAAAACGTCAATTTGCAGTGATCTACCAATGTACTGCATTTATTTTGACAAAGACTGTATCCAAACTGTACATTACCTGTGAAAACGGAAGTGTATTTTGAAAAGACAATGCATGTAACAGGCTAAAGTTGACACAGTGTCCCAGAACATCAACAACCAACGCACCAAGTGTACCTTGCACGTCATAACACAGCACGGAAATTCCATGACCGAATGTTGATATGTGTGGTCAGAGGGAGAATGTGTTGACCCAACATTAGTTTTAATGAAGGAAAATTAACATTTTATTGGCATTAAATGGCCATTACTTGTGCTCATCAGTGACTCCTCTAATCCGTATGCTGATTAATGACAATGCCCATTTAATTCAGGGATAACATTAGAAATAGATATGGGTTAAAACTATTAGTATTAATGGATTATTTCACTTCCAGAAAATTATTCATATTTGCGTTTTTTCTCGGTCTTATACAATAGTAAACTGGTTTTGGACTGAAAATGAGGATGTTGATTTGGTCACAGAGCAATTATGATGGTCATTGTCAATATTTTCTGGCATTTTTTTTTTTTTTTATACCAAACTATCAGTTAAAATAGAAAATAATCTGTTGATGAATGGAAATTTAAAACAATTTTTAGTTCAATGTTAAGTCTGTTGTAGGAAACCCTTTTCAATGGCCATGGAGGTCTGTAGATGTTCTGACTACTCTGTTAATGTTGTTTTATTGTGGATTATATTCCTGGCTCGTTTAAGTTGTTGAGGTTTGGTCTCCATCTCGGTGCTAAGGCCTGCTTTCAGATGATTGGCTGTGGCTACTTTGCATGAAATGTAAACTGTCTTCACTTATGGGTTCATTTTGTTGACACTGTATTTGCTTTCCAATAACATACTCTTCCCTCATGTGGGTTAAGATCAGTGTCTAGCCCACAGTGTTAGATAGAGATAAACCCAACTCTCCTAACAGACTTTCTAATGTAGATCTGTGGCTCTCTCTCTCCTCCTCGCTGTATATCTCCTCCCTCTCTCGCTCATTGTCTTGAAAAGATTACAGAGGGGAGATACTTTGAGAGAGAGAGAGAGATGGAGGAGGGGGGAAGAGTTGGAATCCTCAAGTATTTAGCAGCCAGTTAATGTACTGAGGGATAATACGACGTGTCCACAGGCAGCGTCTTTATGTCCGATGTGTTTTTACCAGCTTCTCAGCAGCTTGGCAGTGTTTACACACTCTAATAACAAGTGGCGTCTTTCAGGGACCTTTCGGTTCATTCACCATTCAACCGCCAGTCCAGCTTTAGCCTAATCCCCTCCCCCCCTCGGCACACCACTCCCATACAAAACACAAGATTTCAATTTTTCACTGTAATTGCCTGGTTTTTAATTCCACGCACCCCATCAAGCCAAGATTGGAGCTCTAGCCAGATTTCAGGGAGGGGAGGTCATCCAGGGACCGTTGGGCAGTGAAGATTTTGGGGCGGGAGAGGCCCAGATTTGGGCGGCTTGGAAGTGGAACTAGGCGAAAGGGAAGTAGTTTGAAAGTGGTCTGCGTGGCTACGATAAAAAGTAAGAAATTAAAACGTCTTAGTTGTTGAACGGCGGCGGCTGAAGCTCGCCGTTGTCTGCTGTGCAAGTAATCTGCTCTGTGCTGTGAGAGAGGCCTGTTGGGGCTCGGATGGAGGGATGGATGTAGGGAAAAGTGGCAGAGGAGGAAAATAAAAACAAGCAGTTTGTGGGCGACATTAAATGTAAACTTTCATCTTTGGTATATAGGGCTGCTGTGTGGTCATGTAGCAGCTAACACAGGCTGAAATACTTGACTGCATTGTTGAATTGGGGCTCTCCTGTCATGTGGTAGGGTAAGGATGCACAGTCAGGATGTTACATGCACACTTGTCCAGATCTACTTTTTAATAAGTGTTTTGATCCTATCAAGGATGTTCACATGGTTTAGAATACCTTGGTTATTCATCTTCCTTTATACATGACTCTAACATTTTCAAAGTGTCTGCTGTCAGTGTCTCTGAGTTCTCATCATCTACACCCTTAGTCTTGGTCAATACTGTAACGACTTAATTATGTGAAAAATATATTTTAAAGTTTTTTTCTGATTCACTACTGCATGACTCTTTTTTGTTCTGAGAAGCTGTCTACTCTGGTTTCTCAAAAGTACACAAAGGGCCTGTTTAATGTAAAAACGTTGTCAAAAGACATTAATTCACATATCTGTGACCTGCTGGCCCCACTTAAAAGAAAAAGCCAAACAATTTGCACTTAACACATGACAACATCTGAAAAGTCAGTCACGTGAATAAGGAGGATCTGAGAGTGAATTGGACTAATCTGTGTATCATGGTCATTGGTCTCTTTGCTTTAGAAGTATGCATGTTTGTCGAATGCAAAAACATTTAATAATTTGCATTCAACATTGAATAATTACTTTTAATACATGTATGAGAAAGATTGTGTCACCTGAAGTGACCCATTAGCATTAGTAGAATTGGAAATAAACTTAGTGGGCACTTAAGTACTTACACTTGTACAATCTACCCCAATTCTTTGCTACAGCTTTGCTATAAATTCTCTATGATATTGAGCAATGTTTCTAATTTTTGTCCTCCCTGTTTAGAGACATGAGTGGAACAAAATATTAGAAACTAAATATAATGTCCCGTGCAAGGCCAACACTAACTATGACTTGAAAACTTGTAATTGAATTAACGCCCTGATAATCGTCAACAAAAGCTGAACATTATGATGAATGCAAACTTTATAAAAGAACGGCTGAATTACATTGTCTGAGATTGTGCAGGTGTACCCAATAAAGTGACAACTGAGTGTATCTCACAGGATCTATAGGACTTTGTGCTAGCAAATCCATGCAGCTGAAACCAGAAGAGTAGAGGCTATTATAGCAACATATTAATGCCCATTCATCTGGAATGAAATCTTCAGCAAGCATAAATGGATGTAACATTGGGATATCCGCCATCTACATACATTTAACCATGCACTCTGTCCTCATACACTGATTGTCATGATATCTTACAAAAAGCTGTGCAGTTCGTATGTTATTAGCGCCCCCACTGATAATGGTTGGGCGTTGTCACTCTACTCACTCAATGTGATGTGACAACATGACTTATGCACATAGTTATTTAACTTAAAATAACTCAGCGTTGACTTTTAGTTTCAAAAGGGACATGAAAAATGGTCCCCAACTGATCTCACTCCTAAAACATTAAATATTGATGCTTGGATGGTGGCCCTCAGCAGTGGCATGAGGTAGTTGCAGTGGGCCCGAATAAAGGCTATTGTTCACATTGTCTTGTCACATATTCAGAGACTTGATACTGGATAATGTCAACATAGATATTACCCAGCACTCATCATTACATATCTGTAAAAATAAGAAAGAAAATAAGAAATTATTTAATTTAACTTTAACTTTTAGTAGTTTATTTAAAATTATAGAATAAGGGCCCATTTTTCCACCCAATGCACTGCTGAAGGGCCCACTCTCTGTGGGCCCCCCACTTCACGGTCCCAAGTGCAACCACACTGCCTGCACTGTTTATATTTACATCCCTGGCCCTCAGCATCAGATACCGACACACACAGCACCTTTAGGAGAATGCACTGGGTGGGTCATTGACGCCCTGAGCAAGAGCAGCAGTATAAAGAGCAACAAAGTCCACAAAGGGTAGGTGGGAGAGATGATGGATGGGTCCAACAAACTCAGGATTTTCACCCAGGAGACTGCCGTTTGTGTCCCATGTGAAAACCAAAAGTAACGCATACTTATTTTAGTAAATAGCATACTGTGCTAATATGTCTAGCATACACACTAGGGATGTGTGTCATGTGAAGTATGTCCTGTATGTAACATTATGTTAAGTTGTGTTAGTAACAAACATAGTAAACCATGATGTTTTTTTCTAAACTTCAAAACATACTTTTGTTGCCTCAACCTAAGAAAGCAAACATAAAATGCAGTTTATTAAAAAAAGAGACTATATGCATTTAATGTGCACAAACTGTACATTTCCAGTGAAAACAGAATTTCTTTTTTGAAAAGCCAATGCATGTATCAAGCTTAAATTGACATGCTGTCCTCGAACATCCGAAACTGATACTAGAAGGATACCTCGAGTGTCACAGTTTGACTTGCAGGGCCACTGGCCAAACATCAGTATCTGACAAGTTGGGAGTAAGAATGTGTTGGATATCCTGGGTCGAAGTACTGAGTTTGTTTGATCCATCACCAACCCTACTGGACAACTGCAGCCCATAGGTCACGTGATCACAGCCTCCTGGCTCGTTACATACAAATCATAGTGCACACCTTTTTTAGGTATATGTACAAACAGTGAGTGGGAACAGCCTGGGCCCTGTAGTGTATTTTTACTGGGATAAGCTGTGTGACTCACATATGTAAACATTACCAGCATATGTTGTGTGTTTCCCAACATGCAGACATCTGCCCTTCCTGCTGTGATGATATGATTGTGGCTCCTCTAAACTGAATCTGCCCATATTTTCCTGATGTGAACACAGCTGATATAATGCAGATTCCCACTCCGCTCTCTCTCATATACTAACAGCGCTATCATCTTCAAGTGGACAGGAAAAAGGCTTTGATTTTCTTTTTAATTTGGCTTCTGCTTGGCGCTGGGCTGGTTTCCAAAACTCACTTTCTCCCTCTCTCCCTCCCTCCCTCCCTCCCCCCCTCCTCTCTCTCTGTCTGTCTCTCTCTCTCTGTCTCTCACACCATCTCCCCTCTTGTCTCTTCCACACCTGTCAGCGCCCCACAGATGTACGCTTGCTGTGCCGTATGTTTGTTCGAACAACAACACCATCTCCATCATCAAACCCAGGATGAGCTAAAACAATCAGGCAGCATTTAAGCTGAGCGCAGGGCCAGCTGTACTGCCCATTACCTCTATTCACACTCAAACGCACTCACACACACAAACGCTCTTTTGTAGCTCGCAGACACACAACGGCAGTGAATATGAATATACTGAATATATCCACAAGAGAGTAGTTATTCTTCATTTCCCGTCACTCATTAAGGTTTGAGCTGTCCCTCATTTATCTTCCTCTGCTCATCATTAAGCTGCTTTGATCACACCCAACAAATGACGCAGTGGCCTCAAACAAAAGAGGGATATTGTGACAGTCACAGTGTTTGTCTTTCGTCTCTTCAGAGTCTTTGATTTATTGCTAATGAGGATGAGCCAAGCGTTGATTGTTTGGGAGGGCAGCTTTACCTGCTAGACACCATCTAATGTTTACTTTTTTAAAAGTGTTAGAGAACACAGCAGCTGTGTCTTACTGGTGCTCAGAACTTCTCATCAGGTCATGAGATGAATTTAGCAACTGAGAGAAACTGGATGCTGTTGATGACAGCAACCTTTAATTTTAAGGTTGTACAGGAGGAGGTCTTTTTAGTGTGCAGCTATAACCAAGAATGAGAAAAAATGAATGAAGAATACACAGTTTCTGGAGAGTGTCCTTACAAGAAAAGCAACAGTGCTGATTATTTGTTCACTTAAAGTTACCTTGTTTACATGTCAATGACAAGCGACCTACTGCCATCATGAATCACTGCAGTCCTTCAAATCACATAGTAGAGAAAACTTTAGGATGGATGGTTGAGTCAACAAACCCGAAATCATGACCCGGTTGCTGCATGATAATCCACAGGTTGTCATGCAGCAGTTTCTAGGAACTATTTTCTTTCTTCCAAACTACACCACCCCAACTTAATCACTGCGTCGAAAGAAGCATACATCTACTGCTAGCTCACTTAGCACCACTGAGCTAGCTAATGTTACAGCCCAGCTGAGAGGGACACCACTAATTTGAATCCCGCACTGTCATGTGCACAAGCCAAACTTGATGCACAGAGGTGGCAGATTAGATTTCACAGAGTTATTATCCCGTGGTCATGTGTGTCATTTTGCAGGATACTGGCTTATTCTGTCATTTGCAGTTGGTATGAGGCCTGGTTGACCTTTGAAAGGTTAGGTTGACTGATTTATGTGCATGTGTCATCAATGTGTCTCTGGTAAATAATTTTCCCCAGTGTGCTATTCTAACATCTTAAGCTTTGGGTGATACTGGACCACCAGTGTTACCTATAGCTTTGTTTAAAATTCAATTATTTTAGTTGTTAATGGGCTACTGGATTTACATTTCAACTATGGCTGCAACTAACTATTATTTTCATCATGCATTTGTCTGCTAGATCTTTTGATTGATCATTTATTCTACAAAATGTGAAAAAGAAGAATGCCCATCACAATATCCTAAAACTCAAGTTGACGTCATAATTTTTTTGACAACACTTGAAAACCTAAAGATATGTAGCTTATTATCATATTAGTGATAATGTTACTTCACTATTGAGAAGCAGGAACTAGTGATTTTTTTACCCTTTTGCTTAGCAAAGGACCTAAATGATTTATCATTTCAAATTAATTAATTTATTTATCTTGAGTTATCAGCTTGTTTAGTCTTGGTTTATGTCATGTCTGCTACAAACTGCATATCATGTAAGACTTTTCACCACTTAGCTTTACAAGTAATACTTTTTTAAGCTGATTTTTTTAACCAACAAATAAGTAGAGTTGATTAATGTAAAATGGATTCTCACTTCAATTTTGTGTTTCCATGCATCAAAAAATGTTCTCCCTTCACTGGGATCTTGTTTCCAACAGTTTATAATGAATCGTTTAAAGCACAATTAAGAATATGTTTGCACAATAACCAACGTGATAATAAATATGGGGAGAGAGTGCATGTTTTTTTGACAATTAAAAGGAAATCAATTCACTAACTAGAAACTAACCAGTTGCCTCAAAACTACATTTTTGTGAATCTGCTGCAGAATGGGCTCATTTTTCTGAGCTGAGGTTGTTTTGATGTGTCAGACCTGCAGGCAGTGGGAAGTCTTCTAAATAAGCTACACTGGTGTATTTAAAGGGGAAAAAAACTACCCATGTGTTACAGTGGTGCGGATATGTGGTCAGTGTGACACAGTGTACTTCATCAATTACCTGCAGGTCCTAACCTACGGTACTAAGGTGACCTACAGGCCTGAGAGGTTAATAAACTATCTCAGCTCTGTGTAACTGACGTGCACACACAGACACACGGTCACAGGAATAGGCAGACTGTGATGGTTTTTCTCTTTGCTGCCCCTCCTCTTTTTTTTTCTCCTCTTTTCTCTTTTTCGTCCTTGGATCCCAGCATCTCCCCCTTCATCTCAGCTCCTGCCCCCCCATAGCATACGGGTGAAGGTAGAAATCTGTACATGTCTGTTGTGTATCATTCCTCATGCGAAGCCTTGGTGAAACTATCACTGTTATCTTCTAACTTTACCACCTGTGTTAAATTGAAGGCAGTGATGTGGAAGAGGCGTCTACCCTCCTTTTCTCCTTTCTCTCTCATCCCATCTCCCCCTCTCTCCCCTTTCATTCATTCCTCTCTACCCTCCCCTCTTCCTCTCTTTTTTGTCTGTTTCCCTCATCCCATTTACCCCACCCTTTTCCACTCTCTTTCACTCCCCCTCTGTATCATTCTTCTATTAAAGAGTGTGTGAAGCAGCACGGGTTTTTTTAGATGCTGTGAGGCTGGCTGAGGTTCAGCCCATCTGGGTGGTCGCTACAGACATACAGTGCAGAAGTTATTTATACAGGCTGCCCTCATGAAGCTGTGAGTTCATGTACTCATTTTGATTCATCATGTCATGTAATGGGAGTCATCAATTTAAGCAATATATCCTCATGTTACTTAATCTGAAGGCAGATTTCTTCCCGGAGGCAAAGTGACTGATAGACAAGATATTACAGTATTACTTATGACACAAAATTATTTTTGATATTATTTTAGACATTTTGAGAGATTTCTGACATTTTTCTCTTCACTTTTATCAACTGACAAACCGGAAAATTTCATTGGATAATCCAAACAAAAAAACATTAAATATATGGGAAAAAAATTAGAAAGCCTGCACACGTTTATGTGTGATTATGTGAGAGTAGTCGTTCTCTATGGTCTCACCACAGATGTGTGCTTGTCTATAATAGTGTTCATAAACACATGTTTATCGACATAGCCATGCATATACACATAGCATCAAACACACTCACAGTTGTGCGTGTTGTTCCCATGCAACGGTGCAGAGTGGATCAGTAGCAGAGCAGAAAGATTTGATTAAGGTGTGTGTGTGTGTGTGTGTGTGTGTGTGTGTGTGTGTGTGTGTGTGTGTGTGTGTGTGTGTGCATGCGCATGCGTTACGCCTGCTGTGATAGAGCATGTACCATGACTCTATAGAAATCTATCTCCCTCAGTAGATTTCACCCCTCACTTCATTTCCTTAATGACTAAAACAGCACCCCTCCTCTCTGTCATTGTGTGTAAGCCAGTGCTGTGGCACACACATATGCAAGCACACAGCAGAATGAATGCTTCTGCTTCTGAGAGAGTTGAATATGGAAGTGCATTTCCATTCATTTTTTATGCTTATTTTGAATTTGCATGAAAATAAAAACAAAAAGTCCTTAAAATCACCATAATATTTTTAAATTTGGGTGGAATAGAAAATGTGATATGGATAAATGAGAATATGCTGATGGTAGCATGGCAGTAAGGTCTTCTTCTTCTTCTTCTTCCTCTAGTTGTATTTTCAGGAGTATGTAAGATAGGCTCCGATGTGTTGCTGCCACCCTTTGTTTCATGCGCTTTCTCACCATTTATATCGCTTCCCTGGTTTGACTACAATAGATTATTTGCAGATTCAGGATCAGAGGTTGCACAAACAGTTAAAATGTAATTTTGCTAAAAAAAAAGAGTAAATGTTTAGTACTTGTATTAAACTGTTTAGACTGTCCCAAATTACTAGAGCAGGCTGTCATATCTTTTTACTACCAGTACCTCTTTAGTAGTCTTCCCTTTTCCCCAAATATTACATTTATTCTACACACTTTACACCCTAACCAGGTGTCTGACCTGGAGGTATGAAAGCAGAGGACACACAGTGATGCAAGCAGGCTTTCCTCTTTCTTCTTCCTCAGCTGGGGGTTAAGCTATCTACCACCACCTCCTCTCCAGGAAATACATATAATAAATAGGTGAATCTTCATGTGGAAACACATCAGAAGTTTCTCTTTAGTCTTAAAATTGCTTTTGTCAAGGAGCTCCTTGATCGAGTTTTCTCCCATTACAGCTGTCTGCATGTGTGTATCCAGGCATCTGCTTGTTTCTGCCGTCTATATGTAGTGTGTGTATGTGGTTTTGGGGTGGTAGGGGAAGGTAAGTAGTATTTGGAGCGCATATAGAAATATACCCAAAGTCACCCAAGAGGGAGGGAGGGAGGGAGAGAGAGAGAGAGAGAGAGAGAGAAAGAGAGGGGGGGGGGGGGGGGGGGGGTAAAATCTATTGAAGTGGTTCTGTAAAATAGACTTTGTTCAGGTAGTCACTTTGTTTTCATGCTGATAATATTCATTTAGGGAGGGAGATCTCTCTTCCTTTTCTTCTCTGCTCCTCTTCCTCATCTTGCTCTCCCTGGTTTAGCTCCTGGCCGCGGGATTAGCCGCCAGAGAAAATGCAGGGTAAAATTAGCCTCCGGCTGTCCCCGCGGGCCGCGACTATTGATTTTCTGCCACAGATGGAGAGAAAACGCCGGTGCTTAATGTTCTTAATACCACCACAGAGAAGGATTCTTTTTTTTTATTGCTTTGGTTTTTGTTTAGCCGCTCCTCTCAGATTCTTATGGCCTTGTGTGGAGCTACACTGAAATTATTCCTTTCATTTTCACACAAATTCAAAAATATTGAACGCACTATTGAACAATATCACTAATTATTTTTAAGGTACAATCTGATGGCTAATTAAAGCGACTGTTTACTTCCAAAACGTCAGTTGAAATTAACCTTTTCCTTCATTCTGTTTTCATATTAGACATGAAAAAGTATTTACAGTTTCCCAATGCTACATAACAGAAATTGGGGTCAACTTAGACCAACAATGCAGTTGTTTTCCCCAAATGTCCTTGGATTACCCTTCACATTTTGTGTTGAACTGGTGTACAGCGGAAAGCTCACCTGCTGTGTCTTTATGGGTCACACTAGAGTTTCCATTGATACTTGGAAGAACAGATAATGATGATAATGATATTGGATTTTGAACTTGGGTTAAACTCTTCCTGGCGTAAGATTTCATATGTGAAAGTGATTTTGACAATGTGTTGTAGGTCATAGCACTGAACTGTCTAGCACCAAAAGCTACCATTGAAGTTTGTCTGATTCAAATCTGAGTTTGAATTTTTTTTTACAGCTTCTTTGGCTTCTTAAGTAAATATCCATCAAAATCAAAATGGAACCTGTGAATATTTCCCAATATGTCAAGGCAATGCCTGTTTTTGGGGGATACAAAGCCAAAGATCCAACAGATGTCTATGCAATCCAAAGTGTGTTTGGGTTTTAATTTTTACATGTCTGTATGCATTTATTTCTTGTTAAACAAATGTTTATTTTGTAAACATGTTTGATTGTTTTACAACCTTGCCTGAACCTGACCGTATGTGACACCGTAATAAATTAAGGTTGATTGCCGTTATGTCCCTTTAGAAGTCCCTTAAGTCAGCCCACATCCAAGTGTCAATGACCCAACACAGTGGCCAGATATTGCTTATCTGAACATCAATACATATTTAATTGAATCACCAGGTATTGTTAGGCTGAGTTTAGTCTGTGAATAAGGAGAGATAGAGATGACAGGCTGATGCTGCTGTACTGTATGACTGTAACTTACTGCAGCAACCCCCCACTCAAGCTAACATTAACTATTCATCAGAGGTAAGTATTACAAGCATCATTTAGTGATTGACCACACTGATAATGAACACTTGCGTATCTTATGAGCCTCAAACTCAGTGTGAAAACCTTGGTTACCAGTTACACAACAGCTTACCCTAAAAGGGGACATGGCGTTGGCGACAACATGATGCCGGTCTGGTCTGCAGCTTGCAGCCGAAGTCCTTATATCGTCTGTCTTTATAAGACATGGTAGGGTAACAAATCTGAGATCAGCATGTATAGCTTTCTTGTCGGTGCAACCAAATACACAGCAGCTAGTGTATTTTTATCATTTTATATGAAGTAAAATCTTAGACACATGTTTCAGCTTCCTCTGGGTACGCTGTTGCCGTCTATGTGGAACACTGGATTGTTGCAGTTGGCACTTATCAAATAATGTTAAACAATGCCCAGATCTAAGAACTGGGATTGTGGCACTACAATCACACAGCGACACGCCAGAGAAAATCCAAATAAAGATTTTATTATGCTGCCAAGCCATATGCAACCTTACCCAGAATCTTCCCCAAAACACAGACACACACACCACTACAACTATCTTCTATCATATTGAGATTATCTCTCCACCCATATTCCATATGACTGACCCATGGGAGTTTGGTGATGTGGATAATTGCTTTGAGACAAACCACCTGATTGTCTCCTGCCTAGTCTTTGGGCTTCTGTGGCTTCTGTGAAAACCAGTACAGATGTCTGCTGTTTGTATTCAGTGTCTTGCCAGCAGCTTAATTATTCCATTGTTAGGCTAGTGAAGGCGTACCTGGAATATTGCTCTGACAAGAGGTTCATGTGCTGCGGAAAGTGAGGCTTCAGTTGAAACTATGGTCCACTGATTACTGAGTCTGAAAGTTTTTCAGCTCCTTGTCTTAGAAAATATTATTTATTAGGGCTCTTTCATGACTCTATGGAGCATCTACAGACTTCTCATCTGACCTCCACTGTGAAAATGGCTCTAACATGACAGGTGTAGTTGCTACCTTTTAGAGGGTTAGTTTAGAAAGCAGAAGTCAGTCAGATTCTATCCAAATGTAGTGCACATCTTCACCGAATTTCCATACAATCTGCAAAAGAAAATGCAAATGGATGCGCGTTTCCATCCCCTATCCATTGTGCTAATATATGGAGTTGGGCTCATCTAGATAAACAGCTGGTGCTGCTAATTCTCCGGTCAAATGCCATTAAACTGGTGCAGAAGAAGTAGGTGCAATTAGATGGCAGGATCACAAGAGCACCAATTACCTCAGACAGTGGAAAACCATGTATGAATGTGGTGGAAATATGGCATTTATGTTTGTTTCGTGTAATATTTGAACAATATTACAGCCTTCTCATCAGTCTGCACAGATCTGACTTCTTTTGTCTGTGACTATGTTTTATTCTTTGGTGGAGCCCAAGCTTTTAGTGACAATAAGTCACATGCTTCATGTACATCAAGATTTATGTGCTAGGTGTGTTTCCATAGCACGTCATCACATTTTGTTTTTTATTGATGTACTAACTTTTCCACCTCTGCCAAACAGAAAAACATTTTTGTGATATTTCTACTTGTTTAGAGTTTTGAGCACTTATTGGCCCAAGCTCTTGTGTTTCTGTGCCATTTTTCGCAACTTGATGGTTGACTTCTTCAAGCTCCTGGGTCTGTTGTCAGGGGAATTCTGTCCACTCTGCAACCACCAGTGTCCAAAATGACCACTGCCTCATTAGTGTCTGATCTAGAAAGCACATCATAAGTAGCATCTGGTAGCTTGAAGCAGCCGTATTTGTGTCTCGCATTACTTGCTGTTTTTTTGGATTTGCATACTGTGTACCTTTCCACAGATCTCGGAGAAAGTGACTGACTCTTGAATCTTATATACTGTGTACATTTGAAAATAGTTCAATGCAGCTCTCTATACATGTACACTGTGTCTTTCTTTGAAGTACATGACTGTTGTATTTTATTTGTTACATTGGTGGTGGTGCTGTCATATTTTAAAGTCTGTCCTGCTGAAGTGTATCTTAAAATGTCTCAATACATTTGTAACGGAGGGGACTGATAATTGTAAACATTTTATATGATAACTTGTTTTATATGAACACTTGAGGCCACTTTAAGTCTCTCCATTGAAAAGGATGATAAATGAAGGTCAGTTAGTTTGCCGACTGATTATCTGTGACACAGTGAGCAGATACAGACTATGTAGCTGGGTGGTGTCTCTTCAGAGAACCATAGTTACATATTAACCTTCCTCTCTGTATGGAAAGAAAGTAAGAAGGCAAATGAAACAAAAATGTTGACATGGCATTTTTTTTCTTTTGATAACAGTGTGATTAAGTGAAATGATGCATTTTCCCATTAATTTCAGTCTTATATGGATTCATGTAAACCATGAGTAAACAAGACCATTGTAACAAAAGCAGTGAAATTATGTCCATTGATTTGAGGCACAAATTAAACTAATGTAATTAAACTTGTGCTGAATGGTCTATACAAATATTTACGGTGTAAACAATCTGCATTTGCGCTTGTATTCACTGGCTGAAAATCATTCAGGACCAACATATGTGCGCTTCGAGATTGTACACTTGTGTGTCTGACACTATTAGATGGACAAATAGTTGCTTATTCATACTTGGTCTGCATGTAATTGAAAAGTGTAGCATTAAAAGAAATGATGGTGGTTAGATGATGACAAGTCCTTGGTTGGCATAATAGATGCATTTCTTTGTTTGCTGCTTGCTACATTTTGTTCTGTTAAGTCCAACATTTATTGGACATGTGCCATAACAGAGTACAAGTGAGACTTGTTGATATTTATGAGGCAAGTGGAACAGTTATTGATCAAGTCTTTGTTTTGTTCATGTCCATCGTTCATCATTTTATTTTCAGCCCCAAAGAATCTTAATGCAAGGACAAGAAAGTCACAAAGTGTAAAAGCTGTTGCATTCATAGGAGTCCAGGCAATTTTCCCCAGTGGTGTTAGCACACACATTAGTATTTTAAGTACATGCACACACTGTATGAACTGTCAGAGTCAGAGAGGTTGGAATTTCTTTCTCTTTCTCTCCTCAGTTTTCCACTTTGGATAATCTCTGCTTTTTCTCTCTCTCACCAGCCCTCACCATTACCCACCCCTCCCCTCCCTCCAGCCGTGTCATCTTGTCCGTACCCTACCTATCTGTTCGGCTACATCTCCAAGATGCTGTAATTTCCTTGGCCCGGCTTGATGTTTATTGTGAGGCTGAAATTGAAAATGGCCTGTAATGGAGCGAGCCTCGCAGCCCCGGGACCAATTCACAATCTAAATGACTTGCTCCTTTTCAATGGCATCGACTGGAGGGCTCTTTGTGCAGCCTCGTACCTAATCAACCTCCGGTGTGACCCCCAGCTCTCGGGGGCCGCTGTCGGATTAATGATAAAATCATTGGTTCAAACAATTATTCGACCTGAAATGGCTGGCCATTTTATTCTGAAAATTAAAGAATGTGAAATTAATTTTTCTCTGCGCCGTGTTGTAGCAGCGCCACTTATGGCTGAACTCTGCCCCCTAAACTCTTGATTTCATATGAAAGAGTGCTTTTACTTTATCTAGTTTCTCTCTTTTACCTTTTTTTCCCATATCCTTCTTCTGTGTGCATTGTTGCAAATAGCTTTCCAGGTGTCAGAGTAGCAAGGCTTTAGCTATGTGCTTGTCTGTCTGTCCTTCCGTCTGCCTGTCTGTCTAACTTTTTTTTATCTGTCTGCTAACCAATCTGTCTCCCTGTCTGTTTGGCAATTAGTGAAGCTCAATAAATGACTGTATTTGTTGGTTAGTCAATAATATAACACAAATGTAAAGAGTAAAAAATTAATAAAGAAGGGACATATATATGTTCATTATATTATGACAAGGACAAATACAGATCTTTTTCAGTAGCCTCCAGGTTGGTGCTGCTAGTGGACTTGCTCTGATTAAATTTAGAAGTGATGGTCATTTCACAAACAACCTTTACTCTGCTCAACAATCCAAGATACTTCCTCTGTAGACTGTCGTTGTGTAGCTTTACCTCTTGGGGGCAGAGTCTGAGCTTGCTGGAGACATCTCCCACCCCTCACAATAGCAGAAGAAGTAGAGGAATCGTTGGTTGTCTGACCCGAGGATATCAGAAGCAGGTAGATATGGAATAGTTTTCTCATTCTCAGTAGTGGTCAGGTTTGTGTAGCCTGCCATTGACCTAGATCAAGTTTAGTTTTACTGTCTGTTGAAACAACAACCTTCAGTTTAATCATCAGTATAAAATATTTGTACTTCAGTAATAATTTTAAAATTGTTGTTCTGCAGGACTGTAAATCTTTGATGAAATGTAGACCACACATTGATTCATAAGACATAATTAAACATGATAAAATGCATCAAACAAGAAGTAATGGTGAGGGTTTGCCCCAAAACCAGGAAATATTTATTACCATCAATCGATATCTTTGTCAGAATTCTCCATCCTTTTTCCTCTTTGTGTTGGAATGATATTTGGATTTGTGTTGCCCTTTTAAAACAGAATTATCAGGGGTAGTGACGCCACTATGAAATAGGACACCACCCATGACTCGTATAAAATCATCAGAAGCTGAATGGAAACCATGTTAAGGAATGGAGAATCTTATTTTTTCTGTCTTTTGTTAATGGAGGATTGTAATGTCCTCTATCATCCATCCTTTTCCTTGAGCTATGCATGGTGTTAAGTTTATCGTATAAAATGTGAAATGAATGAAACTGTGATGCCAAAACTTTCCTTTTGGAAGAAGTACGATTTGGGACACCGCAAAGTTTCACTTGACAATACCAAAGGTCAGGGATGGAGGTTAAGAAATGGGAATGCATTTACCTGTTCTATCCCTGTGTCTCATATCTGTCCAGGGTGTTTCCCTTCCTCTCTCCCAGTGCATGCTGGGATAGTGACCCTGAACAGTGTAGGCAAGTCTCAACGATGGGTGGATTATAGATTGGCCGCCCGTGTGCGGCTAAACTCTGATGAGCCCTGCTGTGCACTTGTGTCTGTCAAACACCACTTGATTACTGGCTGTGTATTTATCATCATCATCATCGTCATCATCATTATCAGTCTGCTCCCCTCTCTTAAGTCTGAGACAATGGGCTCTCCTAAAAGGCTCTTATTGAACTGGAGCTCACTAGCCTCCGCAGCCTCAGCCGGGTCCTAGTCCTCCTCAGCAGCCTGCAGTGTGGCTAGGTAATTACCCGGGGATTGATTCCCCTAACAGAGACCATTTCTTCACCTCCTGCAGAATCACTAAGAGGCTTATAATAAGCCCTGCTCACCTCCATAGCTTCCTAGCTAATGTCTCGGCGAGCCAGAGCCTCTATTGACTTGTTGATGGAGATGCTGGAGCTGTGCTAAAGGCAGCGAAGCGAGGGGAGGAGACTCTCTCTTCACTGTAGAGACTCGATTATTAAAAGGCCACCAAGTTCTGTTTTCATCACACCTAAGATAATACATATATACATGCCAGAGAGATTGCTCTAAGAGACATCAATGGAAGGTTTCTTTGGACTTAAAACAATCCTGGACCTTTGCCCCATGGCTCAGAATTAGCTTATGCTGTTGGTGACTTATTGGAGGCTCCGAGACAGTGGTGAAAAATAACTGAATTTGAAAGCTAAATTCAAAAGGTTTGAATCCCATGTGTGTTTTGGGTGAAGAAGTCAGTCAGGACGAGAAAGACCAGTTGGGCATTATGCTCCCGTTAAAAAAATGGCATTATCATTCTGAGGACGCAGCAATTTGTTACTTCCAATCTGCCAGTCAGCAGCGGGGCATGAAGAGGGCCGAGAGCCAGAGAGAACAGAGGCTTTCATTCATTCAGTGGAAGCAGGAGCCACTAACAGAGGAGTGTGTGTGTGTGTGTGTGTGTGTGTGTGTGTGTGTGTGTGTGTGTGTGTGTCCACTAGCGATAAAGCTATCTTCCTGTACATCTTCATCACTCATATCAGTCAGTTGTTAGTCATTCAACCAATTGTTGTAATGCCTGGGGTTAAAGGCTGCAACGGACCTTTTTTTTTAATTTGACTATTATTTTCACAGATTAGTGGATCAGTTGTTTTGTCAATAAACTGCCAGAAAATAGTAATAAAAGTCCATCAGTTTCCTGAAACCCAGAAAGGAACTTCTGAAATGCACTATTCCATGGTGCCCTTTGACCCGGTGCGTCATTGAAGGCCACAGTGGCTTTGTAACATGATGGAGACAGATCACACGATGCTTGGCCCTGTAAATGTAACATTTTCATTTAAAAAACGTGCCGATGGAACTGTTGATAAGAGCACCTTTTTCTACAATGGCTGCAGTAAGGACTTTTTGTGCCATTCAAATATTTCAAGCCTGAAACATCACCTTAATACAAATCATCTAGCACAGCCTCTGATGCTAGTGCTAGCAGCCAGCCTTGCCAAGCCACACTCGACCAGGCCTTCAGATGCAAACTGAGTAAGTAACCGACTAACTAATTCCCTTGCAAAATGGATTGCAGTGGACTGCAGACCAGTTTCAGTGGCAGAGGACAGGTGATTAGCAGAAGCTTTAGAGATAGCATCTTCTGACACAACTTACAAGCCACTATTGAGAAGCACAATTGTGTCCAAAATCTATTAAGACATGTCTGCAAAATCCATTTGAAGTGAAATATTTCAAATACTTTAGCAGCAAAATGTTATGTATGCAATTAACTGAGATTTTTTTCAATCGCTTGACAGCCCTACAAAATTTTTTATTTTCATTCGATCAACTAATTAATAAATTGACTAACTGTCTCAGTTGCGCTGAAGTTTCTAGACTAAACCTGGTCAGGCAAAGTCAAGCAAGGCACCTTTCTCCCCCAGCAGCTCAGATATACACTGTACATTCATGGTAATACATACCCAAGGCTCTTATCAATGCTAGACTATGTACCTTTAGCAATATTATGTATGACAGACTAGAAACTGAAATGTTTCCTCGACAAACAAAATGTAGCTATTTGTTAAAGAGAGTAATCTCCGAGCAGAGATGGAAACCTCTGTACGATTCCAATGAATCTCCGTAATTAATGTGCATTTTAATTTTTTTGATCAATATTGGATCCAAACATTGTGGGTTTCTGGGCTCATTAGGGAGTGAAATGCCTTCAAGACTCAGCATAATTGTTATTTAAAAAAATATGCTGTGATAGCTCTATAGGTAGAGGGCATATCTTTATCCTCCTGAGACCCTGTGTCCTCATATGAGGACATCGCATTTTGGGTTTAATTGACCTTATCCTTTATTTTGCTTAACTTAGACCTGTTGTCTTCGTTTGTGGACACTTTTGTTGTGCCATCTAGTGGTAGTTAGAGCACAATACACTAATCCATGTAAAAACAAGATGGCAGCCATCTTTGCCAAGTCAGGCTGTAGGTGATCCTGACACAAAAGTGGACAAGGTCCAAAATCTGATCACATTTTATGGTTGAAACCTGTTTATTTGTGAATAATAATGTTTTTAGTTTTTTAGTGACACTGTTAATTAGGAAGTGCTTATTCGAAGACATTGGGACTTTATTATCATCTCATTTTAGGACATTGGGACTTATTTATTATTGACAGTGTTTAGTTTTTTAAACGTATCTGGTCCTACTGATCCCATATAGCTAGGAGAAATTAAAAATGTTTACCAGGCAGGTCAGGTCAGAGGTTATGGCTGAGTCCCTGCTGCCAATGCGGGTTCAAGTCTGGCCTAGAGCTTTTTGCTGCAGGTCCTTCCTTCTCCCCCCTTCCATAACTCTTTGTCACTATCAGTAAAGCATAAAAAATGCCCTAAATAAAGTTTAAAAATGAATGAAAAGGTGTAAACAACAATATGCTAATGTAACTGGAGAGTTGAGTATGGAAGGATGACGTAAACTCTAAGTAATTTCTTTCTTATGTCCTTTCTTTCTTTCTTTCTTTCTTTCTTTCTTTCTTCATCTCTTCTCTTTTGCTCTCTACGAAGAGCAGAGCATGTGCTGACCTGCATTTCTATTTCATTACATCAACAAACACCTGAACTACTACTGTCCCCATACAAATGAACACTTGAGAATAACACTTTCATTTAATTTCCCACTCTTACATTGCCAAATGTAGATGTTTGGCACATCCATGCAAGCTCTTCTCTTTTCAAGTGAGTGTTTTCATTACCTGCATTTGCAGCTCTGCCATCTCCTGAAAGGTAAAACATTTTTTTTTGCCAACGTGCCCAATTTTGTGGACACAGTGCAAACTGCTGACTGTCAGTTTGTTTGTGTGTTGTGATGAATATGACTGAGCACAAACACGGTCTCCCACAGAAATAAGACTTGTTAACGGCAATAATAGTTTTCAATTGGAGGGGACTCACTTTTTCAGGAGAATTTCTCTCACATACTTAAAAGTCTGCAACCTTTTGTGGAAGCTTTAAGTGACAAAATCTGGCAACAAAGTAGTCGACTGCAATTAGTCACTGAAGTCTCTCAGACATCCTAACTTTCTTTAACGACTGCTCCGTCCCCTCCCTCCCTGTTTTTCTTCGCTGTTTCTCACCCATCCCACCCTCCCAACTGGGACAAACATTTCCCTAATGAGGGGGTCGGTTGGGAAAGCTGTGGGGAGTGGAGCGTGGATGTGACCTCTGGCATAGTTGGACACTTATTATTCATGGGATGGGCCCCTGTTTGTGAAGATGTGTGAGTGTTGTATACTCGGAGTGAAAATCCTGTCGTAATGCTGCATTAAGTGTACGACAGACTGCAATCTTGTATTCATGTTTAGGTTTATTGACGCTTGGATGCAAGAGTGCCACTCAGCTGTTTTTTGAGTGTGTTGAAACTGGCAGGGAGTGTGTGTGTGTGTTCGTATGTGTGTTTGTGTGTTAGGATGGGGGGGCCCAGTTTCTAAGGCAGCTCTGTCTTTCCCTCTGACTGAAGCACATTGTTCCAGATCAAGGGATGGGAATGGGGCCTTTGGCAGCAAGGAAAGACGAACACACACTCTAAAGACACACGCACACGCACACACACACACACACACACACACACACACACACATATACAGTATGAACAATAGGAGCAACTCATCATGATACAATCCAGAATCTATTAATAGTGTGTGACAAGCCCGTCAGCACTAGTGTTTGTAGAAAACACATATTTTCTGACTCACACATTCTCTGCTCCACAGTCTGCTAAAACTGTAAATGTGTCATGGCTCAAGAGCACTTGGGTGGATCCCAAAGCCTCCCTCCTCTCCTCCTTTCCTTCTCTCATCCCCCTTTCAACTCTGCTATGACTCAGGCAATATGGAGGAGATGAGGGAAAGTTGGGACAGTCAGTTACTTAGTTCAAGATCACAATACATCTTCACTTGATAGATTGTCAATTGAATGTTACAGATACTTTTTCAATCATAATCCAGAATTGATAAAAATGTGATATGATGTATATAATTGAACAAAAACGTGTAAAAAACAACAACATTTGTTTGCATATTGGGAGCAAAATAAAATGTAGTTTAGAGAATGGCATAGATTGTAGTTGTCATAACTAAAGCAAGTTCTACACTTAGTCATTTGACATTAATGCCATAGCAATTAAACAAACAGAATCTGTCCTAAGATTGATCCACTGTTTGTTGATTGTTGTTCCTTTTTGTGACGGAACAAGGCAGAAAGGACTTATGCTGTTTTTAAATCATAGGAGTTATCAAACATTCCACAGTGAGCCATGGTTCATCCTTGACCTTGAGAAACAGCAGTTGCGAAAACTTGTCAAGAATGAGCTTTAAATCTCAACTTTTAAGGGAACAAAATAAACATGAACTTGATCGACTCCATGACCTGGGATCACTCCAGCCACAATACTACAAAAATCCTCAACTTAAAAACGAATGCTGGCAAGGTGTAGTTAGCCAGCCCTATTTCCAACGCTCTCGCTCAGGCTACACCCATCTTCAAACTCTACCGTAACTACACACCTGTAAAGTTTTGTGACTACATTTTGCACTGGTCTGACACTAAGGTGTGACAGAATCTGTCCACAGACATATTTATTTACATACATTTGGCAGACACATTTGTACAAAGCAATTTATAATAAGTCCATTTTAATCTCAAGCAGAACAAAAGCAACATGTCATCAAAAATTGGAAATGCAGCCCTTCCAAATAAATGCCTAGAACACTCAAGAGAGATCAGTGGTGCAAGGGCTTACGTCTTTTATTTTTGTTCTTTTTTTTTAATAAAGAAATTAAATGAAAGTCAGTATTTTGGGTTTGTATTACAAATAATCACTCCATAGGTTACTTAATGTTAAATAGCTATTTGAAATTTTGAACTTAAGAAATATCAACATGTTGTGCCTGACAGGTGCAGTGTTGCTTTGGATACCACCATCTTATGAGGGCACAAAACATAGTTTAAGGTGCTGTAGAGATTTTTGGGGCACAAATTTTAGGATACCGTTCTATAAACCAAATCACAACTGTAAGCTCAGCTCACCTGGTGCATTGTCTCACCATCTGAATAAAGCCGTCAAGGCAATACAGGATAGAGTTAGGCTATCGGTGTGTGTGTGTGTGTTGTGTGTGTGTGTGTGTGTGTTGTGTGTGTGTAGCCATGGGGTAGTGTAGTAGTTTTGGCCTCCCACCTCGTCACATGGTTGAGGACGGGTCAGCTGTGGGTGGCCTGAGTAAAGGTCAGCTGGCTTAGCAAGCAACCAGGAGGTCCGTATGTGTGTCTCTGTGTGTGTTTGATCAGACCATTCTCTCTGTGTGTGTACATGTGCATGTGTCAGACCTCGGGACACAGTGCTTCCTTTCTCCTCCTGAAGCTGCAGAGGTTTATGGGTAATGGCTGACTCAACTCGGTGTCCCAGACACCACTGAATAATACAGGCACGCACACACACGCACACTTCCCTTCCAGTAAACCTTCTCCCACAACTACCACGGCCACCACGATGGCAGAACATTCAGTGTTACCATGGCAATTCCTCTGTGTTTTAATGGCAGCCCCGCTGACCTGTGACATCATCAGGGGAAGTGAAGTCGATTGGTGCTCTGGTAACCATGACGCATGATGAAGCAGAGATGCCATTAACTGGTAGGGGGAAGACTGGGTCTGCAACTGTGGGAGTGACAAAGTAAACTGGAATGACTGGAAATTGATGAAGCTAAAGTCAGGAACGGCCCTCCGCTTGTTAAAAATCAGAAATATTAGAATTAATTTACAACATAAACCATAATTAATAAGAATACGTTTAACCCATTTCAGTGGTTCTGAAAGCACTGTGCTAATTAGATAAATAGTGAAACGTTAATACACTAAGCATTACAGTTCTTGAGTAGTAGCTAAACAAAGTGGTTGCTAAATGATATAGACATTAAGTTACTATGTGGATGGTTTTATTGGTAGTATCAGTGGTCATAGTTTAGGTGTTACAACAGCTTCATAAATATATCTCATAAGTCTGGTTCTCTCAAGCACTCTGGATAATCAATAAACACATGGATGAATACATTTTGTAACAGTTTGATTGATTCCTGCCCTCCCTTTGTTTAATTGTTAATTATTATCTACACATTTCTTCAAACCAGTCCTGGATTTTGTTGCACTGAAGCTTCTTCCTGCTTCAGTGGAGCTGCAGTAGAGTTTGAACTGGTCAGCTAAATTAGCCTAAATCAGTCTTCTTTCAGTTATTCTGAAAGAAGACTGATTTCGACTGGTACTCAAGTGATGTTTGAGGTAATAAGTTAGATAGAAATTTACACTTTGTGCGAGAGGATATTGAGCCAGGATGCACCTTGAGTGTGGTTTAATATTTGTGGACAGCTGTGAGAAGGTCAGAGCTGAAATAAAATGAGACTATGACTTCCTGTAAGCACCATTCAGGAAAACCTTCAATATAGCTTTCTAGAAATAGAAAAGCCCTGAACGATGCTGAATAATGCAACGTGTCCTGGACAATGATGAGCTGTTGTGGAGAGGGTTTAAATGTCCAGTAGCTTTATGACTAGGCTGTTTACATGCATCACAAGCCCCCTGAATTAATTCTGTTTGATCACTGCAACAGCCGACAACTGATATTTTGGGTCTGTTAAAATTAGTACCAGCGATGATAGTTTAACACTCTGAACATTACATGGAGAGGTCTTGAATGGCCCTTGTGTCAGTCAGTAAGGTCAGCTGAAAGTACTGAATCATATTTTTAAATAACATTAATTCAGGGACAGCAGATGCTTTGACGATGTGTTGGAGTTGCATTAGTTCATTAAAAACATCCTGAAAAATGTATTTTAGGAGTTTACATAGATAACATATGCACCACAGAGAGAGGTCACATCATCCTCACTGTCATCTTCATCACCTTCATTTTACCATCTTCACCAAAACCTGATCAACAAAGCTGAGCCTTCTCTTTCTGAGAGTGTTTGTCTGTCTCTGACTGTCTCTGTGGCCGTGTTGATGGCGACAGGAGACAGTGGCGTGCTGGCAGGTGCATGCCACCAAATTACCATCCACACATGTACACACACACACACACACACACAGACACACACAGACACACACACACACACACACAAAGCAGGCCTCTCCTGTGCTGAGAAGGCTGCCATTATCATATCAAAGCGTCTCTCACAGAGACGTGGCAGCGCTTCAATTTAAGCAATTAATGCAGAGAGAGACTCTGTCACACAGCCCAGCATCCCCCCCATCCCTCACCCCTCATCCCCCCAAACACACACACACACACACACACACACACACACACACACACACACACACACACACACACACACACATGCAGGGCTCTCTTGTGGCACTCTGAGACAAACAAAGGTGTTGGGAAGCAAGGATCCATATTCTCAAGGCCATCGTGCTGTTTTTCTCTCTCCAGGTCCTGCCCTCCTGTTCTTCCTTAAAATGAAATGGTTTTTCCTTAGTTTATCAACCTGAAATGGAAAAACATGTCTGCTGTTGTGTGCTTGATGTCAGCGGTTGCTTAATGCTGATCTTTTGTTGGATGTTTGGACATATCAAATCTGTGTATCATTCGTTCATTTGTTTTTCAAAATAAAACCAAATATGAAAAAACAAAATAATGACTTGTTTTTTCATTATGTGTTTCCAGAACCAAAATGAAAAAAAAAACGACGAAATAACGACTCGTTTTCCGGTTTCCGATTTTCTGTTTAAATGGAAAATGGAAAAAACGGATAACAGATATATTTAATTGTGTGTTTACCATCCCCTTAAAGTCCACAGTGTACTCTCAATTCAGTATTTACAACTTCCAAATCTAGGAAAAACACTTATCTTTTTTTTAAAAAAACTACAATTCCCTGGGGCCGCGCCATGCTGCTTGATACATATCGGCAACATAGTTGTAGTTTTTCTGATTTGCAAAGTAGGGTTCTAAATAGGGTTGTAAAAAGATATATCTACCCAGCATAACTAATATCTAGTAAAGCTGAACTAGTAAATACACTGCATCTCGATGAACTATGTTAAGAAAAAGTAAAGATGTCGGCTAATTTTCGATATTTTAGCTAATACGCTAGAAATCGCGATTATAGGACGGCAGGTTTGTTTGCGGCTTGTAAAATAGGGTTGTAAAAAGATAGATCTACTGAATATATCTAATATCTAGTAAAGTCAAACTAGTAATGACTCTGCACCTAGATGAACTACGTTAAGAAATAAAGCAAGGATGTTGGCTAATTTTAGATATTTTAGATAGTACTCTAGAAACGGCATTTTTGTGACGGTAGGTTTTTTTGCGGCTTGTTGTAAAGAGTCGAAAAAAGATACATCCACTGAATATATCAAGTGTCTAGTAAATCCAAACTAGTATTGACACTGTACCTAGATGGAATATGTTAAGAAAAAGTAAGGATGATGGTTAATTTCAGATAATTTAGCTAGTACTGTACAAACGGATTTTTATAGATGTATAAACAGAACTCAAGCTTTTCACTTAGAACACTGGTACTAGAAATAGCATTATGATTTCCATCAGAGTCTTCATCACTGCTGCTCCTGTTGTCAGCACTGCTGCTTTCATCACCTGGTGTAGAAAAAAGAAATCACTGCATAAGAGTGCAGACATTTTTATCTACATTATAAACACATCTTGTACACATGGTTATACTCACAAACATATGACCATGTGTAAACCGCAAAAAGCTAAAACTCTACATGAAATTATAGCATTATTACTGCTGTCTGTTTTTATAAGATTATCTATTTGGCCTGTTGCTTTAGAACAGCATGAAGTGGGGAAATAGAGAATGGGGGGATAACACAGGCCGCAGGCTGGGATCGAGCCCGTGACCGCTGCGGCGAGGCGGTGCCTGTGTGCATGGAGTCTGTGCATGCTGCATACAGACTACAATCCTGACCAGGTGATGAAACCGGCAGCAACAGGGGTGTCGGTAGCTTAGTGTATAGTGCCGACGTGGTGTAGAAGTGTAGTCTTCATCACTGTCCCCACTGTCAAGACAGCGGTCGTCACTTTCGACTGGTGGAACCCTGGTTCGAAGTCCACCTGGTCGCTTCCCATTGAACATTGATGCATTAATTTTGTTCTGTGTTGTGGAAAAGTACAATAAATGCATTTATATCCCAGCATGCTACTTTTATAATGTTTATAGAAATGAACTAGAGTGGCATTTCCCAAAGAAAATGCATGTGAGTGATGAAAACCACCTAAATACAGCATTATTTCTATACTGCTGTTATGGCTGAATGTGGCAAATTTGCAAGTTGCGACGAACATAAATCTTCAAATAACGTAAAAATTACTCGCCAAATGAAGTCTATTCCAATATGTCAGCTGTAGAAGCAAACAGTAAGCTGGCATGTGTTGTTACCTTAGCACAACTTACCTCATATTGAACAATTTCTCCAAATTTGCAGCCTCCACACACAGCGGTTGTTAGCCAAAGCGTTAGCTTCCATGAACTGGATGTAGTTGTTACTCCAACCGATCTGACAAGAAACCAGTGCTTGCAAAAGAAAAAAACTTGGCTTCCGGAGAGATGAAAATATTGAAAGTTTTCCATTTAAACAGGAAATCAGAAATCGGAAAATGAGTTGTTATCCGTTTTTTCATTTTGGTTCTGGAAACACATATTGAAAAAACAATTCATTATTTTGTTCTTTCATAATTGGTTTTATTTTGGAAAACGAATGAACGAATGATACACGTATTATATCAGGTCAGGAAGTTAGAAAATGTCCTGCCTACCTTTGTGAATTGAGCAGGGTATTTTTTTTCCTTGGTTTTCCACTATAAAATAAATGGTGGAGCGCCATGAAATTTGTCTGCTGTATAATAATGTTAGCCTCCTCACTCTGACCTCAAGTCTGCAAGATGTGACTATACTTGCATGTACCTTACTAACCTCGATGTCAGGTTTCTGCAGTAAATGTGTTTGTTAAATGCTGTTTTATGTTGAATTTGTGATGAAAACTGTTTTTGTCACATGCCTCCAGTGAACAAAGAATCCAAAAACTGAGAAAATTCTTGATGAAGTCACAAGCAACAACATTTTACAACAGCAAAACCACATAAAAACATCTTTTTTACAAACTCTCGCACAACTCTTAGGGTATAATCAAAGTCCCACTTATCCAGTCAAATGCTCAGTGCTTCCCAAACAGACGGCCCTTTCCAATGGGGATCTAAACTAAAAGTGAAACTTATTTATGCTCTCCTTAAAGCCAGACTCCACTGACAAAAACAGTAATTTTACCTTGCTGAACACAGGAGCTGCTGGTCCTCCACTGTCTTAGTCAATTAATTGTGTTATTGTGTGGCCTTGGTGAATCCAGACTAACCCTTTAAAACACTGTCTCTTAAGGTGGATAAATGAGACTTGGAATGTACTTGTTAACTTGTCATGTAGTTCAACGTGATTCCATTTGATTTCAGTTCCTCCAAAACAGTTTTTTTGAATCTTTTTTCACTGTGCAGGCATATGAGAAAAGCAAAGTTTTCTTCAAAATTCAAAGTAACATGGGATGAGTTGGCATAAAAGTGGTAATTTGGAGGCGATCTATTCTGTTTAGACAGACCTGAACTAACCTTAACCTCGGCCATGTATACAGATAATTTGGTTTCCAATAGTTTTTACAGGAGTGCATACGCACGAAAAAGACCTTAACTTGAGAAATTATCACGATGGCAGCAGTGTAGAGGGTTAAAAGGAAAAACTCATTATTGCAGTGGTGTGTCCTTGTAGCCAAAATAATTAAATCCAAAGTATGAAACTGAAAATGAAATAAGTAAGACTAAATACATCTCTTTCCACAGTTAAATCATGGTTTTCATCTTAAAATTCAACAAAACTGTGCTTATGACACATGGATCAATCATGGGGCAAACAGAGGAGCATTTGTTTATGTTTACATCACACTCAACAAACTGGGGGCTAAGATGATTAATTGCATCACATTTTATGTTGTTCAAAGTGTAACCACTGAACCATAGATCAAATGTTGTCCTCTGTCTTTTGTCTTGCACATCATATCCAATTTGTAGTTTCCTATGAATTTCTTGTGTTTGGGAACACAATTTGAATCCTACATCCCAAAAAACAGACCCCACCACTAATATTGAAAACTATGTTATTTACCGAAAACAAATACATAGAATAAATTCCTGCCTTTAAAGTCTAGTGTGTAGGATTCAGTGGCATCTAGCAGTGAGGTTGCAGACTGCAACCAACTGAAACTTCTCCTGTGTACCAAACGGTACTATGGTAACCGAGACAAAAACGTGAATACATGAATGGCCCTGTGTAGCCCTTTCACGTAAAGTGGTCACTACAGTGAACAGCTATGTAAAAGTAATTTTTTTGGTATATGCATGGGTTTTGATGCTATAGTTGTATTTAAGTCACCACACTGGACCCTAGTGCCTCGTGCCATACACTGCCACCCGCTGGCCAGGTCTTGTTAGTGCAACACAAATCTTTCAAAACCAAGATGGCCAACAGAATGGCAGAAATGTTGTGCCCCTCAAGAATATCTTTCCAATCCTTCTACAATAGGAGACCTTGGCAGGTAAATAAAACCTGGAAAAATCAAGTAACATCTAAGGAGTAATACAGTTGTTAAATTTTCCAAATATTGATTATATGTTGTGAGGAAATTGCAATTAATCATCTGTCCACTAAGCTCACTTTTATATGCTTCCCTTTAGAAGTATCATTTTCTGATGTGAAAGGAACCATTCTGAAAAGCACATTACATTGTGTTAGTATCTTGCAGCAGGTTTGACAATAATTTGTCTTTCCACCTGATTTCCAGGATGCAACAGCATTGTCTCCATTTTTAACTCTATATCCTGCTGTCCCACCTCAGGCCACATGCAGGATAGAAGGACTTTCGACATGCTATAGATCTAAACATGCACAGGAGGATCCTCTTCAAGCCAATCAGTCAGCTTTTAAACCTGAGCATCCACCAATCAGTAGACTCATTGTACCTTTTCCTCCTGGTTAGGAGAAATTGGTCCCTGTCATTTAAGCTTTTCAACTAAATCTCTCCATCATTCATCCCCCTCCTCCTTTTTTTTTTGAGGCGAGACACTTTATTAGACACAGCTGTTCAACTGAACCCAGCAAGGCCTGGATTCACTGCCAAGAGCCTTCCTCTCTCTGCTGGTCTGTGTGTCTCTCTCTTTCTGTCAGGTGGGATGTAGAAGGATGAATAGGCAGTGATGGGGAGCAGCTATGCGAGGCTGTTTGCGCTGGAAACCTTGGCTCTGGGCCCCACTTCTCTGCACAGCAAGCCCACTGAAGAGCCATGATTTTATCCTCCATCCCGAATGGAGACAAGCTCAATGTCTGGGAAGATCATGGTCATCTCCAGCACTCCAAAATGGCCGCCATGCAACGACAATGACTGTGGTTGACAGAGAGCACAAGAAAGACAAAGCCAATAGGTACATCTGCGTAAGTTTGAAAAGAATTCCAGATAGAAGTTGTTGTCCTTGACTTCGTCTTTTCTGATTGCTCATTGCTGTAATATTTTGACACAACACTTCAAACAGAATTTCCCCTTCTTTTTTCAGTGTGTGTCCCCTGATGGGTTTCTGCAGTTTGCAACTTTATTTAATTTTTTTGCCCTCTCACTCAAAATGACTGCCACTGCTCATTCTACTGATGCTTTTGTTTTTGAAGGATCATTCATAATCTTGAAATACTGTCCTGGAATCACTAAGAGCAACTTACTTTCAAGGAATTTTTTTTTTTTTTTACAATAAGGTCTTGTATATATCATATCCTGCTCAAAAACAAATAGTGGGCAGCCTGTGCTACTTGTATTTTCTCCTATTAGTTTCAGATACTGGTCAAAATTGTAGAGAGCGATAATGTCATCCAGGAATTTAAAGAAACTCAGTAATATCCACCTCTTCAGTCACACCAGATTTATGTTATCGATCTAAGCCTACAAAGTAAATAAAAAAAGACAACAGGATTATTTCGCCTATAGACAGCAGTAATTTTGTTATCGGTTGGTGGCTATGTAAGTGTTTAGCTGTGTATAATTAACCACATTATGGCCTGATAATGTAAAACACATCCGGACAGCAAATCCTCACGTCTGTCACTTACCGGATCAGGTTTAAGGCACATCTGTAGCAGGTCCATTTTAAAGTGCTAGGTGTGCAGGCACATCTATAAATGGTTAAGATAATTAATGTATGGATGACCTCAAAATTTTAAGTTGCTTTTTGCTGAAAAGTATGATGGGAAAAGTATGATGGGAGTGGCTTAGAGGAGCGATGTTAAGACATTTTCAAAAGCAACCAAAATGGCTGATTGTAAAAACGTCAACACTCATTCAGAGACATTGATGCATCACCATCACAGCTCATCTCTTCACACTATTATCTGTTTACATTTGTCCATCACTCAGCGCTAGTTCACACGTTTCGTTGCTCTGATTGGTTGTCGTTCTATCCTATTGTGTCAGATTGTGCCAAGCCACACGAGAGTAACATCTTCTGGTAAAACCGAAATTTAGTGCAAAACAACCACAAGCTGCGTCTCCAGATACTCTGTAGTTCCCTCTGCTGCAGATTGGACAAAAATTAATCATTACGCATTATTAGTATTAGTGACAGGGCAGTTAAAACATATCAGAACTTGCCCCTTAAATGCTCTTTTGTGGATGCCACTGCTCCAACCCAATGTGGGGTTGTTTCATAAAAA
Organism: Epinephelus cyanopodus; assembly: GCA_026686955.1. Lineage (NCBI taxonomy): Eukaryota > Metazoa > Chordata > Actinopteri > Perciformes > Serranidae > Epinephelus > Epinephelus cyanopodus. The sequence continues at coordinate 32,115,494 of CM048920.1, read as the reverse complement.
TAAAGCCATGAAATAAAGAATAAATGAGTGATGTTTCAAAGTACAATAATTTAACAAGTCTTATTAGAGTGTGAGGAGGATTGGTGAGGATGTGATAAGACCCCTGACCTTTCCGACCTCGCCAACCTCTCTGTCCCTGTATTTTACCATTAAAATAACATTTGTTATTTCACACTTTATCTCTGTCTTGCTTTGGCTGTCTCTCTTTCCTTTTAACCTGTCTCTCTCTTTCTGTCTATATCGCTTCTCCTACTCTGGTTGCAACAGCTGCTTGATGTTTGTGACAGGCGGTGCGATAGCGCTGACAGGCTTGAGACGGTTATCAGAGAGGGCTGTCGTGAGAGGCTCCGCCTGGCTAAATTGAAAATTGCAAATGAAAATCCGCTGTTTTTAAATTCATCAGCCATTATGTCAGATGACCTTTTGGGCATCGGGCCCCGCTGATAAAACTCCCGACGACAACACTCGGCTCTGATCCAATTTTCGACACTGTCCCCTTACTCCCTCCCTCCCTCCTCCTCCTCTTCTCCATCACCGTTCGACCCAGCGCCAGCGAAAATGATAGGCTTTCAGGAGAGCCTCCATTGTGCTGCAGATGAAGAGGTTTTGTTTGGAGGAGATGGCCCTGCTGTATGTGTGTGTGCTGAAGGAAGTGTGAGAGTTTGGGGGCACCCAGCGTGGCCTGGCCTGGCCTCGTCCTGGTCCCACTGTTGTTGTCCAATCACAGCGAGGATCAGAGGCCAGGAACGTGGGGGCATTTAGAAATACAGCTGGGGGTATGGGAGCAGAGAGAGAGGTGTAAGGGTATAATAAACACCAAGAGTAGATGTCACTCTAAATGGCTTTTCCTGGGTGGGTCAGTATGTGCCAATACTGACTGACATCTGTGTGTGTGTGTGTGTGTGTGTGTGTGTGTGTGTGTGTGTGTGTGTGTGTGTGTGTGTGTGTGTGTGTGTGTGTGCGTAAGCCTGTGTATCATCTCAGGAGAGGAAAAAGGAAAAGAAGGAACAGAGCTGATCCTCTCAGTCTATCAGGAGCTCTATCTGCCTGTAATTGAATTCTCTCCCTCTTCCATTGTTGTTGTCTTTGTCTCTGGGGACTGGATGATCAGATTTTTTTTCTCAGGTGGTGTTGTATTACAGCCTCAATGTTCAAACCTTACAGATGCATTATAAAAATTAATGCCATTTTGTTCATTCGACTATTTTTGTGAGAGACTGGTGCAAAGTCAAGTGACCTGAAAAATCTAATGCTCCATGCTGATGCACTGATTCCTCTGAATGAATAGTCAGATCCATTCATATTATTCAGATTCATATTGAATAGCCAAATTTGATTTGACTGACAGAATTCTGAGTTAGATACAGCCCTAAAGTTTTAAGGATGAAGTCTGGATAGTATTTCCTTAGTCTTAGGCAGTGACCTCATTTAGGATCCTCGTGGCCTAACTGAGCCACATAGTGGTGGCCTGGTGTATCCTTTACCTTCTTCCTGACCTCACCAGTGAGAAAAAGCAGTTGTCCGAATGGTTGGGATATTTAGAAATTCTTCTGGCATTATTTTTGCAGCTTCTTGTGTAAACGTCCAATAGGCAAGGTAGGTCCCTTCCCTTGTACATTCAGCTGAACAAACCACTTTTTGTAGGGCTTTGCAGTCTATTCGGTGCTGTTTCCATACCAGGATGTTTAGAAATTCCTCAGTATTTGAGGGGATACCTGAAATTTCTTCAAGCACCTGGGGTGAAACAGTTTCTGCCTTGCCTTTCTCACCACTGAGTCACTACGCAGCACCCAGGTCAGGCCCTTGGTAATATGGACACCGAAGCCCCTTTCACACATCCACTGTAACCCTGATCTTATCCAGACATTACCCACAGGAGCTGTATGTGAGAAAACAAATGTTCAAACCCGTTGGACCAGACATTAAACTGACTTTACCTTGCCAGCTTCTGTGTACAAAGTCGACTGAGCCTGTGTGTTGATAGAGCTCAAAAAGAAGATGACTGTGTGAAGAATTAACAGTGAGCAAGTGGCATGACACCAACACAATTATCTAATTGGAGAGACAACAAGATTTATCGCTGGCCCTTACTGGCACAGATCCTTCCCTGCCTCTTTCCAGAGTCTACTATCATTTCCTTGGTCTTGCTGACATTCAGGAGTAGGTTGTTGTCCCGACACCAGCAGTCTTCTACTTCCTTGAAGTTGGCCTTTGCCATTGAATATACAAGCATCTTAGCAACATAGTTCTAGCAACTTTGCAAACCAAACTACCAAAAACAAAGATTTGAATTGAAAAAGGTGAAAGCCACGATGAGCTTCAAATCTTTTATTTCTTTGATTGTGAAATTTGCTTTTCCTTTTTTTGCATTGAGTTGTATGTGCCAAGGAATTTCTCTGTTTGAAAATATGAATGTGCAAATGTGTGTATGTGTTCTTAAAGACCATCTGTGCACTCATTAGCATGTGCTGACATATGCACGAATATCGTATGCAGAGATGTGTTGGTTCTTTCTCTGTTTACAAGTGTGTCTCAGCATGTGCCTACATCTGCGTGTGTGCGTGTGTGTGTGTATGCAGTCAGCTGTCCCAGGTGTGCGTTATTAATCAGTTATCAGGGCAGTTTATTTGCTGGGTGACAAGTTGCAATTTCCCCCCTGATTCAGGGCCTCTTTGTCAGGTGGGAATTACACTGAGAGCACATGACAAAACACTTCACCTCTGCTTCGTTCCCTCACTTCGCCTCGCTCCCTCTGGATTTTGCCAGTTTCCTTTTCTCTCTTTTCAACCTCTCTTCCCTCCCCCTGATGTTGGCGTCCCTTTTCCCCACTCATTTCGTTCCCCCGACATCTTCGACATCTTCTCCTCTGTCTCTTCTCTTCCCCTCTTTCTTAATTTTCTTTCCCTTCATCTTTTACCCTCTTCCTCTTCTATATTTATTTTACCTCCCATCAACAACATCATCCTTAGCCCTTGGAGTAAAAAAAGGCGGACTGTATAATTAATCACACAGCTTGGTCTAATTAGAGATGAATATGCGTTGTCCCTCTTGTCACACACACGCACGCACACACACACACCTCAGCTTCTTGGGCCTAATAGCAGTTGATGCTGTATTAACGGCAAATGGTGCAATCCCCGCAAGAGCCCCTCTTGCCTTGATGAATCTGATGAATGTGACAATAATTAGTGAAGACAGATGAGAGGTAAATTACCACTGACAATGTAATGCTGTCCTGTCTGCCACTAGAGAGAGGGAAAGAGAGAGATTGCCAGGACATGTCAGAGAGAGAAAGAGAGAGGGGGAGTAACAGACAGTGAGGGACACAGAAAGTAGTTTGGTTTCATGCAAATTATTATTTTCATGCAAATGATGATGCATTGATTTCGTTTAATGGAAACCGTAATAGATTTTTTTTTAATTTCCTCAACATTACAAAAGTTTTTTTGATGTATTTTTTAAATAGATGCTCAAATATTATGCAGTAAAAATGAATGTGACACATTGACCTCATTTACATGTGGTATTAACAGGCTATCTGTGTCTTTCTAGGAGGTTATTAGGGAATTTATGGACTTGTAAAATATCATCAACCCCGTATTTTCTGTAGAAGTTCAGTTGAACTAAGCAAACCAAATTCACTTTTAACTTTATCTCAAGTCAAAAGTTTCAAAAGTTCTCCTGATAGCTGGATGAAAATATAGAAAGCCATGCAGAGGGAAGCAGACAGATAGTAAGAGTAGCAGAAGCAAAGCCTCAGGACTAATTACAGCTCTCTGCCAGAAGAGAAAGAGCAAGGGATGATGAGGGAGAAGAGAGAGAGAGAGGTGGAGGGGGGAGATGGTAATTGTTTTCGTCAGAGGCAGTGGGGAGCTATCAGGGTAATAAAGTTAATTAGCAGAACAAACAAGGAGAGTGAGAGAGAGAGAGAGAGAGAGAGAGAGAGAGAGAAGGACAGAGCGATAGATTTGATGATGATAAACGGCAGCAGATCTGACACCAGAAGAAAACAGTGAAATCAATTATTCTTATTTTCTTCCTCCGGTGGGGAAAGAACACACAAGAGCCTCTGTAGAGCTCAACTGAATGGAACCAAAACTCCTCCTCCTCTCTTATCTAGAGCTCATTTACCCTCTGCACTATGAGTGTGTGATCAGCTTTCCTTGTCACATTTGTTATTGGTGTTTTTTTCCCCACATTACACTTGTCGGAATCAAAAGTGATAAATAAGCAAACATACTGTAAATGCATGTGTGCTTGTTTTGCTACCCCGAGTTTTAACTAACACACAAGGGCTGCAGATTTTGGCCCATATTTCAGTCTTTTTTTTTTTCTGTTACTTTTTAATAGTGTTTGGGATTGTGGCTCGTATAATTCAAGCATTGCCAAGGTGCAATTTTCACATCACTGTAGTCAAACTGAATACACCTGTAAAGTACAGCAAATATCCTTAATCAAATCATGTAAAAAGTCCACATTCTCAGTCAAAAGAAGTGTCTACAGCAATGCTAGATGCTCTGTGAGGTTGTACTTAAAGGTTCTGTGTGTAGGATTTAGTGACATCTAGCAGTAAGATTGCAAACCTGATACTTATCCTGTGTGCCAAGCATGCAGGAGAACTATGATGGTGGCCTACATGAAAACACAATTGGCCCTGTCTAGAACTAGTGTTTGATGTGTCCATTCTGGGCCACTGTAGAACAATATGGCATACCCTGCAGAAGAGGACCTGCTCCGTATGGAGGTAACAATGGCTCATTCACATTCATTCACAACAATTCTTATTTCAAATGATCATTAAGTAATAGAAACAGAGCTATGATTATTATAAACCATTTCTGCCAATAGATGCAACTAAATCTTATGAACTGGACCTTTATGCACCACTTTGAGCTAAATGCTAAATACTTGCTTACAATGACAATGCCAACACGTTGATGTTAGCAGGTATATTGCTTACCATGTTTGCCACCACCTTAGCATGTTAGCGTGCAAAAATTTGCACTAAATGCAAAGTACAGCTGAGGCTGATGAGAATGTCGGGGAATGGAAAAGTTGAGGGATCACTAAAGTTATTTTAATTTATCCTGAGGGGACCATGGATGTCTGTATTTTATATCATAGCCATTAATCCAGTCGTCAATTGCTGAGAGATTTCACTGAAAAATACAAATGTCACCCTCATAGTGGAGCTAGAGGAAAAGGCATGGGATCATCAAAGTCATTCGGGTTCGTCCTCTGGGTAGCTTGAATGTCTGTTCAGAGTTTCGTGGACATGGAATGGCAAAATTGCTGCAAACAAACGTCAACAATATCTTAGGTTGTAAAATTTAGTAGACATTAAACTGATATTGTAACAATTTAACCTTGAAAACACAGTTTCTAGCTATCAAATCAACATTCTTTGCTCAAATTTCCGCTTTAAAACACCTTTGCCATTCTTTACCTTCTTGCTGATCAGAATTTCACAAATTTTGGCAGCAGCAGGCTGCAAACTTTAACATTTGATTCTGGTTTGTCTATAGATGAGAGGACCTCCCAGACATCTATATTTTTATGATGTGATGAATGTCCTACATACAGAGATGAATGTATCTTGTAATCTGGGACTCAAACAAACAATTTGGATGTTTAAATCAGATATGTTGAGATTTCTGCTTAGACTTGCCCTTAATCTTAACCCAGAAATCGTACTCATAGAACAATAAACTGACAGAGAAATACTGACCAACAAAGTTCTTGCAAATACAAGTACAACAGAACATGCACACACATGCCACATTATGCTGAACAATTTTCAACAGCTAAACCAATCAACGGTTTGCATTATTGAATGATGTGGATTTTAATGCCTCTCACCATGGCAACTAAACAGTATCTGACAGGCCATCACCAAGGTGACGTGTGACAGGCCAGGTAATGGAACCTGTGTCACTGACATGCACGAGAAACACTTCATTATGGGAGAGCTCTGCGTGTGTGTGTGTGTGTGTGTGTGTGTGTGTGTGTGTGTGTGTGTGTGTGTGTGTGTGTGTGTGTGTGTGTGTGCGTGCGTGTGCGTGTGCGTGTGTGTGTGTGTGAGAAAGGAAACTGCTCTCTACAGTGCTAGCATGCTTTCTCTGTCATGTCTCATTTCCAAAATGCTGTAATTCTGTAATTGTACAAGGCATGCTGAGGGTGTGTGTGTGTGTGTGTGTGCAGATGTTTGTGTGTGTGTGTGTATAGCATTAGATGTGACTTATTTTCTGCAGTGCCCCTTGATTATGTAGCAATGAAACGCAAAGTAAATGTTGAAGAGATAACAGTTGCTCACTGGATTGTTTTTTGGGGGAGGACATGCAGCAGAGGACTGCTATATCTACAGAAGTCAGTCACACCTGATAATCAAATTGGAAGTGAAGTCCATTATTTTCCATACAAGGACACCTTAGATAGGATTATTGTCCTTATACTCTTACCAACAGCAAAATTTCTTTATAGAGAGTAGTAATCCCTGGGTAGGCAAGATTTAAATCGTGAGATAATGTGACTTGTCAACATTAGTGTTGTTGCTTTGGTTACTTGCAGTCTGTGGTGAACAGAGCACAGTTTGGGTAATACTTTTATTGTTGGTTGTTTTATTGTTTCTCTTTGAAATAACTTTGATTAACCACTTTTTTTTCCCCAATGTTGCCATCTCAAAAGCTCAAATACTTTAGTGAGTAGAATGTTATAATAATTAATGACCCACACTAAACATCTAAGTTTTAATGAACTGTAGTTTTTCTTTGAGCACTGTCCTCTAGAGGTGTTAAAGGGAAACTTTGCAGATTTCAAACAGGTCTGTGTCATTGAAGTGTGTGCAGATGAACAGTGTTTAACTTACCCCTGTGCCGCCAGCGACCAGAGCGCCCTGTTAATTGCCATGGGACTTTTTTTTCCGATGACATAGAGCTATTTGCAAAGTTTCTTGTTTTATTGTTTCATTGTTAGCACCCACTTTTAAGACGAAAAGCCCACCACTGTAGATGTGCTTCTACAGTGTGCTTCCTGTATTAACTGCTTGTCATGTAAGGCTATGAATATTATTTAAACAGAAGAAGATGCTTAGCAGGAGCAGTGAAAAGAGCATCGTCAAAATGCCGTTGTTTGATTGACAAGTGATCTTTAGAAAGTGCAGTGCAGAAACATGGCAGCAATGAAAGCTTAGCATCAGTGTGGCCTGCTGCACTGTACGGCCCTCCTGTGGCCCTTCCGGCCAACATGGTGAACACATTAGTAAACTGAACCACCAGCGTGTCCCTAAAATCCACTTTCTTATCAGGGATGATTCCTTTTTGGGTAAACAGTCTCAAATAAAAGGCTTTTTTTGTGAGTGTGTTTCAGGGAAATGTATGTATAATATATATTGTCAGTTTGGGTTTGTTTGGTTTAGGTTGCCAGGATGTCTGGTCTGGGTGCGTTTGATTCGGTTGTCAGGCAGTGCCTTTGGACTGATGTGCTGTTAGAGACCATCACCTGGGACATGTGATAGCTTATCAAAGTCTGAGCAGCCCTTCTGGTGTGCGCGCACACACGCACACACACATACACACACGTATACCTTTCAACCTACTACTAGAGGAGGGTGAGTTTTCTGTGTGTGCGTGTCTGTGTGTGTGTGTTACTTTAGTCGTCAAGGGAACCCTGGTTGGAAGGACAGTTTGACGTCTCGCTTGGCATCATGGGAGACGGCTGTCACCTGACGATGCTGCCACTACGGAGATAACCTTCAGGGTGACAGCCGAGACAAAGGAACACACACACGCTCAGAGGAATGTATACAGGCAAACATACACACTCACACACACACACACACACACACACACACACACATATGGAGCCACATACATGCATGACTGCCCACAAACACACACACAGCAGACTTCACCTGCTGAGCTAAACACAGTGGGATTGATCCTAATTAGTGCTAATCAATATGTTGATTGATAGTTTTTACCTCAAAGAATTCTCCTGACCTCCAACAAGGAGAGGTCAGAACATCCTCTCTAATTCGTTACAAGAGTCTGATAGTCAGAGTACCATGAAACAACCTTTTTCAACAGGCTGTAGTCATGGTAATCTCACAAGGAAGCCCTGTGAAGAGGTGGTTTATTTGTGAACACATCTTATTTTCTCTGCACGATGGTGCAAACATGAACTAACATGGCAGGAGTCTCTTCCTGTGTTGTGGTGTCAGCAGGTATTTGCTTGACTTTAGGTACTGTGATTGTCCAGTGTTCGAATTTCTTCCTGGTTGACGAGTGAAGATCACAAGTGGTTGTTGTTTCTGTCAGTGGTAATGATATTCCTCCTGATTCAACTGATAGTATTTCCAACTCTCCATCAGCAAGGATATCACTGCAATGAAAGTACTATTTTACTGAAATAAACACAGAGTGCAGTTCCACAACAGTGACCCGTTTGATCCAATTACACTTAGTTCACAAAATGCTCCTTTTCTTAGCCAGGCATTTTTTTAAATGTCTGTTTAATTTCATATCTCTTAAGTGAAGTGACTTCTCCAAGTGGCCTCTTCAAAATAAATTACCGTTACCACCACCAGCAGGTTTCGAAACATACAAAGTGGTGATAGTGATTGTGTATTAACTGCAATCTTAAATACAGCAAACAGGTTTTCATAAACAAAGTGTAATTTTGTGAAACATTTGTGATATACATTCTGTTATTATAAGTACCATTTGAAATTTTATGTTTTCCTTTCCTTGTACATACAGTACAAATTAGGAATGCACCAATTTTGATATCACATATTAGACTGAATGATTTCTCTATCTATCTCTATATCTCTGATTTCTCTATTTCTCTATATATAATGATTTCTCTATATATACACAGGTAGGGTGCGGTCTGCTGGAGGCTGCCCTCTTGTGTCGAATACAGTGGCCGAAAGGGATATACGCGCTTCGCGTTTACATAGAACTTGCCGTCACTGGAGACAGAGAAGGTGAAGCTCAATCCGGGCGCTTCTGCGTGAACCTGCTTTGTACTTTTATGATTCGGTCGCACTTTAAATGGAGGACCACACATATGTTTTGCCCCGTAAGAGGGAAACCACGCCACCAAATAAAAGAAAAAGATCAGATAAGCGACGACGGGACAAAATGCGAGTGAATATCGGCGTTGCTTATTCCAGGTGGAAAAAACTCCTGTGGAAGAACACTCTGGAAACGCATATATTATAATCGTACCAACCTATATTTGCTGCACTGTGCCGTGACTATCTCATAAAACGTGTTATTTTAGCATTACTGTGCTAATGCTTGCTCATGTTACCAAAACAATTAGCAATAAAACACTACTAACATAACGTTATATCTCACAGATAACCTATATGTCACTGGTAAGCTATAACATATTGTAGCGCCCGCCAGGACGTGTGGAAAGGATGACGCAGATATTTGGCAAACCACCGTTTATTACTGAACAGTACAGGTTACTGTTGGCTGTAACCACGCCAAAACAATCAACAAGCAAGAACTTAGCTGTAACTCCAACTGTGCACTGCTGCTCTCTCCTCCTTCTCGCTCCTACACACACCAGCATGCGCACTCACACAGCTCTCATCCCCGTCACACTTGCACCCCGCCCCCCTACCTGTACTCATTTAATCCCAAACATGCCATTAACTCACAGGACATTTACTGCAGGGTCGCTACAACATCGTAACATGGTTTAGATTCCTAAATAAATATTCACCTCATCGCTAGATAGGCCTACTCCTGAAAACTCAAAAAACTCTGCTGGATGGATGGATCTCTGCTGTCTGCGCAAGGCTTTTTATCCTACGAGGCCACTGTTATGGAGTTAGATCAGTCTCAATATTCACAAATGCACACAGAAGGATTCACAAATACATGTTAAGATTTATATATAAATGACTCTCGACACACAAATATTTTCAATGCACACACATATATTTAGCATTTTATATAAATGTAAAAAAAATCCACAAATAACCAAAAAAGTTTCACAAATGTATTTCTGATGCACACACAAATATTTATTGTTTTAAATATATGCAATAAAAATCCACAAATATATGTATTTAAAAAGTATTTGCAATTTTCATCAAAACATATGTGGATGTTGATACATTCATTTACAAATGCTTTTATTTTGTGAACCTGCGCGCATTTGTGTGTGAATCTTTTTGAGACTCTCCTGACGTCACCCGATCCACAAATGCATTTTTTCTACCAAGGGGATATAGGTAGCCAATCAGATGTCTCCTTCCTCTTCAGCCAATCACATGAGCGTCCCGCCACCACCCACACGTGGGGTATGTTTTAACGTCGTAGCGTCAGAAGGTGGCAGTAATGCACCACTACGTTGTTTGCGACCGCCAAATTAATACGGAAGAGAAGAAGAAGAAGGTCAAGCGCGTATGTCTATGGTCAAGAGCATAGATGATGAAGAGGTCTAGTTTGCAGCATGGCGGCCGACGATCGTGCACCTGTAAGGAGTAGCATCCAGCTGCAGCCCCGGAGCACAAGCCCCTGACGTGACGGAAGTGATGCTGGATATTATTGTCGCGGTCTTTGTGTGGAACTGAGCTCGCAGGACACAGCATCTCAACGCAGCAGGTTTCAGGTAAACTAACTGGAATAAATTGGCAGAAAAATAGCTATGTTGTTTATTCTGTGACCGTTAGAAGAGGATCCTGGTGAGTGGCGAGGCAGGGCTCGAGACTTGGATCCCTTCACCTATGGTCCCGCCCGGGCCTGACGACTGCAGCCCTCCGGCCTGACCTCCGCGGCCTGGACGGATGCTCAAGCGTGGGTGAGAGGAGCGGAGAGGAGCGCGGAGGTCATGCCGGGCGGGCCGACACCGTGTAGTCCGGCCGTTACAACGCTAAATTAAGCAGAGTGACGGACCCAAAGCCTTCAATCTGGCTATAAGACAGCTGAAATGCGAAACAAAAAAATACAGTGGTGAAGTTGGGATTTGTTTCTTGAAGTTATGTGCTCATTATCTTTTCTGTCTCTTGCAGGCTGCCAGGAGAAGCGGACTGGCCATCAGATATTGTTTGTGGAAATTTGAAAATAAAGTTTGTCAAATTGACTTTTGTCTCTTCATTGTGTTCACTTACACACGAAATAGGGTAACAGTCAGCTATTTTTTAATGTTAGCACTGATTTCTCACATTGAATGGGAAATTTGTAGTTTTAAAGGTCCGACCTAAATGAAAACAGGTCGTAGCCTAGTTAAGGAAGCATATGAATATTAATATAGAAGGAGCGCCCACTGAGCGCAGCTTCTTTTATTCATGGTTGAACGTGGCGATGTGGTCAAAAACAAACAAAAAACAAAGTTGACTTGTATGATTAAATAAAGGTAAAATAAATGGACAATTCATCAATTCATAGACGCTATGTTATGCAATTTTACTTAAAAAAGTTGTTAGAAAAAAAAAAAGCCAGAGGCTTGTGCTTCTGCTCCGGGGCTGCAGCTGGATACTGTTGCCTGTAAGTGTATCCACTTGTTGTAAATCATGACTCTTTGTTGAATTATTTGTGATTGGTTTTGCTAAAGTGTGTGGCAGCCCAGTTAGTTAGCAAATTATCTGAAACTTGCTTAGTTGGTATAATTGCACCGTGTAACTGACGCTAACGTACACCGTGCAACGCACACCGCCGCCGGCGCGGTGCGTTGTCCGTCAAGTGCTGCCCCCCAACACACATCAGCAGCGGCACCTTCGACACTATTTCCCAGCCCAGCCTGCTCCGGGACGGACAAAAGGTTTTTCTCGCAGTGCCGGCCGCGCTGGAAATAGAGCAGCGCTTAAGCACTCTACGCTCTTGACCTTCTTCTTCTTCTCTTCCGTATTAATTTGGCGGTCGCAAACAACGTAGTGGTGCATTACTGCCACCTTCTGACGCTACGACGTTAAAACATACCCCACGTGTGGGTGGTGGCGGGACGCTCATGTGATTGGCTGAAGAGGAAGGAGACATCTGATTGGCTACCTATATCCCCTTGGTAGAAAAAATGCATTTGTGGATCGGGTGACGTCAGGAGAGTCTCAAAAAGATTCACACACAAATGCGCGCAGGTTCACAAAATAAAAGCATTTGTAAATGAATGTATCAACATCCACATATGTTTTGATGAAAATTGCAAATACTTTTTAAATACATATATTTGTGGATTTTTATTGCATATATTTAAAACAATAAATATTTGTGTGTGCATCAGAAATACATTTGTGAAACTTTTTTGGTTATTTGTGGATTTTTTTTACATTTATATAAAATGCTAAATATATGTGTGTGCATTGAAAATATTTGTGTGTCGAGAGTCATTTATATATAAATCTTAACATGTATTTGTGAATCCTTCTGTGTGCATTTGTGAATATTGAGACTGATCTAACTCCATACACTGTCACTTATCCGAGGGGAGGGGTGAATGAGTGAGCGCAAGTGAGCCCTGCAATCTAGAATTTGACTGCTGATGTCACTGTTACTCACCATTTTTACACACTGAGGCTTTAATAATAAATGACAATTCATTAAAATTTAGGAAAAGGAAAGCTATCTCTATGTCAAGCCTGATGTTGCCTCACACGTGAAAAAATGATCCCAGTCACTTCCACACAGTGAGGCATACAGCTTATTAATCGAATACTGGCATTGGATCAGTACATGGTAGATACCGATACCCGAGGTCTTGGTGCCGCTATCAAGGACTGAAAAAGTTGTATTGATGCATCCCCAGTAGAGATCGCACTGATGTCACATTAAACGTAGTATTTGTGAGTAGCATAACATAGCATATCAAATAGTCACTGGAAGCCTTTCATGTGACTTATGTGTTGAGTATCTTTGTAGAAAGAGGAAAGTTTGAACAGGATCTTAACCTCATCAACAGAGTTAAGAAAATAGTTATAGAATAGTATAATAGTAATAATAGTTCAGTCTTAAACTTGCAGCAACACTTTACACAACTCTTTCTCCTATAACATTCATACACAACTTATTCTTATTCCTTGTGCCTCAAGTCCATTTTCACTCTTTTAAGGAGACGGTCTTTCCTTAACCTTAAACAAGATTTGTCAGCTGCTCTATTGTTTCTGCATGATGAAGGTTTGTGTCATACAAGGCTTGCAGTATAATTTTTTACTCTTTTTTTTGCCGCTCAAGCTTTGAAGTTTCTTCATCACTTGCTTATTTGGGTTCATCTCTCTCCGTATTACTGTCGTGTGGATTTTCCCATCATGTTGACAGGTTATCATTTGAGTTTTTTGTTCCACACTCAGATAATTTCACCTTTTCCACCTTTTCTGACAGAGCAAAATCAATACAGTAGGAGTGCTCTAACTAGCAGCTTTTATTTCTAAATTACTGTGACTATGAGGAGTTTTTAGAACAATGGAGAGACTTGGGCAACGAGGCTTGTTTAACGGAAACTAAAAACTGACTTTCCTCTCTTGGCTCTTAAACCTGGATTTATTGCATGTTTACACAGCAACAAATTGAAATGTTCAGATCTGAAATGGTCAACAAATAAATATTGGTGGCAGAAGTTTGACAGCTGTGAGCAGTCAATATCACCTTTTCAACCAATGTTAACCAGGTGCTAATGCCAGTGATTTATGTAGCGTTAATCTTAACAGTAAAGGTAGTTAGAATTTTAAATTTGTTATTCTTTAGTTAACACACACACACACAAACACACATGCTCACTGTGAGAATACAGGCCTGAGGGCTAACGCTAGCCCTTCCAGGGGTTTAGGAAGCCCTGTCGTTTTCCTGCGGTGCGGCACTGTCATGTAGATGTAACCTAACGATCATCTCCTCCATTCAGCCCGCCGGCTTTGTTTTAAGTCACCGCCCTTTATGTGCATGTGTGTGTGAGAGAGAGTGAGTCAGTGAGTGTGTGTGTGATGCATGTGTGTGTAAGTACGTAATTCAGTAAGTAGGTAAGTATCCCTCCCAGCATTTCCTGTCTTATGGAGCTCAGGCGGTGTTAGCCAGGGTTAGCTGAGGCTTTAGCACCTGCTGTCACCGCTGCAGTCCCACTCACTTGTCCAGACACAACGGCTTTAGCTCGGAGATGAGGATTACTGCTAGTAATGTGTGCTAAGAGCATTAGCTTGGGCCTGGGTGGGTAATAGATTGTTAGAAAGTATCAGACAATAACCAGGAACTGTCCTTTAATTGAATAAAGTTGGTGCTGCCAAACAAAAGGGCAGAAAAGTTTGCTAAATTAAACTTGTGTGCCAAGGAAAGTTTGTCTCCTATAGCAACATGTGTGTGTTACACCACGTATGTTTGAGTGTTACAGTCCGAGCCAGTGAAACAGCAGAGGAAAGTGGACTTTATCAGCTTATCCAAAATCCCGGAAACAGAAGTCATTAACAGACTCAGCTGAGATTTTGATGACTATTGTTTTTCTTTCAAAACGTAGACGCCAACATGTGTCTCATCAGGCTAAAAAATAATATTCGTATGCACTCAGTGACCCCAGAGATTTACAGGAAGTTGTTTAATTCAACAGATGCCTAGATATACAGTAATAAAAGTTTAAAGTAGACAAACTGTACTAAAAGAATATAATAGGTGACTTTAAGTCAGATAATATAAAGTGATGAACATCTTCTGCGTCACGTCACCACATACTGTAAGAGACATATAAGTTTGTTAGCTTAGTTATCAATAGGCACAGGGCCATCTTTACAATCCTCTAAAATGCTGTGTGAATGAAAACAGTGTGTATCACCTTGACATTTCCACCTATAAATTCAATTCTGACCCAAACTTCAACTAAGAAAGCAGGTGGAATTTTATTAGTACCAACTCTGAACAGTAGTGGAGAATTAATTTGGTGTAACCCAGAATTAAAAACTCTGTACTCCCAGATCATACAAGGATGAAATTGCCAAAAGGTCACAAGCAAATATCTGAGAATGTGGACACGGTTAGAAAATTTTAATCTTTTTCTTTCGCATTTCACATTCTCAAATTCAGCTGAGCTAGAAGGCTGATCAAGCTGCTTTGTGTGATGTGAAGACCTGAAAGCATTAATTTAGCAGAGTATTTACAAATTAATTTCACCACATATGTGTGTATTCGCCTTATTGCCTATCCTTGTCCATTTTGACACAGTAATGAGGGAATATTAGGTTTGTTTGCACCGTTAAAGGCTGCAAGCCAATCAGTGTCTCTCCCTCTTTTTACAACTCTGTGCTGTGTCCTTTCAGGTATAAGATAGGTAAGGTAATCCATAGCAAAACATATCCTACAGCACTATCACTTGCCATTTGTTTGAAAAACTGATAGTGTATTGGCTAACTGGCAAAATATTTTTTCAGTTTATCAAAACAGAGTTTGTTTCTGAAAAGTATTGAGTCAATGCAATTTAGTGAAGGCGTTAAGGTAATTCTTTGTACTTTTAATAAAATGTCATAATTCTGTCAACCCTCCTAGAAATTACATCTATTACATATTAGTAATTTGCAACAGCAAATATATGTAACAATAATGGATTAGGTTTAGGTTTCTTTTAGCAACTAAAGCATGATTCACAGGGTGTCTGCAGGTCCTTAGAAAGTCTTAAAATGTCTTACATTCAGTGTTGCAACAATAAGGCCTTAAAAGTCATTAAATAGTCTTGAATTTGAATTTGTGAGGTCTTGACTACTACAAACATCTTATCTAATTTCATTTATATATCTTTCAATTTATTTTTTATGAAACTGTGAAACCTTTATTTGTGAAAGTCCACATTTCTATTGTTACAAATCTTTCAAAAGAAATACTGTAATTTTCCTTCATACTTAAAATTACCTGTTTGCAAAATGTAGATCAACTTAACTTACTCTAATAACCATATTCCTACATAACCTCTGCACATGGCCACTTATATACTACTTACCTGCAATGCTGCGACGCTTAAATAAGTAAAACATGATTTGTCCAAAAGTCGGTCCCAACTTTGGTTAAAAGGTGTCTTGAACTGGTCTTAAAAAGCATTAACTTTAACTGTCTGACACCTGTAGACACCCTGGATTCAGCAGTTGTATCATTATGTCTAGGCACTGGGATAGGGTTAGAGAAAGATGTTTAATTACTGAAAAAGTCATAAGTAAATGTGTTTACTTCATTAACTTTTAACCAAAACTGTGATCCTTCACTTACCTTAATCAAAGTGATATTGATGCTGTAACCATAAGCAGGTTTTCAGATGTGAGCCCTAGTCTGTCTAAGTCCAACTCTTTGTACCTCCACAATCTACCCCGACTACCTCCCTATGAATGTGTTGCGGTAAATAAATGTAGCACTTCTTTCAATCGAACAAAAATCGCTGCAGAACATAACAGCTGCTGTCATGTAACTACATACATTTACTTACAGATTTGAGGTAATTTACTTGTGTATTGTCATCTTATGCAATTTTTGTACTTCTACTCTACTACAGAGGGAAATATTGTTCTTTTTACTCCACTACATTTGTCTGACAGCTTTTGTTTCTTGTCAGATTTGTCATCCCCCTCCTGTCCAGTGAAAACCATGCATCTTCAGATGTGTTGACTTGGAATGTTTGTGATAAACTGAAGGATTAAGTGTTCCTTTTTCTGTTGAGAAAATTCTCTCACTTCCTTATCTTAATAATCTACATTAAAGCTTTTTGGATAAGCTGGAAAATGCTTGGTCATAAAGCTGAAAATAGGGCTGACACCATTAAAAGTTTACTCTTTTCTGTGTTTTTACAGGACAGTGATGCAACAAATACGATCTTATAGAATATGCATAGCTGTAGCTTCAACTACCCAACAGCATATAACACATTAATGTGTAACATTAATGCAGCAGAAGTAGTCATCCAAAAACATTACAGTAGTAAAACACTAACAGGGACCATTTTTCTGCAGAGTGAGTACTTTTACTTTTGATACTTTAAGTACATTTTGCTAATAATACTTACACACATTTAGGTTTAGAATGCAGGACTTTTTGTTGTAGTATTTTACCAGTGTGGTATTTATACTTTGAATACTTATTCTACCACTGCATAATAGCAATTATATTTTCTTATAAAACACCAGAGTCATGTCAATGTGTTACTTGGAAATGTCAATGGGAAGATGAAAACTTTGACACTCAGTGTACCCTGAAGACACTTTAATATGTTTGAAAATATTTGAAGACAAAACCGTACACTGTATGTGTTCATGCGCTGAATCATCATATCACTGTTCCACTGATTAGCATTCATCCTCCTCTGGTGAGAAATATTATGATCACCGGTCTTCTGGAGACCACTGCTTTGACTGGCAGACACACACACAGACACACACATGCACACACAGAGGTCTCTCAGTGGGTGCCAGCAGCAGACCAGGTAATGATGGCTATTTCAGTTTCTCTACTCGTGATGTTCACATTGACTGACAACCTCACACTGAGACAGATAATCTCATCTCCTCTCCTCTCCTGCCTTTTGCCTTGTTTGGGAGAGAGGCAGATAGGAAGTGGGCAGAATACTTTCCTGTTGTGTATCAGTGGTGTGCCACTCACAGTCACCCCTAGGATCCTTACATGTGGATGAGCGAGTACACACACACACACACACAACACACCTGCACAGAGAAAGAGTTGTATGTTGAGCGACAGAGACAGAGAAGGAGAGGAACATGAGTCAGAGAAAACAGAGCAACAAACAGACAATCATTCATGAAGAAAAGGAAAGATAGAGGGCAACAGCAAACAGCCAGTGCAAAGGAAAGCTAAAGGGAAAAAAAGGAAACATGAAGCTCAATAAGCCAGTTGAAAAAAGTAAAGATATCTAACAAAATAAATACAACATTTAGCTGCTACAAATCTGAGACAAATCTATTAGAAATCCTTGCCTCATGGAAAAAAAAGGATGGGACACTGTGATTTGATAATTGAAAAAGGTTGTCATAGAAACTCACGGCAAGAAACATCTGAAAGTGTCTGTTGACTCTGCAAATAAAACAAAATTGAAGATGATACTGATATCTTTATGTAAAAAGCCACAAATATCTTCCTGGCTGACATTTATTGGACAGGCTTCCCCGACTGAAAAAGATAAGGACCAGATAAAAGACAGACAACAGCTGTGCAATATATATGAGTTCACACTGATTCCCAAGAGGCAACCAAAGCATACATGCCATGCTATCAAAGCGGCTGACTCTGAAAATACAATTTGCTGCAGATACAGTGGCAGAAGGAAACAGAGGGTTTCCGTGTTTCCTGCTGAACTGCAAAGCATCTCGGTGTGTAAAAGACACAAGACTAATCACTTTCATTGTGGCCTATTTCCATGGTAACTCTGCACTGAGCGGTAATTTAGCCTCGCTAGCTAACGACACAGAGCGAGTCATTATCTTAGCGCCAGGCTAGGGCCTCCTATTTAAAGATTCACACCATGAATGAACAATTAGAGAACAGATTGGCCTAAGTGGGGGAGAGACGGGAAAAGACAGAGGGAGAGAGGAGACGAGGCCAGTATGTGGTCACCCCTCTGTCCATCCATCCATCCGTCCATCTGTCCGTCCAGGATGCCCTGCGCATTGCTTTAATTTATATCATTGTTACTGTGCTCACCCTTCAGACAGTTATTATTCTTACTCAGGATTTTTTTAAGTTTAAGAAATAAAAGTATCAAGGTAGAGTGAACACTGTGTGATAGACAATAAATAGTGGAACATTTTAGCAGATCAGCAGTAGAATTATATTGTTTGTGTTGCAGTCTTCAGATGAGCTTGCACATATCTCAGTGGCAGGTGTGTTGCCAGATGATGTTGCTGGAAAAGTTTAGCAAAAATATCTTATGCTGTAGCAGCCCCACTGTGTCGGTGAAGTGCCCTTATTGAAATGAATGAGGGGGAATGATGGAGACGAGAGAACTTTGTTTGCATCCTTGTTACCTAGTTTTTCATACCTAAAAGCTTTGGCATATTAAGAAAAACAGTTTGTGCAGTGTGTTGCATGACCACATCTGAGGGCAGTCTATTTTTGTCTCTGTCATTGGCACTGATAGCGCTTCAGTTTGAAGCATACTGACAGCGCAAACCGTAAAGATATACTATGGATGGACTGTGATTACTGTTTGTAAACAGTGTCACCAGTGACAGTGAAAGTGAAAGCCAACCCCAGATTACTGCATGCATGCCATTAAAGGCCTGGCACCTGCTCGCTACCTTTTTATAAAGTCCAGACCTCATCTGTGCACAGAAAAATAATAAGAAAAAAAGGAACATACAGGCAGAGTGGCAGGGTCTCTGCAGATGAATACACAGCCACACACTTCCAGTGGGTCATAAGTGATGATTTAGAGGAACTTTGTAGGAGTCTATATGTTGTTTTTAAGGAAAATTCCTCAGAGATCGAATGCTGTCATCCCATTGATATGAAAGAAAATTGCAGATTACCTATTTTATACTTTGGAGGACTTGTTGCTTTAATTAGATATGATACCAACATATGAAGAACAAGGCCCTGATCTGAAAACGCACTTATTCATGCAATATTCTCTCTGTGTACAGTTCACACCCCTCATGTGTCTCCTGCTTCTCCTAGATGCCTGTTGTCTTTTGGCGTGGTGTAGCCTCCCAAAACACAAACACACACACACACACACACACACACACACACACACACACACACACACACACACGCACACACATGTACACACAGCCATCCCAAATCACACCACGCCAACCCTCCCCAAGGTCAGTGTCTTATTCAAATGGTACTCTGTGTGTGTGTGTGTGTGTGTGTGTGTGTGTGTGTTTCTCTCCCTCTCTCTCTCTCTCTGTCAGGCCTTTTGTGTGTCTCCTTCTAAAGAAGCTGTCAAGCTGTACTGTTTAAGGGCTCACAGGAGGGACAAAAAGCATACTTTGTTTTGTTTTGTTTGCCTGCCGTGGCGTTCGGCTCAGTGAGTGAGTGAGTGAGTAGAGGAGAGAGAGTGAGAGAGAGGAGTCGGGGGGTAACATGTAATTTACTGTTTGCCCCACTCTACTGTACATTGCTTTAGTCATGCTAATGCTGCTCTTTGTCGGGCTGAGGAGATAGCCATCAATCAGCTGTCAATTGGTCAATTGGAAAGAAAAGAGAGAGAGAGAGAGAAAGAGAAGGCCCCTCTTCCCTCCCTCCTCGTCCTCTTCTTCTTCTCCTCTGCTACCTAGCGGACTTGGGGGTCCTGGGAAAGCCTGGCAGCTGGATCTGGATCTGGAGTCCAGGTGGAGGGCAGCAGGAGGTTTTAGTTCAAAGCAAAGTGAGAATACATGACAATAAGTCTGTTGCTTTCTGTTTTTGTGTCTTCATGATTAGCTGTCGGTGTGTCAGAAAGCATTCAAGGTCTGTTTTCCTGTTGCTGTTGTAGTTGTTGTTGTTAAAAAGCATTTAAAAGAAGTATCTAATTGTAATATGACACCTCGGGAAACTTGCAGTGCCACTCACAGCCGTCGGCCGCTGTCAGCAGAGGACGAACCCTTTATTATGCTAGCTAATGTTAGCGCTAAGATAAGCTAACAGGCCCATTAGTGCCAGTTCATTTAGCTCGTTAGCCGAAGCCTCGGGGCTGATGACATTCATTACATATCATTAGTGCACAATTAACATGTCTCACTCAGACAACGTCGCTCCCAATGTTACACGACACTTTTAATCATGTTTTATGAAATGCTTCCGCCGGCATGACATGATTTATGAGTTTTACATGACAGGGCGTTCATTACATTAACCAGCTGTAATCATAACGGCTGCTGCAGACTAATTCCAGGTCCAAAGTCACAAACCTGCTCTGTTCTCACAACTGAAATTTGAGGAGTAGTTTATTTAGAAATTACTTTTTTTTCTCCCATCAATTTGCCTCTCATTTTATTGCTTTATTGGCTAATAATCTTCCAGGAATGCAATTTAGATTCTGCAGCACGTTCCAATGTGTCAAGGTAAATTCTCTAAGGCTGATTCTCTACTCACGTTTAGAAGATTACGGAGTATTTCTGTGTGAAAAAACCCTTCAGGATAGTAATAGTACAGATGAGGTGTGTCTGATTTCAACTGCTTTAACGGTTAGTTTTGCAGTCCATAACAAATTTAGTTTATTTCCAATTTGTTTGACTGATGACCCAGTTTTGTCAGAGATATGGACACTAACTCTGAAAGCCAAATGCAGTGGTGGAAAGTAACTAAGTACATTCACTCAGGTACTTATGTACAATTTTGAATACTTGTACTTAAGCATTTATATTTTCTTCTACTTTATTCTTCTACTCCAGTACATTTCAGAAGAAAATGTACTTTTACTACATTTAATAACTATAGTTACCATTTATTTAGATTTACTCATATGATCCCTTCAAAGATCACAGATAAAACACCAACAGTACATAAAGTAGTTAGAAATGTCTCCATCTACACCATCACCAAACACATGTAAGTGTTTATGCATCAGTAATACAGTTATGTTATGTATAATAATACAACTCTGCTGCTTGATCAGTACTTTTTCTTTCAATATTTGAAGTACATTTTGTTATTAATATCACTTAAGTTCTTTTACTTAAGCTTCTAAATGCATTGATTTTTAATGGTTATCGCATCTTTGATGGTGATTTTTGTAGAATTTCTAATCTTTCTGTAAAAACTAACCAATGCTGTTTGAGTTAGGTGTGATGTCGTAAGCTAGAAAAAGTCTGCTCAATATATTTAGAAGTCAGTTTCTTGAAGAACCTTCAAACCAAATGTAATTTTAGATTATCCTCTTGAAATTTAGATGAAATAAATAAATCACAATCTGCATATAATACAACCTCAGAGCCCTTGAAGTCCTGAGAGGTGATACGTTTTGTTTTATGGACACAGGCTTATAACTGGTGTGCAAAAGTCATCATCTTGTGTACATGAAGTAAAAATATAATCTCTCAGGACATCTGGGGCCTCAAATGAAATGTCAGATCACATCTAAAATGATTAAATTGATGTTAATATAACATAAGATCACGGTAATACATCAGATTACAAAAAAAATCACATATGTTACTCTAAACTTTAACAACTCATTTTGTTGGTTTGTAATTGTAAAATAATGGCATGATTCATCATTAAGCACCAGCCAACCTTGATTTATTTGGTCACTCAAATTATCTGGATTTATTCCTCAATTGGGAAGACTGTTGCATTTCATAAACTTACATTCATTCTTTCTGTGCCAAGAGGGTCCAACACACTCACAGACACACACACACACACACACACACACACACACACACACACACACACACAGGTACAAACAGTATTATTCTTTTTTTTCTCAATATCACACTTACCCACCCACTGATCCACACACAGACATACAGAGAGAGAGAGCAGTATTGATTTTGCTGTCTCCAGGCTGTTGTGAGTGTGTGTGTGTGTGTGTGTGTGTGTGTGTGTGTGTGTGTGTGTGTGTATAAAAAGGGATTAAGGCCCTCGCTCAGCTGAGATACCATCAGCCATCAACCCTGCTAGTCCGCTTCGGGCTTTCCCGGCTGCCGCATTGTCTATTCTGCTCCGCTATGTGAAAAATGTTGAATATCAACAATGGCTTTCAGTGGTGTATTGTTGAGTTTTTGTATGAACTAATCTTGCCTCAGTGAAAGAGACCTAGGGCTTGGACAAAACGTCTAGAGCCACAGCATTCCTAGCTGGCTCTCCCCTTGAACACTGAGCAGAAGGCTGGGGCTGAGGGAGGCAGAGTAGAGGGGAAGGCAGGCTGGAGGAGAGGCAGGGACAGGGAGAGCCGAGGCCGGGATAGGAGCTCCGAGGCTGGGGGCAAGGGGGATGACAGGCCAGGGGAGGCTGGGAGGGGGAAAGAGTGAAGGTGAGAGGGCGGGGTGGGCCCGGAAACCAGGCTAAGGTGGGGAGGCTGAGGAGAGGCCATGATTAAGATGCCATAGCTGGAGAGGAGGGCTAGGTGGGCTAAAAACGAGGGATGAGGTGGGGAGAATGTGTCTCGTGGAGGAGTAGGAGGCCAGGTAGGAAAGAAAGTGATAGTGAGACTAGGTTGGCAGGAGTCTATATAGACAGAAATATATTACTTTTCCTGGATAGAAACGCTGCATGAGTGTCAGAGACAACAGTTCTAAAGCTGTGGAGGATGTCTTGAAGCAGTTTAGGTATAAGAACTAGCAGGAGGTGAGACAGGTAGCAGGACAACTAGAGACCAAAATATAAGCAGACAGACAGGAATTCAGTATTCCACCTTTAGAGTGGGCAGTCTTTTTTTTTCCTTTTCCTGTCATGGATGTAATGCTGGTTTGGACAGCGGCCGACGTCCAATCAGACAACAGGACTCTAGGCCTTGTCATAATGACAACCATGACATCACTGCAAGGTAAGCTGACTGAAAGATTGGCTGAGTAATTGACTGACTTTGTGACATAGAATAGCTTGATTGGCTATCTTGACTTTCTGATTTTTTTTTCTCTTCTTATTCTACCTCTTTCTTACCTGTCTGTCTCACTTTTTTTGAAACAAGCTATGGAGTCCAGATGTGGGCGCAGATGTAGAGCGTGTGAGGAGTAACTGTCAGAGGCCATGAAGAGTCTCCATGCAGGCTCTCCTGGCTGTGCCGGTTTTTACATGCAGATTTAGCAGAATGCTTGTGATGCTGCTCACATTGAGGTTTCTGTGCACGTGTGTTTGTGTGCATATGTGTGTGTGTGTGTGTGTGTGTGTGTGTGTGTGTTGTCATCTCTGTGGTCTCTCCTTCCTGTCCCGCTGTGTCTGATGAGCCTCCTGCAGACAGAGGCAGAGAGGAAGAGCTGGGATGGAGTCGATACTGGTCTTTTTTTTTTTCTCTATATGAGCTTCTGCTTTCAGATGACCTATGCTAATTTTAGAGTCATGGTCGAGTGACACTGTGTTAAATCAGCAGTTTTAAATAGTGTTGCACTTCAACCAGTTTATTCACCAAGAACAAGTCACTCTGACGGTTCATCTTGCAAACATTCAGACAGTGGATCTGACCAGTAGGATGTTGAGCAGAGATCAAGGGCTGATGGTCCTGAGAGAGGACAGTCAGTCACTGACTGTGTTCCAATTCTACATTATATACAGTATATACTATTCAGTAGGACATGATACTCGGACCATTGAGTGTCAATCAAACTGCGACTTTATAGAATAACTCTTCCATTTACAACTGATAAATCTTTTTCTCAAACGTGTTGATTTCTTAGGTGACCTCAGGGTGCAAACTGCAAGGGAAAAGTCCTAAGACATGTGCTTTCCTAAAAACGTGATTTGCGAAATTTTAGGGGTCTCTAAAATATTGTCATGCGTTTCTATTTTTCTATATCTTCATCATCATGGATCATGCATAAAGTAAGGCCGATTGATGTATGATTCATGCATGAGAGTGATTTATCACTAATTCTCCTTTAATAAAGATACGGTCACACATGCTATTCTCACCATCACCATCAAAGCGTGGTGGCGCAGTATCATAAACTGCACTTGCTTTAACTCAGAGATCAGAAAAACAACTTTCTTTTTGTCCCACTCAGTCTGAGAGATGACTTGCCTATAGCTGTCCTACATCACTTTGCAGAGTATACTGTGTCCTGGTTTAGTTGGCTATATTAAACATATTTTGGGATTTATGCATTCTTCAAATTCGATAAACTCTGGTAGCGGAGAAGTAGTTTTCTCACAACACAAATCGTTTCTGTTAGTGTTCTCAGTGGCACCGCAGGGTCTGTAGGGGTCAATATGGTGTCTGTGTGGGGGGGTAGTTTGGGGTCAGTGCCACGGAAACCTGGAATTGAGAGATGGTTGGCTTAACCCCTCACCCCCAATACACACACGCATGCACACACGGACATGTGAACATCAGTGCAGTCTAATCGGCGGCCCCTGGTGATTTGTCCTCTCAGCTTGAAGCCCTGTCATTCCTCCCTGCTCTCCTCACAATTACAGCCCTGAACTGAACTAGAAAATCTGCTCCAATCTAGCAATTAGTCCTGAGGCCACTGGCTGTGGGTTTGTGTGTGTGTGTGTGTGTGTGTGTGTGTGTGTGTGTGTGTGTGTGTGTGTGTGCTCTTTGTGTTCCAATCCTTGTGAGGACCAAGCAGGAAGACAAATAGTAATTTTGTGTTTCTGAGACATCGATATGTTGTTGTCAAATTACATTTTTTTTCTTACCTTCTTGTGATTGTAAACAAATTAGTCCACAGTGAAGATGATTGTTCGTGTCGCTCCACTGATAGTGTTTCTCAAAATTAAGACTACTTTCGTCCTCAGCCCCCTTAGAGGGTGCCGTGGCTTATTGCACTCTCACTTTGCTCTGTTATGTCTTTCATCTGTGTGGAATTACTGAAGAGGATGAACATTTTGGAAAATATTTTTGCAATTATCAGAAACTTTAACTTTGGCTCGTTTACACTTGAAGAATCATCTTTCTTTTTTTGTGCTGTAAAGCAATACAACAGATTTTGTGTTAAACTGAGAAAGGCTTATGATGCTTTCATCCTATACATACACATTTTAAACATCAGTATATAAATTACTGTTGTTGACTTGGTATAATTATTGTAAACACATATATGTTTGTCAGAGATAAGTGTTAAAGATGACAACATTAAGATACAACTCTCACGGCCCACCACTTTGAAGCAAAGATGTCGCAACTTGTCTCCGTCTAAATTTAGTGATTTGAGGGGGATTTTACTCATTTATGAAAACTTGTTTTATCTCCATATACCCTGGAAGGACAGCAACCTCTTCAGTGCTATGTGCTGTGAAGCAATACAAAGATTTAGCAGCAAATCCCAAATTTTGCAGTATATTTTTTCGAAGTGCGCACATTTTTGTTTATGGATAGTCAAGTCATGTGCAACTTTTTTGCCACAAGTCCCCTCAAGGAAGTTGTGTTTCTCAAAAGTTATATAGTAAAATTAAAAATTAAAACATGATGCGTAGCACCTTTAACACCTCAACCCTCAGGATCTACAACAAAAACTTAGAAGTAACTATACTTTTTCATACAAAGTACTCACAAACCTGCATAGTACCACTGACATACCCAATGCTGGCATTCCTGAGTAACCTAACTTCATCCTCATTATAACAACACTTGGCTGGCTCAGACATATATTGACCATGCCATAAGACAGCCTCGATTTCAATAGGTTTAAAGTAATCCAATGGAGAGTCCCTACAAGTGTAGCAAATTCAAATGAAAGTGTGAGTGTGTGAGGATGAGAGGATGAAGTGGACAGGGGAGGAGAGGAGTGCAGCGTGGTCAGGATGGGATGCAGTGCGGGGGGGGGGGGGGTCGTGGCCAGGGGGAAGGCAGGCCTGACTGCGCAGCGACAGAGACGCTTAGTGCCGCCTGGCTTCCTCCTAAAGACTCGGCCTCCTTCCCCCCCCCGTGCATCTCGCTCCT
Organism: Epinephelus cyanopodus; assembly: GCA_026686955.1. NCBI lineage: Eukaryota > Metazoa > Chordata > Actinopteri > Perciformes > Serranidae > Epinephelus > Epinephelus cyanopodus. Next base: position 32,089,049 of record CM048920.1, on the reverse strand, counting down.
GTGTCTCCTCTCTCTCCTCCGCCACCACTCTCTCCTTCACTTTCCCCTCTCCTCCTTTTGTCCCTTCCCTCCTTCACCCTCCAGTTCCTCCTGCTCACTCTCTTTTTTTTCTCCCTCCATTCCTCCATTTCTCTCACTTCCTTAGTTTTTTTTCTCCCCTTCCACGTCTGGGCCATTACAGACACTCAGCAGCGGGCTGAGAGGTGGGGGTGGGTGGCTGCGGTGGTGGGATGGGGAGATTGAGGGGGGACAAAAGCCCTGAGATGCAGCGGTCCGACGAGAGTGGCTGGCTTTGAAAAGAAGCCGGACGGCTTCTTAATGCAGCTAGTGGACGGACAGACTCGGATAGACAGACAGAGCAGACTCAGCCCTTTATCCTCGTCCTTTAGCTGATGCCTGTTTTGGCCAAAAAAGCACATCATCCGCCTTGTGCCCTTCCCTCTATGCCTGATGTTTTATCAAACACATTAAGATGTGATGGAGGGATAGGTGGAGGGATGAGGAAAAGAGGGTAATATAGCTGAAGGCCAGACACTTAAGAGGCTGACGGAGAAAACTTTACCGCTCCCTAAGAGGAGGAGAGGCAAACGCATGGATGGGATAGAAAAGTGTGTGTGTGCGTTTCCTTTAGAGGTTGCATCTCTTTTATTGTACATTAAGACATTACACATTAGTGTTTCACCATCCCTGTTGTGCAGCTGCTGTTCGGGTTAGTGTTGAGGGAGAAAATATTGACAGTGAAGTTGGATGCGGCACATTAAGAGAGCTGAAAGTGCTGCGTACAGGTTTTTACAAAACTGCTTTTGAAGACGCAGCTCAGCTAATAAACCCACCACACTAAAACACTCATTTGCAAACATGATCAAACTTGTTATCGTTATGATATTTTTGGTCGGAAACCTAAAGCTTTTCACATTGTTGAGGTTTTTTTTCTTGCAGTTAAGAGATCAATAAAAAATAAAGTAAAATAATTGTACAAATCCATAACTCTGTGTGACGCTAATCTTTGTGACACACCGACAAGGACAAACAACACTTTTCTTCAAAAGCTTCAATAGTAAACAGATGAGCTGAATGGATTTACTGTCCAACTCCCATCTCTTATCAACCTAATTCTCCCACCAATTATGGCAGTTTGTATTCGGCGGTATTATTTTACTCAGATGGGAGGGGTCCTCAAATGATATTTTCTGCCTACGTTTATTTACTTGTGTTGGCTGTCTCTTTGTTGTGGGCGGTGTAAGAGTATTATTATGGATTTGGCTCTGAGAGCTTAGCTGGTCCGCGATTCTGATATCAGCTGGACTTTGATCAAATGCAACAAGCTCTAAATCCACTTTAATCACCGCAGCGTTAGTTTACCGACGAGGAGGCTTCACAACAACCGCAGCTCGGGGACGTTTCTGAGAAGTGGGGGAATAAACACAGACTTATTGGCACTTTCGTATTTGCGCTAATAAACTTTAATCAAACTAAAGTTGCATTGAGAACAATTTCGTAGATCAGTCTTGTAATCTGGATTTGAAAATAACAATGGTGTGAGAGCTCTATGAAGTTCTATGGATCATTATTGAATTATAATTAGTCCTATAGTTCTGTTTGATGGTATAGTAGTACACAAAACTATGTAGGATTGCGTTAACTGTTTGGTCTCTATGGTGCTCTAATTGTTTGGGTGTTTCAATATTCCCAGAGATCACCTGTTCAATCAAAGTTCTGCTATTGTATTGCATTAATCAGTGATAGAGAGTTAAAGAAACAAATGAAATAAGAATTTATGTCTCAAAATCTGAAGTCATCAGCAAGCTGTAAAGATTTGTCTGATTATGAAACAGACAGACACAACACAGCAACTCAGAATAGATTAACATCCAAATTTGTGTGCTCAGCTTTGGTATGAAAGGATGAACATTTTTATTTTATTAAAGGTATGTTTGGGGGGCATTTTTTAAGCTTTTATTTGATAGAACAGACAAGTGTGAAGGGGGGAGAGAAAAAGAGGGAGTGACATGCAGCAAAGGGCCACAGGCTGGATTTGGACCCAGGCCGCTGTGGCAACAGCCTTCTACATGGGGCGCCTGCTCTACCACTAAGCCACCGACGCCCCTGGATGAACATTTTGTTTAGTTAATAACTATGGGGTTAGTGTTTGGTTACCCAAAGCTGCTATAAACAGTATTTCTATATGAGCGATAGATCACATGACTTGCTTATATGACAGGTGTCACTCATAGTAATGTACCCTGGCCCGTTCTCATCCCCAGGGTGTTAAATACAACTGCTTTGTTCCGCCCCATTGAAGTGTGATATCAATGCAAAAGGCAACTTTTAACGTCTTTAAGAGATGCACCGGGCTTTCAGCAAACTGCAGTGTAAACCTATCTGCAGCAAAACTTGACGCTGTGAGCAACTGGCATAGTATAAAGAGCGAGAAAGTCCATGTAGAGCAGGAGGGAGGGTAGGTGAATGGTTCAGACAAGACCAGACTTCCATCCAGCAGACCACAGATAATTTTTCGTGTAAAGCCAAAAGTCGATGTTGTCTTAATATAACATTACTGAATTTGTGTACAGTCATCGTGCACTGATGTTACTCATCTATTTATTTTAACCCAAAACACGATCTTGTTTTTTTCTAAACCTAACTAAGCAGTTCTGTTGCCTAAACCTTACTGTTACTCTTTCACAACATTACCCACATGTTACAATGTGTTACAGGTACCGGCACATTAAGACATTAAAAGGTGCCCAGTGTGCCACTGTGAAACACCGAGGGGTGTGACAGAGCATCGGTATTTGACAACCAAAGAGAATGAGAACAGATTGTGAACCCAGAGAGAATTATCACCAACTCTGCTGTTTTGTGACTGTTTGTAATTTCAGATATTAGTTTTTCCATATTCAGTGTAATGATATTCATTTAGGCATTACTCTAGTTGTCTAAGGGTTAATGATTTGCTAATAGAACTTTCAAGGTAACTATTATTTTACTGTCTGACTTTTTTAATGTATTTTACTTTTTTATTTTTGTGGACTTGTACTTTATAGGGGTCTAATGTTGATCTGTCACAGGCCATATTTGTTTCTACTTGGCATGAGGTATAACGTAGCTAATTTTACAATTCCTCCTTACATCTGTCAATCTGATTTTCCAGCACAAATTTTTATTTTACGTTTGAATATTGCATCTGTTTTGACTTACAGTCACTACTTATGAATTTGTTGTTTTATCAGGTTTTATAGATTCACAATTATTTTGAGTAAAAATTTCAAAGGCCACCTCCAATCTTTGTGGGTTTTTAGCTCCCTGCATAGCTGTGCACCTACACGCATAGTCAGGGCAGAAGATTAATCACAATAATTCCTCTATGTTATTTTAGATAGCAAGCTTATGCAGATCTTATGAAGACAAAGACATCCTAAAAAAGTAAACCACTTCATCTGCTGTTTGATATAATCGGTTGGCAAACATACCTTTTATTAGATTAATTGGGTTAATGTGTGACAGCAACATCATTAACACAGAGCAGCACAGTGGATTGTTATGAAATAGTTTAAAAAGCATTACTTTAATAAGATTTCAGAAAGCCATTCACCTTTTCTCCTTTTTAATCAGTGATCAGTCTCTGAACCCATAGCTTGTCAACTGATTTGTCAAATCAGTTCTGTGACACCAAAGTAAAACCTACATGAAATGAAGAATTTTTGTTTTTGTATCTAAATTTGAAAAAAAGGAGGCATGGCATTGTCCTGCCTGCAGCAATGTATTACAGAGCACTAGACCTCAGTGTGTGTGTGTGTGTGTGTGTGCGTGTGCATATTAGCAGAAGCATGGATAGACTATCAAACAAAGAGGTTATAAGAGATGAGAGAGGATGGTTTTATTGTACAACAATAGGTTTATAAGGCTTAAACTGATCTGCAGCATACCTACGACAACGGCCAAACACACACACGCGCGCGCACACACACACACACTTGCAGGCATGCACATGTATGCATACGGCAACCCCTATCAACCTGAGCATGTGCCAACAAGTTACACACACAGTCAGAATAGCCAAATCCGGCTAGCCCTCTCCTAAGTCCGGCCAAGTCCATCTACAGTTGACACACATCCACAGCCAAAACCCAGTGACACTCAGGCCAACTCCCCATTTAACACGAAAACACACACATATGTAAAATGTGACCACACAGCTTAGTCCCCCAGTAAGACCCACAGAGCCGAACATCGCTGTGTGTTTGTGTGTCTGTGTGTATGTGTGTGTGTGTGTGTGTGTGTGTGCTCACGGCGGTCAGTACTGAGGCCTTTCCCTGCGGTTGGGGAGTGCGGATGGAGGGATGGAGAGGCAGAGACAGAGAGAAAGAGGATTAGAGTGATATGGAGACAAAGAACAACAATAGTTTGTCACATTTTGTCAGAGAGGATTTTATGGAAAAGCTGATTTGGAGTCTGCCACCAACAAACAACGATCGGAAATATGGGATTTATTACTAAATCAGTTTGAGAATTTGCATGAAGTTTAACAATGCCTAAGTGTGTGTGTGATACTTTCTAAATGAATATGTGTTTGTGCAAACTCAATCAACATCTCAACAGATGAACATTTCAGAGATGTCAAAGTTATCTTCGAGCAATGTGTTGCTATTTTTTTTAACATCTTGGAGACTATACTGACTAGTTTGCATTAATTGCTGTTAGTGAATGCTTCATGTGATGTTTGCAGACAACATTACTAACATTTCCTGCTTCAGTTCGTGTTAGAAGTACATTAACATATCTTTCCTCACGCTGGACGTGCTGGAAATTACACTTTTCTGTCAAAAGCAGCTGCTGAGCAGGACGATACACACAAGCTCAACACATGAATCCACACAGTAAAACATCAGTATCTGGAGGCTTGTGTTTTTTAGTTGTCTTTATGTTTTATTTTGAGGTTTCTTTCTTTTCTTTTTTTTTTTTTACATCACAGATTTTACCCCAACAGAGGTGGCTCATATTCATGATTGTCTCAGCTACAAATTTCAGTTTCAGGCTATTGAAGTAATTTCTTTAGTTAAGTGACTTTTGATCTTTTGCCCCTTACGAAACGAGGCATTACAGCAACATCGAAGCCTCTGAGGTTCGAGCTACTTTCATGCACAGTTTAGCAAAAATGTCGGCCGGGCAGCGGGCAGCGGGAGCTTGCAGACACAGGCAGTGTGTAAGGGGGGAAACAGCAGGATCGGTTTGAAGTGAATGAAATGATTTAATGTTTCAGAGTCGGCCTCGCCCCTGGGGAATGGAACGATATGGGCTCCTAATTGACACAAGGTCAACTGCTTCCCTCTCTCTCACACACACACACACACACACACACACACACACACACACACACTCTGCTGTCTGTTTCACACTGTTTCTGTTTCAGCTGTCTCTCTCTCTATCCCACTCCCACACACACATTACAGTCTCGCCAGTAGCCAGACCAGTCCAGTGCTGGCCGGTGCCGGACAAACAAAGGCCTGTGCTGTCTGACTATAATGATGGATGACCACCAGTCTCATATTTTATAGGGATTTCACAGGAGTCAGTTCGTTCCCAGGCTGAGCTACAAGTCAATAGCCTTCTATGAGGCTTCCCAAAGTCTCTACGATGACATGTATGAAATCTTGGAGCAAAAAAAAGACAAATGTTAATGATTTTATTAGGCCTGAATTAGCCATTGATAGAGCAGCAGTTAACGACAGCTGAATGTGATTAGCAGGGAGTGGAATGTTTTATTAATGTCAGTATTAGCTGATTGACAGAACCCCAGTGGTCATTATTGTTCACTTTTGGAGGGTGTGGACACATTATGCTCAGCAGTCAGCATGTGAAACTGTGTTTTGTGCTTTTAGTGGGGCTGTGTTGCCGTGGTACCTTTTTTAATAGTAAATCTCTGTCTTAATAAGTCATTTTGTCTGTTATTGACTCCTGAAATCATGTTTTTCTTAAGACAAGTTGCTAATGGGGTGGTATTATTCCACTTCATTTCAAGTCAACTTATTGTAAGCTTTTTCTTAAATTTTTCTTGATACTAACAGTGATCTGTTTTATTCTGTCATGTTTTGATATAATTATAGTCATTTTTAGACAATAAAAAAATGATAAAACCTGAATTGCTCTCATGACCTTGACCCTTGGTGCACATCATTTCCTCAGCCATCTCCTGTCAGGTCTCTGCTGTTCACTGTCAAAATAAAGACAAAAACGAGTGGTTAAAAAAACCCTGCATCTGTAAAATGTTTTCTAGATTAAATGTAGTTTGTAAGTATTTCAACCAAATTACTTTTTTTAATTTTTATTTAACCAGAAGAACGTCTTGAGATTAATAAGCTCTTTTTCAAGAGTGTCCTGGCCAGAGACAGGCAGCATCATAAAATTACAGACAACTCAGATCAAAATTCCAAAATAGAAAATATGCAGCTCTAAAACAAGCAATATGAAACACAAAATGAACAGAAAATTAGATTACTACAGAGAAAATCCAAAAAGTATGTTAATATATGCTACACAGGAAAAAGAAAAACTAGAAAAAACGGGCAACTACAAGGGATGTTGGGAGGATGGCTGTTATTTCTAGGGCTGTAGTCTCCTGGTCGACGATTATTTGGTCGCTATGCTCTCGTCCGACCAAATTCTCATTAGTCAAATAATCGCTGTGTTACTTTCATAAAGAGAAAAGTGTTACATAAATAGCTTTCCAGGATTAATCCATTATTTCCTGCGGCAGGGGGACAGGCTAAGTTACCTGTGAAAATAGGGGTGTTTTCAAAACACCCCCTTTGTTGACAGAAAGTTGGACTTGCCCACCTTCAGCTCAACGTGAGGCAGACCTCCTGTCAGTTTCTGACATCATTTCCCTCAGTGAAAACAAAGCTTGCATTTACTTGTATTTCACAGATAAGAAATAACAGTTTAATTTACTACTGTTAAATTTATACAGTCTAAAATGCCATAGGCTGGCACTAATAACGTTAGCATGTTATATTTGCTTGGAAAACGTGTTTAGTTTAAGACAGTTGTTTTGTCTGTGAATGTTGTTAGTTGTAATGGAGCCACACTGAGTGCCGTTACCTTTGTTACAGTACATGTTGCCGTTGTCCCTGGTTTTATATGAGAAGGGGAAAAGATTGCTAGATGCTAGGCTAGTTTATACAATGTAAAATGCCATAGACTTGTGCTAATAACGTCAGCATGTTGTATTGCTGGGGGAAATGTGTCCAGATAAAGACAAGGGTTTGTCTGTCAGTTCTGCGATTTATAGTGAATCCAATTTGTGTACTTTTGTTTGAAATTGTCTCTATTAAGCCATGTTTAATGTATGTTTAATGTGAGTTTTGAATCAACCATATAAGTTTGATTTGAACTTAACTTTACAGCACTTAACACAGTCCTCCACTGCCAACTAGTGTTTTGGAGTGTAACTGCAGAATGAGACAGACGCACCACAGCAGAAGTAAAAAATAACGTGCAGATTTTTTTCCTCCCATGACTAATTGATTAGTTGAAGATTATGTGCGACTTTAGTCGACCAAGATTTTCTTTGGTTGACTACAACCCTAGTTAGTTCGTAGTTAGGTAACTATTCAAACCCTTATGTAAGATATCATATCAAAGTTAGAGGGTTCTAAGTAAAAAAAAAGAAAATACTGTTTTGTTTTGTTTTCTCAGTTCTAATACAGGTTTTAAAGACTTTAATAAATTAGCGCTTTATTACACTGTCACCTGAAAAGAAATGGACCATCCACACCAAGTTCAATAAGTGTAATGGTAACTATAAAGATATTATTCAAAAACTCAAGTGGAGGGCGGAATGCACGCAACAATTAAAATTACAACAGTGGTAAAAAATATTGTGGTGATCATTTTCAGAGCAATTTGATGAATGATAGAAACACTGACAGCCAATCAAAATCCGGCTGGAGGGTGCAGCGCATACTTGGAGCCAGTGTTTACTGAATATTACAAATTATCAGTGTGAATTCACATTATTATCCTTAAAGTTATTATTCTTGATGTGGATGGCTCTTAGCTCTGTCCTTGCGGGTCTAAAACTAACTAAATTAAACTTAGTAAACTGAGCTTACTAACTAAAACATGTTCAATCTGATCCTGTCGCCTTACAAGAATGATATGGGATGATTCTGCATAACCTCGGATTATGTTTACTGACCATGTTTTCACTCTCTACAATTTCTGCACACAGCTAAGGCTATGGTATGTCTGAAGTTAGAGAAAGATTGAACGTTGACTTTGGATGTAAATTGTGAGCTGCAGAAATGTCCAGTATGGATGCAGTTCCTGATAAAAACAGAAATCAACTCTCTGCAGCCAAATCTCGAGAAGAAATGTGGGCATTGTATATTTCTGCAAACCACAAATATATTCCATTTGTACCTATCATAGGTGTCACATTGATGTTTCTGAAGTGAGATAGTTAAGATTATATGTATATGAGCTGAGTGTCTCATCAGGAAGAAGACAGGATTGAAAATTTAAAAGAGAGGGAGAGGGAGCGGCCGAGTGTTGTAGCAGCAGTTGTAGTTTGCGGTGTTCGTGGCAAATATACATCATTGACACCACTCAGACTTTTTTTTCCATGACTATTGTCTCTGCTACACCCTTGCTATCATTAGCTGGAGCCTCAAACAGGTCTGCACCACTGTCTTGGCCTTCAGTGAAGGTGAAAGACTCCGGGGGAGAAAAGCCTTCCACATCAAATGACCTTTCAGTCTGGTCATTTGGCAGTGAAGTCAGTGTCATTGCTTTGGATTTGAATGGAGAATGCTTGTGTCTGTGAACCATTTTAAACTTGAGTCTGGTCAGGTCAAAATTATGTCCAGTCCAATCTGTGTGACCTGCTGTGTTGCCATGCATCTTAGCTGTTTGTGTTGATATTTCTAATATCCAAATGCATCTGCAAGTGATCAAGTGCTACATGATAATCATAAGAGTAGAAAAACTAACGTGAAACAAAGAGTGTGAAGTGCTGCTGCTATGTCTGACTTGTTGATTGGTGGGGCACCATGCTGCTGTCAGTGTTTCTTTGGGTTGACAGCAATATGAATCAGATCTAAATCAGGTCTTGAGTCTATGAGACAGGGTCTTACTTTCCTTGGGTCCCTTTTTGAAAATTTGGTCGTATAATAAAAAGAAGTTGTGGATGTGGACAGATTTTCCACATGCCCATTTTTGACTGGGGCTAAATTTTGAGCACTGAGGACCTCTCGGTCTTACTGGCAATGAAACCCAAATGATCCTCTGCTTCACTTTTGCTACACATTCAAACTGGGAGCTGAGCAGTAAAGCCAGAAGCTCCATCTGCAGTTTGATTGTGAGTGCTTCACTCAAAGGTTGTCAGAGAGATTAGTGACTCAATTTCATATCTTGTGAATTACTCCACACATTTCAACACATGATCTCTAACCAGTACCTGAGTGACCTTGTAAACATTTGTGGAAGTAAAAAAAAAAAAAAAAAAAAAGTCATCATGATCCTGATTCACTCCCACAATTTTGCATCCCCAAACAAAAACAAAATCTGCTTAAGTTAAGCGACCTGCAGATGGAAGCCGTGACACAAAGAGAGAGGAGTGCAGGTGTCAGAGGCGACGCCACCAGATGATCAGCTCCCCTCCATGACATTTTCAACCTTCCCGATTTCTAACGTGCGGCGAGAAAACACGTCTCGCACATCTGAACAGCGGCGCGGTGACATCTAATCAGATGCCAGAGGAGACGATGGTGTCACAGCTTAGAGAAAACACACTGATTCCCCACCGGCTGTATTGTCACTAAACGCGCTTCTCTCTATGGACTGTAAATGATTTAATTTGAGCGCCAGATGTGGCGTTGAGATTCTGCTAGCGCTCGTTGAGAGAGACAGAGGGAGGAAGAGAGAGGGAGAGAGAGGGAGGGAGAGAGAATGAGGAAATTACAGGAAGGAGAGAAACAGCTTGGCAGACCGACAGCCAACAGCAGCCCAGGCACTTGACAGAGCTCTCAAACACCATGATTGTGTGTGTGTGTGTGTGCGCGTGCGAGTGTTTTCTTTTCCACTTGTGTATCATGACAGCTGAATGAAAATCAATCTGCTTCTACATCTGCCATCTTGAGTGTCGGGGAGCGCAGATGGGCCTTCCCTGTCACACTGAGCTAGCTGGCAGCCGACCAACTCAGGTCTTTCCACCTCTTCTTTCCTCTCTTTTCTAATCTCATCCTCTTCTTCTCTTCCCTCCTTCTTCCTCCCTCTCCTCGTCTCTCCTCTCCTCTCTAATCAGATGCCAGGCTCTGAAGAAGAGTTTTTTCCTGCGTTGACGTCTCCAAGTCACTCTGACAGCAGATGTTTGGGGCCTTTTCGAAGCCGCAATCTGGGCTCTAATCACCCTCATTGACGGCTCCGAGGGCCCCTGTTGCAGTTCTGAATGGCAAATTAAAGCGTTTTTAGATAACGTTTGTAATTGGCTAAATCGTTTATAAGCCCGGAGATCACACTTTTAATCTGCAGCCTAACATGACGGATCATGAAACCGAGACAGATCTCGTCCGTGCGTGTGTTTTGTGGCCGCGTTTCCTCGCCCCTCCAGCCCGTTTTGGTTTCTGTCCTGATGTGTTACAGTAATGTTTGATACTTAATGATTTGCCCATCAGATTAACAAACACTAATCGTTCTCTCCGCTGCAGTTTGTCTCAGTGTCAGGCATCCCCGCTATCCTCTCTCCTCTCTCATCTCCCAAGCCCATCTCATCTCTGGCATTAACTCCATTAGCCTGGTAATTGGCTCTCAAAGCAGCGGCCACAGACTCCGAAGGCCACTTAATGTCCATCTCCTTCCCTCCCTTCTCCTCTCGGCTCCCCAGTCGATCATCTACCTTCCTCAGTAAATAGCATTAACTAGTCCCGCATAGAAATCTGAGGCCATATTAGTGTTATCCTCCCCTCTCAGCCTATTGCCAGGCTTATGAGTCCCGATCGTAGGTGATGATATGGCTAAGTGGATATTTTTTTTTCTCACATCACTCCAAAATGGGGCTCCAAATAACCCCCAACTGTCACAGATGAATATGTAAATTCTGCGTATGGAGATCTCCCTCCGTTTTTGAACCGAGCCAGAGAAACTAAATCTGTATTTAAAAGATGTGGAAATTCAGCTCATCATCACAGCCTGCCCCCCCCCTCTTCAACCTGGTCCTTCCTTTTCATTTCCACATAGAAAATGAAAGAAAATGTGAAGGTATTTCTCTCTGGTGTGAAAATTGAGACTGATCCACAATTTTCCTGTGTCTTCATCGGTTTAGTGTTCTTTTAGTAGGTTAAATGCTTGTTTTTACTTACAACACCACAAATAGAGGTCAATCTGTTTTTGATTATTGTATCTTTAAATTAAATTATACCAGAGCTCTCACTTACACCTATTTATTTAGTAGGTCTGCATAAAATATATATAGACCATAATCTACCAGGGTCCAACTGCATTCTGAGTGATTTCTGAACTATGTGTTTTAACTATTTAGAGGCTGATGGAAGTTTAGGAGGACAGTAAAAGGGATTTTAAAACCTTCAGATAATTGTGGTGCAAAATTGTTTGTAGCTCTATACAAGTCTGGTTTCTATAATAGGTTTATAGGCAGATTGCCACTGGGGACTAAATTCAGCAGCAAACAATAGGAAAAAACATTGGCTGCTTTTTTGGTGTTTGAATTGAACAGCAGGTTCATTTCCATCCATCTCTTGAGCCTGAGAGGAAATGTCAAAAGTTCAACAAAATCTCAAAATATTGCAAAGAAGTTTTATGCTTGTGAGGTAAAAAAAAAAAAAAAAAAAAGCTGGTGTATTGGTTAAATATAAATGGGACTAAGTGTAATGAAAACAGATCCAACAAATGAATGATGATGTACAGTTATGATGCACCATCACTGCATAGGCCACCATGAGCTTTCTTCATCATCTCTAGATGGCTTTTAATATGCTCAGGTATGCACACAGTGCTGTTACCAGAGGTCTTCCAAGAGCACACAGCTGTAATGTAAGTTGTTCAAAACTCTCTATTTCTATTGTCCAGTGTGCTCTCCATTATTATACTTTAGTTGTTTTCCTTCATTTGAGGTTTGACTGGTGCGCTTTAAATAAATAAATGAATAAATAAATAAATAAAGTCATCTCGTTGGGCCCTTTTCTTCTGCGGTGGTATAATGACACCTGACGAGAAAATTTGTGCCACCTATTGCTTCTCTCAATGAACCAACTCCCAATATTTCCATTACAGTAGTCGATGTGAAAGTGCACACGTTTGCATTTTCTTTTGCAGATGTTCCGAAAATGTGGTTAAAATTTCCTCTACATTTGGATAGAAACCCAACAGAGTCCCCCTGGAATGAGTCTTAAAACCCATAAATGAGTTAGTATTTTTGCACTCCTGGTTTCTTCGTCTCAAAATCAGTGGGTTTTTTGAATGGGTTTTTGCTTCGATGCGTGAATGAAGGTCTGTGGTTAACACAAGCTTAAGAGACTTTTGTTCTACAACATAAAACATGTCAGTTAATACCCCACTTGTGAGTTTTAAAACTTTGATGTAAAAAAGGAAGTTGCTAACAAGCTATTAAATGAGACTACAGAAAGTCATCATGCCAAACATGGCTTTACAGCCTTGTTGTGGTAGGGATGTTAAATCATGTGACAGAGGTGTAATTTGTTAGCCTAATGTTAGCTTTTTACTTTGATCGCATTTGGGCTTTAGTAATCATGAAAGAGGTGTTCATTTGTGAAGATTGTCATAAATGTTTGTCACAGAGCTTATCCTCTGCAATAATCCAATATCCAATGGAAAAATCCCACAAGTTTTTTGTCCAGGGAACTAGGGTGTAGTTAACTTCCATCTTGGCCCACAAATGGAACATTCTACTTTGGGGTCAGAACTCTCCATTGATTACAAGATAAATGTGAGGGATGGTAAGTCGATTGATCGGAAAAGAAGGAAAGAAAGGTTGTTTTTCTGCTTAATTTCACAGTATTTTTTTTTCCGATTTTTGCTTTTTTCACGTGGAGCATGGAATTTTAGGTAATACTTGACACTTGACACTAACCTTCAATGTGAAAATCAATGTCCACAACTCATGGACTTATGAAACCTGGGACGAGGGGTCACAAGCAGACACTGCTTCATTATAAGTAATCACAAACCACTAGGTTGGGAACTACGGTTACAGATGGACTAACGTGTCTAAAATGAAAATAAGAACATGGAAAAATCTGTTTTTTGCTCTGCTAAGTTCCATACAAAGGAGTTCATTCTAGACTTTAAAACAGTTTGATTAACATTTATATCTTAAGTCAGAGTCCACCTTCTAGGTTTAGTGGGATGTTTTTACTGACATACATTTTTTTGTGTGTCTTGTTTTTCTCTTTTATTTACTCTGTGGTGATCTCTGTTGTTGTATATGTTGTAATACATATTGAAGTATTTGTGTACAGTGCAGTAAAGTAAAGGAAAGTCAAGTGGGCCCCAATAAATACTTTCGCCATTTTTGTCTTCATTATGTAGACATAGAAATTTACAAATGATGCATTTTAGTGTTTAGTTGCTGTATCTTGATCTGTATGTACATCAATTGTGTGGCCAGTAAGCTTGCATATATTCATTATAGAGTTCATGTTCCAGTGTATTCCTTTCAGTTATTGAGACACACAAGAAACCTTGGACTACATTCACACTGCTCCGTCTCTGGGCAGCTCCGCGGTTATTGTTTAGATTAATGACTTTCCGTCAGCATCAGGACTTCTACACTGATGGGGCTGACAGCAACATCAGGCCGAAAGACAAACAATCCCGTCACTTACTGCATTTTAGACGCCAAGGCTACCCAGAAGAAACATTTCTCTTGTTGTTTACATTCTCTGATGATTCTCTAATCCTTCAGATCCCTCCGTCTCTCTTTAGTTCTGTTTTTGCAAAGCCCCTCTATCTGCTATATGAAACCTTGGTGTCTCATCTGAGGGATTTTAGGAACAGAGTAATTAGTTAGCGATAGAGGAGCTGTTGGTGTGAAATGATAGCTGCCACCGCCCTCCACCCCCACCCCAAGAGAGACAAATCAATCAATAACCTGCTGATTTATTTCACGTCCTTATCGTCTAATTTAATTGCTGGGTCTTTTGTATCTGCAGAGTTGTGGGGGAGGTGGTGCCGGTGGTGTTGAGGGGGAGATAAATAAAGGGAGGGCGGAGGGATGTTGCAGAGTTGAAGAAGGAAAGAAATGGCAAGTTTTTTGTGTTTCTTTTTTGTCCTCATGTTGTTTATTTCGACCATGCGTGGCGGCGTTTTTGCGGGGAGGCGTTTCGAGACACAGCTCTGTTCGGCAGCCTCTGCTGTGCGTTCACTGCTGCAACACTGCCTCCATTGGTTCATAACTCAAGAAGAAGCAAACACACACACACAAGGGGGGGAGGACAGGGAAGAGCAATCCTTCCACAAATTATCAGAAAGAAAAAATTTAATTAGCAATATAAATGCCAGGCGGAGTACATTATGTGCAATTGTCTTGCTATCTTTCCAGAAATTAGTCTTTTAAAATGAATTTGCTGTATTAATCATCTCCTGAAATATTTTTTGATCACTGAATTAATAGTTTTGCGTTGGGGGGCTATGTTTTTTTTAGGTATTCATTGACATAGGTGATTGCCTCTTAATTATGACAGCGTCCTCCTCCTATCCGCGCCTATTAATTCCTGTGTTGTGGCGTCGCGGCAGCCCGCTGCCTGGCCCTGTATCTACTAATTACTTCTCTAATTGAATTTGCTCTCTGTTGCCAGGCTGTTTTTTAAGTGGCTGTTTGTTGCTGGGCCTCATTGTGTCTTTGTGTGACAGCTAGCTGCTCGCTGCCACGCTGACGGCAATAGGATGCTCGCTCTCTCTCTCTCCCCTCTCTCCCTCTCTCAGTATTCATGTCTCTCCCTCTGTATCATTACCTATACCTCCCAGACCTATGTAGTGTTTCCAGTATAAATGAAGGAGGGAAATCAATTAATGAGAGCCAGTGAAACAATTACACGCCCCCTCCCCACCCGCCTGCTGCCCGCCGCCCTGCTGTCATTGGTTCAAGACTCTGTAGGATTGTTGTGACTAAGAGCCCGCCGCTCTTCAACCGCCAATTCAAGATGGCACGTCTTTGGCAGGATGATAAATAGCATACAGGCGAGTTATTTAGCTTCTTTTCCATCAAAACGCAGCTCATCGGCCTCAGCTGGATCTCCTTTGTAAACCAGCTTATGTGTTATTATATATAGTTCTTGAAGTGACAAACCTATACACTGCAAGACATTAGTCTTACCAAGTTAGAAATATACCTTAAAATATTGATTTTTGCCCCCCAAAAAGAAAAATGCTATTTACTATACGTGATACAGATTTCAGTGAGAGCCAATTCTTGATTTAAACTTGTTCTTGAAACCATTGTGCTGATCTGAACTAAAACTGCAGTTAAATTAAATGGTATTATCTCATCCCAATTTTCCAAGATCCAAAGCCAGAATATCAAAATAATTATGGTACTGTGGTGTGGATTTTTGCAATGCTCTTGGTCAACTACTTAAATTATTACTAAATAAGCACTGATAAATTACATCTTTCTTTGTGCTGCCCCTGTACAACTTGCATCCAATCAACTTTACTTACATAGCACTTTACATACAACACAGCTAATCCAAAGTGTTTACAGCACACAGGGGGAAAAGAATACAAACAAAGCAGACAAACAAAAGAAAACATTAAAAAGAGCTAAATTAATTTTGGATGTATACAGACTAGTCTGAACAGTCTGTTTGGTGTTTTAGAGGCTTTAACCAGTCGCTGGTCGCTTCAACCTCGTCACATATTGGCATGCTTGGTAATGGACTTTCCACGTTCATATACGACTTGCAAGGTACCCTGGGTGCATTGTTTGTTGATGTTCTGGGACACTGTTACAAGTTCTGGCTGTTACATGCATTGTCTGCTTTCAAGATACACTTCTGTTATCACAGGGGATTTACCGTTTACATACAGTCTCTTTCCAAATCAATGCACTACGTCGGTACAACACCACGAATTGACGTTTTTTTTTTCCTTCAATGACAAATGCACATGGTTGGATTTAGGCAACAAAAGCATGTGGTTAGGATTAGGATAAAAAGAACAGGGTTTGGCTTTAGAATCTTACGGGACGCAAACACCGCTCTCTTTGGTGACAGTCGGTTTTTGTTAGACTCCTCCACCACCCCTTCCGCCCCACTAGGACTTTCACCACCTTAACTTTTGTCCTTGTCCCGCCCCTTTTCCCCCTGACGCTGCCAAACACTGTTAAACTATAACAGCAACCGGCTGCGTATCATGCAGATGTTAACCTTTTTTCCGTTGGTTTCTGACACCGCAAGTCACTGCCCACTGCATTTTGACAACTTCATAGTGAGACCAGGCTCTTGTAAAAGTCTAAAGACTTGTCTTTGACCAGTAAATAAAACTCAAACTCCAAACTACGCCCTGATAGGCTCTGAGCCATGGAAAAGTACTACCCCCAGAACACGGACATTTTGGGGGCCCAGGAACTGAATTCAGACCCTGGTTCCTCCATTTGAAATACAGGGAAACTACATATTACATATATAGTTATTATTACATAGCCTCCAGCTGAGGTGGCGTGACAAGCCAGGCTCAAATGTGGAGTTATATGAACGTGATGGACTTTGATGAAATAATTAGTTGACAAACAACGAACAATGAGACAGCAAGTTTTAGTTGTTTCCATGTTTTGTTGTTTGTGTCACTGAAGTGAAGGAAGATGTGGAGACGAAATACAGCCAATCAGTACTGAAGCCTCCTAATCCCAAAAGTTATCAACCCATCTCAGTCAAACCCTGCTTCTTAGCCACATCCCGACTCTCACCATCCTCTCCTTCATTATCCTCCTCTCCCTCATTCCCTTTATCCTCACCCAGCCTCACCCGTTCTCTTGTCTTTGAGAAAACTTTCTCTCCTCTTGTCTCTTGATATTGATCCCCTCACTCCATCCTTCCATCCATCTATCTCACCCCTCCTCTCTCCCCCTATTGATCCCCTCTCACCCCCCCACCCCCACCCCCTCTCTCTCTCTCTCTCCCTCTCTCTGCTTGCTGCTATCTGGCTCGTCCTTTGTCTTCTTATCGAGGTTTCAGGGTTTATTCTGGCTGCTGTTATTGACAGGCCTCTCGCTCCATGGCCAACTAATGCATCCCTAATCCCACCTTTGTTACTCTGGAATGTTCTCTCTCTCACACACACACACTCATACACAGACACACATACGTTATGCACAAGCATGAGTGTGTGTAAGGTAAAAAGAGGCCATGAGGATGTTGATCCCAGCTTTCTATTTGTTGGGAAAGCCATCTATCAATCAAAAAAGGGCCTCCTGTCTGTGTGTGTTTTTGTATACATGTGTGTGTGTGTGTGCTTGTGTGAGCGTGCACGTAGGTCTTGAGTGACAGGCCGAATCGTGGCTGAGGACGTTTGATAAGCTTGTATTGTCGGTCGTCGGTTCCCCCCCTTCCTCCCCACCTCCCTCCACACCTCCACCTCGATAAGAAATACATTCGACTAGAGCTGATAACGGTGTCAGGAGCAGCAAAGCCCCACTCCAAAGAGACACACATACACACACACACATAGACCACGCCACGGGAGAGGTGTCTTTCTTCAAACACCTTGGCTGTAAATGATACTCTCAACAAACAGCGACGACAACACCACTCTGGCAAAAAAAGATTCAGATATCGTGTATGTGTGTGTGACGGAGGGTGTGTTTGTAGGGAGAATGATGTGCGATATGGCTGAAGGATATGCTATAGGCTTATTGAATACGGTGTTAGTGATAGCACCACCGTGTGTGTGTGAATGTTTGTGTGTGTGTTGTGAACAGCAGAGAAAGAATACAGTAATAGGCTTAGAGCGGCTGAGGCAAAGTGTCAGACTTAACAAACAACACACTGCTCTCAAAGACTGACTGACAGTTGTCTGTGTGAGTGTGTGTGTGTGTGTGTGTGTGTGTGTGTTCATGAATGTTGCATGTGGTTCTGGAGCAACAAGCTCTTCAGATTCAGGTCTAAGTTGAATGTATGTTGTTTTACATCTTTGTCATGATATACACCAGGTTTTACAATCAGATTTAGGTCTTGGGTCTTTGAAACATTCATCACTGAGGTTAAAGATGTCATCGACCAACCTAGAGAGGCCTTCACCAGGCAAGTAAACCTGTAGGTGTTAGTGTTACCTTAGAGACATCATCACCAAGTAAAAGAATGTTCTCGCTGTGAGTAGAAATATTATCAGAAAGTTTAGAAAGTGCATCACTGTAAAAAGAGGCATCATCACTCAACCTGTTCTTCTTCCCTGGGCATCAAATACGGCAGTTTGGTCAGTGGCCCTTGGCGTTTAATACCAACACACAACACACATTTTAATGTTTGTGTGAGATGTTTTCAATTAACTGTCCATGGCAACGATGTAGCATTAAGTGCAAGAAAATCCAAATACTTAGGGTGGGAGGGACAGGTGGTGGATGGGTTAAACACACTCAGGACTTTTACCCAGGAGACTGCCATTCGTATCCATTGTGAGACCAATATCAATGTCAAGTTTTTGAACAATGTAACCTTAAGATTATGAGACAGACTTGTTACGTTTCTTGCGTAAGTTCGGTCATACACATACATACTTTAACCAAAACATGAGGTTCTTTTTCCTTTTGTAAACTTAACTAAGAAGCTTTGGTAGCGAAACCCACGTTTCGTGAGAACACAGAAGGTGACTGACACTAAAGGGGTACCCAGAGCATCATAGTTTGAAACGTGTTGCATCACTGTGGCAAAAATGTCACCCCTATAATTGGAAATGTTATCAGCAGTGATAAAAACATTAATGTAATGACACGATTAGAAACTTTTGCTATTGAAACCAATCTTCAGTGGAAAATGTAAGTACACAAATTTGAGGTTGGAGATGTCTGCTTTTATAAATTTCTTCTTTGAAACATTTTCTACTTTTATGACTTTTTGTCGATTGAGACTGTTAGTACTGCAGTCTTTATTTGGTTTCAAATGGATTTTATGCTGCAATGATAATCAGTAAGGTGATTATAGGGTTGTACCTGACTCAGAATTATGTCAGTCAAATAGGATTTGGCTGTTCAATATAGGTATTTGAAGATTTGGGTTTTTTTCCATATTAAGTTTTTAAGTTGGAACAGGCTCAGTGTTCACATAATATAGTAAACAAGTTAACTGCAGAGAGATCGGTAATGGACAATATTTTTTGCCAACACCAGATATCAAACAAAAGCCAGAGGCTATTGTATTGAGTTGCTGTTTGCTGTAAATTCACCACTTCTAAGCAGAGGAGAGAAGATAATGTTATCTTGGAGCCTCATGTTGCCCTCACTCTGCAGCAAAATATGGGGACCAAAACGTCCCCAGAAGAAAACTGCACAGCACACTGACTGGGGGGGGGAGGAAAAAAAAAGAGACTTCTCAACTTGAAACAATCTCTCGACTGATGGGTCTCCGATTTATGATTCAAATCTCCGACTTTCAGGGGCGGCCCTAATTGAATGGAAGAAATTTCTCCAGTCATTTTTAAGCAAAAAAATGCAAAAATCTGATGGTTCCAGGTTTCAGAAGAAACTGACAGTCATCAGTCGTCTTTAGAGTCTTTAGATAAGAAAACATTACAACATGAGTGAACGTCATCAGTCCTACCATATAAGACTCAAATTTCCACATGTATTCAACAGAAAACACTTGATTATTTGTTCAGTGTTCATTTCAACCAAGTGATGAATCAAGATCAAAAGATCTGAGATTGAGAAAAAAAAATCATGTTGAAGGTTGCAGATATACAGTAAAAATATTAAAGATATTACTAAGAAAAGCTAACGTGTTTAGAAATGAGAGGTTGACAACATCAATATTGAGATATTCACTCCAGAAGAAGAATAGAGGCAGAAAGATGGAGAAAAAAAAACAGGTTGGGCACAAACAACATTTGCACAAGTCGTCCATTACTGCAGTGAAAGAACAGTGACCTGTGAAGAGATTTCAGGAATAGGGCCGGAGCACGAAGCGAGGGGAGCACGAAGGAGATAAAGGAGGAAAGAGAGAGAAAGCAAAAAAGATAAAGAAAGAGTGAAATTACCAGAGGGCAGGAGAAAAGAGGGTTATTGTGCATGTGCATTAACGGGGTGTATGATGAAGTTAGTTTTTTTTGTGTTGTGTGCAGTGACTAGGGGCTAAGGAGTCAGGAAGAGAGGGAGGAGGGGTGGAAATCAATGGCAAATTACACACGCTCGGCTGGCCCATTGTACAGTATGGCCGCTATATCCTAAAGAAGGCACTTCCAAGATGATGCAGCCAAATGGTGGATGGACTCCAAGATCATTTTTATTGATTTTGACCGTCAATAGAGGAGGAGGGAGGAGGTGGTGAGTGTGTGTGTTGAGGTTTGGATGTGTGTCACAGGGCCAATACAATATCCCCAGACCCTCAGCTTTTTGTCCCTGTCCACACATTAACAACACACCCTGTCCCACTGCTTTTCATTTACATTAGTGCCTGGATGGGCGAGCGAAGGACACAGACACAGAGAGAAAGAGGGAGCCAGAGTGATGAGAGGTTTTTCCATTAAAGAAGTGGTCCAGCAGCAGATGCCGGCATTGTTTGGGTTCGGGAGCCCAGAAATATTTGGTATTAGGGCTGATGATGTGAACACCAGTGGAGTCATCTAGTTTTCCACATCAGAGCTAATAGGTGTGAAGCTGTTATGAAGATTGGATTTTTACGGTTGTCTGTGTCGGAGAAAGAGAGCGGAGTGATTTTTAGGTACTTTTGAAAGTACTGAAGTATCCAGCCCCGGAAAGTCCAGCTGTGGCTGAAGTCTGAAACCTTTAAAAGTCACCCAAAAAGCTATTTCACTGTTTGGGGAGCCTTGTTAACTGGATGTGATCAGAGTCAGAATGAATGTGTTTGTTGTGGTGCTACGGAAATATTGGCAATATTGGTCTCCCAGTGCATACATACAAAAAAATTAACGTGAAAAACACAGTTGGCAGTGCACGCACGATATCTGTCTATGTGTGTTCTACATTAATTGCCATTGATATTCATTCATGTTCAAATACAATTAGAATATGTCAGCATACTAAATAAAATGTCTGAAGTCCTTAAAATATATATCTATATATATGTATCTATATATCCATAATCCAGCAACTGGTTGGTTCACCGGCTGACAGAATAATGAGCCTGTGTGTGTGTGTGTGTGTGTCTGTATGTGTGTCTGTGTGTGTGTTACATGATAAACTGTGGCAGCGTGTGATTTTGATTCTATTAGACAGTGTGTGTATCACAGAGCGACATGACAGTACTAAATGCAGCAGATGTTAACCGTAGGAGGCTAAAACATGACAGCTTGGAGCTCTTTGGTAGAGGGCAAACACACATACAAGCACCACACACACACACACACACACACCCACACGCACAGAGCGAGAGTCACACACACTTTCACATTCATACAAGATGATTATCAGAGGAATGCTCTTGTGAAATAATATGAGCAAACACGCCAGCAGTTCGCAAGTAGGAACATATCCTAGCAATACGTATCTGCTGATGATGATATGCACATGTTTACACACACACACACACACACACACACACACACACATTCATTTTCACTGCACAGACAGATGTTGCCATCTGTTGCATGTGCTATAAAGCTTGTCAGCAGAGGAATAAACACTCAAATCATTTGCGTAAGTAAAAGAAGCAGTACCTAAAAACTTGCAAACTGCAAGTATTAACTGCAACATGAAGAATCAAAGTATAAGAATGTGGCCCCTTTCAGAGTGATAAAATGTAATAAAATATTATGCTTTTTGCTTGGATGTAGCCAGAAATAATCATGTGGGGTATATTTGGTCACCCGGCTATTTGTGCAAGAATATGAGTCTGAATATTTTATATAGTAGTGAGTACTTTAATAGACAGCATTGTATAAAATACTGCAGTTTATCTCATTAATACTTATGATCCAGAAAATAATGTACTTTGTTCATCTAAGCATCTACTTTCCGAAAGAATGTTACAGAATTTTAAGAAAAATATCCGAAAATCTGGAAAAAACAAATTCATCAAATAATTGCTATGCAAATTCTCCTGAGTGTTACATGATAACATAATAGGCCTTTTTCTCAGTAGACATTTTGACTTGTCACAGAAGAAGCAGAGATGTTACCGAAACATTAACAATGGCTCTGTTCTGTTTCCAGTGTCCCAGTACATGTAAGTTATGACAATGTGACAGTGAGCCAGCATGCACAACACCAGGGCTCTGAAACTCATGCAGCCAAATGGATTTCAGATCATATATTTTATATTTTGTACCTATGCTTTTCCTACTGTGACATGTCAAAATGTTTGCTGTGAAAAGGCCTTGTAACTTGTGTAAATAACAGAATTTAATTGCTGTTTTCTACCTGAAGATGTATTTATGTTTATTTAATAAATTAAAATGTGTCCTCCATGTTTTTCAGCCACCCTCTTTATCTTTTATTTTTGTATTTTCCTGCTAGTGGAGGCCTTTAATGGAGGGTGGTGGGAACACACTATTCTATATTGACAGTGGCAAAAGTGAATAAAGCGCGTCCTCCAATGTCATCACTTACAGAAAGAAAATCTTTTTAAATCACCTTTAATTGCATCTTCTCTTTATAATGTTAGCGTCTCTGGCAACCAATAAAAACTCTTTGCAGTATTTGGAAAAAAATTCTTGCATTCACATTCAGGTATTTAATGCACAAGTTCCAAATGCACACACAAGCAGGTGGATGTAAACATGTTTACAGCCTGCCTCCTCTTATAATGCTGTGTCAGTGGTGTCTCTAGCAAAAAGGCACTTGCTCACACAGTTTTCATATGCAGCCATGCCATTGCGCCTGTGAGTGAATTTTCTTATTGGGTTTTTGTAATGTCACACTTTCTTTGCCTTTCACACACACTCACCCACACACACACACTGAGTTACGCAAACAGCTTTGATTTATTTTCCCGTGGACCTCAATGCGTTCTGCGTCCTTTATGAGCTGGTTGTGAAATTCAACAGGCGCTGTTTAAATAGGATGGAGACGTGTGTGTGTATGTGTGTGTGAGTGTGTGTGTGTGTGTGTGTGTGGGGGGGGGGGGGGGGGGGAGTCATGGGGGGAGGCCTTCCTGAAACACACACACACACATTATCAGCGAGGTGCTAGGTTTCTCAGCCTGAAGATAAACACTGAACATTTATGACTTCTTCGCTTTACAGCTTGTTGACTCTGTGATTCTGGCTGTTCGACATTCTGTGGGCCTGCTGGAGACACTGTAGACTGAAATAACTGTGTGTGTGTGTGTGTGTGTGTGTGTGTGTGTGTGTGTGTGTGTGTGTGTGTGTGTGTGTGAGTGAGAGAGCGCACGCAGCAGGGTGTTGCAAAAAAAGCAAACATTCCCACTTAATCAGTAACCTAGCCAATACACCTTAAATTTTACAAGAACATTGTGCCTTACATTGTTATAAGAGACAGACTAATGGGCTCTGTGGGACCGAGGTAATATTAACTTTAGACAGTTCTTGTCAGATTTCGCTTTAGTCATTAATTCAAAATCCACACAGTTTAATATATTCAGCATGATACTTTGGATTTGGCTGTGTTGTGGAGCTAGTTTGCTGTCTCTGTTAAGTAACTGTCCGTTAGATAATCACTCTACAGCAGGAAACAGTACTTCAAAATTCAAGGTCTGTGCAGGAAATTCACTGTACTTCAGAATAAAGTGTGGTTTTTTTTACAAACTTAACAAGTTTGCAAGTCACTTGCGGTCCATTTAGAAAGTACACACGACCCTTTTTTGGACTGCAACCCACCAGTTGGGTGGCCACTTATTTATTGGTATTGAACAGTGATCTACTGCAGTCCACTGCTTGGCAGGTGTCTTGCTGTCTTTATTGATTTTGTGAAAAATAGCTATTTTTTAACGTAAAGATATTCTACCTCATGATTTATTCTTGAAGGAATTCCTTTCCCCTGTTTAACTTGTTTAGTAGACAAGGTGCTAAATAGACAATGAGAGGGTGGAACACAGCAGTCCTCAAATATTTACGTGTATGTAAGGAGTGTTAGTTTCTCAAGGTGATGTCCTGCTATAAATATGGCACCATACTGTGACAGTAAACAAACAGCTGAGGCTTACAGGTGGCTGGTGGTGTGTTTAGTGCATGTTAGAGGGGTAGTGTAAATCTTCAGATAATCTTCAGATGATTTTGATTTTTTTTTTTATTTTTTATTTATTTTGATTTGGTTTAGTTCTCTGCAGTTTTCTTTTGCTTGTCACAGATAATGCAAATTTCTGGAGCTTTTGTTGTATCAATTTTCTACTGCTATTACGAGGATGTTACTACAACGGTATTATGTAAAGATGACAGCAAAAAGGTTAGCGTAAGTAAAGTGATCGAACCTTTTGTGTATGCATGTGTGTGTTAGTGTACTTTGTGTGTGTACTTTGTGTGTGTGTGTGTGTGTGTGGGTGTCCAAAAGCCAGGGGAATGTCCTGGTCCATTACCAAAGCACTGCCATTCCCTTGCTAACCATCCAAGTCCAGCGCAGAGGTCTGAACCTGCCATGATCATCCCTAGACCTGGATAAACATCAAAATCCTCTCCTCCTCTCAGTCCATGCTAATCAGATGCCAGGCTCAGTCACTTTGTCAGAAGACAGGCCAACATACTCTCAGTGTGGACCTCTGCTATGTGTGTGTGTGTTTCTGCCAAGCTTAAATCTTCCTGCTTCTCCTGTTGCCTCGGGGCCTTTTCACCCTGGTGACCATGGCTTATATCCCCCCCCCCCACACACACACACACACACCAGTCAGTATTAACATGGAGTGTTTATTTTTACTACTCAGAGGGACATCACTTTTGCCTGTCTCCAGCAGCATCGGACACTTAAAAATTATTTTTTCAGGTTTCTAATAGTGTAATTCAAAATGAAAATAGCATCATGTTACGTTGATTGGGGCATGTGGTGATGTCCGTCCAAACACAGCCATATCATAGCCAGAGCTGACACATTATTTAACCTAAAACAACACAGTTTTTGATCACTTTGATGGAAGCATAAACAAGTTGTAAGTACCCACATATGCTCATTTTATAGAGTTGATGTAGCAAATTCATGAGCAAACTGTTGCCTATTTACACATACAGCAGACACAAGGCAACATTAGCATTTCTTTTCAGTCGTGTGTGTGTGTCTCCATCTGATAAATGTAAGTCCACTGTTCTTTCAGCTCTTTTTGGGCTCCACCAACTGTAGTTTCAGATGCTCTATGTTCATTAGCCAGTTGCTAACTTGGGCAGGTAGCACACATTCAGTTTTTAGAGCTCTTTTGAATAAAACAAAAAACAAAATCTGCATGCTGTGCCCGAAAAACAATCCAAAAGTAGTAAAGTCGCGGGCTGTAAAACCAAACCAGTGAGCTGAAAGATGCATTGAAGCTCTGTAGACCTGAGGGGGACTGCAGAGTCAGATGGGTTTGTTGTTACATGCAACACATTTCATATACAAGTTGTCATATGATCCATAAAAAATGATTATAACTGCTTTAAATTGTAGCCTAGGTGCCAAATGTTCCATTGATTCAGATGGCAGAGAAATGGGTTCAATATTATATATGCGTTTTCCATCCAAAGGAATGCTGCTGTGATAAACAATGACATCTTGAATTTGTGTCTTTTTTTTAGTCATCACAACCATGATAGCTTCAATTAAGCGTTTAGACTAATATGATACAGACTATGAGTCATTGGGATGATGCTGTGGAGTCTGCAGTAATGTACTGCGTGAGAGGAAATTTAAGGGCAACACTTGAGTTCAAGTGGCTCAGTGTGTATCCGTGAGGGATAAGAAGTTCAGAAATGAATGTCATCAGTCAGTGTCCTCACATGTACAGTAATACAAACATATGTGTATGTATCTGCGTGTGTGCAGGCGTGTGTGAAGGTATCATCTCGGCTCGGTAGCAGCTAGCTAGCGGCTAAATGACTCTCCACACTTCATTAGCGGCGATGAGGTGAGCTGCTCATCTCCTCATTGTTAGCTAGCGCTAAGCTGCAGTAATCCCAAACAAAGGGCCGGGGCCTCGCAGCAGCCTGCGTGGATTAGACCGCTTTCTAGAAAAATCCGAGAGATTCATTCTCATTCAAATTGGCCTGTAAACAAAACCAGCGGTGGCCGGGAGTGAGATGAGAGAGGAGAGAGATGAGTGTATGATGGAGTGAGTGTGAAATGTCTTGTATGTATACATGTGTAATATAGCTGCAGTGTGTGTTGAGGCCTGGGCATGTTACAGAGAGTAGGTAGAAGCTCCAGAATCAAAGAGTGTGTGAGAGAGACACACAGAAATGGATATAGAGTTTGACTTTGAGCCATTGTGCCATGTGTGTAACATTACAAAACAGCTTATTTCCTCATTTACTTCTGGTGTAGCAATGCACATAGTTTAGTTTTTGGGGTTTTTTTTTTTACCAGGTTTTGAGGTCTTTGTCTGCAAGACTTCTGGCAATTTGTATTTTAGGGATGGCTTTGATCAGTTGTGTTATTTGTCTCAGGCGGCTGGTGGTCCTTTTGATTGGTTGTTGAAGTTTGTGGCTTTAGCATAAAGTTGTTGTTGTCCTTTATTGTGAATTTTGATAGCTGTCAAAGTTCAGTGGCCAGTGTTGCCAGATGTGTGATAATTATCACACTTGTACAATATTTTGTCCTCTGTGTGATGCACGATCAATACTGCCAAAAGCCCCATATTGTACAATAATTTGATCACTTTGTGACACTTCAACCTCTTTCCCACTGCACAAAAAAACTGCTTACACCCACTTACACCTGGCTTTTTAATGCAGTGGGGAAGGCTTTAATCGGCATTCACACCCAGGTCAAATGCCTCCACAGTAGACACATGTATTTATCGCCTCTGGCTCTGATCAGTGTTGATCGGAACACAATACCTGAGTGAATGCACAAATATTAGCTCCTTCAGTGGCGAGATGCAACGGTGCACCATCACAAAATATCGTCCATCCCCACCCAAGCAGCTGTCAAACATTGTTCCAAATTAGTCTGCACCAAGTTTCAAAGAGTGACTGAATAAGTAAGTGATATATGTAAAGAAGTAACCGCTGTAACATTTTCAGTGACCTGTGTTCTGGCCTGTCCATGATGTAGAGTGTGACACACCAGAAAAAAAAGAAAAAACACATACAGAAGGCATAGTTGTCTGCTACAGCTACAGCTACTGGTGATGGGAAAAGAGTCTATAGCCTATGTTAAGCAGGTTTACCCGTGTTAATGAAACCTGCATAGACTAGCTAATTTTGGTTTGGCTAATTTTGCGACCTTCCGGTGCTGTGGCGAAAACTCACATCTACAGTCCAAATTAAAGTAAGTGTTGCAACTCTAATGAACATGCTGACAGTGTACATGGATCCTTTTCTTTCACAAAATTACATTTAAAAAATAACCTCTAACCTGAAAAACACTCTCAAAAGTTTTTATAGGGACTTTTCATTAAAAAAAAGTAGTTCCTGTGAAAACCGTTTCAGTGACGTGTGGATCATCCAGAACAGTAGTTCCCAAACTTTTTTCAGTCCTGCTCCTCTTTGGAAGTTGAAAAAACTATTTCACAATTATTTCTCAATTATTTAAAGAACAAATTTTGCTTTCTGAATATTGTTGCATTTCCAAATTAATCTGATTCAAATACCTTTTTCACGGCAGGGATTTTTACTTGTCAAAAAAAAGGCAAAGGAGGAACCAGTAACTTTAAGGATGTTCTGTTTAAAATGTCTGCTTTGAAAAAGGTCTGTTCAACTTTAGTTTTTTTCTGATCCATGTCAGAAAAAACTGAACAGCAATGTCCTTTTAAGTTTTTTGTTTTTTTTGTTACTGTTGTGAGCTGTACAGCCAAAATTTCATTCACTGGAAAAAACTGGAGCCAAGGCACAAATCTAATCTAAGATATGGATGTCTCAAAACCTGTACAAAAAAAGCAAATATGGTTATCTGCACTGACCGTTTAAACATTATACTTACCTGCACAAACATGGTAGCTGAGTGTGGTGCATTGTGCCTCTGCTTTGGTTGATGTGTCTCTGTGTGCTGTCAAGAGACTGACAGTCTGTCAGATCGTTTGGTTCCTCTTCTCATGTGACAGATGGCTGCAAACCAGATTTTCATTTTCTACTCTTTTCATTTTGCCAGATGCAGCCGCTTGTAACTCTGCAGCACATTTTTAAAAGTCACTCAAATGACGAGAGTTTTCCTTTCAGCCGGTCTGCTAATCTGACTCGATCATTAATAACCATCAATCAGCTCAGTGAATAAGTTATTTTAATGTAGGCTTCTTCATCTGGCTGATCTGATGTTTCGATTAGATGTTTTTGGCTTACTTCTGTGCTGAAATGGCACCAAATGCTCAAATGGCACATTAGCCATCAATCACATTCTCTGATGCTCGTCAATCTTGTAAGTAATTGGCTATTATTGGTTTTGATCATTATTAGCTGTCAGTCAAATGGACTGAATTGGCTATTATACAAATAGTCATTTTAATATGTCAGAGGAATATTTTACTGATCTGATGATCAGGCTTCTGTGTTTTCATCCAGTATTTTATCAGACCAGTGATGATCATCATTTTAACTTGTTGGTTTATAATGACAGTCACGTAGTCGGTCAAATAATTAGCCTTTAGTAACCATCAGTCAGTGACGATGGTTTGGTTGTCATGAAGAGATCCTTCAATGCAAGTTAGCAAGTATTTAAAAATTATGAATAAATGTATCCTTTAATACCTAATCTACAAAAATGTCATTTTCATCATCATCATCTAGATAATCTAAGTCTGCAGTAGTGACATTAATTCATCCTGACTAATTTCATGTTTCATCTTAAATCTAAACATCTGTCGTCTTAATGTGTGGATGTTTTACTGGTTCTTTAATTGGTGTTTTGGATATTTTCTGACAGGATAACTGATCTCTGCAAGTAGAAAATGACACGCATATCTTTAGAATGGTATTTATATTAATGGTGGAATGTAGTCTGTGAAACGTGTCTGTTATATACAACTGGTTATTGTATGTCAGTACCTCCCCTACACACCTGGTGATAATTGCGTCACTCTTGTGAGGGTCTAATACATTTCACTAAACAAACTGGCATCAGACTAAAGAATAACAATTTCAGCTATATGGCAAGATTATTGTGGATCATCATTTGCAGCTGTACATGAAATGCCTGTGATAAACCTGAGATAAATGATGATAGTGGATCAGTTCATAAAATACATTATGCTAATTTCACAGTTAAAGATTCATCCAATAGTCAAGACTTTGTACCATACAAAACAGGAGCAAAATGGCCAAATGTACTGAAGCAGTTTAGGAACAAGATTAACAGCCACGCTAGTGGTGTCTGTGATGCTAACATGCAGACATTTAGCAGGTCTAATGTTCAATATGTTTATCATTAATCATAGTTTAGTGTGTCAGCATGCTAACATTTGCTAATTAGCACAAAGTACATTGCCGTAATTTAGTAAAATGTCCAGCTGAGCCTGAATGCAACTAGTTTTGCAGGTATTTGGTAAATAAATATAATAAAGGAACCAAACTTTTAGACAGATTAAATCTTTGATGCGTGGATGTCTCTAAGATCCAGTGTGTAGGATTTAGTGGCATCGAGCCATGAGGTTGCAGACCTGAAACTTCTACCATGCGCCAAATGTGTAGAGGAACTATGGTGGCCCATGTGAAAATGTGAATGGCCCTATCTAGAGTCAGTGTTTAGATTGTCTGCTCTGGGTTACTGTAGAACAACATGGTAGACTCCATGGAAGAGCATCTGCTCCATATGTAGACATAAACAGTTCATTCTGAGGTGACAAAATCACAGTGTTTCTTATTTTTAGGTGATTATACACTTATGAAAACATAGTTATGATTATTATATACCATTTCTGCCAAGAGATTATGAAAGTCAGTGGGCTTTATCCTCACAGGGCCATGAATATCCATCCTTCGAGTCACATTAGCCCTTTTTAAACAGGAATTGTGCAAATTTGCAAGGAAAGCCCAATCAGTCTTTTTTCAGCATTGGCAGTATAAAAATAAAATTGGGAAGCGCGGCAAAATGCCGCCTACCTACTTTTGTTCATACAGAATGCGCCTTTTTCGAGGCGATGGGGGGCGTGAGCAAGTAACAAAACATGTGGCTCAGTGTGTGACGTAAACAGTGACGTGAGAGGGAAGCCGCGGCTGGTCAGTCCTTCAGCGATTCTCTCACAAGTTGGCCTGTTCTTCACCGTCTCCGTCATCCGGCTAATGGCCTCTTCATTTGCGAGGGCAAGGAGGGCGTGCTATTGCTTGTCTCCCCAGTTGTTCATCTTTACAGTGTCTGTCAGGTTTGCATTTCCCTCTTACTACTAGCTGTTCGCTAATTCCTGCTATCAGCTGTTTCCTGTTAGTCCACTACCAGTGGCTCGCACATGCAACGTCATCAACAGCTCCTCCCACAAGTCTTCAACAGCCCCTCCCGTTGCGGAAGGCCGCCTCAGTCTGTTTAAACTAAAAGGGTTCCGCGAATATGACTACCCTACGAGGAGGAAAATTGGGCACCTCGGATCAACTCACCAATCCGGCTCTCGCGTCCTTCATGGAAAATCTGGCAGTTTAAAAGGAGCTACTATTTCAGAGCTGGTTGAAAAATACAAAGTTTAGAGTCAAATCAAACTCTTCTGTATCTATTAAGACCTAACATTCAACCTTGAAGTCTAGATTGTTCAACACATGTTAACATGAACCATATGTGAAAAGCATGGTGGCCTTTCTAGCAAACACTTTCTGTATCTGCTCTGTTTAAACTGTTTATGCTGCATTCCTTATTAATGACATGCCAGTGAGGTGTGTTGTTCCGTAAATATCTGACAGCTGTGTCTGCGTGTCTTTGGTTCTTGAACAAACAGCTGCAGGACTGACCAACCACCCTCCCCTCTGGTGGTCAGCATTTTTACTATCTTTAAAGCTCTAATCCTCAACTTTACAGTGTCTGTCCTGCACTTTTCAGAGTCTGACCATGTCCATACCACAGCTGATAAAGTTGAAAATGCTGTTTACATACAGTATGGAAATTTATGTCCACTCGAGCATTTTCAAGTCTCTTTTGAA
This sequence comes from Epinephelus cyanopodus, assembly GCA_026686955.1. Taxonomy (NCBI): domain Eukaryota; kingdom Metazoa; phylum Chordata; class Actinopteri; order Perciformes; family Serranidae; genus Epinephelus; species Epinephelus cyanopodus. The sequence goes on along the minus strand of CM048920.1, from coordinate 32,057,714 downwards.
AAGTTGTCCGTCCACGCCAAAACTTGCAGCAACATCAAAGCTGGGCATTACATCATCTAGTAGAGTAGGACAGTGACAGGCCAGTTACTGTTTCAGTATTGCCAGACTCTTCTCTAGTGGTGGACATTTACAAATTTTATAGTTTGATTATAGAAAGTTGGCCTATAGTTTGTTACTTCCTGCCCGTCTTGTCTGTGCAGGCATACGTGATCATTTATCCTGTCTAAATGGTAAATGGACTGCACTTGTATAGTGCTATTCTAGTCTTTCGACCACTGAAAGCACTTCTACACTACAAGTTACATTCACCCATTCACGCATACAGTCACACACGGGTAGCCCAGGCTACCATACATGGTGCCACCTGCTATTCAGTAACCATTCATACACACTCATACACTGATGGAACCGCCATCATAAGAGGCAATTTGGGGATCAGTATCTTGCCCAAGGATACTTTGACATGTGGACTAGAGGAGCTGGGGATTGAGCCAACAATCTTCTGATTAGTGGACGACCCGCTGTAACTCCTGAGCCGTAGCCGCCCCACAGTGTCTACAATGAAATAAAAATTTATAGTAACATTTTGAAATTCTTTGTAGGTGATATTATTGTGCGTAAAACTGGAAAATTAAGTATATGACATTAATATTAATGCTGTGATATTAAAATAATGCAATGGTCCTATATTCTCTTGATTTTGTTTTGGCCAGAGGCTTTTATCTGAAGTTAATTCATATCTTTTTTTTTTCTTTTCTTTTTTTTTTTAAACAAAGACCAATATAACAATGAATGTATCTTGCAGTGCTTTTACACATACTTTAAGTCACTAAAGGGGTGGTTCTATAAAACACATTCTCAGTCCCAACCCATAAATTCACCAGCTTGGTCTGTGGCCCTATGCATCAAGCTGTGAAGCTCTACATGGGCATATTGATTGTGATGGTAACATAAAGGAAATCAGGTGATGTCAAGGTTTCAAAATGGGAGTCCATCCATTATTTTAGCCAGTCTGTGATTTTAACACAAACCATGATCTTTTCCTAAACCTAACCAAATTGCACCTGTTGCACACATATTGGTTATATTGTTCTTATGTGTTGTTTCCTGTAAGAAAAACGAAAGTTTATTTTGAAAAGACACCGTATGCATGTAACGACTGGAGACTAGTGGAGGGGTAGGTTGAGCGTCATAGTTTGAAGCATAGGGCCTTTGACCAGGCTGCTGTATTTGATAAGCTGGAAATGAGAACATGTTGCATTGCATTTAATGCTCCAAATCTCGATTCAAAGTGTTAAGTACTCAGTATCTGCTAATATCTTGTTTGAAGATTATCTTGGAACGTCCCTCAGCAAAACAAATACAGATTAGCCTTTAAGGTTATACATTTCAGGGCAGGAGTGTGTGATGGTAAGGGTACATGGCATGAAAATCAGACTTCATCAGAACTCAGTACTGAGCATACTTTACATCATGTTATGAGCCTTAACAGTGAGTGACCCAGCATGACCCTTAAAACCACCATTCGTAATAATGTCCCACGTATGAGCAAGTATAGCAGTGATAATGAATAGGTGTGTGTGTGGTAATGTTTATGCGTGTGACATGATTGACAGTTGGCTGGCCACATCTCCCTCAATAGGGCGACCCCCTTTTCACTGATTACTGTGTCAATGCCTCTGTATCACAAACACGCACACACACACACACACACTCACACACTATCACAATACTATGCAGACACACAAAGGGAGCCCGCTGTGGATCTCCCATCAGGCCGAGGTGCGAGAAAACACACAGAACAGATGCAGCAAATGTGTCCACTCTCATGCATATGGAAATGCTGACATGAGTGTGTGTGTGTGTGTGTGTGTGTGTGTGTGTGTGTGTGTGTGTGTAAATTTGTGTGCACATGTCAATAGGCAGATTCAATGTGAGATGCATTAGCATTCAGTGATGATGCTGGTGTTTCTAAAGGCTCTGGTGGTGCCACTGGACTCGTGCTTTCACACTGAGCCTCTGTGGATGGGTTTCTAATTAAAAGTGCTCCAGCTCTCTAATATGAGTGGTACGACTGTGATTTAGACTATATGGCACAGATTGATCAGATAAAGAGGCATAGTCATATTTCTTTACTGCTAAGCCTATTCACACTGAGAGCACTGATCCTCTCTCTCTCTCTCTCTCTCTCTCTCTCTCTCTCTCTCTCTCTCTCTCTCTCTCTCTCTCTCTCTCTCTGCCTGCCTCTCTCTCTGACATCCTCGCTGTATTTCTCTGCCTCTGTGTTTGTCACAGAGTCTTTAAACCTTCCTCTGGCGCTGATTCGGCTGCTTTCCTCTCCTCTTCTTCACTCAGCCAGTCTAACAGACTACTATCTGGTCTCTGCTGTGGTGTTCGGCACTGCACTTCCAGATATCACCTGTCAACAACTCTTTGCTTGTTGGATGTAGATGTAATTCCCTTATAAGCTCAATGATGAGCAGGCATTAGGAATGTTGTGTACCTATACACAGTGTCCGTGGATGTCTCTGTCATTGTCTGTTTTTGTTCAGCCATCATGGCTAGTGCTGCTGAAAACCGCTAAATTCTAGAAATGTTAAGTGCATCACTTAGTCTGTTTGCAAGTGGATTTTAGCCTGAAAAATGCAGCAAGGCGATGCAGCACATGAAAGAGATTTCATGAATTGATGGAAATTCAGCAAAATAGGCATTTATTTATGAAAGTAATACAGATTATTTCTTTTTTAAGAGCAGTTTTAGAGCCTTCTGTCACTGTTGATGGTGACAAGACACTGATTAACTGGAGTATCCATTTATATTATATTACCTTTGCAATGACATGGAGAGGAACACATTTAGTTCAAACAAATGTGAAAGGGTTTGTGCTCTCAAATTCATGCTTTTTAATAAGTAATCTGCTCCATATCACGGGAAAAATGAACTGTTGACAAGTTTTTTGTCACATTTTGTACATGCAACAAAACTATTATTATTAATATTAATTGTCATATGAAGTGCCACGTGTTGTGTTCTGTCAGTGTACAGGCATTTCTCTTATGATATGAACTGATTCAGTAAAAATCCTGCAAAGTATCTGCTGCTGATTTCTTTTTTTGTGTGATGCAGGCTGTTGGAAGATGCAAGGCCTTGCTCTTAATCCAATGTGTGTGTAAGTGTTGATATGTGTGATTGGTATAAGACGTAGGGATGTTTGCAAAGGAAAACTGAGTCTGTGTGTGTTTATTGGTTTGTTTGTGTGTGTGTGTGTGTGTGTGTGTGTGTGTGTGTAGTTCTATGAACTACGCCAGGCCAGTTGAAATGGGATTCTTTGCTCTCTTCTCCTCACCTCTCCTGTCCTCCATTATTCCCCCCTTTATCCCCTCTCTCCTCTCTGCCCTTCTCTCCTTCCCTCCATTCATCTCCCTCTCCCCTCATCTAGTGCCCCTATCTTTTCCTGCTGTACCCCCCCCACTCCTCCACCCTCGCCCTCCACCTCTGTGATAGACAGGGTGTCCTCACCTTGTAACGATCAGTGACATCCAATATGTTTGGCTTGGGATCATCCCCTGTGTGTCTATTGTGCTTTCTGTTAAACGCTTTATTGATTAGCCATGAGTTAATTACAAATTACATCAACCGTGGACAGGCTGAGGTGGCTTGCACATGGCTGCAGGATTCATCCTGGAGTAGCTAATACATGTTGACTGCACACACCTGCAGGCGTGCATCTCAACCTTAGCAGGTTACATTAGTCTACCTGATTCCCCCCTACTATTAACATCCGTGCATTTATGACATTTCACAGTGCCTTATCGACGCTTTAAGGGCATGCAATATTTTCTGGGCCATTGTAGTGAAAAGGGTAGAATTAGAAACAGGAGGTTTCTGCAAGACACCAAGGGTATGCGCCCTGAATCCTTAATTCTATCAAGCACAACTTGACTCACCCTATGCAAAATTATGAGACTGTGCCAAATCCTCAGCAGACCTTTGCAGGCTAATGTATTCTGGATTTAAGCTCCATTGTAAAATCCATAACACGCCTGCACCTGACCTGCTCTGCTGCAGCCCCCAAAACAACCTCTCACCTCTGACTTTTGCACAAAGTTAAGAAATATAAATAATAATACAAACAACAATCATATTAGTCATAATATAAATCATGATGATGATAATAACTCTAATAATGGTTGCAACCTGCAACAGCATGCACTTTTTCGAGCCTTTTTTCCCTTTTCATGCCGTGTCAGTTTCTCTTTGACATTGCCGTGTACTTTGTGCAAAAGGAAAAAGGAGCGAAAAAAATCTTTATCAAATCCCCATTCTGAGGCTTTCAATAAGGCAGGCCATTACCTCACTGGCGCTTTTGTTCGGCCTATACAAGAGAGAACAAAATGGTTATTCAGGAGGACGCTTTAGATTTTTATTGTGGGCTCGCTATTCACAAAGAGCACCGTTATTGTATTAAAAAGAACCATCTGTGGCAGAAACAATGGCTTCAAATTATCTGTGAATACCCAGTGAACAAAATATAAAGCTTTTTCCTGCTCATTATGTGGGCTAAGCTAGGGGGTGGAAGATAGGAGAGGAGAGGCATAGACTTTGCTATAACTGACTTTTGTTGTTCTTGCTTGCATTCTTCTCCTTTTTAAATCGGCCCCCTTTTCACATTGTGTGTCGCCATAAACGGCTTTTCTTGTTGCAGGGCTAGCGGAAAGAAGACAGCGGAGCTCCAGACAGACAGCGGGGCTCCACGGGGCTGCACGCCGGACAAAGCGAGCCGGCTGCCGGATAGAAACCGCGCGGACTACCGGGGATGGGGGGGAAAGGCGCGGAGAGTGCCGGTTGGACGTTGCACGGCCGGCGTCGGGAGCTCTGTCCCGGACAAGTTGAGGCTTCCTCGCCGGGGGGAAGCGAGAGGAAGATATGGAGGAGGTTGAGCGAAATGGCATCTTGTTTAATTTCTGCCAATCAAGACGAGAGGAAGACAACTCCCAAACTGGCAGTAAGTTGGAGTGCGGTGGAGAGGAGAAGCCGTGTGTGTGTTTGTGTGTGTGTGTGTGTGTGTGTGTGTGTGTGTCGGTGTGTAGGGTATGTTAGTGTGTGTTTGAGTCGGGGTGTGTGTGTAAAACATGCAGTGTTGTGGAATGACACCGCATGGCATCATGAGCTTGACTGACTGCCTGAGTTGTTGTTGGCCGGTTTGGGTTTCTCCTCAACATACGCCATAGACCATCTCTATGGTCATCACATTTTATATTTGCGTTATGCTTGTAATTTAATTCAAATTCTTTATTTTCCTCTTTCAGTATATTTGAAACAATGTTAAATAATAAGGTTTAAATTACAAATCAAACAAACACTCTGTATTATTTTTTTTATATACACTGAAGCGCTTTTATCACATTATTACAGAGATTAATTTTATTTTACTCTGCCGAATAGCACCTTTTATATTATATTCTCACTTTCTCACACTTTTCACCATTATCACTTTATATTTGAATTCATCAGTCTAACATATCGAAGCACATCTTGTCAAATTTACAACTTGATAGACGTTTATGTTTTATGACATAATCGCATTTATTTGTTTATTGTCGGACAAAATTACATACGTATTTGTCCAAATTTATTTCAGAAAGAGGAAAAATTGTAACATATAATAAACAATATTTTGAGCATCTGACTTACTGGTATCTTCAGAATTATGAACAATTATATTCCTTTATTCATGTAAAAAAAACAACAGCGCTACAGGCCTATATGTTTTCTACAATTATTTCCAAGCAGGACTTATTAATGTTTTCATAAAGTATTTTCTCGGCTACATCCCCAGCCCCTGGTACGGCCCCTAGTGGCAAGAAAAGACAAGTTTATTTCCATTTCACCTGAAATCTGTCTCTCTCATTGCCATATAGAATTACCTTTTGCTTCCCTTTAACAGAATTAATCTCTTTGTTGATATTTGCATTTTATTTGGGTAAATTCACATGTACCAATATAAACCCGATAAACTCATAAATTATAATTTTTATTTAAGTTTATTTAAGAGTTTAAACACGATGACACGTCTTTCTGCGCGGCTGTTAATAGAATATGATTTTTTTGTGTGTGTTATGTTGTTGCTCTTTTTGTCGCTTGTTTTTTGTTTTTGTTTTTGTTTTGTTTTTTCAGTGATCCCATCACCTAAATTTGTACAACCACAAAAACAGTATTTTGATATCACAGCGTGCCGCTCCCTATATTTGCTGTATCCATCCCAACCTGGTGTAGCAGGGGGCTTACAAGTGGTCCGAGGGAGCCGCCCCGCTAGTTTCTCCTGGTTTTTGTCAAACAACGGCTTTAATTCAGGATGATTGTGGATGCGGGGCCATTCCCGGCTGGATGGGGGCCTGCTTTCAGAGAGCTGCAGGGCCCCGCTGTTCCTTTATTATCATAAGCAGATTAGAGGTAGCGGGGAACACACTCAGATGCAGATAGCAGCCGAGCGGCCCATTTCAACCTTGCATTATAATGGACCGAGCTGCATGTGTCGCCTCTCGCAGCCTATTAAGCACAAGATGAATCTTATGTAAGGTTGCCGGGGCCGGCATAATGAGAGCACAGGGGCTCCGCTCCTCCATTTATTATCAAATGACTAAAACAAAATAATAAGGCTTGATCTATTCACTTTCAATTATGATTTAATCTAGAGACACGCATTTAAATTAAATTATTTCAGGTGTATGTACTTGATCTATCTTTAATTATTGGGATTGTGTGGCTTGCAGACCCAGACAGGCTTTGTTGTAACTAAACAGCACTTGTGCTTGTCAGATATTTTAGCTCTGTACTGTTGCTGGTGGTAAATATATTTTAAATAATATTTTTGTAGCATTTCATGTGTCTTTGACGAAACTTCTATGAACAGCAACCCTCCTTTCCTGCTCTGCACTGTGTGGAAAAACCTGTCTGCCGCTTGGGGTTGCTCGCAGTCCCACCTTTGTCCAGTAGGCGGCACTGGTGTCACGCAGCAGGACGCCTTGTCTTTAGATGGGGATTGAGGAAAAGAAGCAAAACAAGTGGCAGCAACACTTCCAAGCTCCAAAAAACTTAAGTCGTTTTGGACATTAAAACTATATGAGTGAGTGATTCCGCTTTTAAAAGCGATGATGCTGGTTTTTATCTCATAATCATCTCAGTGTGGTGGGTTTGATCCAGAATCAAGTGAAGCAGGTGGAGGCCTGCTTTTCATTCACACTAATTGGCTGACACGCTTGTTCAGGCTTATATGAATGAGCTGCGCCTTTTGTGCAAACACACTTTATCTTAAAATATTCCTCACCTTTATTTCTCCTCCCCTCGTGTCCCCGGTAGGCCGTGTATCCCCCCCACCCCACACCCCACCCCACAGCCCCCACTACAAAGCCCCAACAACAACAGCAGCACTGTGGCAGTGGAAGTGGAGTGGAGTTGGGTCTTTGTCCGGACAGATGTAGCGACAACATCCCAAACAAAAACCGCTTATTTGTGCTGAGATGAGCCCGTCTGCCTTCTGTGTGTTGGCATTCAACTTCACTAAACAAAAGGACTGGGGGAAACATCTTGGATTACCTTTCCTCTTTTCAACGCTAAAAACCAGCCGTGGCTTCCCCCCCACCTCCTCCTCACACACACATTCACACACACCACCGCTATTCAATGCTTTGAGTTAACTAACAAAGTTTATTTAAGTGTTGTTATGTTATTGGGGCCGTAAGTGGGGGCATTAGTGACTTTTTGATTTTGAACAACAGCAGTGTCACGGGCCGGGACTAAGTGTGAGAAGATTGCTGCTCAACATAAGATGATACAGACACCATTAATGTCAACATGTGATGAATTTATTAAACATTTATTTATTTTAGGCTAGTCTTATTTTATTATGCATGACTTCCGATTTATTGTTAGAATTAAGGCTACACATTTAAATAAATAAGTGAACCAGAACATTAAAAAAAATCCCCCTAGTAAGTAGAAACTGTTAGACTTTTTTTTTTTAATTTAGAAACTTTTTAGTCCTATTTTTCTCGTACACTTTGCAAAATGACACTTTCTAATTTCAGCCAGCCAGCTTTTGCAGCTTCCTCTCCACCATAGAAAATGTTTACAAAGTGCCACGGTATATATATTCCCAGAGAAATCTCTCCATGTGCCTGGAAATAGTAAATATGTACTTTATTTTGGCTCATATGGGCAGCCTGAGTGTGCGTGTATGCGTGTGTCTCGGGGCAGAGCAGACCCCGCCCCTTTATGCTAATTAATGTCTCCCATTGGTGTGTCAGGGGAGCAGGCCGCCTCTGATTGGCCAGGTCGAAGCCATTTATTCGCTGACAGCCCCGTCACATGAATGGTTGTCTATTAACTTGTTCAAAAACTATCTGGAGTTGTCAAGGCTCAGGCGGACAGAGGCGAAAAAGTACAGTTTGTTGATGCTTTTTCGGAGAAGCGACGGGAGAAGTTTTGTGGACACAACATAGCAGGGACCTATTGGGAGAAGGCTCTTTGTCACACACACTCACACACACACGCTCTGACACACACTCACCGAGAAGGGAGAGAGAGAGAGAGAGTGAGAGTGTGTGGAGACGCGGCTTGGTGCTTGTTGTTTTTGTCCAGAGAAAAAAGTTGCAGAGAAAAATCGCCAGGTAACTTTTAGCAGCAGCCCTGCGCTCCTCACTGTCCTGCCTCTGGCTTGTGGAGTTTGTCTCTGTGGCTTTTCTTTTTTCCTCTGCTCGGGAGCTCCAACTAAAAGCTGTTCCTGATGTATAACATGATGGAGACTGAACTGAAGCCCCCAGCTCCCCAGACCAACACGGGGGGCTCGGGCAACACCAACACGTCCGGCACCGGCCCCAACCAGAAAAACAGTCCGGAGCGGGTCAAGAGACCCATGAACGCGTTTCATGGTGTGGTCCCGGGGCCAGAGGAGGAAGATGGCGCAAGAAAATCCCAAAATGCACAACTCGGAGATAAGCAAGAGACTGGGCGCTGAGTGGAAACTTCTGTCGGAGAGCGAGAAGAGACCTTTCATCGACGAAGCCAAGAGGCTGCGGGCCCTGCACATGAAGGAGCATCCGGATTACAAATACCGGCCCCGGCGGAAAACCAAGACCCTCATGAAGAAGGACAAGTACACCTTGCCCGGTGGGCTGCTGGCTCCGGGAGGAAACGGGATGGGAGCTGGGGTCGGTGTAGGGGTGGGCAGCGGGCTGGGCGGTGGGGTGAACCAGCGGATGGACAGCTATGCGGCGCACATGAACGGCTGGACCAACGGTGGCTACGGCATGATGCAGGACCAGCTGAGCTACCAGCACCCGGGGCTGAACGCGCACAACCCGAGCCAGATGCAGTCCATGCACCGCTATGACATGAGCGCCCTGCAGTACAACACCATGACCAGCTCCCAGAGCTACATGAACGGCTCCCCGACTTACTCCATGTCCTATTCCCAGCAAACCACGCCGGGGATGACCGCGCTGGGCTCCATGGGGCCCTCCTCGGTGGTGAAGTCCGAGTCCAGCAGCTCCAGCCCGCCCGTCGTCACCTCGTCGTCCCACCGGGCCGCCCCGGGCTGCCAAAGCGGAGATCTGAGGGACATGATCAGCATGTACCTGCCCGGGGCGGAGGTCAGCGAGCAGAGCGCCCAGACCAGGCTACACATGTCCGGGCACTACCAGAGCACCGTGCCCGGGACGACGATCAACGGCACGCTGCCGTTAACACACATGTAAGAGACACACAGCAGAGAGAGAGAAAAAATGAACTTTTATAAGAGAAACTGTGGACTATTAACGTTGGACTATTTTTGTACAGAAAAATTTCGGGGTGGGAAAAGTTGTATAGAAGTCTCCAGGAAAAGGACACACGACTCTTTTTTTCTTTCATTTTATTCTAAGGAAGCTCTAGAGGAACGGTAGGAGATCCCCTCTTCACTGGTGGATGAAGTTTGGAAGACTAGAAAGTGGGAGTCGCAATCAAATGTTTTATTATTGCAATCACCTTTTGTACAGTATTTATCAAAGAAACATTACAATCAGATGAAATTGTTTGTTAAACTGCAAGAGGTTGCATTTTTCTTTTCTTTTGTTTTTATATATAAAGCAATGCCAGTTCTGCAGAAAATATTAAAAGTGAAAATGGCAGAACTGGAATTATATGGGAGCGATCAGTTATGCTCCTTTATTACTGCAAACTTTGGAAAGAAAAGGGACATAAAAACGAAGCAGGTAATGCTGTTTTTTTTTTTTTTCATTTAAGGTCAATATTACTAAACATTTTAATTTCTTTAAAAAAAAGATAAGACACTTTTTTTTCTCTCATACAGCTTAAAATATAGGTTGTTAATTTATATTTCCGTCTCCCACTTTTCATCTGTTAGAGGTATGACGCTTGTGCTCTTTATTTTCTAATTGATTTGTACAATTTCTGTATATTTACTGTGATATTTTAAGTTTTTATTTCAAAAAAATTCATTCCCGTAGTTGTATTTTAAAAACTGTGGCCTGTACGCAGAAGCCAACCACTCCATGTATATATATACCGGAACTAATACCATCCTTATAACAGTTACAATTTCAGCTGAGTATATTTTTTTTCAATATGCAGTTTGAAATGAATAAATTTTGGAAATTTGGATACTTGAAATTGTTTGAGTTTTGATTTTTATTTTCCTCAGTCATTTTTATTTTTAATGTGTACAGGTTAAATTGTCTGTGGAGCCTTTCTGTTTTCTGATGTTAATCATTTATTGTAAATGTAACACTGACTTTTTACATCTTCATGAATATAAATATTAGAATTTCTTTTAAACTCCACTGATCAAATAATCCAGCTTGTGCGTCGTGGTTTCTATTTTCTAGTGCCTGCGGATGGCCCCATCAAGCCAAAGTTTGTTGCCATGTTTCCTCAAAAAGGGGACGATTTTTCCACCCAAATGCCCAACATCCCCAGGTATAGACTGTCATTTCTCCTCTTTTATCATCAGTTCTTAAAAAAAAAAAAAAAAATCATCAATGAGCATTTCTGTTAAGGCCCAAATACCTATTATCTTTTTAAATTAATTTAACAACTGGATTTATATATTATTTTGTAGTTATTATTTTGGGCCTGTTATTGAGTGGGAGAAGATATGTTGTTCATAAACAAGCATAAATCCGATTTATTACCCTCATTCATTTATATGTGTAAAGTGACAGCAGCATTTCTGTCATTGGTGCATTTTAATTTTCTAATGACACTTGACTGTGACAACAGCATATCTGGATATTGGTGTATTTACACCAGCCTAATCCCATGAGCTCAGGCTTTTATTTCATGTTGTAACAGTTCCTCTTGATGTTTGGTTTAACTAATAGGCTTTGATACTTTTTTGGACGCTTTCTCTGCTGTGTTTTTTCCTCTTCCTCCAAATCATAGAGCTACAGCTTATCAGCCTAAATGTTCAATTAGGTCTAAATGGAAGGTGAGCCCTCTTGAAAGGAGCCAGACGAGCGGGACCAGCCGGGTTGCTTTTTCTCCCGCGATGTAATGGCTCCACATAAAGTCTCGAGTGTGGCCATTTCAATTTAATGTTTATCAAACGGGCCCTGCTGTTTCCCGTTAACCCCGGTTCTCACGGTTCAAGCTCTCCGGTGACTCCACACCACCAACACCCCTCCTGCGTAAAAAAACGGAACCGGTTCCAAAAATGTTCCCATGCGTCTCTGTGCCAGCCAGGTTACTCCCCCTCCTTTCATATTAATCCTTATGATGAGCTAACTGCTCGCTCTGAATTTAACTAACGGTTTTAAATCTGCGGGGAGTGTGTCTCTCTCTCTGTGTGTGTGTGTGTGTGTGTGTGTGTGTGTGTGTGTGTGTGTGTGTGTGTGTGTACAGCGAGGTAGATTAGGGCCGTTGTGTCTTGCAGGCTGGGTCCCGGGGGAGCGCAGCTCACATTAACCGGCAGATGAATATTTGAAGAGGCCCCTCGGTATTTATCCGTCCACTCCTCTCTCGCCCTCTCTCCCCCCTCACCCTCCCTCTCAGTCGGACCTTTAAGAGGTCAAGGGATCGTTGGTTGCCCCATTAATTATTGATCCAAGTAGCTGAATTGGTTGTAATAGCCGAGAACACCGGTGATAAACAAGTTGTTTTTAAAAGGTCGGACGCGTAGACGCATTAAAGTCTTTTTTTTTCTTTCTTTCCATGAACACCGGGCCCCTGCAGGCCCGGAGGCCCCGCGAAATGATTATTTTCCCCGGCTGAGCGCTGCACCTTTGATGTGTTGGAAAAGCTCTTTGAATGGAGAGAATACATGATGTATTTGATGGTTAACTTATATGTTCTGAGGAGTATAATAAAAGCTGTGGCTTATTTGTAACGCCTGTGAAGGTGGATGTTGACGCAGTCAGGATGGTGGGTTTAAGGCCTAGGCTGCTTGTAAAACTGAAAACAAAACCAGAGGCAAAGGATTTCACACTTGTATCATTTGATGTTGATGCCCACTTTTTTCAGGCTTGGTGTTGGTTTTTAATTGTTGACGAGTTTTGGCCGATCAAAACCACAGTTGATGCTTTAACTCTTTATTGGTGTTTCTAGTCCCTTCCCATGTGAGAGAGGCCAAGCAGTCACAAAGTAGGGCGACGGTAAATGTTCACTCTGAAAACACTGATATCGCGCTATCTCAGTAGAAAAATATTAGCCCGCATTTAGCCCCTGCGCTTTCCAAAATGTGATTTAATCTCAGAGGCGCTTGGAGCTCAGTGGCGCTCCTGTTCAAACATTAAATAAAGGCGCTGCACAGCACAGCAGCGCTGACGGTGACACAGGGAATCAAGTGTCTAAAATGTTACACCTGGGGATAATGCGCGGACGTGGATTGAATCCACCGTGATCCTACTTTGATAAAATAAAGGTGCGGTTAATATGCTTCTGATTGTTATTAAAAATGGTTCATTTAGCACGCGGACCAACACAAGTGTGTTCTGTGTGATATAGGCAGGAGCTGGGAGGCCTGGTCAAGGTGTTCACCTCCATCCTTTCACCCACCCACCCTCCATCCACCCATGTACCCATTCGTCCGTTCATCCATCCATCCGTCTCCCCTTCTGTTGCTTGCGTGCAGAGTCTGGCTGTCGCAGCTCGAGGATATTTGGACTGCAACAGGTGGTAAGCGCGCGCCTCTGCTTTTTTTGCCCCCGCTTTAAAAAACAAAAAAAAGCTCCCAGATGTTATCTATGATAACCTGACGCGTGTCGGGCTCTTTCTGGTGGCCTTTATCACAACATCCACGTGTTACATTCTGTGCACTTTAAATAATCAGTTATTATGGGCAGGAAGGAGTTATTATAAATGTTATAATGCAGGGCCATTTTTATTGTAAGATTCTGGTTTCGCGGATCGTGAACCTATTAAAACAAGGTAGAGACAAGACAGGCCTCTGATAAAAGGTGGAAAAGTAGAAATAAATTAGTAGAATTTGAAAAATGAAAATTCTATTAGTCCATAATTCGAGAACACAGCCCAGTTAGGTGATCCGCAGTTTATACTGGCCGCTTTCTAAATCCTATGTTTGTTGTTGAGATTATATGATTTTTAAAATTAGGTCAAATGACCCCCCTCGCCCGTACACACACACACACACACACACACACACAAACAAAACGAGCTTAGTGGCCTGTAATCCCACGAGAGCCACTTTCCTTTTTCACCACGTTGCGGATAATAAGGAGGAGGGGGCATGACGTCACCCCGCAAATGAAGCGGTTCAGTGGTCCCAATGTGTGTTTCCGTTGGTTAGTTTACTTTAATATAGTTTATCTTCTGTGGTAGCCAAATAATCCAATTGTCATCATGGAAACAGATAATTAATTTATAGGCCTGTTTGAACTGGACGCTGTTTAGCCTGAAGGCCGATATGCTCACCTCCGTTATCACGAAATAACTTGGCCTAAATTAAAATTGTGTATGTTTTCTAAAAAGTTAATTAATGCATTAATGTCTCAGGCTTTAGAACACAGGGTATGCGTTTACTCCCTGACATTGTTTTAAGGAAGACAACAAATCAATATTTCCGGCAGAAGGACATCTGTTTTTACAACATGCAAACATAAACCTGGCATGAATTGTTTTAATTATGATGGCCTGAAAAATGTAACATTTTGTCAGTATTGATTCCATTATGTGAATAAAGGCCATGTCGGATTTATACGGACCTAGTAGCAAGACTGTGACTCTGTAATGATGAATAGGCTTCTGTCTCATATGAGGATGGCTCTGCAAGTCAAAGTATAGCAAAATTCATAAAGTGAATCTAGATTCTTAAGTGAAGAAAGGTTAAAAACAAACAAAATCCCTCCCACAAAAATCCAGTGTTTTTTTTTTTATTTATTTATTTTGCATCTCAGAATATTTCTGCAGACTGCCCAACATCTCTGCCTTCATCACAGAGACAGACTGTAAGAATGGGTGAATAGCAAAACTGTCAGAGCAGAGAGCTGTGTGTGTGTGTGTGTGTGTGTGTGTGTGTGTGTGTGTGTGTGTGTGTGTGTGTGTGTGGAGGGTAGAGGGACTGAATGGCAGCCAGTAGCCTGCTGATCTAGCGCAGGTGCAGGGAAGGGAAGCGGGCGGTGTGTGTGTGTGTGTGTGTGTGTGTGTGTGTGTGTGTGTGTGTGTGTGTGTGTGTGTAGAGAGGGCTCCCTCTCTCACACATACACTCACACACGCACGCACACTTACACTCACACACACACACACACACACACACACACACACACACACACACACACACACACACCCTCACTTCCATTGAATAGGACCACACACTGACACAGACCAGCATGCCATCAGCCTCGCGCTGCTCTCGGCCTGCATTCTCAGAGGCTCGAGGCCTCTGCTACCCCCTCCACCACCCCCACCCCACCTCCCCCCCCCCCCCCCCCCCCCCCCCCCCCCCCCCCCCCCCACCACCACCACCACCACGTCACCAGCGGCTGCGGCGAGCTCCGTTTATCATTTCTGCTCATTGATGCTGACAGCTTTATAGAGCGCCATCATTAAAGGAATGCACGGTTTGCAGCGGATCAACAACTCTTTACAAAAAACAACAGCAAAAAAATGTTTTGTTTTTCTTTCTTCTTAATGTAACTGTAACTTCTCGGACAGAGTATGAGCATTATTAAATACATGTGCGAAACTGTATAGACTTTTAAAAGTTTATTTTTATCTCTGCTTCACTGCACATCAGCGCATTATGGGTGTCACTTTAAAAATTGTCCGTGTAAAATTATTAACATCATCTATTATTAGATAACAATGGGCCCAAATAGACTGGTGACACCATGCAGTGAAATGCTGATTCTGTTTAGCCTATTTTAGTTACTTACATACTTTCAACATTTTTATCTAGATTTTTCTTTTCTTTTTATAATTTATTTGGATTGATTTTTTTACACAGTAACAATCACCAAATGCCAGTCATTACTATCTCTGTGTCGTGGCTTTGATTGGCTATATTGTAAAAATGGCGGGCACACTAATGTTTCACACTCATGATGCGGCCTAAAGCCTTCAAATGTTCCTTGTATTTGTTCACCTTCTGTACAGTTTTGGTTCCCCCCAGACAACCACGGATCAAAATGAAAAATATGTTCGTTTAATGAAGTAATATAGAGATGGACTGTATGGTGTGATGCTGCACAGTGTGTCTTAAAGATGACTTGTGTCAACACCTGCAGTTCTGATAGGAGTTTATTGATGAAGCCTCAGTTTTCACCCCTCTGATAACATATGCCTATTTTGCTTCTTCAAGCGATTAGCCGGGAGAAAGTGCAAGAGAGAAGTGGAGGAAGAGGGGGGGGGGGGGTCTGTGAGAGGAGTCGACAAACAACAATATAAGGCCTGTTGTACTGTAGCCTGCCAAGGGAAGCCTGCAGCTCTGCGCTCACACCGACATGAGCTCTGTCATAAAAAACAACAGGGTCACTAATAAATCAGATGAGCTCACTGTACAAAAGCTGCTATTATTCTACATATTTTAAGTAATATTAGTACTTTTTTAAATGCCACTTAATGTAGCCTAGTTCTGAAATATAAACTCCTTAACTTCACAACAACTTCATCATTTTTGATAATAAATTTCAACCTGATATTTAGAAAGGTGATAATACACCTTTGTATCTGAAATATCTACTTATAGGCTACTTTAATGAACTTTTTGTTAACATATTTTTTGGGTTGTATTCCATAAAATATTTCAAATTCTTATGGTAGGCTATGTCTGAGCCACTCTACAGAAGATCATTACACGTATGCTGTTAGAATCGCTGATTTTCGCAGGCTATTATTTCAATGTACAGACTAATTTTCCCTATAGGAAAAAAAAAGTAAAATGCAAGTGTCAATATGCATATTGTCTTATAACTAATTCGAGTTAATACAGCCATAATGACAGTATAACGGCACGCTAATTGGCCTTTTTTCCTGCACAACAATGCTACCAGATCAGCATCTCTTTATTATTTAATAACGTCAAACGCTTGGCTGGCTGTGCTGGCTGCTGAGCCCGCTGGCTGCTGTTGCAGAGAGCACAATGCAGCTCCAATTCAGAGAGATCCACTCACAAACTATATGGTCACTGAAAAAAAAAAAAGAAAGCTAGAGAGCGAAGAGGGGACACGGGCTTTTCAGCAGGAAATGTGAACAGATTGAGAGTGAAAAGGCACGAGGGGGCTTTTAGGTTCAAACAAATAGCCCCTAAATCAAATAAAAAAATAAAGGCAATTATCCACAGCGCAGACATGTTGTTTGTTTTTTGAACTTTAATTGTTTTCTGGATATTTTCAGCTCTTTAGCTGATCCAGGCAGCTTGAAGCAACAGGTGACTGACTGTATGGGACCGGCCCATCGCGCAGCTCCAAGTGAAAGTGGCGCACGGTCTGCTGGTCCTTTGTTGTCCGGAAATTTGGAGACTGTGTTTACTGATGTCCCTCCTCGGGCCTGGGGAGGCGGTGGAGAGGGCAAAGGCGGGGGTGGTTTGATAGTTTGCACACTCAGTGTAAGCAAAACGAAAGAGAACAAATCCGACTCATTCTTGATATAGTTTCTCAGGAAAATCTATAAAAAATGCGCATAAAACAATAGTAGGAGGAATGATGGTACAGTGGTGATCACGACAATCTAAATCACTTGTCTAGAGTGGCCCAGCCCAGAGCCACAGCATCTAACCATTTCTATGTTGTTGTCTTCAGACTCTGAAGCAGAACAACCATTTCCCTGCTCCCATGCAGCACATCGCTCGTCTGGAACAATATCAGCGGGTTTCCAGGCTGACTGCCACCCATGGCCGGCTCAAGGAGCCTGGCAGACCCAGGAGGGGTGGAGAGGCGAGGGGGTGGGGAGGGGTAGAAGGGTGGGATGCCTTGTGGAGACACAAAATCGTTGCTGGATTCACACACGGCAACACTGCAGTGACTGGCTAACGCGCAGCACCCACGGGGTGCAGATTGTGATCCAGTTGGCTGAGGTGCTGCAGCTGTGTTGATCGTCCGGCTCATGCATGCACAGCTTTGATTTCCGGCACCATCACTTGTTGAATCAGGGTGATTTTTTTTTTAAACGGAGGCTTCTGTAGTAAAGATTTTTTTCGTTTCACAATGAACTGTCAACGAAATATAGCATGCTCTCACAAGCTATAACACTTTATATTTAAAATGTGGAGAAAAAAGAGGAAAAAAATCAGTTTTTGTTCACTCTTTGTGAACTTTATATACTTTATGAGACTGATAAAATGGTATAAGGCAGTTTTATTTTTCTGTGGTATTAAAAAATGGAACAACTGATTGATTTTTAAAAGGAATATATTCTGTATTCTGTTTTTATATCGATTTATTTTAATTTCTGCACATGCGCGTTTGTTTATTTACTTCCATGTGCATCAGAGCAGACTGGTGATTTAAAAGGCTTTTTTTATAATTACATTTTTAGAGTTGTGCTTCTTGTGATGGCACCGCTGAGCTTGCTTTATAGGCATTCAGAGATTCCTTGATAGAGAAGGCTGTTGAGCTGATGGGACTGAATCATCATTAACAAGCCAACAGACACAGGAACCCCCCTCCTCTGGTCTCATTTCCCAGCATAGACACTAACCTCTTTCACTCTGTCATCAGCCTGACTCTCTCCCTCTCCCTCTCCTCTCTTTCCCTCCACCGACTCCAGCACACAACAGCACCGTCCATTGTTCCCGGCCCTCCCCTCCCTCTGCCTGGCCCCCCGACCCAACTGTTGACCAACAACTCCACTCGCACATTAAAGGGGGAGGGGGGGCGGCGGCAGGGGGGTTGTCCTATTTTAGAATATCACACATCCAGAAATGGTTGAGAGAAAAAGGGAAAAAGAGGTGTAGAGACACATGTTGGAGGGGCCTGAGTGAGATTCAAGTGAAGCAAATACTCTGATTTAAAATTCTGCAAAGATAATAAAGTGGCCTACTTTCACATTTAAATAATAAAAAAGCGCTCATTATTCCAGCAGTGCTATATCGTACTAACAGCAGGATGTACAGCAGCCACAGTTTGCTCGTCTGTGCTGCGTGTGTAGCTTTTCCGAATAAACGCTTTAGAACTGGTGTGTGTGTGTGTGTGTGTGGTGGTGGTGGTGGTGGTGGTGGGGGGGGGGGCAGTAGGAAAATAGGGGGGTCCACAGTCCGCGTGCCTTTCTAGCCCTCGGGGACATGCGCGAGCCTTCTGAATGGATGCTGCAGAAAATGAATGTGTTTGTGTGTATGTGTATGGATGTGTTAGTGAGTGTGTATTATTTGACCATATGTATCTATAATCTCTCATATATATATATTTTTTTTTACATCGGGTGTTTTAATGAATTAAGATTAAAACTACTGTATGAATTTTCATATATTGTAATTTCCATAATCCAAATGACACTTCACTAAATGGGGTTATGCAAAATCTGAAACAGCAGTGAGGAGGTGTATGTTAACCGTAATAATAATAATAATAATGATAATAATAATAATAATAATAATCTTTTAATAAAGATGAAAAAATTGGGACATAACCAGAAATTATGCATATTTTTAGAATTGAAACACATCATTAGTTCAAAAATCATGTTTATATGCAGTTCTCATTAAATTAGAGATTTTTAGATTTGAAAAAATTAAAGAAAAAATAATGTGAAGCATGTTTTTGAGCTGTTTAAAGAGAGGTCTCATCCCAAATTTAACACGTTAATAGTTGTTCTTTTTGAGGAATAAGGCACTGTCACCAAAATATAAACGCTCTTACAAACCTTAAGAGAGTTTATCAATAATATATTTTTATACAACTGCCTTCATTATATGATTCAAGGTCACTTTACAAACTTAAAAACTGCTTTTAAAAATGTCCCGACACTTGTAGCAAACTGTCAGTGTTGATGCTGTGTCTGCTTTTACCATACAGGGTTTAAGGTCTGCCAATACTGCTAATATGTTAGATAAACAATTAAGGCTATTTAAAATTTGTTTGGAATTTAAAGTGTTTTATAGGCGATCACATTTCCACACCGTCATTATTTGATGCTGCTAATGTGTGTAAACCCACAGGACAAGGTGTTAATGTGTCTTTAAGGGTAGGCTTACATTACAAAGTGTCACAGAGATGCTGGAGTTGTTTAAAGGCTTTGTTGGTGACATCAACATGACAGCGCTCTCAGCTTTACACACAGACACACACACACACACACACACACACACAGACACACACACACACACAAACACACACACACTGGCTATATAGGCCAAGCTCATCCTTCAGACAAACACTCCCCACTTGTGTTTTCCCCTCAGTCTGCACTTATTTCCTCCTCTCTTCACGAATCAGATAAAAGCCTCCTCTAAATGTCATTTGCCAAATGTTTTTGTGTGACATGCTGATGAATTTAGACCCTTCAGTGCTCCGATACTGGGCTGTTACAGCGAATCATGTTGACACACAGAACATCACCCCAGATTACATTCCTCCATGTGGAAATGTCATATCTTTTTCAGTAGTGAATTATTCATCTGACCTGCGGACCTCTGCTGGTTTACTTGGATTGTATTCTACGTGTTGGCTAAATGAATCACAGGTTACACTTTTTGTTCAGGATGTATTCTTCACAAAGATAGTGGAACTACAGCTGTGCAGACATTGGATTAAATCCTGCATAAATAACGTATGTCTTATGAGTGAACTTTCCTACAGAAAAATACTCATAAAACACCATAAGCTTTGAAAATGACTGATATAAGCAGCAGTGCCCACTCTGGGTTGTTGTCAAGAAGGAAATTCCACTTAATTAATAACCATTTAACATCCCGGCTCATAAAAGCTGTGACATGATCGATTTACTGGCACCCTTAATCTTTAAGATAATGATAATGTCATGATAATATCACAATTAGTGCTGTAATGTAATCAGACATCTTGTCATCCTACAGATTATACAGTATCTCACATCTGTAAAGCTCATTGAGACACTAAATGTATGTACATCACTTTGTTTTGACTGGTGTAGACTGCTGTGGCTGATATGAGCCAGGCAGTTATGTTATACAGGAGGTGATAATGGTGCGTTTAATACATGAACTGCTGCTTCTCTGAAATGCAGTTAAAGGCTGTTTATGTCACCGTGTGGCTCAAATCTTTCTCTGTATTTTTGCTAAGAAATGAACCATGAATTTGGAAGAACGCTGCATGGACTCCTCCGTCTTCACTTTCCTACAATTGTCCATCTCCCATGCAGAGCAGTTTTCTTTTATTAAGCGTAAAACCTCGTTCCCAGTCGATCATGTTGACTGTAGTGTAGATTTCGATTGATTGCATCAGTCACTATCAGGCTATTCTGGAGCTGGTGACTCTGAGGTCTCCCTCTCCCTCTCCCCGACTCTCTGACAGAAGCTGTTGTTGAATGGAAGAGTGGCCTCTTTCAGTGTGGGTGTCCCCTCGGGGCCAACTGGGAGAGATAATCAGACAGGACAGTTACAGACAGACAGGCAGACAGACAGATGCAGCAGACTGAAGTTGTTTCTCCCTGACTCAGACCGAGGTCCATTTGGAAGAATTTTAGATGAGCATTTCTTATTTTCCTCAAGTTATAGACTCAAACTTGTATCATAAGGACTTTTAAGTTTTTAACGTGTGTCATCTGTTGAATTTTGCCCCTTTTTTCACTCCTGAAAGGGGCAGTCCCAAAATCAAAAATACATACTTCCTCTTACCTGTAGTGCTTTTTATCACTCCAGATTGTTTTGGTGTGAGCTGCCAAGTTTTGGAGATATCAGCCAGATGTCTGCCTTGTCTTTTATATGATGGAACTAGATGGCATTCGGCTTGTGGTGCTCAAAGCGGCAAAAAAAAAATCATCATAAATCATCATAAATCATGACCCGGTTACTCAAGATAGCCCACAGACCTTGTTGTGAGCAGTTTCGTATAGGAACTTTTTCTTTCTACCAAACTACACCCACTGACCATATCACTGTGTAGACGGAAGTGTGCATCTACTCATCATCTCCTCCTTGGCTGAGCTGAAACGTTAGCAAGCTCAGGCGAGCTAGCAGTAGATGCACACTTCCTTCTGTGCATTGATATGGTTGATAGGTTAAGCTCAGTAGAAAGAAAATAGATGCTACATGAAACTGTTCACAACAAGGTCTGCGGATTACCTTGAATAACTGGATCATGATTTCTTGAAAGAGATATTGCTGTTGAGTTTTTCAATTGTTATTTTGCGCTTTGAGCACCACAAGCTGAGTGCCATTTAGTTCCATTGTAATTGAGAAAAGGCAGACATCTCTACAGCCGATATCTCCAACACTGCAACTCACGCAAAACAATCCAGGCTGGTAAATAGCTCTAAGGGTAAGAGGAAAAATATGTCTTTTTGATTTTGCATTGAATTGTCCCTTTAAATTCAGTGGTTTAGATCCTGGTAATATTGTTCTTAAATCAGTGTAGCCCGGTGAATTAGTCTTGACAATATCTTCTACCATCTTAAGCGTAGGCATAAACCATTAAAACACAGATTAGATTGGGTTAAACTGGATTAGATGAGATGAGATTAGATTAGAAGACGTCTCATTGGTTGGCGTTATTGGTTCCTGCATTAGAAAGTCACAGCACAGTATGTTGAATAGGAGTAAAGCATAGCAATCAAATAAAACATCACCAAAAACCCTTGGATCTTAAATTGAAAGGTATGACCTTAGTCTGCATGTACTGTTAGTTAGTTATGCTACTTATTGTGTCATGCACATAGTCAGGTGCCCAGCCCACATGGACTGACAAGAAACCTTCGTTGCATGAGCATAACATCTTACATGAATTTGCAAATAGTAAACTTACAAATAACACCTAAAACACAGCTGTAGTTTGTCACAATCATTCAACCACAAAAACTCATCAGAAATTAAGAAATTAAACCAGCAAACATAATTTTTGAAGCTGATCTGTAACTTTTAGTCAAATTCTGCTTCGCAAAAACACTAGTTGTTTTCTTGAGACAGTATGTTCATATGGTAATCTTAGAAATCCTTTTCTTAAAAATATAATTTCTATTGTCACTGTACAACTCACTTTTTTCTCAGTTTACTCTGTGCAAACTGCTTTTGATGCTTCTTGATATATTGCATCCTGTGTACCGGGCAAGACCTAATACCTAATCCAACATTAAAGCTGTGATGAAGTGGCTTTAGGTTTAATATTATGTGATATCGAGTGTTGATAGAGAGTAGCAGAACACACATTTATGAATATGAACAACATCAGCTTGACCTTTACTTGAGCTCATATTTCAAAAGATTGCGTGATCATAACTGGCCTCATCCGTGGAAGTTTCCATCACAGTGTTTCTGAGTACACCTGTATGTGTGCGTGGGTGTGTGAGGGAGAGAGAGAGAGAGAGAGAGAGAGAGAGAGACATGGAAAATATAGGGCAGAGAGGGAGAGGGAGAGAGACAGGTCTGGCCGCGGTTGGGTTGGGCAGGTCAGTGCAGCAGCATTTGATTGTAAATAAGAGAGGAGTCAGTTCACACGCCGATCAAGTGACTGCAGGGAACAAGCGAGCCATTTGAATCAGGTGGCTATCTCCCTATCTGAGAGATCAGAGCCCTGTCACCCCCCCACCAACCCCCACCTGCCTCCTCCCTCTGCTCTCGTCATTGTGTGTTGCGGCAGTAAGGGACACACATACACACATGCACACAAGTGAAATGACATGTCCCTCCCTGCTGGCTATAAGGGCAGGCAGAGTGGCTGGATGAGATTTCACTGTCTCACGTTAGGAGAGGTGAGGAAAGGAAGAGGAAAGAAAGGAGAGGAGAGGAGAGGAATACCCCCTGCAGTATTATAACATCCTGAGACCCCTCCTGTCACTGGCTCTGTTATCTGTCAGACATATTGCAAGAAAACAATCTATTACATGGAGCTATCAGATATAAATGCACACCACCATTCAGAGCCATACTTTATTTGCTCTACTGTTTTTCTTGAGGTTTGAACATTGTGCTCGACATACTGGAGCTCTAATTTATTTAACATTTATTTTGATCTTTGAAGAGCAGGGACAGTGATCTCAACCTCTGATTCATCTCTCGTATGTTTTCGATTTATAGATTAATCTATAAAATGCCTATACAATTCCCAAAGAGTCCAATATGTCTTTGGCTTGTTTTGTCACACCAGCTGTCCCAACCCTTAAAGAGGCCACAAGAGTCACATCTGAGAGGCTGGAATCAGTAAATCTTTGGCTCCTTTGCTTGATAAACAATTAATAATTTAAGTCATTTATAAAAATAATTGGCAACTAATTTTGTGTTGTTGGACTAATTGATTAATCAGCTAATCATTTCAGCTTTAAACAAAATAAGTGCTTCTTTTAATATCCTAATAGTCCCCTGTGCTTTGAGCAGAACACTGCTGGAAACCAGCGAACGCTCTTCGTTTAGTCTGGTTGTCACAATAAAGGCCACTGAAAAATGGATCAAATAAAGCACCAAAGAAGACACACACCCACATTCACACACTCACTCATGTTTTTTTATGTTGCGTCTTGACAACGACCCCCAGGGGAGACGATGATATGTGACAGCTGCTGCCTGTTCATATTGATTAAATGACAGCCAGGATCATTTACCGATTTACCAACTGACGGAGCTCAAACGTGAGACGCAGCCCCGAGGGAGAGCTCAGAACTGTTAGCCAGGGCAGTCTGCAGTTTATGTTCAGGACACCATCGCTATCCCACTTTGACTGCGCAGCACACACAAGAGACTGCACTCGTCATATATGATGTTTAGACAACCAATACAAATAACTTGTATACAAGTGCCAATGCAGATTAAATCACTGTGACACTCAGTCTAGTAAAAATAAAGATGTTAGGGATAAAAATTACATTGAAAGGAGTGTTAGTAACCATGTTTTGAAGTCAATTTTGCTCCATTTCTAATTTCAGCAATAAACTGAGAGTAAAATTGTGTCAGAATGGTTGGGAATGATGCCAAACTACCAAATAAGGCCCAGATTGATAAAACAGCATTTCCTTGAAAATATATTTCAGTAGTAAACTTGTTAAAAACTTGATTTACAGTATAACCCACATAGAGGTTTTGGTAGGCTCAAAGAAACCTTTTGTTTAACGAAATGTTAGTGTACAACAGTGAAGAATATGTCAGAGCAGACCAGAGGAAAAAAAGATCAGAATAGTTCAGAATAGCAAAAATGGTGGCAAAAATATATAATATGAAAGAACAGAAATGAGATCAAAGATCAGGACAAAATATAAGAGAACGGGAAATGTCAGTACAGGGCAGAAAAAACAGACCAAATGTAGTCACGAAAATATGCAAAAACTAGAGGTAGATGTGTTAATGATAGCAACTTATTTGAAGGATTTTATTCAACAAATTCCACATAGAAATTGTCTTTACAAAGAACTTGCTGTTGGTGTGCGAGAAGCTCCACATATGAAAAGCTGCACTCAAACTTTTTGAATGAGGTGACAAGAAGGTTAATGTGGAGGAGGAAGTTTGATTACAAGCTTTTTTAGCAGCCCGTTGGGTCTTAGCTTCCTGTTGAAGGTTTTATAAAAGATTCTGTCAGTGTCCTTTATTTTAAAAGCACAATCTATTTTTAAAATGTATATTGGTTTGTACATTGTCAGTGCAAACATATACGGTGTAGGGACAGGGATATACATACAAGACAGATGAGGACAGGGCATAACCAGGAAGGACAGGGCAAGAATACAGCGAGCAAAGCAAGACAGGACAGCATATTGTGTGATAGATCAAGACAGGACATAACAGAGCGCATTACAGGACAGGGGAGCACTGGTTATGATAGGACAGGGTAGAAAAGGACAGGACAAGACAGAGCAGGGCAGAACAGTAATGGAGGTGACATGCAAAGAATGAGCAGACGAGGACAGGGTGTGAAAGAACAAGAAAGGGCAGGATATAGGGCAAGATGGGACAGATCGGATGTTAGGGTAAAACAGAGCAGGACATTGTAGGATAGGAAAAGACAGTACAGAACTGGCAGACAGGACTGGATGTAGAAGGACACAAAAACAGGACAGGAAAGGGAAATATAGGGAGAAAAAGGCAGTCTAGGTCTGAAGAGGACAGGACACATTGCTGTCTCCTTTCCGTCTTTTAGTATAATGCTTCTACGTGTGTGGTGAGTCAACAGCACTGGCAGTACTGGGAGAGACGGGACATTTACTGCTGCCAACTGTCCCAGCACTGAGACTTTTGCCTTGCTGTGTGCACGTTGAGTGTGTGGCCTTGGGAACAAGCCAGGTGAGGCTGTTGAGCACAGATTAAAGTAGAGATGGATCAGCCTCTGGGCCGGTGAGTGACAGCTAGCCCGGGGACACAAACATGGACACTATTGATTTTGAGTCTCCTTCCATCAGATCTCTGTGACTTGCTCCTCTCAAGGCTCACACACAGTCAAACATTTACAATTGCATATCTACAAACACACAATGATGACAGAGCTTGTGTCTTTATCTCTGTCTGTCTGCCCATCTCTTCAGTCTTGTCAGGACCCTTGCTGTGTGTGAATCTCTGTTAGCAGGAATGGCCCTCTGGCCATGTTTTCTGACGGGCCTGCAGGATATTTAGCAGCATGGAAGGAGGTCTCTACGGCACTTGAAGGAAGCTATTAGCAATAAAATGTCATATGCTAAGTAGTTTACAACTCGTGAAGAAGTGTAGCCTGAAAACAAAAATTCATTACAAGTTGTAAATGATCTAACAAAGGTTACTTCTGTCACTGACAAATGTTGAAATGCACATTCAAGGAAATCTGTGACATAAAGCTCAGCTGGATCTTTTGGAGTTGGCAAATGGCTTTTACTAAAATGTTTCTGTAAATTCCCATTTCAGAGCTGACTTTACGAATATTCTCAGTTTTCCTCAACATGAGCAGACAATAACAATACAGAAGCATCATGCTGTGGCCATAAGTTTTGTTTCTGAGAAATATTTTTTCCCCATCAGTTTCGTATCTGAATAACTCTAACTACTACCATACCCATTTGCCATAGAGGTGGTTACTGTGGAGAGGAAGCCAGAAACAGAGCTGCATGAATTTGTCATTACAGTTGTGAACAAAAATTACACCAGTAAATAAGTCCAAAATGAGACTGTTGTACCAAGAAAAATGACAGCATGAGTTGTTTCAGTAAATGGCTAATAGCAATATTTTTTCCAATCAAGTGACAAAGACCTCTTATGGCTTTTAGAAGTTATGATTATATTATTATATTATGATTATTGTACCAGGAACAAAGGAACAAAGTGTGAAATAGTTATAAATTAGCCCAGTTGCCAAAATAAAATATTGCCACTTAAGTTCATGCAAACCACAGATATTTTACATTTTACATTATGTTTCAAAGTATCATATCAGCGTTGCGCAAATCACGTAGTTCTGTTTACATGTGTATATAACTTGGTCTAACTCTGAAGTTGTTGATGACGCCAATAAAAACAGCCATCCTTTCACATCTGTATGATATACAGCCGGTCACCATCATTGTTTAACGGCAGGAGGAAACACTGTGTGACAACAACGAAAGTTAAGGTGGCGAAAGTCTGAGTAGGGCGGCTGAGAGGGGTGGTGGATGGGTCCAAAAAACACTACCTTTCACCTGGGAGTGTTCGCATCCCTTGAGATCCTATTCCTAAACCCAGCCACATGCTTTTGTTGCCTAAACCCATTTTTGAAGGGAAAAATAACATCAAATTGAGATATTGTACCAATGTAGTGCATTTATTTTGAAAGAGACTGAACGTAAACGATTTCCTGTGAAAACGGAGTAGTGTATTTTGAAAGTAGAGAATGCAAGTAGCAGGCAGAACTTAAAACGGCGTCCCGGAACATCAAGAGCCAATGCGCCCAGGGTACCTTGCAAGTCGAATGTGGACGTGGAAAGTCCATGACCAAACATCGACATGTGACAAGGTCACAGTGAGAATGTGTTGGTGTATGAGTTTAGTTTCTCATCAACAGAACAAGGGTATGTTTGATGTCTTGACACCTCAGTGAGACAGTAGCCAAGCTGCAGACTGATGTTCGAGACCAGCTGTGTCTTTTAACGACACATTGTAACTTTTCCAGCAGCGTTTGTGGCGACAGTACGGTATATATCAGCCATAACATGAACTTTTCCTAACCATAACCAAGTGTTCTTGTGCCTTAACCTAACCACTAATGTCCACTACATATGAAATGCACAAATGTAACATATCTGTGGTTTATAGGGCCCTACAATGCCAACATTTATTTTGGCGATTTGGTTGTAATAAGCCACAAAGATCGCAGTGGTTGGATGGATGGGTAAACAAAACACTGGATTTTAACACAGGAGACTGTTGTTTGCTGTCTACTGACAGCTAAAACTGATGTCTGTTAACCATGACCACGGCCTCTCCCCAAACTTAACCAAGTAGCTATTTTGAGCCAAACAGCAATGCTTTCGCTATCAGTTTGTTTTCGTGCCTATCTTACCCATAGAAGTAAACACCTGCAGTAAACAGCAGAAAAAGTGTACTATAGTGTTGTTCCGGAGGGCAGTCGCAAACATCGTACTGGACCTAATTGGGACACTAGTTGTCCAAAATTGATCCAGAATCTGAAACTGTATAGTTTACTCTTAAGTTCTGTGACTGAAGTTTCTAACTGAAATGCCTTGTGGGAGTTGTAGTGGACTTCTCTCTTTTAGTTTTTATGGACACAGGGTTGTACCTCTGACTGAGAGAAACAGATTTTTTGATGACACTTGATAATCTTTTGTAGGGATGGAGAGTTTTATGTTCATCCAAGCTTTAAGTGTTCCAACTGTCGGTCAGTCAACATTGCCTGTGCAGAAAATGAGCAGGACTTTTACTTTCAGATGCCTAAAATCCCTTTTCCCGCTCTACTGTGAGCTAACAGCAGAAATGAACACACTGTGTGTTGAATAAAAGTTTTATATGGAGAAAAGGAAAATGTAAAAAATAAAACCTAGAAACAAACAAACAATACAGCCTCAGTGTGGCCGGTGGATGATGGGAGGGGATGTCTGTATTGGGAGCAGTGGCCTAATAAGGCTAAATACCAGACTGTGAATAATCTCCCAGTAAACTGTCTACTCATGAAAAACACAGAGATGCAACAGCAGCAAGTCTCGCTTTCTGCCAGGCTGCCCTCCCTCTGCCTCCCCCTCTCTCTCTCTCTTTACCGGTGTGTGTGTGTGTCTCTCTCTCTCTCTGTCCACACCGTTCTCTGTCTTTCTCTTCTTTCTTTACTTTCTCGTTCCTGCTCTCCTCCTCCTCCTCCTCCTCGCTCCTCGCTCCTCGTCTCGTCTCAGTAAGTAGGATAAGGCTTGGAGAGCTCTGTCGTCGTGGTAACTGCCAGAAGTATTCAGTTTGAAGTTTGAGGAGGTCAGTTTGCGGGTCACACACACACACACACACACACACACACACACACACACACACACACACGCACACACACATGCACACACAGAGGACCTGAGAGAGAGAAAGTAGGCCCAGGCCCCCATATGGGCCCTGGCCCTTATACATGAGGGGATGAGGAGGGGGAATAGCTGTTTTTGGAGGGGCAGGGGCCACTGCAGAGCTCTGCATCTAAAACACTTGTGGTACCAGAACTTTTTTCAATCTCTGGGACTGAAATTAAGCTGATTATGAGTGTTTGAATGTCTGACTCTGAATGAATCTTTGTTGTAATTGGATTTTTTGCAGTTCAGCTACCCTGATGTTCATTTCCATTTCTTTAGTAGGATGATGCTTTATGCTCATACTCGTACTTAATAGTTGTTTCAAAGTACCCAATCCATCTTTGGAAAGTAGGAGAAAACCAGGGCGAGCATCCCAAAGAAAGTAGAGGTAAATTAACCAATACCACAAAGTAAAATACTCCACTACAAGTTTAAGTGAGTGGTTGGTTTTACTTTCCTAAAAAGCAGTGATTAAAGTTTTTTGATCTTTTCAGCAAGTAACAGTAGCAACAACACACTGTGACAGTACAAGTGAATTTACTTAAGCAAAAGTAAAGTGGTATTATTAACAAAATGTACTTAAGTATCAGTGAATCCTTTCTGACTTTTGGATCATTATTAATGATACATTAACATAGAAGCAACATTTAATATTGTAGCTGGTTAAGGTAAAGTTAAGTTATACTTTCCACTACTTTATGACCCTTTGTTTAGTTCTAAGATGATCTTATGTATTTATATGTAATTAACTTAACTTAATCCATGAACTAACTACTAACTGTCTACAGGCAGTCAAATAAATGTGGTATGGTCAAAAATGTAGGGCAGTACAAATATTGTACGCAATGTAAAATGAAACTATTCAATCACTAGTATGTCAAAGTTGTTCTTAATCAAAGTACATGACTACATGAACACACAAAATGGAGCATTATTCCATATCCTCTGGCTAAGAGTGGACAGTTCAAACCATTCAAAGTGAGCATGGTCATGTTTTCAGAAATTATATGACACACAAGTTGGTACAGGTTCGGCCCTGTACAGAAACCCCAAAAAAACAAAAACATTAATTCTGGCCCAGCTGAGGTTCAACGGTCACCAAAGTTTTTGTGCTGTTGTCAATGAAACTTTGTTGTTGCCTTGAATGTGGGCCAAACTCCCTCCATGCACATAAACAGCTCCGGCTGTGTTTAGTCTCACATGGACACCTTGAACACTCTGGGCATTGGGAAGTAGTTTTACCCCATGAAACACAAAAGTCCTCCACTGCCACCCCACTGTCACTGCAGGTGTACTCCCCTCACTCTCACGTCCCGTGTGTCTGTGAAGCCACCAGAACCTTCCTCTGTGCTACAAAAACAGCAAGATTTAGAAAGATTTCTAGGATTTTCTGTGGGCTGGATGATGTGAGCATTAGATCATATGTGATGTTTCTATTTTTTCTGGCACTACAACTTTCATTATTTGTGTTTAAAGGCCGGTAAGGCTGCATCAGTTCCATTTCAACAGGTAACAGGAAAAGGAAACCGATGTTATGAGTGTTGTTTACAGCCACGATGAATTCTTGATTCCATTAAAAATACTTTCTTTCTCTTCTTTACTTCCATTTTTTTCTGAGTCTCTCTCTGTCTCTATCCTGGGTGGTTTCTGATGTAAATGTTTTCAGTCAGTTGGCGGCTGAGTCTCAGCAGGTGGTCCACCAAATCCACCGTAACCCCCGGCAACCCCTGTCCAGCCAATCCAAACGCTGCCCTGCCCGCCACTCCACTTAGTTAGCCCTGACAGGACCCTGTGTGTGTGTGTGTGTGTGTGTGTGTGTGTGTGTGTGTGTGTGTGTGTGTGTGTGTGTGTGAGTGAGAGAGAGAGAGAGAGAGAGAGAGAGAGTAAGTGAGAGAGCAGTACTCAGAGGACGGGGTGTGTTCTTTGAGTGGTCATTAAAAGTTTATTAAAAAGTCTTCAACCATTGGGAAAATGTGTTTGGGTACCAGTGAGCATGCAGGCAACTGTGCATATTGTGTGCGTGTGTGACTAAGCTTTCTGCTACACCTTCATCCTTATCACAGAAACATAATGACTTTTTCATCTCTGCTGTATAACTTGTCACTTCCATCTATTTCTGAAAAACTTACACTGTCTTTATCACCACGTTATCATTATCACCTGTTGCTTTGTCTAGCTGATGAATGCGAGTTTTTAGGCCCATTGTTTGCTAGTTGTTGAGAGGCATTCTGGGAACTGTAGTGAGGTGGTAGACAAGGTATTTTGAGAGGAAGCAGGTGCACCATTTAAGTCTATTGCACTTACTTAAATAATCCCTGAGTAACCTGTTAACTAAAGGTGATACATCTTTAATGAGTATTTTGTTGGTAGACTTTTTTTGTTGTATCCTCACTATTCTACCTTGTTGCACAAATATTCTTCCCATTCTTTTGGATCCATTTGTTGCTAAATACCACCAACAAAGATATAACTGTAATTACTTTTTGACTGAACTCATACTTCACATTGACTCAGTCGCACTCTGTTTCTAAACAACTTGAAACACTATCTTACATGACACCTGACACCAGTGTGATTTCTAATAAACAAATGTTTTCACTCTTGTAACCACAGACCTTGAATCATCAGGCCTTAAAATCACTAATTTTTCCTTAAGAATTATAGAGTGAAATTATTTGGAGAGACAAAACAGCTCCTTAAATTAAGGAGTGTGATAATTAGAGTCAAGATGATTAATGGCACTTGTGTATAATATCACTCATTTAACTAAACTGGTTCATCATTAACCCTCAGAATCATTCAGAGCATGGTGTCAGATGAAACACAAAAGTGCAGAAAACAGTTGAGTGCTAAAAGAAATCAAATATTTTTTGATGTTTTTGAAAACATTCTGTAAATGCAGAAATGTAAAGTCAAAAGCACACCATTCTCGGAACCCATTGGCTGTATTTGGCGTCTGACTTCCGGCAGACAGCGATACAGCCTCTGGGGGCAGACCCCCGATTTTTTGGCATTCCGGTTTGATTTGGGAGGAGGGGGCGAATTTCCATTTATATATAAGTAAATATGCTGAACCATTGCGATGGATTCAGAGTTTGCAGAGACGGCAATTATGCTCCGCCTCGTTAGTTCACTATAACAACTGCAACCCGGCTCTAACGTGATTGATCAATATCACGCGGACTACAAACAGCCTACAACCCAAAACCAGGGCTCTTCCACTCTTCTTCCGGAGGCAAGATCTCCAAGGTTTGCCTACAGACTCTGCGCTCACTGAATGTAGAGTCTGTATATAGAGACTAAAAGCACACAAAAACTGAAAACAAATACGAACATTGCATTTCCAGTCAACACACTGGCACTTCTCCAGGCCTCTAGGGGCAGCGCTAAGTAGACCAGCTTGATTTTTGACACACACTAGAGTGCTAGCTATGTAAATCTTTTGCTCTTATATAACATTGTAAACGACGTAATGTAAAAAAAGAACACATACTTTTTATGTCGCCCCTTTACCTCAATTTTCTTTAAACTTTTAATGCAAACATACTTTCTTGCCTAATCTCTCTCTCTCGGGTTGAAGATCAAGATGTTCCATTCATTGCTGCCCCCAGAGGCCTGGAGAACATCTGTTGAGTTGACTGATTATGCCATGCTTTTCTGTTAGATTTATTGTATGGGTTTATGTGTTTTTGATATCAATCGAAAACTGAATTAAAACTTGGCATCCTCTTGCACATCAGCAAAAAAAGTATCAAAGACATGCAGAAGTGTAATCCTGATGCAGTGTATACACTTTGAATTCTTTGAATCAACATTTTCAACACAATATTTTTCATCTGCAAGCCACAATCTCATTACAATAGGTGTATGTTTTCCCCTGCATTATTCTTTCACCTCATCCACACTTCAAATATTGACCTCCACCAATAGTGTGTTCAAATCCTACAGAGCTCAGTGCAGGTCTTACACCACCCTTTTCTGTCTAGATGCTCCCTCTGTCTTTTTTCTTTTCCCCTCCTTGAGTGAGTGATGTGGTAACGATGATGGCGATCACCTGAAGACATTTTTTCCTCTGTGTGCCTGTATGTGTGTGAGTGAGTGAGAGAGGCAGTGGATGGATGGTGTAAATGTCTGAGCTATCATCAGCTTTGATTGGCTTTGAGTGGCTCTGAGTGCTGGGTCCATCCCAACTGCTTTCCTGGGTCCTTAGGAGCAGTGGGTTGTGTGTTTGTGTATGTGTGTGTGCATGTTGCCATGCCTTTTGTGTGTACCTCTGTTTCTTTGTGTGTGTTGCTCAGGATTTCTGTGTGTCTGTATGACCATATTAAGTCACTGTATGCCCTACAAACCACAAAACCATACCAGGGCATCAGGCAGGCTGAGTGGTTTTAGAGACTGCGCTTCAACTAAAGGATGCAGGTTGAAATGGTGTCACCAAGCAATTGCCCTGCTGAAGTGTCCTTGAGCAAGACACTGAGACCTTGTATCAAAAAAATACAATTTCCACACAACGATCATTGAGATATCATGACTACAGTTCATTAACATTGAGTGCTTATGCTGTATGTGCGTATAAACACTTAAATGGTGGAAGAGGACTTTTGCTGCCCATAACAAACAAGCGCAAGCAATAAACAATGCACTAATAAAGAAAAATGGCTGCCCATTTCCTTCAGGCTCAAGAGGAAGTGTCATCAACCCGATTACCCAACTCCTCCTGCCCCATACATACCAAAGACAGCACTGGAGGGGAGAGAAAGGCTCCCAGTTAATGTTTAACCAGGCTATGTAAAGACAGAGTCAGATAGCTGAGCTTATGAGCAAATAGATTGTGTGTGTGTGTGTGTGTGTGTGTGTGTGTGTGTGTGTGTGTGTGTGTGTGTGTGTGTGTGTGTGTGTGTGTGTGAGAGAGAGACAGCTATCAATTCGATGGCTGACATGTATGAAAATACTGAAGATGCAGTGAAATACTTGCAAAAAACACATGGAACTATATTCTGACTGAATATGTTGAATTATTTCATGTTTAACATGTAGATGTCACTGTGTTTGTTGCAGCTCTGAACCATCAGTTATAATGTATTATCAGAATTAAACTTCAGAGCCCACAGTACATATAGGAGGGGGATTTTCTCAACTAATCTCAAAACTGCAATGACATCTTATTTAGTGATTTATTATGTATCTGTTGTTGCCGTTGATAAGCCAAGGCTTCGCAGGGGTCATAAAACTTTATCAACAGGTGGAAGATAATGTTGAATGTGTTTTTAAAAGAGCACATTTGTCATTTGGAGTTCCACCAGGAGTCCAAATATAGCAACAAATATGATAATCACACTGCATCCTGTGTTAGGTGTGTGTGAGTGTGGTGCATCCATATCTGCATACATGGATGTCTGCATGTGTGTTAAAAAGAGAAAGAGCTTTTTTTTTTTTGGCCAAGTTGGCATTACTTGCACCATGTGTTAGTGTGTGTGTATGTGTGTG
Organism: Epinephelus cyanopodus; assembly: GCA_026686955.1. Lineage (NCBI taxonomy): Eukaryota > Metazoa > Chordata > Actinopteri > Perciformes > Serranidae > Epinephelus > Epinephelus cyanopodus. The sequence goes on along the minus strand of CM048920.1, from coordinate 32,023,172 downwards.
TTGGTGTTTTGTATAGAAAGTGCTGTGTGCAGTAGAACGGGGGATTTGGTGCCATCAGCACAGTGATGTCAGCACACACAGACAAACAAAGCCAGAATCCAAACCCTCTCCCAACTACCCACAATCCCCCTGGACACTGTGGGGGGCCCTGCCTGGGGGCCCGCTGCCGTTAACACGCACGCACACACCCGTGTTAACACAAGCTCACACACACACAGCTATGCAGAAATGAGCACACATGCAGTTGCGCTCATAAGGTCAGTAAACACACAGATATGCATACATGCATCCACACTTACATATATACATACCTCCTTGTAAAACAGACGGCGTGAACTCAAGCTCGCTTATACCGTATGCATACATGTGCTCAGTTGGGCATAGATGTTGTTTACTCGTACATATATACTATATGCATAGTAAGAGCAGTAAGTCCTTCCTCATGTTCATTTACACTGGGATACATCAGACTTGTTTTATTTATACATAATATTCCATTCAGGAAAGTAAACCAACTATAAAGTGCTTTTCAGGAGAGTAAAACCAACCTTAAAGTACTTTTGATAAAAACAAACTGCAAATTAGATTTAGGAAAGTAAATCTAACTATAAAGTAGTTTTAAGGAACTAAAAGTAACTGTAAAGTACATTTAGGAAAGTAAAAACAACTATTTAATACCTTTAGGGAACTAAAACTAACTGTAAATTACATCTATGACAGTAAGAACTACTGTTAAGTACTTTTGGTCACTAAAACAAACTTTAAATTATATTCAGGAAAGTAAAACCAACCTTAAAGTACTTGTTGGTAGCTAAAACAAACTGTAAATTAAATGTAGGAAAGTAAGTATGAAGTATGAAGTGGTTTTAGGGAACTTAGACTAACTGTAAGTTACATGTCAGAAAGTAAAAACAACTGTAAAGCACCTGCAGTGAACTAAAACTACATGTAAATTACATTTAGGTAGGTTAAACCAACTGCAAAGTACTTTTTGGTAACTAAAACTAACTGTAAAGTACATTTAAGAAAGTAAAAAACAATTGCAGAGCACCTCAAGGAAAGTTAAGCAAATTGTAATTTGCATCTATTAAAGTAAAATCAAATTTAGCTAACTTTTAGGGAACTAAAACCAACTCTGAAGTACATGTAGGAAAGTAAAAGTAAAATAAAACAAAACACAGTTTATAGTGAGGTAAAGTAAAACCCGTTCAAAGTATATTTTGGCAAGTGAAACCAACTGAGATTATTTTTGATAATAGCAAACCAACTGTTAAATACTTAAAACCAAGTGTTTTTACTGTTATCGAAAAGTAAAACTGACACAATTTGGCCCTCAAGTTGTTTAGATATTCAGTCAGTATCTACAGACCTTAAAAAGACAGCCATGGCTTGTACACTGCACTGTGTTTCTGTATTAACTCTGTAACAGCAGTGGGTGAGCAGTCAAATCAGAAACACACCTCTGTTTGCTTTGGGCTGGCCCTCTGCCACTCTGTGACAGCTTCAGCCGCATGCCTTGCAAATGGGGAATGACATTACTGTTATTGTATTCGCGGTGGAGTTCATATGAATATACTGTGACTGTACTGAAGCAGACGTTAATATAGATATGATAACGTGTTTAGATAACATAGCTCAGGCAGTTTGATGGAAATGCTTATCTGAAGGGCCCAGGATGTCAGCTCAAACTGATATGGCGGATTAGAGTGCTGAAAACAATCGCAAAATATCTGCACCTCGAATTCGGAAATATCAATATTTGATTTGTTTACACCGGCAGCACTGTTCCCTACAGGCTTTCTATTACCATTCTCCTCGCTGCCATCACTGTTAGGTTGAAGTGGCTATGTAACCATACCCGTTGTGTGTTGTAGCTGAGTGGCTTGGCAGTAAAACTACCTTACTGTACCCATTAGGTTACATGGGAATTCAACCCCTAACCCTCACTGGACATCGTACAGTATAGCCATACATTTTTAATACCTTTTTTTCATGTTTGACTTGCCATACACAAACCATGAACTATAAAACGAAACTAGCTAAGTCTCCAAAGATATCACGTTCACGTTAAACACTCTGCAGCGCTTTATTTACTTACAGTGCCAACATTTTTTGCCAAACTATAAAGTAGTGTACCATTATCTAGAGATGAAAACAAAGACTGTTTCTTAATTTCACATGAGAGACTAGCATTTTAAAAAAAAAAAAAAAATTACTATATCATGTTTACCATATCTATGATCTTTACAAAAATGTACCCAAGTTGTAATGATAACAATACTGTAAATGCACTTCACACATATTATAAAAGTAATTTAAGTCATGTTTCTGTCAAAATGTAGCGCAAATTTTAACAGAATTTCCAGATAATCAGCAAAATAAATTGCAAATTAATGTCCACTACTGATATATGATTATCAGGAGTTGGACACTAGTAGCACTGAGGGCTCATTTATGCTCAACATCATACGTATATAGACATGGATGGACCCTGTGTCCGTACTCTGTGATAATTTCGTCTGTATTTGTGCATGTTTTCTCAGAGCTCACGGATATGGATGAAATGGAGCAGTACCACCACAGATTGTTGAGGAAGTGTAGTTCAAGCGAGATACTACCGTAGGAGATGACAAAGACTTTTTAAAAATGGCGGAACAGAACAACTCAGAAATATAGTGAAAAGAATTCTCCATCCACATGTCGCATAATTTAATTGCATCACAGACCATCCCCGTCTACAAAACTGCCTTAACTGAAAAGCCAAACCTGAAACCTTTGACTCTGCCCTCTAGTGCCATGTATTGGCCTAATCAATGCTATCATAAAGGACGCATGGAGGTATGAGAGCATGACGTTTACGATGTTTGCAGTGGTACGTAAGGGGAGTATAAATGAGCCCTAATACTGGATTTGGGTGCCATTAAACCACTGCAGAGGAAGAGGGTGTAAGACGATAACATAATTAAAAACAAGCGACAGTCAATCCTTATATGGCAGAAAATATGATGGAAATATGGTGTTGTTGTCATGACTTATTTGCCAAGTCTCTTTTCATTACACCTTTTCACATTTTGCCTTTAACGAAACATTAACTTTTTCCTCCTCAGGCAAGAGAGTTTGTTGTGGGAATCTAACAGGAGAGTTAGCACTCTAATTTATATTTTCTTTGAAACATTGCCATGTGAGATCGTACCATGTCAGCAGGATGGTGTGACTGTCTCAAAGAACTGTAAGACTTCTGTTGCAATGCTGCTATCTCGTCTTCGAACTGTTACACAACAATTAGCAACTGTTGCTGTTTGTCTCTGCTCTTTAAATGCCCTTCTGTCCAAAACAGTAAGAGACAGACTTGGACTGATAGTGTGTATGTGTATGTGTATGTGTGTGTTTGTGTTGCTTTTTTGGGCAGTGGGATTGGGGTAACTGGGCATACTGGACCCAAACAGGTCTTCATTGTACTGCAGGAGGAAGAGCCAAGTCGTGCTGCACCCTATTCAGCCAAGTTTGGAGTGTGTGTGTGTGTGTGTGTGTGTGTGTGTGTGTGTGTGTGTGTGTGTGTGTGTGCGCGCGCGCGCACTTTCGACCCATATAATGAGGGAGTTCTTCATATTCAGACGGCTGTTAGTAGATTTGCTGCCACATTAATTTTCGCCAGAGCTTCACTTCAGTTTAACACCAGAGAGTCAGCTTTGACTTTCTGCAACTAAACTTTACTGCAGTGCAGTCGGGGAAGAAAGTCAGCGAGTTACTAGGCTGAATGTTACTTGTTGCCTGGTAACACAACTTTGTATCAGGAAGCAGTGTGGACTGTTGTAGGTGTGCAAGGATTCACTGTGAACTTTTAGTCTCTGCGGCTTTTCACCAAGGCTGAGAGAAATCCGCCTCTTATGAATTCACTCACAATTGTTTCATGAAATACATTCAATTTTCAATTAATAATTTTGTGGTGTTTTCGTGAAGCGCTGGATCACCTGTCAAAGAGGTCTGGTTTTCTATAGGTGTTAATCTTAATTTTCTGTTTGGCCATCACTGCACATGCTGCTGTGACCGTGATCTTTACCTAAACACTGCAAATAACATGAAGATTTCCCTAATGACAACCTGCAACACTCCACTGTTCTACTCTGTACACTGTCACTGATCATCACTTTTAATTCTTTTTTTCAATTTGTTTTGCTTCTACAGCGACGTAACAGGAGAGTGAAGACACGATCAAGAGACCGGGACAATGCGTGAACCGGATGGCAATTGGGAACTGGTAGGTTCAGGGGAACACACCCACGCATACACACACACAGACACACACACATACACATAGTGAGTCCCATAGAGAGACACAGCAATGCCCTGGAGGGTGCCAGTCATGCCCAGCTTCCGCTGCGCTCCAAATTGAGCGTGGCACAGAGTGTATGAAGTCAGCCGTCTGGAAGAGAGCCAAGCATTGTTCCTCCGAGCAGCTGGATGGTAATTACTAGAAAGAAAGAGTGAGGGAGAGACAGAGAGAGTGAGGGGGGGGGGGGGGGGGGGGGGGGGGGGCTGCCACCTCACTACTGTTGCTTCTGCTTCCTCTCCTGGTTCACACACACATATATATATACATATACATATACATATATATATATATATATATATATATATATATATATATATATATATATATATAAGCGCCTTGGGTTTTTTTGAAAGGCGCTATATAAATTCAAGTTATCATTATTATTTTATATATATATATATATATATATATATATAACACATATATATGCAAATGTTTCCATAGTTGTCATGGAAATACATTGAAGCCCAGTTCTCATCATGTGACCTACGCATGTACTGTAAGTAGTGTGAACAAAATGACTGAGCTTTCTCCACAACAACTGAACGAACTCTGCTGAAGAAGACTGTGATATGTGGTTAAAAGAGCCCAAAAAAAGCAAGCAGGAAGTTAATGTTTGAAATCAATTGTGAAACTGACCAGAAGCTAATGCCGAGATGCAAAAACAGGTGTGATGTGATCAAATCTGTTATATCTTGTGAGGACAGTCTTATTTGGTCAACAACAAACACTCACAATGTCCCAAAAAATGACATTGTTTGAACAAGCAAAACTATCTGGTGCTGATTCTTACACATTTTGTCATTCACCGTTACAGACTAAAATGTGTTCTGTATTTTAAGATATATTAAAAATATATTTTACTTAACGAGGTTCATCCTACTCTACAGTACATTTACCATGAACATACCCACATTGAATCCTACGCTTTTTCTCTTCATAAATAATGTTTTCTGCAGTTCTAGTGTTGTGTACATTTATCTGATTTAGAATATAAATAGAGACAGACTTAAAGTGGAATATATGATCGAAGCAGGGGCAAGAAGGGGCAATGCCCCCTTAAACAAAAGTCGTGCCCCCTCAAATCAAATCCGCAGAAAAAGGCACAAAACAGAAAAGTTTTCTCATCTATCTCCACTTGGCTGTGTGTGATCTGCTGTCTGCAGTCGGCAGAGACCTTCCCCCCAGTAAACACCTAATCACTGTTTAGTATGCAAATGAGCCAAAATGCATCAGCGTCAGGTTTCTCAGTCTCAGTGAGGCAGAATGCAGCCGTAAAGTGAAGCTCCGTTAAACTCGTTGTAGCGTCTCATGTCGTGAGATACTTAATATATGGTTAACAACAAAAAACAAAAAGTAAATATAGCAGTGTGAGCATAGAAAGTGAGCCTGTCAGGGCGAACGTTTCTTCAATCTCACAAGCACAGCGAGAGATGAGTGCCTGCTGCATGTCACATACTGAGGACAAATGCCCTGTATGTGCCAGACCCATACGTAAAGCCCCGCCCAGCCTCTAGTTCTGCACGCTGTTTTTTGATAATCACAGCGATTTTTACAAGGCTTTTATTAACTTTTCACTCCTTATATCTTTCAGCAGCTCAAAGGAGAGTGGAGTGAAGAGAAATCTGATAAATTCCTAACAAAACAAAACAAAAAAAATATAAAATGTTCTGCTCTAGCCTATATCTCTTGTGTTTGTTAGTTCTGTTAGTTTGAGAAGGTTCTTTATAAGACTAGCTTTGGTTAATACTGGCTATAGTGAGGTTATTGTAATTATTGGGTTCGAATTTATTTCATATGTCTAGATGCCTAAAAAGATGTTGGTTGTGTCTGGATGAAGGATATTTTTACTTCATTTTTTCTTAATTTTTATTTTATTTTTTGTTTATTTTATTTTTCAGTTTTTCTCCCTGAGGGATTGCCACCTTATCGTGATCAGGGGGTTTGTGTGCCTCAGTGACCCTAAGAGCTATACCTGCAGGAGCTTAGTCTTCAGGTGGGACACCCAAGTTGGACAGGTCTTAGGGTAGAGGCCCGACAAAGTGCAGTCCATTTCTTTAGGTTGGGGGTTGGACACACAGCTAACAACAACCCAATTCCATGTAGAAAACACCGTTATCAACAACAAAACAAGCGGAGAGCACATTTGAAACCACGGTGCTTTGACACCCTCTATAGGGCACTCACACAGCGTCCCCACATCCTGCAAGTGAGTGAGTGAGTGAGCGAATGAGTGAGTGAGTGAGTGAGTGAGTGAGTGAGTGACCTTTATTTGTCAGCTCTACCTATGGCAGTAATGTGCTGGAGCATGATGCCCCCTTCACATTTATTTATGGCTGCCCCCTTTCATATATGCCTGCCTAGAACCGGGCTTGTATGTGATGCTGGAGGGAGACAGACTAGAGAGAGAGGAAGTGTGCAACCATCCAGGCCTGAGGAATGTGTCAACTTGCTGTCAACTATGTGCTGCTTTGTCTTGAGACCGCAGCACACTGGAAACACGTAAAGTTGCCTTTTTCACACCTTCGCCTCCTCCCGCCCTCCTTCCTTCACCTCCCCTCTCCTCCCCACTCTCACTCACACAGTGGCAGCAGTAGCCCGGCCAGTGCTAGTGCAGCTGTGACCAGAACAATAGCATTCCTCAGGTTTTAAACGCCTGGCACTTAGATTCCTAACAGTCAAATTCCTGGTGGGGAGAAGCTGGGGGTTGCCATAGGACGCCTTGTAAGGAGACGTACAGCTGTAAAGCGCTGTGTGATTTGTGTTTTTTATGAGAAGGATGGATAGGTTCATGGGGACGGGGGGGAAGCTCTGCTGTTCCACCTCACACCCCCTTTCCTCAGATGTGACATTTTCAACACTCCAATTTTAGCAGTTTAGGTCGAGAGGCGTCCTGTTGCTTTGTCAGTGCCGCATGTGTCAGTAGAGGCACCTGTTAAGTCAACATGCGTGTCTTGTAATGCGTTTTTGGCACATGTGGTACACAGATGTGTTGAAAACGGCACATTAGTTTTAAGAGAGTTAAATTAGGTGTTAGCAAAGGAAACAAACAATGTTGTGCATGTATGACAGTCAGATGGATCCCACTTTGCATATTCTCCCTACCACCGTAAGATGCAGAAAACATACCAACTTTCTAGACATAGAAACAAATGTAGAGTACATTAATTGGACCAAAGCGGCAAAAAACACTCCCCTCTTTCTCCATCTCTAATTTCATTTGTTTTTTCTCACACATACAAAACTCAGCCATCATCGGTCCCTCATTTGTTCTTATTCTGCTGATTTACACAGTGCTTGTGCTGCTACTGGCAATTGATCTTTTTCCACCAATGCTTTTATTTTGAAATCCTGTGAAAAGGTGATTTTTTTTTCCACTGTTAGTCAGAGAATGAAAAGCCCAAATGCTGCTGCTTCTCACATCATGTGTGCCTCCTCTGGTGGCTTCACTTCACACAGCGCTGAGCTGCCCAACTATCAGCCCATCTGAAATAACCCCAAAAATAATGATTCTCTCATTAACCACGCCTGTTTCACAATTTAAATATAAATGAATCTAATTTAGAAAACCTCAGCCACGATGAAGGAGACTCATTTAGAGCCAATCTAAAATTAATGAGGGCATCTGGAGAGAGAGAGAGAGTGGAGAGGGGCCCTGCGTGGCTTAACAGATACCGGAGTTAACAAGCTACTGTACTTTAAACGCTGGAAAATCCCCATTAATTTTAAAGTTAACGCACTACTGTACTCCGGATGGTGGCATAAGAGCTTTAATGCCAGTTCAAACACATTACAGCGACATCTTCAGACTGACTCTTGGCCTCTCACTGTCAAGCCTCCTTTATGTTGGCGTAAGCCCACATTTATCAGACTCTGCCTGGTCATACAGAATTATAATTTTTTTGGACATTTTTAATACAATAGCACATGAATATGTTTTTGCATGTGTGCAGGATTCAACTCTGAGACCTCACTGCTGCCAGATTTACTGTCACAGTCAAAAACCTGTATAGAATTACTGACAGATGTAGCAATAGTAGAAGATGAGTTCCCTCTGATATTTTCTGCTTCAATAAAGCTTCTAAGTAATAAGCAATGCATGCAACATGCAAATAAATTGGTCTTTTCTTATTTACATATGGCAGAGTGAGTGACATGAACAAGTAAATCATGCACAAATTTCCCTATTTACAGGTTGCTCCAATTTGTCACAAAAACGTTGAAATTTCATAGAAAAAAATGTATGCATCCCACCACATTGATCACACAGCATGTTTGCATATAAATCTGCTGACTTGACTTGAATTTTTCTTCTCTTTAAACGCCACATTTTCACCAACATGCAGCGTGCAGCGTCCTGTCCCTCAGCAGCCATTCGAGTGGCTGCAGCAAATGCCAGCCAGCTCCCACAGTGACTGTTTGGTTTTGCAGGTTTAATTCCTGATGGGTTCGGGTCCAGAGTGATTAGGCTGAGCCCTAAAGGCCAGCGGGCTTGTCAGGTGTCTCCACACATTAACGTTGTTCTGCTCACACCCCGAGCCGACAGCACAGCGAGGCGGAGGGGGAAAGAGAAACACTGATCTGGCGTGGTGGGAGGCGCAGAGGGATGAGGAGAAATTGTATTGTTCATATAAAGTTTTTTTAATGAGTCCTTCAAATTCAGTGACTTATAAGTGATCTTTCGAAAGTAAAGTGAATGTTGATAGTGTTGTATCTTTTTTCTTTTGTCTTGGAGGAAATAATCCACTGGTGACTAATTTTGACAACAATTTTTTGTGCATTTTCATTGTGTCTTAAAGTTAGGATACCCTGTAACAAAATGATGGAGTGTAAAAAGTTGTTCAAGAGTTAAAAAAAAACACACAATCTAGAATGGTCAAAAAATGGTATATTCCTCTAAATAAACCCACAAGTCTAGGATTCAAACCTTTTTCTCAGAAAGGAAACTTGATTTTTACTGTCGTACATTTAAAAAATCTGTGGAGGCATTATTGGTGTGAATTGTTATTAACAATTAAAACAACCCCACCCTGCAAAAATGAAAAGAAATAGGCTTTTAGATAACAATGCAAGAAAAAGAAAAACATTTAAGAGCTAACTGTCAGGGGCTTATGGATGGAAGTTTAATTATGTGCATTTACAAGGGCTTTTTTTTTTTCTTTCTGATGACTGTTAGTTCCTGATCTTTTCTGCCAGTAGAAGCAACGTACTGATGGATGCTACCTCAACATTTTCTTTAGCCTTTAACCCTAAATCCAGCTAAGTGACAACACAACCGACTTTTCCCTGCTGGATTCAAATAAACTTGCATTGTGTCTGTGCACAAACAACTTCCTGCATGCAGACGTGCAGCTTGTTAACGGGGGCGGACAACCAAAAAAAAAAAAAAAAAAAAACTCTTCCTGCTTCTGACCTCCAACCCCATCCTACCCCACCCACACCCACCGCTTACACAGCATGGTGCAGCTATAGGGGGGAAGGAGGTGGTGGTGGAGAGATGGCGTTAGGCTTTAGTGTGTGTGTGTGTGTGTGTGTGTGTGTGTGTGTGTGTGTGTGTGTGTAGGCAGAGGAGGTGAGTAGGTTTTCGAGTAGGGGGGAAACTTATGTCCTGGTCTGAGGGAGTTGAGGAATAAAGTGGAGGAGGTGGAGGGAGGAGGGGAGATGAGGAGACCTGCTGAGAGGGCAGCCTATATACACTCCTCCTCCTTCCTGCTATACCTCTCCCTCCATCCCTCGCCTCCTTTCACCCTCCTCCCCCTCTGTCTCCATCCGTGGGGGTAAAGTACATTACATGCTTGCTAATCAAACCTCCATTACAAGTTTGGGGGGAATGAAGCAAGAGTCTCTTTTGCTCTTTTTGCTCACTTCAGTGTGTCTCCTGCACCTTACTCCTGCTCCTGCTCCACCACCTTCACCGTAACTCCATTGAAAATTGTGCAACATGAGAAAGTGTTTACCAGTGACTTGACTTGTAATGCCAGACTGGGTTAAAAAACAAAGTACCATTAATATCCTTAATTAATTAATATCCTAATTATAAAAATACCAAAGTCAGATTCCAATGATGATTCCACACTTTGATTTTTTAAAAAAACATGATTTGAAAATTGTGGATTTACAGCTCAGTTATAGCAGATGCTTTTTCAATGGCCCCTACGACATCACTTTACAGTAACAGGTCTGAAAGTAACAAGACAGGTTGACAAGTTCATGGAAATTGTGGCAGCACTAAAATGTGAAAGATTGGCCCTCAAAATCATAAATTCCAAGCTGGAGTCTCCTTTCTCTGTTTGATGTGTCTTCTCCAGGGTTGTTTGAAATGCATCACGTGCTTTTATGACAAACATTGAATGCTACTTTTGAATGTTTAGAACCCAACATGGCTAAAAAGCAATCAAGGCCCCGGTGGCAGCCTGACAACAAAGTGTTGGCCTTCCTTATAGTGTGATTAAATAATAAATAATTAGTCTGAATGCTGGCACTGTAGAGAAGGCAACAAGGTCATTAAAAAACCTGTTCCCTTGGGCACCAAAAGAGAAATATACCTGTACGTTATGTTCTTGTTTTTCAGGGGACTAAATTTCTATATGAAATCTTAATAGATATGGCAACAACAAAACAGTGGCAGTGTGCATGTTCCATTTGTGGAGGTGTGTGGGTTGCTTGGATACAAAATAAGTTAATGACAACCTGCAAATTAGGACATGAAATATTGTGTGTGCAAGAGGCAAGATAGTTTAGCTTAAGGGTGTTGAAAGAGGAAAACCTATGAGGTTTTCAAAAGGGGGAGAGTTTATCCTTGGGAGCATGAATGTGATCGATAAGCTGTTTTTGGAATTTACCTGAAGGTTTGGTAATGTATCCTCATTCAAAGGTTCATATGGTATCCTTTGAAAATGCACACACACACTTCATATAATATTTTACAAATTATTACCCCATGAATGACATTACATCCTCACCATAAAGTTAGGATGATAAACTTAAAGTAATGGAGGTCAGGTTTAGGCAAATCAAGTTAGGTTTAGGAAAAGAAGCATGGATGAGTGTCTTTAGGTTTGGGAAAGTAAAGTTATTGAGGATTGTGTGGACGTACCTTAAAATGACTCACACGGTTCCAAACGACAGTCTCCCAGGGAATGTCCCAGATCAAAGTCCTGTGTTTTGTGACCTGTCCACGTCCCCAACCTGCCTCCTAACTAGGCCACATGAGACTGCTTCCTTCTTCACTCCAGTCAGGGCATCAGTCAGGGATCGCAGCCTTCCAAAATATGTAGGTTATGCAAGAATTACTGGCTCATCATTTAGTGGGATATGTAAAAACTATAGTGCATTACTTTTCGTAGGAAAACATACGAGCAGCGCACGAGAACAGCCTGAGTTCAGCATGGTCACCAAAATCATTAGGACTAACTAGCTCTCACCAGTGGCAGTAAAATCACATATCAGCTGAATCAATATAAGCATTCTACCTTTGTCTAGTCTCACTTACAAGCCAGTATAAGCTAAACTAATAGAAGCTCTTATAGAAGACTGGGCTGATTTGAATAAGCTGCAAAAGCCCCTTCAGAGCTCTGTGGTCTGCTAACCATACAGAGGATCAGAGGATGAAGTACACAATACCACAGTGACACATACTGGATCTACTGTACACAATATCTGGACTTACATATTGAAACCGATACACATCCAAATACAAAAGACATAGCAGAGACAGTCTTACAGGGGTAATTAGCCGTGAACTGAACCAAAGCTCAATTACCATCTCTAAGAGCTGTCCGGACATTAATATGCAGCCTTTGAAATATAATTCTGTTCTGTTTGTGTTCTGTAAACATGTAAGAGCAGCAAGTCCACTATGTATTACTAGGCATAAGCTGCATGTTGGTCATGCTGTTTACCTTACTCTGCAAAATATAAAGCAGTTGTTAATTAAGAAAAACTATAAACTATAAACTCAATGTCTGATTGAAGTGTAGATGGACTGCGATTATATTCATTTTGACCCATCCAGCTCACTGAGGGCAGTAAAAGGAAAACTGTATTATTTAATAAGTGAAAAAAGAAAAATAAGAGGTTTAACTGTTATTTGATACTAATAATAATAATAATTTAGTATCCTCTGCTCTTCCTCTTCTGTACTGGTAATTGGTTTTAGTGAACACCTGTATGAATGCAGATTGTTCAGGGGATTATGGTCAGGGAAGCCTTGAGTCACCGCTAATTATCATCTATTTTTACCCACACACAAAGTTCCCATGTTGCCCTCCCCGCACCAAACTCAAGAGGTTTAATAGATGTTTTCAGGTCATAGCAGTTTTGTCACCTTTATCCAATGGAAATCCTTCATAGCAGTAGGTAGGTAGTTATTGTTGCTTTGTCTTAACTCCATTTTGGCTTTCCATTTTAAGCATTTGGTTTAAACTTGTTTTTGTTTCGTGGAACTTGGATTTTGTTCCAGTCATTGCTGCAGTTTTTGGTAATCACACTGTTCTGTCTTGTTGGTAAAGCTAATCCAAGCGTGCTGGAAACAACTGGCCGGTTGTCAAAACTCAGACTTAAAACAAGCAGCGCAAATTAAACCTTTTTCTGCCACTTTGAACTTTTGAAGAGGAACAAACTTTTGTTCCTACTTCCTCTGGTTGTAACACAGGTAATATTTCTAAGTTCCTCAAAAGGCTCTTGGTCCCCTAGGGAAGTCCCTGCAGTGCTGTTGCCCTACTAGTTTACATTTGCTTTTAGGCCTTGGAGAGGGTTTGCAGTCATGTTCCTCAGGGTGTCTTCTCAAGGCCCTGAAAAGTCATTCAGACCTTTCATGGTCAATAAAGTATGCTCCAGGTAGGAGGGTTTCACCACATCTGGTATTTGTTGTTGATTCTGTTGTATCTCTGCGTTTTGCAGTTGAAGTAGTTCTGTTGGGGTCATCCGGTGTGAACCAGTTGGGAAGAGAGTCTTAGGCCACAATCTCTGCTGGAAGCAGTTATCCCCCCTTGCACTTGCACTGTCCTAATGACCTAACTGGACTAGTAATTTGACAGGGAATTCCTAGTCAATAGAACTGCCTGTGACTTGACATGATCTGCTATAATGTCATACATCACAGTAGACACAAAGCCTGATTCTCTCACTCTCAGTAGAAGTAGTAATAAACATAAGCCCTTTTTACACGGACACTATAGGGCCTCGACAAAGTTCCTCCATTTAGTTGTCTTTGTATTTTTACACTGAACCAGACAACAGTGTCGTCATGCCACCGCAGTGTGTGATTTTAGACAGCTTGCCGGCACCCCAGAAGCCAAAGAGGCATGATGGGCATGATGTTCAACACAACAGCATCAACCTCGAGTGTGACACGTAACATGTACATCGAGCGGCACTTTCTAAAAAATAATGAGGCAATAATTATCATTTACCATCTCCATTATATGGCGGCTGATCTTGTCCTCTGCTGAGGGTAAGGAGCTCCCGGCCTCATTGTTTTCCCAGTTTCTGGACATTTTCAGCCACTGATCTTCATGAGTTAGCTGCTAACTGCTATCAGCTGCTTTTTAAATATCCTGACGGTGGGTCACACAAGTAACATATTGTCAAAACATCACACCTGTGCCGCTCATAGTACCACCCTGCTGGCTGTCCCTTTCACACAGACGTTAATTCATTGCTGTTACCACCTCCACTGCTGACTTAAAGGCGAGAGAACTCTGTCACCCCATTCTGCGATTGTACCTTATATAAAGAACGGTGAGGCAGAATAACAGAGCAAAATTCCAACCTTGAACAGGCAGTGTAAAATAGGGTATAGCAACAACCTCATTATGTGCTGTGCGACAAATATGGGTCATGCCAACCTGTGTGATAACTCATTTGAAGGAAGTAATGAGGGAGGTGAGACTGACAGAGGGAGAGAGAAGTTCTCGGTCCCACACTGAAATTTGAGATAGGAGTGTAGCTGTTGACTGAAGAGAGAGAGGGTGTGTGTGTGTGTGTGTGTGTGTGTGTGTGTGTGTGTGTGTGTGTGTGTGTGTGTGTGTGTTTAGATGAGCGATGAACAGACAACGCTTGTCCTCAAGTCAAAGAGCTCCAGTGGCTAAAACCCCATCGGGCACCAAGACAGACAGACAGACAGACACACGCACGCACACACACACACACACACACACACACACACACACACACACACACACACAGACAGGTGATACATCATGGATGTAAGAAGGAGGAGGGAAACTGGGGAGAGAGAGAGTGAAAAGAAGGGATGGACAGATGAGAAGGAGGTGAAGTGGAGGAGGAGGGGAACAGGAGGGTGAGGGGGCACCCAGCTGGTGACAGAGGGGCGCAATAGAGAGCAACGGACGGTTCATGTAGTCCAGCTTATTCACATATTTAAGTAACAATGAAACTGACAGAATTCTCAGAGATAATCTTCACTTTTCTCCCACTTTACATTATTGTACAATAAGCTCTAGTTACTGTACAATCACCTGCCAAACAAACAGTGTGTCATGTACCGCGATCTTGTTCCCTTTGTGTTGATACTGAGCCTGGTATACTGTATATCAAGAGGAGGGAAACATTTTTATCGTCCCTTTACTTTATTGTCCCCAATCATAAACTTTTCTTGCAGCCAGGTGAAACACAGAACACACACAGACTTGAAAAAGTCTGTGAATTAAAACTATGTAAGTTAAAACCCATCACACAAGCTCAAACCTAAAATAACTCACTTCATTGTCAGCATAATATCATCATCCGCCAATTACATGGAAAACTACTCATCATCAGTTGACTCATCCAAAGCATGTAAAAACTTGATAGCATAAGTTTCTCAACCTGTTAGACTCATCTTTGGTAATCTCTGTCCTGAGGGGAGAAGCTCACATTTTGCCATCATCACTTATTTAGCTCTATACTTATTTATTCTGTACTCAGATTACTTTTATTGTGTGCTGCAATTAAAATGTCAAATACCATTCATACTGTCACTAATATAACCTGTCAATTTGCATTTTTTAAGAAATGTCATGTCAAAGAGTCTACACTAATTACTGAACATAAAAAGTGGAGTTTAAAGGTTCATCATTTTTGACCATGAAAAAAAATAGTTGATTACAGAAACTGGCAATGTTCCTGAGCTTTCGGCAACATTCAGTGGCCTTCATCAGCAGAATATCTGCTTAGTTGTCATGGTGTTTACAGACTGTAATATAGATTGTAATAGATAAACAAAATGTAGTGGCTGTGTGGCTTGTATTCAAGGTTTGTCACAAGTGTAGGCTAAAATGTTTTGTTTGTTTTTTTACATTCTACACAGTATAGTACAGTATATAAAGTACAGGCAGTTTATAATTATTCTGCATCTGTTGCGAAACTTGCGATATTTCAAGTGAAGTAATTAACTGCTCATATTTAACCAGTTAATGTCAACAAGAATCAACTTTTGCTTTTGAGATTGTTAATACCGGAAATGCTGTGAGCTAATTATCTTCTCACTGTGTGATGACGTAGGAAAGTTCTCACTAAATGTTGTTTAGAATACTTTTCGACTATCAATTCACATGTGAAACTTTTAGTATGTCAAGCCAGCGACCATTCTGATACTAAATAATACTAATAATAAATATATCGGATTAGGACAAGTTTGTAACAGAAAACAGATGCTTGATTTAGGCTAAACAGGTGTAGCTTTATAAAAAACCATGGCCAGTGTAGCTTTAAGTCTTGGGGTGGCGAGATGATACAGGGGGAGGAAGGGAGTGATGGACAGCTAGAGGGAGGGAAAGAGAGAAGGGGGGATGGAGGGATGGAGGGAGGTGTATAGTGCAGCAGAAACTTCCCATGCTGGCCTCCCAGTGTGGCTACGTAATGAGGGCAAGGGACACAGACACACACACATACACACACACTCATAGACACACACTCGGGGCTGAGCATGGCCCCACGGCTGATTAGCGGCACACAAAGGCCCCAAACAGAAGTAGCAGAGGACACACAATGGGAGCAGGGCCTCAAGGCGTGGTTTACTTCTGCCCTGAGGGAGGGGGCGAGAGAGGTAGAGAGACAGCGAGAACCAGGGAGAGGGAGAGAGAGGGTCCCACTGAGCTGGACGGGCAACCGAAAGGGAGGGAGGGTAGGAGGGGAGAGGAGAGGGTTCGGTGGGGTTAGAAAAGTGACAGAAGCAGAGAGGGGTTTTGTTTTTGTCCTGATAAAGACGTGCTGGGTTTCTACTGAGTTCTATTTGCAGCGACTGCAGCATCAGGAAACTCAGCGTCACGGCTGCTTGTTCACTTCTCCCATCCAGGCTCCCATCCACCTGGTTGGAAGTACATGAAAAAACATGTGTATAGGCCTATTAAAAACTTTGCATCCATAGCTAAGTTAGAGCTAAAGTTTAAAAAAACAGAGGCAAGATGCAGTTAAGGGAGATAGATTCAGTTTATTCAGAGAAACAACCTCTTATTGTGTGAAAAACTTCAGCATATTACCCCCAGACATTATTACATTACTTCACCGCAAAACCACATTAAAAGAAAAAGTAGAAGCAGCAGACATGAATGTCACATGGTGATGAAGATGAAATTAAATGAATGAAAATAACAGGAAACACCAAGAGGTAGCAATACAACACCACAATTTACCAGGGTTACTGGTGCTTCTTTTAATTATGTAATCTTGTTTTGCACACTTATTTACTTAAAATTGGCAGAACATTTCACAGAAAACAGACCCTGTGATTCATAATGTCTCGCTGTATTCATTAAAATACTTTTATCCACACACAATTACTTTTTATTCCACAATCACTCTTCTTTTCTTTTTTTAAACTTTTGGTATATTTATAAATGATGTACAGTACAGGAAAAAAAGACAAAGAACAGAGTAGAACAGAAAAGTGCACAGACAGTCATGAAAAGGAAATCAAAAACAACAGGTCAGGTCAATGAGTCACTCTTGTATTGTTGGTAAAGGGAAAGGGGTCAAGTCCAGGAGCTGTTTCACTCCAGACCATCTCTGCACCTTCAGTGTGATTGTCCACTGAATCAATTTGTGTCCTTTTCAAGATATGGATCCACTTACAACCATACAATGAGCATTTCCACCAAAAGTCCCACGCATAGGTCCAGGGTCATACGTTGTTATTTATGGCATTCATTAGAGGAAGTTGTTTTACCCGTAAGGCGCCAATCCTTGCGCTTAGATACCCAAGTACTTACATGTGTACACAAACATATATATTCATACCCATTCACAGAGATGCAAAAAGCTTACATAACTGCTTATCTCTGTAGACACCTTCATCTGTACATTCTCCACAGTCACTCTTCTATGATATATGGTACACAGAAACAAGAATAAGAATAGAATATAAATGGATTGCAGAGAAAAGAATATAATAGAATAAGTAGAAAGCTTTGTGAGACATTGCCATTAACCTTTTCTAAAACCAGTTATTTCTTCCACTAAGTGTGTATCAAATTATTTAAACAGATATTTAGCAATAATCTTCACATAAATAAGTAAATTGATAGAATATTAAAACGCCTGAACACAAACAAGGGGTGTATTCTTACTTTTTTATTGTATTTTTTTTTTTTTTTTTTTTTTTTTTGTTAAAGGAGCATGATAGCTACCTGAGGCATTGGTGGACTGTAACGAAGTACATTTAATCAAGTACAGTTCTCAGGGACGTCTAATGTGCTTGACTATTTCCATTTTATTCAGCTACACACTCCACTACAGTTATTTGACAACATCAGCTACTTTGCAGATTTTGATTATAAATCCAAAAATACAAATCAACTTGTAAATTATGATGCATTATTATTATGGAATAAGCAACTCAACAGTATATAAAGTGTTAACTGTAAACTATACAATCAGCAGCTGCAACATTAAAGTAATGTACACATTAATGCATCACAATCTAATGATAATATTATTCTGAAAAGGTCCATTTCTGCTTGACCAGTACTATTACTTTTGGTACTTCATGTATATATCTGTGTAAATTCTCAGTCATCCAGGTCATGATAAATCTCAAACAGGCATAAAATATGGCAACTCACGAGGTTAGTCCAGTTTCCATCTTTTATGCCTGTTTGAGATTCATGTATATACTTTATGTACTTCTACTTGAATAAGATTTTGAATGCAGGATTTTAAAAGAGTCTTGAGTATTTATACACAGTTCTCGAACATTGCTGGGGTAGTGCCACAGTTGTGCCAACACACTAAGCTCACTATATGTAAAACTATCCGATAAACACATGTCCAAGCAGGAAGGCAAAGATACGATGAACACAGGAGGGACTGCAGCCCAACACCAGTCATTTTTCAAGCAATGATTGTTTGAGTTATTGCTACCACAGTACATGTTGAGAGCTTTAGAGGCTCTTTGCATAGATTACTATCTACATATTTCTACAGAGAATGAATATTATATGGCTGCGACTAATGAACATGGCCTTCCTTTCACAGAGGAGCAGCGGCTGCTGTAATCTCCAGTGTTCAATTAGCTACACTGACCGGGACGCCACCTACACTTCATTAACAGCGAGTGGAAGGTATGGAATTAACCTCTCTCTCTTTCTCTCTTTCCTTCTCTCTGTCTCTCCCTATCTGACAGAACAAATATCTTAGCAGCAGAAAACATGAAACTATTTTACATTAGTTATAGTTAGTCTGTTTCAGTTAAAACAGTAGGTTTTTATTATTTATCCTATTTTACATTTGAAATAGAAGCTTGTGGAATATTTAGAAAAAGCAACAGAGGGAAAACCAAAGAGGGGGGATGGGGGTATAAATCCACAAAGACAATTTAGCTTTTCCAGCCTCTTTTCCTGTTTTTCCAATTACTTAATGCTATTTAAATACACCAGAGCTGACACACACACACACACACACACACACACACTGTCTTTCTCACACACATATTAACGGTACTCAGCAATGGAGAGGCTCCTGAAATAAGTCACGCAATAATTGTATTTGATAAATCATAAAGGGAGCCCATCAGAGGAAAGCTAGCTGTAATAAAATGATAAAACAGACAATTATGAAAAAAAATCCCTGGCCTTTAATTTCCTAAACACACTCTGGAGAGAGGCCGTTTAAAGTCGGAGCGATTTGACGAGATGCTCAACATGTTATTTCCCTCCTCTTTGACACTCTGAATCACACCACAGGCCTCGCAAATGGTTGTAGCATTAGCCGAACACCACAGATCCCCGCTCAGCGCTGCTTATCTCCTCATTTAGTTATGTGATATTTGTCCAGCAGTGAACTCTTCCTTTGGAGCAATAACACACTGTGTTTTTGGTAGATAGAATGAAGGGTAGACAAATTAATTAAAACATTTAATGGAAAAAACACTCTGCTGCAACATGAGCTGTATGTGCTTTGGGTCCATGTTTATTACTGTTTAACTAATGACTTTTGTTTCTTTGCAGCAGAAGGCTGTTCCCATGGACATATTCAATGATTCTGACCTATGCTCTGCAACTTTGGATGCAAATAATTTGGCCTCTTTGGATCTCTTTGAGTCTCAAGTTGCTTTGAAACCTAAAGTGGGATTATGCTCATATGACCTGCCTTTGTGATACTTGTGTCAAACTATGTTCTTTCTTGCTGAAAGTTAGATGAGAAGATTGGTACTCCACTTTCTTGTCTGTATGGCAGATATGTAGATGGCAGCTAGTTAGCTTAGCTTATTTTAGCATTAAGACTGGGAATATGGAGAAACAGTTTGTCTGGCTTTATCCAAAGGTTACAAAAGCTGCCTATGAACATATATCTTGTTTGATTTCACCAAGGGTATAGGCTTCATTTTAATTCAACATTACATTCACATTCACATTCCTTTCATTTTAACATTATGGGAGACACATTTTTAGGAGAAATTCTGAGAAATTTTAAGCATCATACATTTAATTTCCTGCATTCTGGTGATTTTTTACGCACCAATTTATGATGGGAAGGTCTTCATTTATGTAAAGGAAAACACAAACTTCAGGTGACAGGTGACAATTGAAAATATAAAAACATAATGTAATATAATACAGTAAAGCTCTCAGTAAAGCATTCTTGCTTTCAAATATTTATACTAGTGTAGCTCAACTTTTTTTTTCATTTAACGCTATCCCAGAGTCAGCACACCTATAGAACTGATTTAGTCTTCCATCCTCCTTTGCATTTTTTTTTTGTTTGTTTCTGAAAGCATCCATTTTAAACATGCATGTGGCACCTATTCGCATCCATGACAGATTAAATGATAATTAAATGAATCTGTAAACCCCTGAACTTGATTTGCTCACATGATTTTTGCTTATGTTCAAAACCTTTTGTGCAGCTCACAGCCTCATTTGCAAGTGGGGCATTTATGTTATTTTGACTACCTGCTGTAAAATTACCCCCATCTACTTGTAATTTGATTTGGCTCATATAGTTGATGATTAAATTCCCTAGTGTGCTTATTGGCTTCATTGGAACAAATTGGTTTTGGGAAGATCAATAATACATTCATTACTATATAATATATAAATAACAAAAGATTATGAGATACACTTAGGGTACTTGTATATTAATAAGGCTGACCACACCATTTAAAATAAAGTTAATGACTGTAGGGATTTGAGGTTGTTTTTTTGTTTTGTTTTTTGTTTTTTTTGCAGTTATAAATACTATTTTTTTTGCTATATAGCCTGTTGGCAGTCAAGTCCAGCATCATGTGATACAAACCTTACTTAGAAAGCTCGTAGCACCAAACCTGCTATTGTCATATTGTCACAAGATCACATTAGCTCTTTGAGGCACAGATTTTACTTCACGGTTGTATAAAAATCACATTCCTCACTGACTCTTCTGGCTGAGACAGCCATGACGGTGTGAGATCTGCACCACAAAGAGTTAAAAAAAAAAAAAAAAATCAGATCTCTTGGTTCCTGGTGTAAATGCAGCCCAACCCTCTGTGTGTGTGCGTGTGTAGTGAAGGTGCTGCTGTGTAAAATAACATGGAAAAGGTGATTTTCCACTATAGTGAGGCTTCCACACTGTGTTTCCCCCGGGCAGCAGCAGAGACATGATTGAATTTTGTGTGTGTGTGAGTGAGTGAGTGAGTGAGTGAGTGAGTGAGTGAGAGAGAGAGAGAGAGAGAGAGAGAGAGAGAAAGAGGAGAGAGAGGGTGTTGAGTTGACAGACACCTCATCCTTTTGCTGTATGTACATCATTTTATAATGTTTTTAGTCATTGGTTAAATGAAGAATTCACTATGTTCTCATGAAGTAAATAAAACACATTTGATATTTTCCACAAATGTATTTTTTTTTTTCACAGTTTGCTTTTTTAAAGAAACAGCACCCTGTTATTCCTCAAAGTAGACATCCTGGAGGTTTTCATATTACAGCAGTGTGATTGCACTAGAGGTATTAAATCCACACACACCTGAGTCGTGTGTGTCTTTTTCTCAACAGCACACACACTAAGGCTGCGTCTCTGTCTCCCTGTAGGTGGAACATCAAGCCAGTAGGAGTACAAGAGATGGAGAGTAAATGAGAGCTTGCTGTCAGTGGTGTGAGCAGTTTCCAGGTGAAGCAAACTGAATTAAATTGAATCAAGCTGAACTGATCTGAACTGGAATGACCTGACCTGAACTGAAACGAATTCTTCAGCCGGACAGGACACATGGCTCGCTGAGGATTTGGGAGAAAAATGTTCAGGCAGAGAAAAACCTTGAAAGACTACAGATGAAAACCTTCTTTGCCTGTTGTTTTGGGGGATTTTCCGTGCTATATTTCCTGTGTTTTCACATTTACATTATGTTGTATGACATGGATTAAACGTTTATGGATTTTGACACTGTGCAATGTCAGCTTTCATGTGTGTTTTGTCTTCGTTTTAACATAAACACAATGAAAAATTTACATTAGAAACCTGCAGAGTCACTGTACATTTTTGGGGAAGGGTTGGTAATAACAACGAGTATGTCCCTTTAACACTTGAAGGAATCATCCTAAACTAAAAGTCTGAAACTACATCCACATTAATATAGTTTTGTTTTAAAACTTTTGCTACGGTTTCACCTAGCATCCATCCACACTGTTGTGGTGTTTCCAAACCCCAAAAACTGAGACTTGAAAATGCTGCTGACCCTATTTTAGTTTGAAAATTTTAGTGTGGACAGGCAGAAACAGAGACTTTTAAAAACTCTGATGCAGACACCCATATTCACTTCCTGATTGTGTCTTATCGGTCACAACTTGTCAAACTAAAACATTATAGCAAGGCCTACATACCTTTTGTGATTTCATTCTTTTTGTGTGGGTTCTTCTTTCCCATTGCAATGGCTTCCTCCAGTGATCAAAAATGCTCCTGGTACTGCTCAAAAATGATGCCGTAATTGCTTTGCAACAATTCCCAATCTGTTTTCTGCCTTATACCAATGTGTTACTTTCAGCAACAGTTCCACCTCTTGGTTGGATGACGCAAAGGACTTTTACTCTGTCGTATTTTCTGTAACTAATTAACCAACCAACAACTTGCTTTCCTGTTTTCTCTGGAATGCACATGCTCAGTGTAGGTGAATGGTCATGTGATACTTGTTTTCAGGTATAGGAGTATGGACAGAAATGATTTCTAAACTGATGCTAAATTGCTCATGGGTACAGAGATCGTTTTCATTTTAAAACGCTATTTTGAAATGAAATCATACTTATGTGGATCTGCTTTTAATAGAAGTTTCAAGAAGTCACACATTATCTTCTAAATGTATCTTTTTTTGTGTTATGACGGTCAGTTTTACATGGCTAGCATGGCTTTTCTGTTAAAAAAACAAAAACGGCAATCTACAAGTTCAATTAAGGTGAAAGAACAGAAGCAAAACTTTTTTATTTTAGACCAAACTTTTCCTAAACTATTAGTTTATTGTGATATTTTTGTTCCGAGTATTTATATCAACTGTGCACATTCAAACATCAGAGCAGCTATAATCGATTTTTTTTTTTTATAACAATGTATTAGATGAGAATTTTAAAAGCTTTGCTTATTGATATGATCCTACAGATATTTATAACCTGAGTCTGCAGCTCCCTCAGCTTGATGGACCATATGGTTGATGACTGTATCTGGTGAACAGATAAAGAGACACATACTGTATTTCCGTCAGGAGTTGGGCAGGAGCTTATTAAGTGATACGTTAATTTTCTGTTAACGTCTTTGCTGTGACATGTTTCTTTCTGTCTACATTTGACGCTGAATGTGTATCTACTAATGCGCTGGACAGTAAAACTAAAGCACCTTGTCATTTTATGTAACGTGTTTATGTAAAATGTAATTAAGATTTAACGGCTGCAGTTAAAGTCTTGTTGGAGTTATTACATGTGTCTTCTGAGATGTGAATAAATTAAATAAAAATTCCAGTTTGGGTTTATCTTCAGCTGTGTCCTTCAGACACACCATACTTGAACAAGTGTTGTGTATTGACAAACAAAATCTCTGCACACAGACACACACATGAACACAGAGAATGGTAGCCCCTGGCTATCTGCAGCAGTGAGTGTAAATGATCGCATAGCTGTGGTCATAACTCACAGTCATACAGGCTACTGGTGGAAGGTGACACCTAATGTCTCTATCTGTGTGTGTGTGTGTGTGTGTGTGTGTGTGTGTGTGTGTGTGTGTGTGTGTGTGTGTGTGTGTGTGTGTGTGAGAGAGAGAGAGAGAGTCATTTTAGACTCTTCATGTCGCTTCCCAACTGTCTCTTCTCGTCTTCTCCTCATCCCAGATGCCTCAGGTGATGAAACCAACTCTGTTACATCAGAGTCAAACCCCCCAGCTTGCCTTTTTCCACCACCCATCCGAATACACACACACACACACACACACACGCACACACACACACTTGTTTGCCCATACTCTAGGACCACATTAGTGTGTTTAACCTTATTGATTAGGTCTTGTCTATTGATACAAATCAGGGCGATCCGTCACTGATATCTCTGTTTGCAGGGCGATGAGCTGATATTGATGGATGGACAGATTAATCAGTAAGCACGGTGAAGTGAGGAGCATGGACACACACACACACACACAAAGTGACAATAGATCACATTTTCACTGTGATCTAAAAAAAAAAAAAAAAAAACTAACTTAAAATTAAGAAACGGAAACTTTTGTTGCAGAATCTTCATCTTTTTCTTTCAAATTTAAGAGCATCAATGTTTAAACAAATAAATTCAATTTATTTAAGTTGTGCTTTCGTTAAGAAAAGAATTTGATATGGATTACAGGGATTACCTGACTTTTTTCAGTAGACACACAACACATTCAGACAACACTGGTGAAACAAACCAAAAAAAATGTACTTTAGCATGATAGGAAATAGCAAGAAAAAGTGTTGTGTTTAGGCTTACATTATTATCATTATGAAAGCACGAGTACGGAAATAATAATTTTAGTAATACCAAGATCTCACAGTCGTACTTTTGTCCAAAAGTCTTCATTGATCCACATCTCTGCTGCTGATGATAATTAATCATTTGAGCATTGATAAATTCAGCAGCATGCATCACCTGTTGCAGAGATTGTCCAGGTAACTGTGAAATGTTATCATAATAATAAAATGTTGTAATACATTATTAATAACGCTTTAATTTAATTTTCATGTTGATATTAAAAGCTTCAAACAGGACAGCAAGTGTTCTCATGATGAATATCTTACAGTGTCTGTGTATGTTCTGTGTTGTTATTTTCATGACTTGAAATACACACAGGGAGCTTAATCAGGTTACACAGGGTGATGACAGACACTTGAATATCTAACTGTTGTCTCAGTACATCCAGACACCTCTCTTTTAATGTTATCTTTTATGGCCATCCGCCATATATGCGTACAAACCCACATGAGAGAGTAGAGTTTAACACAAAGTCACTGGATGTTCTCTGTTTAACTATATGTGGATGACAGTATACACTGTTGCAGTGTTGAGTCTGCTGGGAATAAAGAAGCAGAAGAAGAAAATGAGACCTTTTTTATGAAGAAACATTCAAAAACAAAATGTAAAACCACAGTAAACAAACTATAACTCCAATATTTTTCATTCATTTTCAATAAGTCAATATATTAGTCACATTATGTTGTTTCAGTGAATACAGTTGCTTAAATGATTAATCAGTTAAACAGGTATATTGGCTCTCAGTTGCAGTTTAATTAGTGTGGATACGAGGATGTACTGCTCAAGCTGGATTTAAAAACTTGTGCTGCAGACCCCATGCCATAGCCTACACATGTCGCATATGCTGTTGTGAGCGTTTATACTTGAGTGGTGGTGTATCTGTGTCACTCTGCAGGTTTCTGTGAAGTGCTGTAAAGTTTAATTGATTCAAACACACCCGAAACACACATTAAACATGGCTTAATCAAGACAATTTCAAACACAGATACACAAATCTATGGGGTGCCGTTTGTAAAGTGGCTCACGCTGAAAATAACATCAACATTTTACCACATTTAGCTTCAAACAATGTTTAAAAAAGTGTTGTGAATTTTGTAATGTCACCTTTTACCACATTTACAGCAATATTTGTTAACTTAGAAATATATTAAATAGTTAAATCTACCCGGAAGTATTTGTTAACAACAAGGCGATTCCCTCTGAAGGGACACTAACAACTCAAAGTACACGTCAAATAAACTTTCTCCAAACGTGTTTCTTGTTATTTTAGGTAGTTATTATCACGCTAATGTATGCTGAAGTCTTCATTTCCACCGATAAGTTGGTTTTAATTCGTTATTTGATTCTATAAACACAGTCTGACCATCTCAAGCTTTTATTTTGGTACTTCCGGTGACCGGCAGTATGAATCTGCATATTAGCTAAATATTTAGTTTCACCCAGAACATTTAGATTTAACATTTAGATTTAGATTTAAAATTTAAATTTAGATTTAACTATTTAATATATTTCTAAGTTAACAAATATTGCTGTAAATGTGGTAAAAGGTGACGTTAAAAAATTCACAACACTTTCTTTAAACATTGTTTGAAGCTAAATGTGGCAAAATGTTGATTCTATTTTCAGCGTGAGCCACTTTACAAACGGCACCCCATACAAATCAGCTTCACTATAACTCGCAGTATTCACAGACAAAGCACTTGTGTTTATCTGGATACATTTTCCCCACCAGTACAACATGCTAATGTTATTAGCGCAAGCCTGTGGTATTTTACATTGTATAAATTAGCCTAGCAGTTAGCAAACTTCTCCTCTTCTCATATAAAGCCAGGGACAACAGCAACATCTAACAAAGGTAATGGCTCATAATTTGGGTTCATTATTACTCACAAGGTTCACAGACAGAACAACTGTCATACTTCACACGTTTTCCAAACAAATACAGCATGCTAACTTTATTAGCACAAGCCTATGGCATTTTACATTGCGTGAATTAGCCTAGCGACAGACAGAGATTTCCCCTGCCTGGATACATTCCTCCTGAAGGGTAAATATCACACAAGACTTAAAATGCCAGTTTCTTGAGGGGTTTATTGTTTTGACAATTTATTGTTTCTTATCTGTGAAATGAAAGTGAATAAAAGCTTCATTTCCACTGAGGGAAATGGTGTCAGCTTACAAAAATAGAGGAGAAAAAGAGGATGTTGATGATTGAGTGTGGCAACATGTGGGTGTTTGGGATATCTCCCTGTATTTATTCTTTTTTATTTTATCATTTATAATTTTCACTGATCTAAATCTCATCAAGAAGACAAATATGTCTATTTCCCAGAATGTCTATTCAACTATGCTGTAAGATTCAAGAGATTCAAACTATTTTCTGATCGACACAGAGGCGCAGATAGGTGGGCAAATGAGGATACAAGAGTCATGGCTGCACAAAATACAAACAGATGAAGCGGATTCATGCATAACCTCAGGTGACAACTCCACAGCATAAAAGAGGAAGAGGTGATAGACAGCATCAAAGGTAAGCTCATTAATGGCAACACAAATACACACATGCTTGGGGTTAATTTAAAGTAAAGGTAAAGGGAGATCTAAAGAGATACCATCCATAGAAATGGCGTGACTGGGTGAGCTAGCATGTCTACTGCTAGCTCACCCAGCACCACTGAGCTAGCTAACATTACAACTAAGAACCCGAGCCTCTTGTAAATAGCCTACATGCTTCCTTCTGCATGTTGATACAGTTGGTAGGTGTAGTCTGATAGAAAGGAAGTAGTTCATGATTCCCCCCCCACACACACACACACACAGCAGGGTATGTGGATTATCGTAAAGGACTTAGAGGCAGGAATTGTTGGGTCCTGTATTGCTTGTACGTACATCACAAGCTGCTGTACTGTTGTAGGAACACTGCATTTTTGTTATGTTAAAGCTGATACCTTATTAAGCTAACTAAGCTAACTGCCAACACCCCTTCGAACAGAAAACAGGCTAATTCTGTGTAATTCGTGATCGCCAATCCTCTCCATCAATGCCCGCCAGCAAAAGTCAAAGTGAAGCCAATCCCAGATTTACTCTGGCTATGGAACAAGCTTTGTCCGCTTGGCTTTCATTTGTTACTATATTTACATTTTTTTCAGCACTGTGTCCACAACTTTCGTCGCATCCTCTTTGATGCGTGCTGCTTACAGTCTGGCACCTGGTCACTACCTCTTTATAAAGCCCTAGACCTCATTTGCCTGCTGTAATTTCTGGGGGCAACACACCACTGCCCAAAGGTTGCAGCCAATAAATGTCGCAACCACAGCAGAAGAAAATAAGAAAATACAGGCAGAGGGTAGGGTCTCTGTAGATAAACGCATGTTATATGTATATGTTGGCTGCTGACAAGATACAGTATGCTAACTACAGTCTCACATGTCAAACACTATGTATCCCTGATTATCCCCCTCTGCTCCTCCTCGCTTAGAGCTTTTGCAGCACTGTAGCAACATGTCAACATGCTCCTGAGAGATAACCATCACGACACATGCAGACACAGGAGACCCTTGTCAGGTAAACATGAGAATAGATCATTTTAAGCATTTCAGGCATCAGATTTTAAGACATATCTGACTGGTGACATAGAATGTAAAACAAAGTCTAGAAGGCATCAGAGGCCTCTAAGTGATCTCCTGTATTTACTGTAATCACACTGACGTCTCAACACTCTCATGTTCATGTCACAAGACAAAATAAATCGTATAGTAAATTATCCTGTCAGTTATGGTGTCATAAAAAGTGAATGTTACTGCATGCAAGGCAGCTGCTGTAGTGGCGAGAGGTGTAGGTGGCATGTGCGCGTGCACACTCACTCACACTCACACACACACACACATACACACGCATAAACTGTAATTGAAAACCTACCCCTTTAACATTGTGAAATGCCCTTAAGCCCTCTGGAATACTCTCTTCATCTCACCTCCCTCTCTCTCATACATACATACACACACACACACACACACACACACACACACACAGCAGAACGAGAAAGAGAAATGGCTCAACATTATTACAGTTTAGCTACAAGGTCAGTGAGAAGGCATCTGTCTTTCTCACTCCTCACTCTGCTCTCTGTCTAGCTGCCAAAGCATAAAACTAAAAATTCGATTTTCACCCTTGAAGGAGACTTCTGCTAATTATCTGTTAGATTTGTAGGAGAGAGACAAACTGACAGACAAACGGGCAGGTAACAGTAGCCCCTTTTACACTACCTGTTTAGGGTTAGAATATCGCGCCAGTATTCTGCCTCACCGTTCTGTACGATCGTGGAATGGGGGTTCAGAGTGGTCTCGCCACAGGAGGAAGTAACAGCACTGAGACTGTGTCTGTATTAAACAGGAAAGCTGGGCAGGACGGGATCATGGGCAGCATGGATGTGACGTTTTGAAGATGTTCTGAAGATGTGTTATGCGTGTGACCCACCACAGGAGTTCTGAAAAAGTAGCTGTTAGCAGTTAGCATCTTAGTCAAGAACCAAGAACAGCAGCCGTAAATGTCCACAAATTGGGAAAACAATGAGATTTGGGAGATTCTTACCCTCCGAGCAGAGGACGAGATCAGCCGCCATATGATAGAGATGGTTAATGATTGTTATTGCCATGTTATGCTGTTGTAACTTCTGACACCCATCATGCCTTTTAATTGCGGGATGCTGCAATGCAGTCTTTAATCACATACTGGAGCAGCATGATGCCGTCGTCCTTAGGCACTGTGTAAAATTGCAAAGGAGGCATAAATAAAGGACTTTGTAGCGGCCCTATAACACAATATATGTGTAAGAAGTATTAGTAATACAGAGAAACAATCTCTTCTCTTTTCTGTTCTCTGGAGAGACGAAACAAGACACTGAAGCTCTGCATTGAGCCCAGGTATCTTTATAATTAAAATTCCTAATTTACGTCTTAAGAGTTCACTTCAAATATAAACATCATATTGGCAATGTCATATATGTGTCTGCTTGTTTCCATACTTTCAACACAGCTGTATGACAATATGTAAAATATTCAAACTCAAGCTATGACTGCACATCGTGGTTCCATCAAATTGTGATAAAACAGCTAGGTCATCACTTTCTACACATTTCCACAAAGCTTCCTGGTTAAGTATACTGTGAGGTCGTCTGCAGACTAACAGCCAACTAGCAGATCTCCAAAAACTATATAATGTTAGTTATTTTACAGATGTAAGAGCTGATGTAAGCACTTTATATGTTATGAAAAGGCCTGTCATGTATCGCTACTTTTACACAAGTAAAGGATTCAAATACCTAATAATCCACCACTGTAAATAGAAAATAATTCATTTTTAAGACCGCACCAAGATTTCATTTTCGTATGTTCAGGGAATCCCTGTCAGTGGTGTCGTGGTAGTTGATGAGATGGGTGGACTACTATGAAGATGGGTACGGCTTTTTGGCTGGTAGGCGGCTATGCCGTAAATAGACAGCTTGGTATATCCTGTATACCCACATATACTCTCCATTGAACCACTGATTACAGGTGTTCATTAAGAGATTCAAGATTCCCGAGACCCCTGTATTATGTACGCTGGTCTCACTGTACTATAAGATACTAACAGTTAAACCATATCATGTGGCCTGGGGTTTTTGTATGAATGCAGAATATGTTAAGAGTTGATATTTGGCTTCTAGGCTTTTTTGTAACTCCCTAAATAACTTCAACTGACAAGTAATCATAATGGCTTTACTTTTCTGTTTCTACAATGCTTCAGTAAAATACAAATAAATGCCAGATTTCCTCTATAGGCTTCCCCCGGCTCTCCCTCTCTCTCAGACACGCATACATAAAAACAGACAAATGTGCCTACTCACTTGGCTGATAAATGTGTGAGAGTGTGTGTAAGTCATCAGTTTCTCCTTTGAAAGAGGCTGAATAGCCCAACAGCTAGAGAGTGAATTGGTGCCACACACTCGCCTCCGGTTCTCCAAATCACACGACTGTGTCTGCAGACAATGATGTCACACATCTTTTTTTATTTTAACTCTTGTTGTACAAACATGAATACAAGTAGTAAAACATTATTGTCTTTGTCAAGCCTGTGATATTACAATAAAAATGTCACAGGAAATCAAAAGAAAAAAACATTTTCAAGCAATAGAAAATATTATAGTAAACTAGGTTTTTTTGTTTTTTATAATATAATCCAAATAAACTGACAAATGTACTTTGACACAGAAACAGAAAATAATATTTCCTAAACGTAAATCAAACAACACATTTCATATGTTGCGCAGTGAAAGACAGGTATGTGCTGTAAACAACACTGTTTATTGTTAGAAATATGACCCAGTTATGTTTTAAATATTGCCTATGTGTTGTATCATCTTCTCCCTTGAACTTATTTCCTCACTTTCAATCTGATTTATTCTCATCTCTTAATCTCCTTCTATCTCATCCTATCTCACCCCATTTCCCTCCTTTTCATCATTTGTTCCATCTCTTCCCATCGCCTCTGAATAACCTCACGTCAGTCCTTCTGTTACAGTCTTAAAGGTAAAATAAAGCACGTCCTCTTCATTTCATATCAAACTGTGTCATGCCATTTCATCTTCATCTAGAACAGAGTCCTAATGAAGTCCAGGCGGTGACTGGAGTTGATGGCGTTGATTGTCACAAACAGGAAACAGTCTCAGTGCGAGAGACAACAGCAGGCAAGACTCTTTCCTCCTCATCACAAAAGGAAACTCACATGTTTTATCCTGAAATCTGCAAAGCACTGATACCATTTTCAATCAGATACTTCTATTTGAAATGATTTTTATCATTTCTTTAATGGTTTTTAAGAAATTTCAGTGCATGATATGCCTCATTTTGCTTTGTCCTCTCACTTAAAGGTCCAGTATGTAGGATTTAGGGGGTATATTGGCTGAAATGGAATAGGATATAGTAAGTATATTTTCTTAAGTGTATGTTCACTTGAAAATAAAAATCAGTGTGTTACCTTGTCTTACCTTAGCAAAAGGCATTTATGTCTACATAGGGAGCATGTCCTCATTTATGGACATCACCTTGTTCACCGCCATGTTTCTATTGTAAACCAGAACAGACAAACCAACACTGGCACATGGCAGACATGGCAATTCATGTTTTCACGTTGAGCACTGTAATTAGAATCCGATCTACAACAAGCAGCATCAGAAAAATACGTATTTATAATGTGAAACTACTTAATTAGTGTTTTTACGGTTTACATTACCACTGCCCGTCTCCGTCATCCTAAACAGTTTTGGAGAAACACTGACTTGTAACTTGAAATTGCTTTATTCTGTATTTTTACTGATTTTAATCATCACTCCATTTGTTTTCAAGAAGGCTAATTGGCTCCCAGTAAAAACACCTTCTAAACAATGAACAGTAAAGCAGCTCTAAACAGGAGAGGTTTCAGCTGGTTGAAATCTTTCATCCTCACCACGAGACGCCATTAAATCCCCCTTAATTTTTTACACACTTCACCTTTAAGCATTTGCTAAACTGCACGGACCAAATATACTGTCACTCGTGCTTTTTTCCAGTAACGTTTGGGTTCTTGAGGACATAAAGTATAGGGAAAATCTTTTTTTGTGTCAAAAGGAAAGGTAAGAAGTGAAAAAGGAGAGGAGCAACAGTGAAACAGATAGAGAGACTAAACTTGGAATGCACGTTAAAAACTAAAACATAGCTGTGAGAAATCAGTTATACAAAGCCCCAGATTACATTCGTGCAAATGCTTCTAAAATTCTCACTTTCTACAATTTATGTGCACGGCAAGTGTAGTAATAGTGGCCACATGCACACATTAAAGATATATGTTGGAGGGATCTTCAGTGCTGATAAAAGTATTCCTCCCAGCGTTTCATGTTCATGAAAACATACAACAGGCCATGAGTACTGGGAAACATCAGTTTGCAGACAACTGTTATGTACATTTTCCAGTATGGCAAGAGTAACCTGAAACCTTGAAAATCTTGTTTTCACTTATAAACACTTATATTTACTTATATACTCCCAACCCAGAGGTTGAAACATGATGGAAATTTTCAACTAGACAGGGCAGTGAAACACTCAGCCTGATGCT
Organism: Epinephelus cyanopodus; assembly: GCA_026686955.1. Taxonomy (NCBI): domain Eukaryota; kingdom Metazoa; phylum Chordata; class Actinopteri; order Perciformes; family Serranidae; genus Epinephelus; species Epinephelus cyanopodus. The sequence goes on along the minus strand of CM048920.1, from coordinate 31,990,268 downwards.
AAGGTACTCTTAAAAACATTCAGCATAGAGTTAGGCAACAAAAACACCTGGTCAAGGTTAGGAGGAGATCATGATCATAGATAATAAAAAGGCAACCATGAGTTGCAGGTCTGTGACAGGATGCAAACTTCAGTCTCCTGCATAAAAGTTTTAATGCCAATCCTCTGCCTTGACCTTGACGCTCTTACTTTCAGCCTCACTACATGAAGGGTAAACTACTTCCTGCATTGGCACTTAACGCGGGCATCGAGTGAAAATCATGAGGTGCAGAACTGTCCAATATGGACATGTCTTCCAGGGGTTCTGGTGTAAGAAAATGCCATTACATCAGACCACAGTTTAAAAGTCTTTCGACGAAAACGTAATGAAACTAACAGATGGAGGGATGGAGATGTAATGATTAAAGTGCAGATGGTGAAGTGTCATGCATCTATCCACCACTGTCCAGCTCTCAATGATCTAGGCCCTGGTTGCCTAACCTGTGCTCTATGGCAGCCCATACTGGGAGCATGGCCAAGTGCTTGAGTGGTGTTACACACACACACACACACACACACACACACACACACACACACACACAAATTCACAATTTTTTCTTGAATTTGTGCCAGCCAAGAGGAATTTATTGTAATTTAAAAGCGCATTTGTCCATTGAACAGTGCATTAGCTGAAGTGTGAAAATGCTGTAATGGCCATAATACCTGAGAGGAGTGCGGGTATCACATGACTACCCATCACAGCGAGGTGTGTGTTATGGTCTCACATCTCAGCGGGGGTGCCCGTGTGAAAAATAAAACTGCCTCCCTGTAAATATTTGTGTACCTGTTTATGCTTTATTTTGTCAAAATGGATGTTAGGCACTGCCAAAAATCTAAAACATCATTTTGGTAGGTGCTGTGTCGCCTTGGCAACAGACACCACATTAACCACCGAAAGACATTTCACAGGAGGACGCCGTTTACCTTGGCAGCACTCAGAGCTAAGTGTTGTTGGCCCTAACAGCATCCTCCGTATCATCACCAAGGTGAGACGGCCTGCATCCGAAACATCCACTGGCATGGAGTCTCCGGTTGGCAGTTTGTTTTGGGTTCACAGGATGCTACTGAAAAAAAGCCAAACATTATTTTATATATATGGCTCCAGTGCAGCCTAATAAACAGGGAGACGTCTCCTCTGCTCTTGGAAAACAATACCAATAAAAAATACAATGGCTCAGTTGCAGAGAGAAACTAAGCCAGTAGAGTTTCCTGGAAACGTTGTCTCATTTATTGGAAGTGCACAAAGAGTGATATTAAGATACATAGTTACAGGTTAGCCTCCTCAGTTAAAGCACAGAGGGTAAACAGCAGCTGCTAAGATATTACAGTCAGTCCCACTGGGCGTAATGTCAAAGTTTTCCGGATTATTTCTTTGTTGTCTTGAAGAGAAGACTTAATCACCTTGAACGGGATCTCCTTTACCATTGACCATTGAGCAGCTCAGGACTATGAGTGTGTGTGTGTGTGTGTGTGTGTGTGTGTGTGTGTGTGTGTGTGTGTGTGTGTGTGGGTGTGTGTGTGTGTGTGTTACCCAATCATTTGGAGCATGAAGAACAGAAAGAGTTTGCAGATTAACGGAAGCTCAGGGGATTATGGTCATTTCCTGTGTGTAAGCTGTAAATTAGCCCTGCAGTATCACAAGGGAAAACAGAGCCAACATCACGGTCCTGCTCAGCTCAACGTACAGAACTATCTACTCAACCAGCATCAGACCCAAGATGGCCCCAGAATGCCAATAGTACTGACATTTTATAAAACTTTCCCCATGACTTACTGGGGTGTTAGTGATGTACACATCTGGCGTCATATCATTGTTCAACATGATCTCATCTCCACTCATCATATCTTGCCACTTGGACAGAAGTCCAGGCGGTACTAAAGACACACCAAGGACAGCCTTTTGCCTTGTATATGGAGGCAGAAAGGGCCGGCAGTCAGGTTAAGGCGACAAAACCACTTGGTTATGATCAGTGGCATCACCAAGCATTTTTTCTGGGGATTCAGCCCTGGATCTTTTGACTTTAGCCCTGAACGTATTTTCGGTGATTCACACCTATTAGGTTCAGGGGTTCCCAGACAGGATAGGCAAACCAGGCAATTGTTTGGGGCCTCCAAACTCAAAAATGGTTTCCAACGGCCACTCATATAGGGCACATTTGCAATGACAACCATGTAACATACACACATACAACTGTGTTTCGTTTTTGTCATTTATTTCCCACTCCAAACTGACCACACACACACCATCTAAATGCGAAGCAGATTTTCTCTTCTGTGCATTGGAGACTCTATCTCCGCAATGGATTGGTCGATTTGAGTGATTGACTGATTAATTGTTTGATTCGTTAGAGCCAATAGAATGATGATATATACACCAAAATGACATTGACAGCACTGTAAGCCAATCAGAGTCACCAGAACGCCGTTGTCGGGAAGTTGCCGTTTTTTTCCCCGGAACCTAAAGCCCGTCATGTTCGCCCGGATTCATTTGAACACAACACATCCATCTACCAGGAATGTTTACCGGCAGAATGAGCTTTTCACTGCAAAAACAACAAGGTAAAATAAATATTACAAATATATTTTAGCGAAATTATATCTGTTGTTGTCGTTCTTTGGCCTCTAGCTCTCTGATGGTTTGGAAACAGTGGAGTCTCAGCTTTCATTTGAGATGAATGGCGTGTGTTTTGCATTGAGGTAGAGCCCAAAATATGCCAAGTGGGTCGGGATATCAATGCTGTATGGAGTTGGATTTGTTGTTGTTTACTTAGTTGTTGCTTGACCTGTGTTTGAGGCATGTAAAAAGAGTTTATACAACCTTGTAGCCCAGGTTTTGCTGTTTAATTTGATGTGCAGCATCACTATATTCCTCGTGATTACTACATTGTTTCACTCTGTGTTTGCAAAGTTATTCTCAATGTCCCAACTGGGGGACTTTAGGGTTTTCAACTAACAATTTGAGCAGCCCAATAGAAGAGTGCTTATTCTTTGACAAAATTCTTTGTCAAAATACATTGAAGTCACGTGTTTAAAAGGAAATTATTTAAAAAAAAAAAAAAAAAATTAAAAATTGTTACCACTTCAGGGCTAAAACCCCAGATGTTTTCAACTCCTAGTAACAACCCTGGTTATGATTAATTTCACAGCAAGCACAACCCTTGGTGCTTGAAACTGTTACTTGACCATGACTCACTGGTAGTAGACATCTTGTGTTGTAATGGGACCTCCCTGGATAATTAAGAATAAATAAAAACAAAATAAATAAACCTAGGGTTAACACTTGTCTAGGGCTTCCAGGGCTCTGCTGCTTGTACATATACCACAGAGTGAGCGTTGGGCTGCCAGGCTAAAGGTAAGTGATGTGGGCCCACCTGTTGCCCTGCTGTCTCGGCCCTGATCCGACAGCCATCACTCAGTCAACTCATTCTCCACTTGTCAGCGTTGGCACATCCACAACACCTAGGGAGGCCCACCCCACCTAGTTTGACAGCCATGCAGGATCACCAATAGGAAAGTGTGCTATGACAGTTAAAAAAACGACATCACTAAAAAATATCTGGCTTTTTTTAGTGGCACAATTGTGGCTGTAAGAGGGGTTGTGCTGTTAGGTGTAAGCAACAAAATTACTATGGTGAGGCAAAGTTTGCAGATTTTGCGAAAAACGTCTGGCTTTGAGGGGCAGAGACGCCACAACCAATGCTATTGTTTGTTGGTCTCAAACTCTGCTCTTCGAAGTCAAAGTCTGGGGTTTGTTGGACCCATCCACTTCCCGTCCGACTCAGCTTTAGCGTACTTTCATGCTCTTCAATGTACATCCTATGGTCTGAGTATCTAATAATGATGCAGATGGGTTTATAACAGAGTTGGAGCAAAGTCCAGTGTGTTTCACAAAGATGCCAAACTAGCAGCCCAAGCAGCATGAGACTGATATTTAAGTGCTGTTCACACAACATCATATACGTACAAATATACAGTTGTGTTTCAGTAAAATGACATTTATTTTGCCTTGTCATGACTCTGAGTCTTTTCAGCTCTCTCACTCTCATCTATTCATTTATCTTCTCTGTCTATCGTTACCCTTTATCTATAGCATTTGGCTACTGTTCTTCTCTTCTCTCAATCTCTATTCCTCTCTTCTCCACAAAAGCTCGTCTTTGTTAGTTGATTAGTGCCCTCTTTCACTTGCTACACACACACACACACACACACACATACACACATGAGACAGATGAGGTTGTTTGCTTGGAGTATTTTTAGCAATGCACAGACTGGCAACATTGTATTGAGTAGGTTTTGACAACAGTAGCGTTATTTAGAGTGTGTGTGTGTGTGTGTGTGTGTGTGTGTGTGTGTGTGAGAGAGAGAGAGAGAGAGAGAGCGAGAGAGAGAGGGATATCCACTAGATAAGTGTGTGTGTGTGTGTGTGTGTGTGTGTGTGTGTGTGGCTTCATTACTGAATATGCGTTTTGAGGGTCTACATTGGCCATTGCTTGCCAAAACCCTAATAGTGAGCACTGTATGTCAGTGAACAGACTTTCTTTTTGTGGCCTGTCGTGACACTCACCACCACCCTGTAACCTCCCCATGGTCCACTGATATTCCCACACTGCTGACACCCAAACACAGACAGTGTGTTTACATGCAGCTTGAGAAAATTGAATTATTGGCTTAGTCCAACTGAAATTGGACTATCTGTAGCTCAACTAACACACCAAGATAATTTGACTGAAAATTGAACTATTGCTGCATGTATCCACTTAGTCTGAATGGAGTCGGTGTCGTCATTCTGCGCATGCACCACTTTTTCATTCGCAGGCTTGCACCCGGAAGGAGAAGGAGATGACGTAGCAGCACTTCAGTATAGCAGTGCAGTAACTCCTAAAAAAACAAACAAACCATGGCGACTGAGAAGCAGAAGACGCACTTCTGGACGGATGAGGAAACTGCATTTACGCTCCTCCATCTTCAGAAGTCATAAACTTCCTCTTCGGGTCAACCGGAACTAGTTCAGTACACATTATATTAAAAAGGACACAACGCTTCCTATCGAGGCAGAGTCAGACGTACTTGGTCAGAAGTTCGATTTTCTCTTCTGCATGTATACTCAGACAACACGAGATGTCCAGCTTGACTGATTAACCCGAGCTGTGAGCTTAGCTTGACTACTGCATGCATGGGTGTAACTAAAAGAACTCAACACTCTATATCTACTTGATGCTAAGTACTGTACACGGACTTTGGAGTGAGATCTATTCAGAGTGACATCTTGATGTCTTGAATATTAGACACTTTAAAAAGCACCTGCTAATCAATGTGTTTTGATGGCGAAAAATTCAGCTTCAGCAGGAAATTATTGATAAAACATGGCCCACCTTACACCTCACATGCTCACCCTGTCAAGATTATCCTGTTTCTCTCCTGGCATCTCTCAGGTGTGTCACATCTGTGGTAAACAAGTCAGACTCTCTTGATTTCACCTTTGAAGTGGACGTTTTCTGAAAGCTAAGAGTTCACAAGTTGTGACATGTTCTTTTAGACATGGCGGAGGCCATGGGAGGTTGTTTTTTTTTTTGTGAATGGTAGGAAGTGTCCAAAATTAACTTTTTTACTTACCAGTCAAGTGAACTGGTAGATGAAAAAACAAATCCACCAACCAGGCATCGTTTTACTGACCAAAATAATACATTTCCTTTTTGTGTCACGTATACATTTTTAGTACATTTTATTTAGATAATAAAGTATAATGTTGAATACAAACTTGTAGAAGAGGTCAATGCAGAATCTGAAACAACATGATATTATGATATATTGAAGAGCTCATCACCATGGCCTCAGCGTGAGTAAGTTCACTCTGGCAAGCGGTGATGCAGTGTATATGTCCAGGGCTTTAACTGTGAAAGGTAAGAACAGAAGGAGTGAAGCTAATGTGCTGCCGCTGACAATATGGGAGGCATAACGAATTTGTCAACTTGGTTCAGACTACAGACCCTCTATGTTATTATTTCATTACCTTCATTGGACGCAATGCTAGCTAGCAATGTCCCCTGTGGTAAACAGTGCCACAAAGCTAGCAGCACTCGAGATGGTCAGTTTCATAGCACCATCTATACACATGTGTATATCTGTATTCATATGTGTCTGAGGGAAATGATGATATTCCAATGGCCTCATTTTTTCCCTCTGTCATTGTGCCTTTTTTTTCCTGTATTACTTTACCCACTCACTAGCTTGCTAGCTTGTTCACCTTGTTGGCCTCTAGATGCGGTCAGTTTGCTGTTGCCTGGCAGCTGAGCTTTCATAGCTTAACAACGTTATTGACAAGCATATTACATGACCTCCTATGTCTATTTGAAGGCAGTGTCTGTCTAATTAACCAAACTAAAAACCTTATCATAACAGCTCTGTCACATCTTATTGGATTTTGTGAGGATAAAGATTGGGTTCCTGTATATGGTGTATGTCTGTTTTGCTATGGAGATGCTTGTCAGTGTGTATTTTTCAACAAGCTGCTATTGCTGATGATGCAGTTTTTCAGCCATGACCTATGTGATAGTGAATGCCGAAACAAGATTCATAAATATACCTTACAAACTCTGTGTTTGTATTGGGTCTGTGTATGTGAACAGTCTGATAGAAGACATTGCCAGTGCCAGAGATAAGAGTATCTCAATAATGTAATTTTGGTATTTTGTGCCCTTTTTCAGCCAGAACACTGGATAGCAATGAAAAAGTAAGCAGAAGTAGAGGTGGGACTTCTCTGAGCCCTTGTGACTGTGCAGCTTAAGAAACAAAGCCAATTCAAAAGCGCATCAAGTCCAAAACAAACACATTAACAACAAACATGCTGCAATTACGTTGATTTCATAACAAATCAACCATATGTGCTACAGCTTTGGAACTTTCACTTTGAAATTTGTCTTTCCATGGCATGGATGGCTACTGTCTGGCACCCTGATGCTTGGCTTAGTTAATTTGTGAAGCCACACATGAACTATCATTTGCCAATTAGCTCAGTGAGATAGAAGACGGACCTCAGCCTCCGAAGTTGTGAGTTCAAGCCTCAGCTAAGTTAGAGAGAACATTCTAATGTGAAAGTCCTATGTTCAGGCATCATGCTATGTGGATTAGAGACTATAATAATTATGATCCAGGCAGTTTTGCGGAGAGACAAATACTCTTTATCAACACTTTTCCCTGTTATCCCTTGTCTCTTTTCCCTGTTTATTTGGCTTATATGCAGAGTCTATCCAATAGCTACTTTTACATTTTAAAAAATGTTTTCATCTTTGTCACCATGGATAATGTTTAGCTTTAAGCTAGATCAGGCCGGTTTGTTCATAATTGCTAGCAGTTAATGCTATTCTTACTTTTTTGTTCTTGAGTTTTTCTTTCCTTTGTATATTATGAGCCCGGCCCCGACCATTGCTGCTATAGTTTATCATGTTGATCTGTTCTGTACGACATCTATTGCACGTCTTTCCGTCCTGGAAGAGGGATCCCTCCTCAGTTGCTCTTCCTGAAGTTTCTACCGGTTTTTTCCCCGTTTAAGGATTTTTGGGGGAAGTTTTTCCTTATCCACTGTCATGTTATAAACAAACCCCCATTTTAATGTTGTTATCTGGTTTATTTTATGCCTGGGTAATTACTTGACTTACACACAACTAAACTGGGTATCATTAGCATGTAGCCTGTTAGCTAAATTGAATTCTTGTTGTTGCTGCACTTTAAGATAGTAACTTTGACCAGATGGGAAAATGGAAGAAAACCAGCTGCTGGTAGTGCTATGATAACAAGAAACACCGGGTTTTAATTACTGCTAATGTTTCTTACATTTGTTCTATGAATGTTCATTTGGCAGATATTTTTTAATGCAGCACATCTAACTGATATTGATACTTCATATGTATTGTTGTGTTTTCTTTTGGCAACAAATAGCGTGTTCCAGTGCCAATGAAGCTAATTTAAGTTGCTAATGTGAGAACTGGCTGTTGTGAAGCTTTCATTTTTATTTCCTGATTATTACTTCACAATGTACCCCAGTTAAAACCACCGCCCTGCTGGTTTTGCTGGTCATGTTGTGCTTTGTGGAATTTTAATACTCTGCTATCAGCCACGATGGGGAGAGGCGATGCTGGATTTTACTTATTTTATGTCACTCTGGATAAGAGCGTTGGCTAAATGCCCGAAATGGAAAGTGTGAATATAAGAGCATCAAGCATGGCACTGCTATGCTAGCAGTAAAGCCTGTGACCTCTCTGTGCCATCCCCACACACACTCAGACTCATACATTCATACACACTGATTTCAGTGTCCCTCTGTGCACCATAGTCATCTTTCTGTTCCTCTGGTGGAACTCAGCGCTGGGCTGTTGGTTTAATTAAGACAAAAGTGGCCCTGAAAATCCTCCAAATGCGAGAGCCTCGAACCCCCCGTGGAGCAGAGAGGAACTCGAATGACGGAAAGATAGAAGAAGAGAGGGAGAGCGATAACGAATCGCCAAATCCTGGATTTAAAAAGAGATGGACCCATCAAAGTGGGACTTAAAGAGGGTGGGAGTGGATGAATTAACCTCTCAATGACTCCAGTGTCTGTGGCTATCTACTGTATGTGCTGCATGTGTTTAGGATTTAACGACATGCTACTACGGCATGCATATCTGAGTGTATGACTGGTTAAACTAGCCTGCAACAAAGTTATATCACAAAAACCACAGGGAATGGATAAAGTTTTCTATAATATATAATGATACAACTATCAAAGTATTACCACAAGTTGCAGTAGTTGGACTAAAACCTTGTTTCCACCAAGCAGTTTGGTTCAGTTCAGTTCGGTACACATTAGAACAGTTATTTTTCTTTTTCTATTGTGAAAAGTTGTGGATGGTACTAATAGAACCATTGTCATTTTTCGTCATCCCTCTACCTAACCCACTGATCTGTAACTAAAAGGCGGAGCTACAAACACTGCGGTCCATACATTGGTCAATAAAGAGCCATAACTCTTGCTCAGGGCTGAGTTGCGGCTGGTTTTTGGTTTTAAAACCATTGTTCCCACTGTGGCAAGTTTTTCATACATTAAAAAAAACTATTACTATGATTTGCTGCCTCTAGCAGCAGCTATAGACTGAGAAATAATTATTTATTTCACTGTGCAGACTGCTGTCAGCTACTGGCCACTTTTAAGGTGGAACGTTTACTTGTCGTGACTCAATGCATGAGTTGACGACATGAATCAATCAACACACCTTAAATGTCAATATGACAACACTGCCCATTCATTTTGTTTTGTTTTTATTTCTCTTAAATTACACACACTTTTGGTGATCACTGGATCGTTAAGCATTTAAAAAATATATATGAATTACAACTGGCATATATTCTGATCCCTGCTTGGAGGAAAAATGTGGTGGAGTGTCGTTCGGGTGTGCTCCAGCGGCGTCAAGGACTCATTGTACAAACCCACTATTTTGAAATATACCACAGTGGGAAACTCTCAATCCAGCATGCAAACCTGATCTGTGGATGATGAACAAGGTGCAGACATTTCACTATATCCATGATGAAGAGGAAATACAGCAAAAGCTGGATGAAACAATGAGTGACAACAATCCTACCCACATTTGTAGCAGTAGTGTCTGCTGTGGAAACGCTAAACAAAGCTACAGTCTAGGTACATGTCCATAGGGGTTAAAAAAATATGTACTCATTAAAAGTGAAATATTTCACTGTTGATAGCACATACTGAACTCCCTTGATTAGGAAAGCTAGCAGCAGGGATGCTAGGTTGAGTAGGGAGGTTTAATTACCATTGTTAGTTTCTTTTAGGTAATGTTAGTTGTAGGTCTTGTTTTAAGAGTCATATTTGGGTTATATTAATTTGCTTAAAGTTCATTTCATGTATGACTTCCTGTTTTGTCACTCAAGTTAGGCCAGTTCATGACAAATTGGTGGTTGACAAAGGTGGTGATATTTACCAGTGAGTGAAATTTAACAGTGATATAATCATCTTCTGATAGATAAAGGTGTGCAACACAAAGTGCTTAAAACTCTCTCTTTTTTTTTGCATGTGGCTCTTGGCAAGAAAAGCTTGGATACTCACCCTGGAGGATTCCAACGCTAAGATAAGGTAAATGTTGGTTCCTTAATTATGAATGCTTACACACACAGAACACTTGACATTTCAATAAACATAAAAGAAAAACATCATACTTCATTGGAGATGGAAAATATCACAAATCAGCAAAGCATTATAGCTTTACAGCTACGCACAGAGGATAGCTGTAGATATTACATGAATATTTAATTGAACATGAGATGAAAACAACAATGAGATCAATTTAAACTCTTTATAAAGTACCACTCTCCACACACACAAATGTGCATCGGGTATTTGAAGCAGAGCGGGCAGACACACCTGAAAACCTGCATGCTCTGTTTGAGGAGGGAGACCTGTTGTTACCTGCCTTTAGGCTGGTTTCACACACACACACACACACACACACATACACACGCAAATACACACACGGTCTTTGGCTAAACAAACCAACAACCCCAGGTGTGTGTGACTATGACTGTGTGTGTGTGTGTGTGTGTGTGTGTGTGTGTGTGTGTGTGTGTGTGTGGGCAGGCGGACTCTCCATCAGCATCCTGTCACACACAAGATGTTTATCCAATTTGTCAAGATAATCTTTCCTCAAACTGGCTGCCAAGGAGGGTGCCTCTCTCTCTTACTCATACGCACACACACATACACACACACACACACACACACACATACACACACACACATACACACACACACACCTGGGGGAAGGTTCACCGATACCCACTGCTTGGCCTGAAATGGAGGCCCACTCCTCCATCTTGCTGGCACCACACCAAACTACAGTAAAGTAAGCTTGTTTTAGTTTATAATTTTACATGCAAAATACTTTGTTTTAAATTATGATAGAGCAACATTAGGCTTCAAACTAGTGTTTGTTAATTTAAAGAACCCAAGAAACTGGAGAAGTATCCCCTCCTGGAAAATGTAAGGCAAGAACAAAAACTCCCAGTCATAAAACCACTGCTATTCTCACAAGCACAAGCAAAGTTATGGTAGTCTCCAATACAAAAACAAAAACATAATTGTAATTTGTAGGTGAGCTGCCCATCAGGAAGCTTCTATACTTCCAGCTTCAGAGTTGATTAAAAGCCTGAACCCCAGAGACTGAATACTCAAATCTAAAACAGATATTAATAAAATATGTTTTTTTTTACTGTTTTCCAACAGTTTCTTGACCTTGAAGCTGGGCCACAAAATGTTTACCAGGTAGGATTCGTGTTGCCAATCTGTTAAATGGACCAGAAACAATGTCTTATACTTTCTCCTCAGGATTAGACCTAATGTTGTCAGTTATACCTAAATAAAAATGGTACAGTGATTTGCATAAATAAGCAGCACACACCAGGGCAATGCGTGCATACACACACACACACACACACACACACACACACACACACACACACACACACATGGAAACAGATGCATAATTGCAGCAACGCTACATGCACTCACATGCACAAGCTCCCTCACTTTTATGCTCACATGCAAATACACACACACAAACACACACACACACACACACACACACACACACACACACACACACACGCATAAAGTCAAAAATCCTGGAATGTTGCAAAGCTGATGATTTTCTAATGAATGGTTTCATTGGCCATGGTGGGGATTAGTGTAAAGGGATTGGAGGGGAATATTTACATGGTTTTAATGATTCCAAAACTTTATATTTAGAGGTTCGTCTTATCAGCTCCAATCATCTCCCAGCTCGGAAAACAAACCGCCGAGTCGAGCGACGGCACAATTACACGCCTCTACCATGCACACGTTGGTCTGTCGCCTCCGACACCATCTGTAGAGTTAATGTGTAACATATTAAAATGTCTCTGGGAGGGAGAGATGAAAGACTTGGAGAAAAAAAAAGTTAAACACTTTAAAGTCGTGAGCCCATCCCTCATCAAACATTTTAACACTCTCACTTATAAGTTTAGCTATTTTAAATGAAAAGAACAGAAGGCTTCACGCGGATATATAAAATCCCACTCACACTTCACTAAATATTATTCCTTAGCTGGGAAAGCTTTGCCAACATGTGAAAGTGTTGTAGATTTGTGATTGTTGAGGAGCTACACTTTTATTAATGTTAAGGCCGTGACATGCTGGGCAACTTGTAAGAGAAATTATGACAGGTTACGTCGTCCAAGCGCTGGCATCAAGTTCAACATTGCTACAGGAGCTGAGAGGGACAGAATTCAGTTTGTTGGGATTAAATTTATGGTTCGTGCTTCTCTTAGTAAGACTCAAGTAAACCTCTTCCACAAAGCCTGGCAGCTCTAATTTATTTACTTAATGTGGGCACATGAATCCATAATTTGTACACAAAAATAATAACAAAGTAAATAAGTTATTGCAATTTTCAAACTATCAACACACTCAATCAGCTACTTGTTATTTAAATTTTTTATTTTCTTATATTTTTGCTTTCAGTTATATATGTGTGTTTAAATGTATATATACTCACCGGCCACTTTATTGGGTACACCTGTTCGACTGCTTGTTAGCGTAAATAGCTAATCAGGCAATCACGTGGCAGCAACTCAATGCATTTAGGCATTCAGACATGGTCAAGACTACCTGCTGCAGTTCAAACCGAGGATCAGAATGAGGAAGAAGGGTGATTTAAGTGACCTTAAATGTGGCATGGTTGTTGGTGCCAGATGAGCTGGTATAAGAAATTTAGAAACTGCTGATCTCCTGGGATTTTCATGCACAACCATCTCTAGGGTTTACAGAGGATGGACTGAAAAAGAGAAAACACCCAGTGAGCAGCAGTCCTCTGGACAAAAATGCCTTGTTGATGCCAGAGGTCAGAGGAGAATGGCCAGACTGGTTCAGGATGATAGAAAGGCAACAGTAACTCAAATGACCACTGGTTACAACTAAGGTCTGCAGAAGACCATCTCTGAACCAGCAACAGGCTGAACTTGGAAGCAGATGGGCTACAGCAGCAGAGGACCACACTGCGTGCCACTCCTGTCAGCTAACAACAATCAGATGGTAGGGTTAGAATTTAGTGTAAACTACATGAAAGCATGGATCTATCCTGCCTTGTATCAACAGTTCAGGCTGCTGCTGGTGGTGTAATGGTGTGGTGCATAACACCACAGCCTACCTGAGTATTGTCGCTGACCGTGTCCATCCCTTTATGACCACAGTGTGCCCATCTTCTGATGGCTACTTCCAGCAGGATAACGTACCATGTCACAAAGTTCAAATCATCTCAAACTGGTTTCTGGAACACGACAATGAGTTCACTCTACTCCAATGGCCTCCACAGTCACCAGATCTCAATCAAATAGAGAGATGGATGTGCAGCTGACAAATCTGCAGCAACTGTGTGATGCTATCGTGTTAATATGGACCAAAATCTCTGAGGAAGGTTTCCAGCACCTTGTTGAATCTATGCCATGAAGATCTAAGACAGTTCTGAAGGCAAAAGGGGGTCTAACCTGGTACGAGCAAGGTGTGGCCAGTGAGTGTGTACACGCACACGCACACACACACACACACACACACACACACACACACACACACACACACACACACACAGCAGCTGTGTTTCCACAGTGCTTCAAAAAGTGATTATTTTTTACTGAGACATCTACAGTTTCTCCAGCTACATAATAATGTACGAATGTACTGAATCTGTAGTTTGCAGAAATCATGCCAAAGCTTTTTCTAGGGGTTGGTTTGCTTAAACATATCGTACAGAATAACAGATTGTTGGCCCTCTGTTAGTTTGTGGGTATGAATTAATAATTACAAGGTTTAAATGACTAATTTAAAAGATTGTACGAATGGCGATATTATTTCTGTGATTAACCCTCACTCAGCCCATCCAAGTCTCATTCGTCCAGTCATTTGTACAGTACTTCCCAAACGTGCATTTTGTCTAAAACCTTTCTATTCAAAACACAAATAGTGCACTTGAGTAAGCAAGTGCATTTGAACTTTGCGTGTGCATTCTACTGTGCAGAGTTCAAACACAAATGCTTGCCCAGGCGCACTCTTCTGTGGGCAAGACTGGTCGAATGGAAGTGTTTTAAATAGTAAGGTCTTTGCGAAAGTGTTTAGGAGCATACAACCGGGTAAATGAGATTTGGATTATATTTAATATTCTTTTGCTGTTGTTTAATGCAGCCCCCATTTACTCCAATTCATGAAGAATTATCTCCTTTTCTCTGTTTTTAGATTCTTTGTTTACCGTGGAGGCATGTGAGAACAACAAAGTTTTCTTCATGAGCATAATATAGGTACTTGTTATACAAATTATCATTTTCATGAGTTAAGAGTTCCAGTTGCCAGATCAACATATGAGTTGTTCTGAAAAAAGAGTCACACAGGTTGTTTTTGATAAACAACCTATTTTGACATTTTGTTACCTTATTTTGTTTCCCGTTGCCAGGATGCTGTGCCCCCCTACACAGCTCATAAAGGAGCTCAGGCTGTTGCAGCCTTTAATGTGTGTTATCAGACTTAGGGAAAAATGAGATGCCTTGAAAGCTGAAAACCACGTATACACAAACGCTGCTGAGGCTTTTCTTATCTTGCCTCCAGAGAGCTCCAATCAAAGTCAGATATTTGACTTGGTGGCAACATATGGCTTTAAAACTAGTTGTAGCCTGCTCTTTGTCTCTATGTCCTGTCTTGTGTCTTTCCCAAACACTATGTCTCCCTCTTTCTGTAACACACACACACACACACACACACACACACACACACACACACACACACACACACACGGAAACCCCTCTCTGTCTTCTGTGGGGAACACACACTCAATAACAGACATGTCATACAAAAACAGAGCGGCCTTATCTTCATCTGTGTTTTGCTGTTTTGATGAATGTTCGGATGTTTTTCCTACAGCACCCAGTGAGGTAAGTAGCCCACACACACACACACACACACACACACACACACACACACACACACACACACACACACACACACATGGCAGAGGGAGTACTGGACAGGTTAGGCAGGTTTTTTTCCACTAGACTGCGACTAAACATGAGCTGCTTGCTTAGGAGCAGCTTGCACCATCACCACCCAGTTCACACAGACCTGCTGGCTGGAAATCCCAGCATCTCAGCAACAGCAGTTCTCACAGCTCACCTTTGTGTCCCCTTATCGGTTTCTCAACAGGGCAGTGTTGTTCAAGAGTATGAAGGTATGTGGATGATGCAAGTAAAGTACTGGAAAATGTCAGAGTTAGGAGTGGCAGAGTTCAGGAAAGATACTTACTTCATTTTTAGCTGTAATCAAACACAGTGCAGTAAATACAAATTCAAGGCCGTGAGATGATGTTATGATGTCTCTGTGTCTCTGGGCTATTTTTAAGACTTTTTTAGTTCTTAGTCCACATAAAATCATAAATCATAAAGTCATTTGGGCCAAATTCAGTTCTTTCATTAAAAATTGCAAGTTCACATGAGTAATTAACTGGTTGCCTGATAAATGCACATAGCCGAGAAATAGTCCGGTACATAATCCCCTGCAAATGGCAAACGAGATATACAGTGTTACTTTGTGAGCCTCACGGGTGCTGGTAGGTGGATTCTTGTTGTCGTTGGACATAGCCAGGCTAACTGTTTCCTGCCGTTTGCAGTCATTGTGCTAAGCTACGATATCTGTCCATTGACTGTGTAGAGCTACGTAGAGATATTTTAAGTATGTTTGACGCAATTTTTCCATCAAATATTTGATTTCCAGGGCTCCAACTTGTACCAACAAAAGAAAATCGTTATTTGGAATCCACACTGCAATATAAAAACCTATTATTAGAAAAGCTCCTACAGAATATCATACAGTAGTTTGTCTGGGTGTGATGTCACACAGAGGGCAACTCAGGACTCTCTCTGGAGTTTAATTTGCAAATCCCAACACTCCAAGCTTTTGAAAATAGTAAATTCAGTCGTTTACAGGGTCAGAGCCAAACTTTGTAAACAGTTGGGACTCAGCCCAAACTTAAGGGGTTCTGAGGGCAAGCTCCCCGAGGAGCTTTTCTCTCCCAATTTACAGCAACTCTACATACATACTATTTTCTATCTAATTGTTCCTATACTGTCTTTGTCTTTCTAAAACCATAATACGACAAATGTTGAGGATGACTAATTTTCACTCCTGCTACCTTAAAATAGGTCTTAAAAATGTTTAATGTTACAATTTTTAAAGTAACAGTGTGTAAGATTTCAGGGGATTTAGTGGCATCTAGTGGTGAGAATTGCAGATTACAACCAGCTAAAAAGGCTCCCAGTTCCTCCGCTTTTCATTTTTCAGGAGGTTTTCAACGGAGGCTGAATAATCCGCAGAGGTCTCTTCCTCTCCAAAACAAACAGACCAGCTGATTAAAACCAGTAAAAACACTGAATAATGCAGTTTCAGGTTAAAAATCAATGTTTCTCTGATGTCACAGACGGGCTGCTAGCCCAGCGATAGTGTGTGCTCACCTGTGTTCTCTGATAACTTCATGTAAGCTCACCTTATTTCTGATCCAGATGTTCAGGAGGTTTTTACTGTGAGCTGAATTTTCCATAGAGGTTTCTTCAGGGAACAGCATAGATTTGGGGCCTTTGGGAAAACATTCTGGGCTGGAGCCCCAGAAGCCACCTCCCTGCTCCGCCGCTGGTCATTCAATCGATCATATCTTGACTTGACCAGACAAGATGAAAGATAAAAGACTACCTCCTTGTGTCTCTCTCCACACACACACATATGCACACACACCTGCTGCCCAGGCATACCGTGCACTGTGCTCCATCATCACGTGTCTCTCTCTGTGCAGTGCTTGCAGACATTAAGTCAGCCAGCCTGTTGGAGTGATGAATAGGCTGTGGACAGCTGGAAGCACCTTCTGTCAGGGAAATAGTCTGTTCATAGATGGTGGAAAGTTGCCTCAGAATAAAAAGGACAAACCCATTACAACCTTTTCCAATCAGCATTCTTCAGTGGTCATTTTCAAGGTACAGTGATGCATGGCCAAACGTTACCTCAGAAAAGAAGCCAAAAATTCCTGGTTGGTATTCTTATTTTGTCTTCAGTGCCGTCTCATGCTTCAGTGCAGGAAGCAGACATTAATGACGCAGGAAGCTGGTGTGTTTTTGGCTAGTTTCTACCCTCGTGAAACAGCCATGATACTGCATTCATGATAACTGGCTAAAGAGATTTACCTCGATGGCGTAGCAGGTTTAACAATTATAAGGTGAGGTGGAGGCCAAGAATGTGGCCATGAAAGTGTGTTTCCTTTTTTAGTGTATAATAACCTCGTACCACAGTTACTCATTGAGAAAGAAGTTGTTTGACAGGAGAAATGCAAAGTTTATACTGGAAGCAAATGTGAAACTGTGAAACCAGTGTTGTATATTCATTCATTAATTGATTCATTCATCATGTGTAACTGCTTATCCTGGTACAGAGTCACGGGAGTGTTGTATATAATGCGACAAATAAACTATTGAATCACAAATCAGAAAAAAAGATGAAATACCATATTTGGACCAAAGGTATTGTAAAAATAAATAAGTAAAGTAACAACGACTTGATTCGCAAAGTATACATAGACTTGCAAACAAATTAGCCAAGTAGTCAAAGATCAACGTTTAGTTTATATAGTAAGCATAACACAGCATTTATCATATCAACATTTCGAATGTGACATAGTTCAGATTATATGTTTATGGGCACAGTTCATCATCAGGAAATCAAGGGGATGGTGGATGGCATGACAGCAGCAGACCACTGTTTGAGACCAACAAACAAAGAAATGCACAAACCATACAACATTTATTCTGACAACTGGGTTAAATATTGAAAAAACAATGGCAATAAGCATGAAAACTGGTAGGTGTCCTGATCTTAGCAACCAATACTGTAGTTTCTATGTCAAGTGAAAATAACATTGATGGGATGGATATGACACTTGATACTGATTGGGTAGGTCAAAGCAACAAGAGCTAAAAAGTAACAGGAACAGAATTTTATTATTTTGTTTACGAATAAAGTAAAAGTTTACTATTTCATAATATATATATTGATGTCCTATCATACATTTACCCTGATATAAGATTTTAGAAATCATTCTCACTTCCAACATGTCAGATACCGATGCTTGGTCAGTGGCCCGTCACATAAACATATTACAATTTATGCTTGTTACATGTATCGTATCTTTTCAGAATAAAGTTCCCTTTTCACAGGAAATGTACCCTTTCTGCTCATTAAATGCATATAGTCTTTTCAAAGTGAACTTACAACATAATTAAAAAAGTTTTTTAGGCTTACCTCCTTAGGTTTAGGCAACAAAAGCATGTGGTTAGGTTTAGATAAAGTCAATGAAAAAACACAACACACACTCTCAAAAAAGAAGAATAAAGTCTGGAGGTGCTGGGCCACAGAACAACAGTATAAACAAGAAAAAGCCAGCAACACTTGGTGTCCCTCGTTACAAACTTTCAATACCTCACTGGTACAGGCGATTAAACACACAGACAAGTGTCTTCCTCAGTGTGTGTTTCACACACAGAGACAAAAACATCATGGTTTGGCTTAAAATAACTACTTTTGTTACTAAAGTAACATCATGACATTACGTGACATACAACACCCACAGTATGCTACACATACTAGCACACTATGTCGTTATTAAAATAACTGGATAAACTACTGGTTTCACATGGGACATAAACAACGGGCTCCCAGGTGAAAGTCTGCAGTTTGTTTGACCGACCTCCACACCACGTGCCCCATGTTTACTTTCTTTTTCTTTTTAATATAGTAGTTGGCTGGAGCGTAAACAACTGCCATCGCCCAGGGCATCTCCTACCGCCATGTGAGGGGGGCCTCTGTTTGTTGGTGTCTAACACAGACGGGCCACTGACCAAGCTTTGCTATGTGACAAGCTTGAGACTGGGTTGGATTTTATCTATATCATCTACCCCTATTCCCCATCGTAGCTACTGATTGTGACCAAAATCATTTCTAGCAAAGCAGGATGACTCAAGAAAACAACCCTTGCTACAGTTGCTTGCTTTAATGAGACACACTGGGGAAAAGATGTTAAAAAACTATGTTTTTGAAAAGAGTTACACCTTCATATCGATAGTATCAAAGAGTAGTGGAAGTTTGTACATCCAACATCTTGCATGTAAGCACCAATATGACCTTTTCTGTCATCTATGAATTAAAGAACCCTTCAAATACAGTATGTGAGAGTGTGTGTGCGTGTGTGGTCATGCATAACCTGTAAGTGTCCAGATGAGTGTAAAATAGGGCTGTTAAGTGGACTAAAAAAGTTTTCACTGCACCTCACTCTAGTTTTAGTTCTGTCCCAAAGCACCATGTAATGGAGCATGACAGCTCCCTGGTTCCCTGACGACCTTTGACCCCAATCACAGTGGTGTGGGACCCTACCCTACCTTACCCGACTCACACAGACTCACACTCACACACACACACCTCAGCACATTGTTTCAACAGATTAGGGGAGATTGCCGGAAAACTCTGTCAGACGTTCAGCTTGTGTGCACAGCAGAAAGACTTAGAGACGACTGGAAAGAAAAGTTCCCACTTCCTGTTCGTCCGTCTGTTTGTCCATCTGTCTGTCTCTTTTTTTTTCACTGACTTAATTTGAAAGGAACTACCACTGTTTTATGTTCTCAGTGATAATAAGATAAATGTCCATTTTATAATCCTTTTTATCACCATCTAGAGGAAGAACTGAGTTTACAGCATAAGACACAAAATAAGCTTCATAGAAGTGCTTTTACTGTAATGTAAATACAGTAATTGTGTGTGTAATGAGTGCTAATTAAATATCTATCCATATATTATCTTGGATCTATAAAGTTGTGGTGTATTACGGATCCAGACACACCAAACCAACATCACAGAACTAGCTGCGATGAAGGCCGACTGCATCGCCTCATGCTGCCTGTGTCTCAGCCAAAAGTTTGCACTTGAAGACACCACTACAGCCAGCAGCCAACGAACACTTACGTTCTGCACCTGCATGAGACGAAATAACTCTCCAGCAGCAGCAGCAGGCTGCAATAGTCTGTATTTGTAATTCAAAAGAGTAAACTGGAAGATGAATTCAAGTCGTGAGTTAGCCAGTTAGCACAATTACAACACAACTTGTCGAAAGAACAGTTACTGTGCACAAGCAAACAGTAACACACACAATTATGAACTACTTCTACTAAAGAGCTCAATGGCTAAAAAGAAATCTTACCTAGTTACCCAATATACCTAATATTTCGATCTCTTGAATGTAGTCGTTTGTTTGCTTTCCTCACATCTGTTTCTCTTCTCGTGCACTGAGCTGAACTGCCAATCAGAGTGATTTCCTTAACTGACAGGCTCTGCCATCTCCAACAGCAATTCAACATGATAATAAGATGGGGGAAAAAGCCAAAAAGGGCCAGTGAGGGCCGACAAGGGCTGATGGTGCGGGACACACTGCAAAAACTAGGGCAACATACGCTTATCATCAGCCCAACATTGACCAACAGCCAACCGTCAGCTTGGTGTGTCAGGGCCCATTACAGCTGCAGCATTTTAGTTAAATTGGGCTCCTGATATCACAAAGTAAACCCTGAAGCTTCAGTTTTAGCTTGTGAAAACAAATCAGAAACTTTATTACCACTCTCACTTCATAAACACACCCATTCACAGCAACTGTGTGTAAGTCCATATTAACTAAATGACAAGAACAGAAGCAAAGTGATTTGCACTTTTATTTTCTTTACTTCTTACTGTAATTATTTATTTACATATTCACCTTACCTTTTTTTCTCCCAAACTTTACTGCTGAAAAGCAGACCTTATATATTTTCTGATTCTGGCATCTCTTTTCTGGTTTTCTCACGTTGAGAATTAAACTTGATGCTTACTCAACTTAAATCACAGAGACCACACTAGAGACCACTGTTCCCCTAAAGTTGCAAGTGTAAAATGCAATGAGGAAACATAGAATGAGCACCAACCTAGGGAAAAGCACCATGAACAAGGTGGAGAGTCTGTGATAATTAAGCAAGTTGACAATCAGTTAAAAGATTTAACAAAAAAGTTAGTGGGAAAGTTCTCAGTTGCAATATTGTGTCTTTAATGGGTTCTTTTCATTCAAAAATAATAATTTATGTAAACTGTATTTCATTATGTTACAACCAGATTTTTACACTATGATATGTGCACGCTTGCATGCATGTGTCTACTAATAAAAGGGTCATGGGCCGTGATTTCGGCGGCACTGTAGTAACACGACTCTTTCTCTCATCATTAACATCAGCAACACACACACACACACACACACACATACACACACACTTACATCTGTCTGTCCGTCTCCTGTAGTTAGTGTCAGTGATTGTCAGTGTGTGTGGCTGTGAGACGCTTCGAATACTTGTGACAGAATCTCAACCAAGCAGAAAAGAGGCCACCACACTTGTATGTACACGCACAGGCACACAAACTTGTGTGTGTGTGTGTGTGTGTGTGTGTCTGTGTGATGCAGATGTCCAGTGACAGCTCGCTGCTGGAGGTCATCTGGAAGCAGCTGCCTCGGGGACGGAGGGCAGCACACACATAACACATGCACACACACATACTCAAGTACGTCATCTGAATAGTCTGACGGGTTATCACTAAAATTTCAATTGACACGTTTGCAGCAAATTCTCAGTGACAGGAAACATATCTAGCCACGATAACATGGCACCAAAGAGAATTTAGGGGTAGGGTTAGAATGTTTCAACATGTTTAATTGTTTTTAATACGTACAAAAAAAAAATCCAATGTTGATTTTAGAGGTGCAAAAAAGTTTTAGTTCTGGGTTTTAGAGGTCTAAAGACGTGTCAGCAGGTACACTTGGCTTGACTTCTGCACTACAAGCCACTGTTAGTGCATTAATATAGTGATGCAGTCATAAAATGAAGTGCTATCAGGCAAACAATCAGCCCAAATAACAAAGCAGTTTTGAATTCCACAATTTGTATGTGTTATGTATCTTTTAATGTTTCTAATATGATATCGCTATACATAAACACGCAGTCAATGCGGTTTGTTTCTTTCCCTGGCTTTCATCCATTCATCCATCCTGGTCTCTGTCTTTTCTATCTCTTGTCACTCTTCTGTCACTTTACCCCTCTCAGTGTGCACCTATCCGCTTCTCCCACATACCCCCACCCGCACCTCCCCTCCTGCAGCTGCATCCAAAAGAGAGGAGGAGGAGGTGAAAAGGGGGATGAGGTAAGTGGAGTGGTGGTGGTGGTGGTGGTGGTGGGAGGGATGGGGTGAGAAGTGGGGAGCAGGAGAAACCACCAACCCCCGTGGAGAGCACTGCTCCATTCCCACACCACAGGTGACTGCCCTCCATCCCTCCTGCCCTGCCTCCCTCCTCTGTTCTCCAGTCTTCCCTGCGTCGTCCCTCTCACCCCAGTAATTCTCTCTCTTCTTAAAGGAACAGTTAAGCCCAGAATAAAAATGTCAGTATTTCCTTGTAGGTTTGTAACTCATCTATAGGCACACTGAAGTATAGCTACAACACACTGAACTGTTTGAAGATAAAATTCTTCCCAGAGCATGACTGAAGTGTGCAGAAAATTCCAACAATTCTGCAAATCTCCTGAACATTCAATGCTAAAGTTTTCAAAAATGATTTACAGTATATGTACAATATCAACGCATGAACAAGCATAGTTAAAGTTAGAGATTAGGGTCATGGAGGAAACATTGCAGAAGAAATTTAAAAAAAAACCCAACTTATTATTATTGTCTCTGAAGTCTGAAAAATCTGGATTGTGTAGCAACAAAACACCATTATTAAGCTGCCCTGACTGAAAAATATTAGTTTCTTTATCCAGGACTGGGGGGCACCAAATGTAGTTTAGCAGGAGTCTGTTTTTTTCCAGGCCACCAAACTAATTAGAACAAATAATACCCCCCCGCCAATGCCACTTCCCCAGCATCCACCTGTCTACAGCCTAAGGTCGGAGGGCGAGGGTTGGTGGGGAACTTGAGGGGTTGTGGGGGTTCACAGGGGTCACGGCCTGTCAGTGTGTGTGTGTGTGTGTGTGTGTGTGTGTGGTTGTTAGCATTATGAGGCATTATGTAAGAAAAACGTGACTTGGCTTTTGTTCTGTGTTGCACCCGATGCTTCTCCCTGAAAAGAAATTTATAATGTAAGCTTTGTTTGGTGAAACAGCTTTGTTTTACACTACAGAGTGGAACAGTCAGATAAAGACTTGCAGGTGGAGGACTAACTTCTGAACTCCAACTGGAGTGCATGAAAGTGGATTTAAGATATTTTTGTGTTTATCTTGATGATTATCAAAACATAAATCTTCATTTACTGAATATCTTTCCTCTGAGCTGCTATTTTTCTTTCTCTGTTCCGAGGCCTGCACGGTCACACAGGTGTTACCAGCTTTTCTAGTTGATAAGACCTTATTTGCTCAGGCTTAAGTTGGGTTGTGCTCTGCTAAGTTTTACCAACTCAGTGTACCAATAAGAATGATGAGGGTGAAAGTCGTCCCGCCTTAACAGGTACAACTGGAGTGACAGGAGGGAGAGGGAGATGTCAAACACTCTGAGAAGAGGTCTGATCAGGCAAAATAAGTGAAAAGTTCTGTGTAGTTTTTACCATATTGCTGTGACTCCTGCTCCTCTATTTTCATACTTGTGTTCATCCTGAATCGTGCCTGAACTACTGTGTAGATACATTATATTCTTGTGGGATTTTTTATAATAAAGAAAGACATAATGTCACTTACATAGGCACTATTACGCTCATATTCAGGTTCAAAGTTGTATCTGAAGTTTCTATTCGAACATGTTAACATGCTTCAATTAAAAAAAAAAAGAAAGAAAACACTTGACAGTCCTCGTACAGTCTGTGCTGTCTGTATTTGCCCTTTGTCTGAAACGCTTCATTTTAACACTTGTCTCTTTCTCCTCCCGAGAAGCCCAGACTGCTCTGATTGGTCGATGCTTCTGTCTTCCATATCTTGGTGTCTGTGCACTGTTATTGGGAGTTATTTTAACTGAGTATAGCGGCACTTTCGACTGTGAAAAATAACCAATAAAAGCTTTTAAACCCAAATCTACAAACTTTTCCAGCAAGAATATATGCAAAATTAGGGAGAAATTGACAATATTGGCAACTAAGATCACATGTTTCCCTGATGTCAGCATGTATGTCACAGCCCAGCTACCCACCGATGTTGTTAGACGCTGACATTTATTTGAATATAGGTTGTGATGTCAGGTGACCATAATTCAATGTAATGCCAACGTAGATATTTTATTGTTTTTAGGTTGTGTTGTTAAGTGACCAAAATCCAGTGTCTTCCAAATGCCTTATGCCAGCATCACCTTGACATAGACTGACATTTAGTGGTAGGGCATGGAGAACAAAACCAATGTCTGCAAAACATCCTAATGTTTACATCCACACAACGTGAAATTCTAACATTGTTAGACGTAAAATATCATCAACCCGATTTTTATTCCAACCAAAATTTGATGTCTGTCTGAGATAAGATCCCAACATCTTTCTGACATCATATTGACGTCCAGTGCCAGCTGGGAGTGTAAGATGAATGATATAAACACCTGATGAAGCACCATATCATAAGCTGACGTCAGCTTGTACCTCGTGATTTAAGACTTTGGCCACCTTTAATATGAACATCTGACATTCTATCCTTACGTTTATGACAGAGAATGGAGAGAGAGAGACAGAGAGGAAAAGGTTATAGGTCCCCTGTGATGATAAAAATTAAACAACATTTAGCTGTTTTCAGTGTGTTTAAAAGAACTGTTTGGAGCTTAAAGTCAACCATGAAGCACATTTCTTTACAACCATGGCTGAACATCGCTGAACAAAGTTTTATCTTTGCAGCGGAGATTGTGTTCTACTGCTAGGTTGATTTTATTGTCACTATTTGGGTTGGTCACAGGAGGAAAGGAAAAGAATGAATTTCATCCCTGCTACAGCCAAATATGTTTATTTGTCCCTGCTTAATAACTGATAGACAGTAATCAGTCAACCACAGGTTTGTGAAGATACATTCACAGCAGCAAGTGCAGATATCAGATTACAGTATCACTGCTGGTGTATTTATTACTGTCCCTGTTTCCTTCCCTTGACCTCCTTCTCTCTCTCTCTCTCTCTCTCTCTCTCTCTCTCTCTCTCTCTCTCTCTCTCTCTCCCTCTCTTATTTGGGCCAAAACATGAGATCACCTGGCAGTGAGACATGAGGGTTCAAGTTCCACAATAGCCCTGCATCTCCTATCACACTGTGTGTCTATGTGTGTGTGTGTGTGTGTGTATTATCACACTTCATCTCTTGTTTGGGTTTCAGTAGGTTACACACGACTGCTGAGAGGGGGCTGTATGATTACCATTCATAGTGCTACAGTGAGCTCATCTGATTTCATACGCACACACCCACACAAACATACGCACATGCACATATGCACATGCACTTAATTGAACATGACACAGGCGATGCATGTCTACACACTTACATAAACACAGATGGGCGGACCACAAAGCTGCTGTAATAACACAAACAATGTGAGCTCAATCATACTTTTGTTTGTTGTTTATGTTCAAGCTTTTCCATGACCTCAGTTCAAGTTGTACTAACTACTGTTTTGGGGTTGAATGCAGGCTCTGTTGAACATCCTGAAGTCTAAATCTCCTGACTTTTTTTCTGACTGTTGACAATATTATTTCTTCTTATATTTATCCTAAATATTAATGTTGGTCAAACAAACTGGGTCTGAATTTGATAGACCACACAGTGTTGTGTGTTGTATTCACAGAGCTACAAAGTGTTATGTCTTTATTATTCATACAACAAAACCACATTTGTATGTCATTACGAAAACACAACATTAATTAGACCACTGATGAAAAACCTTCACAGTAAATGTTTTACTTCCTTTCTCTCATTTCCAAATGATAATGACAAATAATAATAAGAATATCTAATCCAAACACACATTGTAACTACTCTGCTTTACTGTCGGTAACTTGTAATGACAGTGTGGTTTAACCGCCGCGCTGAATCACTCAGGATTAGAGCATTAGCTTATTGCCTAAATGTGAAAATGTAAATTCACTGACCAAAATCAGGCCAAATAATAGCTGCTATAATTAACTTGCAAATTAATTTCATTTTAATTAATCTTAATGTAACATTTTCTCAAATTTAATAACATTCATTTGCAGGAACATTTAACTACATGTCTCAGACTCATTTAAATATTAAAGGGCACCTCTGCAGATTTTACATGTAAAGGTCGGTTCACTAGTCATCAGGAGTGGTACTTAGGTTGTTGTCTGATGACTTCTGTGGCTCTGAGGGAGTTTTGTCAAGCCTGAGAAAATAACACTGATGATGTTATCAATGTGTTTCTTTAGAGCTCTGACAATCTAAACATGCACTGTAACGAAAAAGACATGAAGAAATTGATTGTTATCATATTTGTTGTATATCTTTCTCCTGTCCCTCTGTATCTGTAACAAACTTTTTATGACAACCTAATTTTTTGCAGTCCTATTAAATGCCCACAATGCACACCGAGACTTTTTTTTAATCATGCAAATAATTTACAATTTTTTAAATTATTGTTCTTTCATCAAAAGCCAATGAGTTCACTTTTTCTGAGCTTTCGTACCGCAAATAAAGGCATCAACCAATTATGTCGTACCTATAATTAAGAGGATTATAAAACAACAACATTGAGGCTCTGTCCATGATCCATATTTTTGAACCAAGATGGCAAACTTTGTTAGTCCCACCTTGACAAAGGCAGCACATACCAGATCCACTCCTTCTGTCCTTTCACAATAAAAGCCCTAGACACATAACTGTTAGCCAGAGGGAGCTCGAATTCAGGTGAAGCATGAAGAAAACTCAATAAAATAGCTCACAGTAGCTGAAGCTATACAGCGACTCACCTCAGACAGACGACTAGACACTGCTCAGGGTCAACAGGATCCTGGTAACTAGTTGCTATATATTCGTATCGCTGCTGGCAAATCTGTTCTCATCAAAACCTTTTATTGAACAAGTGTTGCAAATTTGCATTGCTGCTGGTGTGACTAGTTTTGATGCCAAATATTGGCAGGCAGGTATTTCACATGTAGTTTATTCATCACGCCTCAAGTGTGTAACAGCCTTTATTCATGTACAAAAGTACTACCATTTGTATTGTTTTTGGGTTAAACTAGGTGTTCCTTGTCTGTATTACATTTACTATTGAACTAAGAACTTTATTTAGAGCATATTAGCTTTTTTACAGCCTTGAGTAAAACTTTTAGACCTCTGGATGACCCACATCTGCCCTGATGACACCATGTGGGTGACCTTTACCGTATCAGATCAGCTGTCAGTTGTCATTTTCAAAAGGCCTCCTGTGATTGTCTAAAGTGTTCTTGGCATGTGTTGTGTGTGTGAGAATGAACGCGGTGTTACAAAACCATAAAAGTCATTTGTAAATGTCATTTGAAGCTGGTTGGCCAAAAATCCTCATGCAAACTTTGTCAAAGTAGAAAACCAAGTGAGGTCTACAGGAGGCGGGGCTTAAAACCTTCAGCATGCTTGACATATTATGTTACCACGGCAACTACAGTACACCTATGTTTCTGGCAGCCAACCACTAAACCCTCTGTGACCTGATAACTACCAGGTGACACACACACACATACACACACATAGGCAACGGCGAAATGAAAAGGAGTTAGGCAGTAAAGACAGACATCTTTAAGATATAAAGAAAGGACGATGAACGACAGAGACAGGTCCAGAAACAAACAGGTAAAGACACAGACAGTCAGAAAGACAGGTTGGTCACACAGATACAGAGGCAAACGGTTAGAGATACAGAGGTAGGTCAGACAGGTATAAAGGCTGACAGGCCAGAGAGACAGGTGCAGCAACAGGTCAAATACAGAGGTGGTACAGTGACAGTGGTTAGGTGAGACAGTTCAGACAGACATATTGGCCATACAGGTACAGAAACAGACAGACATGTTGTTTGACAGATCTGTCAGACAGACAGGTACAGGTACAGGAACAGACAGACAGGTTGTCAGATCTTCTTGCTCATAACAGCTGTAATTATTGAATTAGTCTGAAAGTTCAATCCAAGGCCTCCTCACATTTCACATCGGAGCTAAGCTGCACCACAGAGTCATAATCCTTTGCCTGCGAGCCCTGGATCAATGTGTGTGTGTGTGTGTGTGTGTGTGTGTGTGTGTGTGTATGTGTGCATGCATGTGTGAGTAGAGAATATGAGATATGAGAGCGAACTTGCATGTTTGTTTTTGTATATTAGAGCAAGTGCTTGTGTGTTCACTTTCCCCTCCCCTCCACACCCCTTCTCCTCCCTTTCCCCCGTCACTCACTCACTCACACACACACACACACACACACACACACACACACACACCTGTGTGAGTGTTTTCAGGTGTATTTGATTTGGTTTGGTTGGGAGGGAGGGAGTGGAGTTTGCTGTATTATCGCCCTGAGAAACCTCTGATCTCTAAATGCACTCGCTAAAACCCTGCTGCTTGGAGGAGGGTTTACACAGTCGCAAACACACACACACACACACACACACACACACACACACACACACACCAACAGGTGTGTTGTACCCAGTGTGAACACTGATTTTGCTCGAGTGTGAAACTGGAGGGCGGTTGTGTGTATGTGTGTGCGCGTGTGTCTGTTGGGGTTCTTTGATGAGCGGGACTGAAAAGGTTCGTCTTGTTGAAGCTGCACTGGGTCTAATCCAGCCTGCTGACAGAGCTTCATCCCCACCACTTCCTCGTGTACACACACACACACACACACACACACACACACACACACACACACACACACACACACACACACACAGCAGCTGGCCCAGGCTTGACACAAAAGGTTCAATCCATAATTGGCAGGTTCCACTTTTCTGAAGTAGGAAAATTCCTGCGACACCGACATGTTTTGCACTTTGTAGATTTACTGCATGAAAGAATTTAGAATTAGTGTCCATCCACAGAAAACTTGCTTTTTGTGGCTTGTGCATATGTTTAATGTTTTTAACAAATGTAGATTTTAAAAGATGAGATATTGTGGTGTTAAAAGTAGTTTAAAATTGGAGCAGCTGGGCATGCCTGGATATATTGATGACTAACCTGCAAGATGACAAGATATAACATGTAAATAAGACAGCGTTAGAGTTGTTGGACGGCCTTTTCTTACTTTTTCATTTGGGCAAACAATCTGAATTGACTTAAGATTATTCACACCTGTTGGGGTTAATTAAATTTCTCCATACACAGGTTATTTATTGCTGACAGTAAAACAGAATCACATAAACAATTCAAGTAAATACAGCTGCAAACTCCCTGAATAATGATAAACTTTATTTATATAGCACCTCACAAAACAAAGTTACAAAGCCCTCTACAGGGAGAAGAAAATGAAACACTGATGCATTACAAGTAAATACAATCAGGCGAATAAAAGTGCAGAAAATAAAACAGTGTAACTACAATAGCATAAGATATTGTTTAAAAAGGTATCAAATAATGAGTGATGAGTTGAATTCAGTATCATAGAACTGATCATTTTCCTCAAGGGGCAGAATGCTCCCTTAAAGATGCTCACAACCCTAAACACCTGTCCTTCATCAGATATATTTTGTATTTGACCTGTGGATTTTTTCAACAACCAGGAGGGCAGGGAGGAGTTTGTGACTTTCTTCTTAACTCCAGATAACACCAGCACATTGTCTGGCCCATTCAGTCTGGTCATTATAATATTATATCGGGCTCAGCCATCAGTGTCTGCAGTCATCTGGAAAATTCTGCAACTCTTACCTTCCTCCTCTGTCAACACCTCAACCTAACAGTATTGTAGGCACACATACACACACACACACACACACACACACACACACACACACACACACACACACACACACACACACACACACACACACACACACACACACACCCTCATATTGTACGGACACACATTCACACTCACACACACGTAAACAGACAGGACGGGCATTATCAGGGGCTATGCATGCTTGCACACAAACATAGGCCCGAGCATCAGAAGAAGGGAGGACACATCCGCTGTCACACAGTGCATGAACACACGTACACACACACAGACACACACACACCAAAACCCTGTGTTATTATTGTCTTTCTCCACGTCTATGGATACAGTGTTGAGTGTGAACAAGGTAAAAACAGAAGATCATATTTCATTCACATCACTATTTTAAAAGAAAATGAAAAGAGAAGCTTTAAGAGAACCTTTATCACCACTGCTACTGAATCACTGCACTTTACTTGTTGATTTCTCTAGCATCTGAAATCTAAATGTACTTCAGAGTAATATTACCAAATTAAAGCTTCTTGGGTGGAGGAAAACATGTAAAATATTGCACAATGCTAGAAAGATTTCTATGTAAGAATATACATATAAATTACAGCTTTAATCATAAAAAAAGTAAATGTCACAAATTTTACATTTACTGCAGACACATTTGCAGAAAATGTAAAATATTTAAGCGTGTTCCTCATGCACATATATTTATATGTGTTTTGCATCAATTATGTGTTTGGTACCTTTGAGAATCGAGTGTGATGGTGTCACCTCACAAGATTTCTGGCCACTGGAATTCAATTTTCAAAAGTTTCTTCTTACTGTTAGGTTAAGGGGTAGAGTTAGGGGTTTAGGCTGATTTAGCAGACGTGGAGCAACATAAGCATTCATTTGGAGACATGTGCCTGACTTCATGACCAATAAAACATCCATATTCACTCTCCTTTAAGCTCTGCTTTGGGCTCTACCAACTCTGGAGGGAAATACCTGGCTGTTCACCTGCTGAACACTCTGCTTTTCTCACAAGTAAGTTGCTAATTCTGTCTGTGATTTGCTGTTGAGTGAGAATGATCTGAAATAGAAAAGCTGCTCGCCATGAAACCAAAACAATGAACTCATAGATGCTAAAATGTTCTGTAGGGTGGAGGGGAAACACAGCACAGAGTGATTAATACAGCTTCTAATAATTTGAGTAAATCTATATGACATTTATGACAATGGCAGTTAAAAGATTGGATACAACTTGATACCTTTCCATAGATTTTTTTTCCAACAGCTCCCCACACTCCCATCCATATTTCCTGCACAAAGACACCTCCTCTAGGTTCAATTTTCTTCAAGACTATTTTTCATGAAGAGGGAAAATTCCACACATGTCTGAAGCAAAGTGAAGGCTTAGCTGGCTCACCAGGGCACTGCAAGACATGCACACACACACACACACACACACACACACACACACACACACACACACACACACACACACACCAAGGCATGCACACAGATAGCTTGAGTGTTGACTAAGTCATTAGGAAATACTGGAATGAGTGAGTGAACAACTGCAAACTAAAGTTTCCACTTTGAGTAGATAAACAGTGTGAAGTCAGACCAAAAGGTGTGCTCCTGATTGCAGAAAAAACGAACTAATGTAAGACATAACAACACATACAATAAGTATGTTAAGTAAACTTTCCCCTGGACCATATATATATCAGTGATACATAATTTGCTAGTTTGTATTTTTGCCTCAACAAGTTGCAACAAGTCAAATCCTTTGTGGAGGATTTACAATGGTGTGAGGGGTCAACTGCCTTAAATTCATCTCCTCAGTTGAATCAGGTTGAATCATCACTTTGTTTCCTTACTGAGGTTGCACATAGATAATAGGCTAAAAACCATACACACTCACACGCATACATACACACAAAGTATAGACAATATTTACAGTGTGTGTGTGTGTGTGTGTTTGTGTGTGTGCGTAAATAATGTCTGTTATTTTACTGTCATCTGTTTTCAAAGACAATCTGATCTGAGAATGCAACAATGTGTCCTATTCTGACACCATGGTGTCAGAATAGGCCTAAGCAGCTATTGTGTTTTGACTTCAAGGATAAACCTGTTTCCTGCTCTACATTTAATTACTCCACTTTTGTGCTCTCTTCTCTGCTTTCAGCATCTGCCCATGTTCGTATGACTCCTTATTAAAGCCTGTCTCCACTGTTCGATCACAAAGGTTGAAGAGGAACAACCCAATTTCTAGAAAAAATGTTGGAATTGTATATTTCTACCAATGTTACATTTGCACATTTTTGTGTAGAGGATATGTTGAGAGGATACTTCACTATTCAGGGATGCTGAGGTTAATGTGTGATTAGGTTTAGCCAAAAAAAAAAAAAAAAAAAAAAATCATTTATTGTTAA